>CM073143.1:32889052-33544052 GCA_037039145.1 Fundulus diaphanus
GTTGACGGTAAATCCCATTTTACAGTACTTTGCAGGTTATTCCTCTCTGTTAAAATAAAAAAATAATCGGTTACTTTTGCAAAGTGGCCATTGATTGCTTTGTTCAATCTGGGTTGTTAAGTGTCAGAACTTTAATATTACTGTCAGTCTAGCATGAACGTTACACTTACAGTGGCTAGTTTCCGAAGTCTGCTTTTCAGCCAGCGTGCATATGGATCCACGCAGAAAGTTTTGTTTGAAACAGTAACGAAACTGTATAACGGAAAAGAAAATACAGAAAGATGGGCAAATGAAAAAAAATTGAAAAACACAAGGCAATCTGATAGAAAAACAATTAATATGAATTGAATCTTACTGTGGCTCGCCTAAATGCCAAATCTTGTTCCTTATTGCCCTGAAGATTTTTTTTTACAGGCTTTGGAACAAAGATAAGAAAAACCACTTGACCATGGAGGATTACTTACATGTAGGAGTGTATCTTACAATTCCGAAATGTATTTGCTCTCTGTTCGTAGCAGCTTTTGACACGTTCCTTTATTTTGGCAAGGGAAGTGGTTTTGCAACAGTTGGGATGTGGCCCATCTGTGTAAAACTCGTCTGACATCCCGTTTTTCTGATGTCCTATAATGCACATCACACAGACTGTTCAGGACTGGGGTGATCAAGATTACAAATCTGGGCTTTGTCACAGAATTATCAATATATGATGAAGCCTAAAGCCGGTACCTGATAAAAAAACAAACTCACCTTGTACATGAAAGAAGAGCAGCACAGTAGCACAGATGATAGCCACTCTCCAGTTTCCTGATGAAGACATCTTTGAGCAAAAAAATCAAGAAAGCATAGCCTAACAGTAGGTATTCTTTTCTTCAGACATACGACTGAGTTGCAGTGAAGCTCTGACTTACCCAGTGACAAACCCTACTTATAAGCAGAGAAGACGGACACTCCATTTGCCGCTCATTTCTCTACAGGAAATGACATCATAACTTTGAACACTGTTGCTCAATATTCAGTTTTCAAAAGGGAATTATTTATGAAATGGGAAAAGGATTTATCAGGCACCTTTGAACAAAATTTCTGGGCTCAGATATGTCTAAGAACTTTCAAATTGACTAGAAACACCAACTTACAACTAATACAATACAAAATCCTTCACAGAGTACACTACACAGGACAAAGATTATTCAAGATGGGTTTGGCACAATCTAATGTCTGTCCACACTGCATAGGCAATCATCCTGATAATTATTTTCATGCGTTATGGTTATGCACACCAGTCCAGAGGTTCTGGACACAGATATGTAAGGACTTATCAAAGTGCTTGAGCTGTAAAATTACACCTTCCCCATCAGTTTGCTTGCTCGGTAATTTTGAGGAAAGTCCTCTGAAAAAAGAAATAGGTTACATGGTTTTCACTGCATTATGTATCGCAAAGAAAACTATCCTCATGAATTGGAAAAGTAAAGAAAATCTCAGTATCAATCAGTATAGAGATCTTTTGTTGGATCATATTAATCTAGAGACAGCATCTGCTTCCACATCTGATTGGTATCTTTGGGCTCCTCTGATCAACACCATCACTTAGTGGAATAGGGGGCGGTGGGTTGCTTCCTGCAGGGCGCAGTGGCTGGATGGAGGGGTTCCTGGGGCTCTGGGGGCACTTGGAGTAGGGCGCCTGGTGGATCTGACTCCAGGGTCTGTTGCCCCCATCTGGGAGGGGCTTGGGAGGCCTATGGGCGGCCTACAGCGGCCGCTTGCGGCGCTCTTGGGGAGCTGCGTGGTGACGGACGTGGGTTACTGACCTGGTAGCTGTGCTGCCGCTGGGTGGGGCCGGGGTGGGTCTGGGGGTCTGGGGTCCCTGGGGCGCGCCGCCCTCGGGCGGGGGTCCCGGGGGTTCCGGTTCCGGGGGATGTGCCGCTTTTGGTGTGGGCCGGCGCGCGCCCGGGTGTCCGCCCCTGCACGGGGCCTCTGGTGCGCTGGGGGGTCTCGGGGCCTGTTGAGCTGGTAGGGGGGCATGGTCATTAACATCTCAGGGCAGATGCTCTTCTCCTTCATTGGATAGGCACTCTGCTAGTGGGGGGAGGGGGAAGGAGGGGGAGTAGGGACTTACCCAGCCTGGATGTCTACTGTCGAATGTATGGTGAGTTGTTTGAACGTTAGTGTTGGGGAGGGATTAAATCTAAGGGTGTGTGTGTGGGGGGGGGGGGGGGGGGGGGGGGGATGGACGTTCTGGTGGGCTTGTGTCCGGCCCCCTGTCCCGGTCCTGGTCCGTGTCGTCTCCTGGTGCGGGTTTCGCTTGGGGGATGGGGTTTGGGATGGCTCGTGCGGGCTGGCTGGCCAGAGTCCCCCCCCTTATTTATTTATTTATTTACTTATGTGTGTAGTTTTTTTTGGGGGGGTGGTAAAGCCAGTAGGCTTGGTGGGTGGGCTGGGGGGGGGTTGAGGTGTTGGTCCTGGTGGGTGGTTGGCTGGCGGGCCCTGCGGCCTCTCCCTGGCCCCCGGGCTACGGTGTTGCCGCTGGCGAGGCCCCCTTCTCTGGGTGGGACTTTCGGGGAGCGGGGGTGCCTATTGGAGTCAGTAGGGGAGCTGGCTCCCTGGGATGGCTTCCCGGTCCATTGCTCCCCAATCCCCGGATCCTCCCTCTGCCTGCTCAATCACGCCGCCACACATGTAGGTCCTGGGGGAGAGGGCGTTACTGGAGGTTGCCACTTTCTGGTGACGCCCCTCTCCCCAATTTTATCATGCATCTTAGACACTTTCACCCCAAACATTTTCACAACGCACACTCATGTAGGCCATGGTATGGGGGGGTGGCGCGAAGACGTCTGGGGGGGGGGGCTTATGTTGTGTGAGCCTCACCTGGGACGGCTCCCTTCACCTCCTCTCGCACTGAGACATTGAGGGTTCTGGGCAGTTGCCCGGAGGGGGTGCGCTGGCACCAGCTTCCTTCCGGAGGGGGGGGTGGGCTGTGCCGCGCACCCTCTTAGCGCTCCCAGTTTTTAAACGCACTTGAGAACAACATGCAACAACACAACATCTGAGCGGGCGTTGGGAGAATCGGGGTCTTCAGCACACCCCCGTTCTCCGGTGGCGGCAAGGAGTCTGAGGCCTGGAGGAGGTGTGGGCCACTGTGTCCGGGGTCTTGGCAGGGGGCTGCAATGGGTAGTCAGCGGCTTGCCAGGTCTGGGGCTGACGCCTCCGTTCCCCCCAGAAGGGGCGGGGGGGCAGGGGTGGCTAGGGTAAGGTGGGGGAGGGAAGGGGTTTATTAGGTATTTAGGGGGTGAGGGGGGTTCTGGCTGGGTGGCTCGTGTTGGCCCACCCTCTTTGGGGGGCCCGGTCCGGGGGACGTCTGGTCCGGGGGCGGGGCCGGGGGTCGGGCACAAGCAGTCGTATAGCCGATTTGGGGTGATCCCCCCCTCTGGTCAGTGTTGGATGTGAGTGTTATGTGGGAATGTGTGTACAGTGTCTTTTTTTTTTTTAAATCTGTGTGTGTGGTGAGTGGGGCACAAGGGAGGGATGGTGTGATTGAGTTTTCCCTTTTTTTTTTTTTTCCAGGTTTGGGTGTGGTCCGCTCCCTCTCCCAAGAACATCTCAAGTCTCCGCTAGATGCGGAGCCCATCCCCCCACGTCCTGCCCTCCGCTGCGCTGGCGGGCGCCTTGGCCCTCTGGCGCATTGGTGGGCTTCGGGTTTGGGGCGGGTTCCCGGGCGTGCGCCGGCCTACTACTGGCGGCTTCTTCACGGGGCCTGGTCCCCCGAGGGGCGGCCGGGGCCCCCGACACGGGGGCGGGGCGCCCCTGGGGCCTCTGGCCCCCAGGGCCCATGGCCGGGACCACTTCAGCGGGGCTAGCTGCCGGCGGAGCCCACGGGCTCGTCCCCGCGGCTCTTGGGGGCGTCGGCATTGCGGTGGCTGGGGGATTTCCTCGGGGTCGTCTCTACTCTTTCCTTGGGGGGGGGGGGGGGGGGGCGTTGCAGATATCCTGTGTCGGCCCCTCCTGGGCGCCCTGCTTTGGGGACCCCTTTGGGAGTCCGGGATTATGGGTCCTCTGACTCCTGCCTCTGTGCTCGGGGAAGGCGGGCCTTTGGTTCTCCACAACCACTATCAAGCTATTTCCTTCTGGATAATTTTCAACTAAACTAGTGCACTCTCACAAACTCCCACAGATGCTGGGTCCCAGGTGTTAAATGTTCACTTATATACAGTAAGCTTATAATTTATTTATTTATTTATGTTCTTTCACTTTCTTTTTTCAGGTATCACATTATACATGTCAGCTTACATAATAATATATATGATTTAGCAATGGCATCTAGGTGTTATTCGATTGTATCTGTTGCTTTATGTCTGTTGGCTGTGCTGTTCTTTTTGCATCTCTCTTTCCAGGTGATAGAGCAGACGGAGAAGGTTTTATCATTCTCTCCCTTTTATCTCTTCTTTCTTTCACCTCTACTCATTTTCTCCCTGCAGGAATCACAATAAAGCTATTTACAAGCATAAATCAAGTGGAGCACTATGGCAAAAGCTGTTCGCTCCACTTGTAAAAGCAAAATCTGTCGAGCTCTATCTGGCATTGAGACATCAATTCCTATTGCCACATTGCTAGACAGGACACTGGGAGGACGAAAAAGAAAAGGGAATTATTTAAATGGGAGCATTATGTTTTGGACAAGACAAAGACTCCTTTGCAGGCTGATATTGTTTGGTGCATGATGGACCTTAACAAGGAATGTTCTGGAGGGGGCTTCCCGTGGGATTTACAAAGAACAAAATGAAGAAAAAGAACAACACCAATATCCTAAGGGACAGTGTGCAACAGTGTGTAATTTGGGTTTTAATTAGCAAAAATCAAGTATTGCTTTTAAACATACATATTCTGGCAAAGTCTAAGAACATCACATCAAAAATTAAAGAGTTCTCATAACTTAGAATTAGTAGTTTATAAATGAATAGGTGTCGGTGCACCCAATGAAAGACACCATGTTGTGTCGCTATTTCAGATTTCAGTAGCCGAAGGGGGCCAAACTTGTCAGCCGTACTCATTTTCCATATCTGTCTTCTATATGAAGACTTGCTGTTGGTGGAGGAGCAGTATAAACAAGCAAAGATGACTGTAGATCATTCTATTTGCCGTTTTCTGCAAATGAAATGGAGGACCATCCATACTCTTACTATTATTACCAGGTGGAGATAATTCATAAGGGAGAGGGGATTTAAAACGGATGCAGAGGTTGCAGGCTTTCTGCTGGACAGCAGATATGTTAATTCAATATAAAAGTGAAGTTTATTTTTGCCATTATGTTCTCTGCCTCGCGGCAGGCAGAGATGGCTCGGTTGTTTGTCTCTCTCTCCCTCTATGTGTCTATGTGTGTACGGGCAGTGGCAGAGGGAAATCAGCTGTTCACTGTCTCTAGTGGAGCAGCAAGACTGGGTCTCTTTACTTGTGTTTATAGTCGTTTATATTGGACCCCATATAAGCGACTGCACGTTAAGAAACGAGCCCAGAAAACCACGATGCAAGGAATTTACAAGCGACTTTAGAAAAAAACAAGTGGACTTGGCAAAATTTCCAAAAAACATTTTACACAATTGGGTATTAGCATTAGCTGCTAATACATGAAGTACATGTTTACATATTGTCACATTTATGATACTCCTGTTGTATAATTATACACTGTTTAAAGTTATTTAATGTCTATTAAATAACCCTCTGTCTGTTAAGTATTGTCTGGTGATAATCAGCTTTTAAGCTGATATCAAGAAAATGGTTGAAAGGGATGAATTTGAGCACTAGCGATCTTTTAACAGCAAACTCTGCACACACAGAATAAAGGAGTGACAACTTCTTTTCAAGTTCAAGAATTTAATAACAGAAATAAAATGAACATCCAGAGAACATCACTATGTAATGCTGTTTATCTGAATTAACACAATATTTCGATTAACAAATCCTCTCTACTAGGCTAGTGAAACTTAACTAAACTACTAAGCAAAATGAAGATAAAAAGAAGCTAAGCTAAGGAACTATTTACATGCAAAAACAAGCAAAAGACAAACAAAAGTGGTTGATCATAATCAGAATAAGTCAGTGAATCCCGTTCACTGCAGATCTGATTAAAAAAATGGAATGGAGTAAAAAAACATTTGGCATGTGTTTCAATCCGTTCACAATGCAAATCCCGAGTTAAACAAAACATTATTTGATTAAATAATATTTTGTTTAAATTAAAGAACCAAAGTTTAACTTGTTTAACTTGGTTCCAGACATTCAAAGCTCCGTTTGAATGTCTGGAACCGGATGTTAGCAGGAGCTAATAGCATTCAGCGCTAACAAATAAAAGCCTTAGCTTTATTTTTAGTCATAATGAGTGGGCTGGATAACATAAACATTAATGTCCCATCAATGTATGAAACCCTTGTGCTGGTCCCCGAGTGTCCGGCCGACGCCTCGGACCTGAAGCTCCACCCATGCCAGTACGAACTACGTACCACGTGACCCAAATTGTGGATTTTCAGCCTAGCGGTCGCCGAGGGACAATTTTAAGTCCTTAAAAAACCTTTAACGGCGCAATCACGATCTTAATGCCACATTGTTTGAAAATATGGTCAATAATCCATGTATTTCCGAGTTGGTCGATCTCAGAATCAAGAAGTACTTTTACCTTTTATATAGCATCTGTTGTCTTTTATGAAGCACTGTCTTTACATAGCAGTGGATGGTTATGTAAAGACTGTCCTATCCCTCAGTGCTCAGACTGCAGCATTTAGAAAAAAAGTGTTTGCATGTTGGGTTGCCATTCCAGTGTTGCTAGTTATTGCGGGAGAAACAAGTAACCAGGTCTATTACCTCTACCTTGTAAACAGTATAGATGAACAAGCCCAAAGTCACTGATAATAAGCAGACGTGGCAACACTGCTGGAAGCTCGGAAAACAGTGCTGAGTGTTTCTGGAGGTCACTTTCCACCTCTAGCTATCATCATTCTTTAACAGACGTGAAATAAATCATGAAGTTTAGGGTTACTTATTGTTGAAACATCATTATGATGTTTGAACATGATTATGTGCACAATTTTGACTAGAAAATCATGAATAAAGATCGGCTTCATCAATGCTGTGTAGAAGAAATATGGTTTCCTATCTTATACATGTAGGTTAAATGTCCCTCAAGGATTGCCATAAGGAAGCCAGCTGGTGTTTTTGTAGGATGTGTTTGGAAAAACCAAAGTATCCCACTGGTCCATACAGCGACCCAAAAGCCCAGCTCCGAGTCCAATCTTATTCCACCTCAAAGTGGTCCTGATTAAAGGGATTAGAGTCACACAGCGGTGCACTGTTGAAAGAAAAAAAAGGCCGATATTCTGTTTTTAGGCAATGGGAGCTGACGATGTGACCTGACCGCATCATAACAAGAAGAAAGTTAAGACGAAACAGGACAGCCATTACGTTTTTTTGTGGAGCCGTGACTCTTACTGTTTCAAAAACTGTTGCTATCACCTGAGAAACATTGCTAAGATAAGGCCAATTCTGTCAAACTGTGATCTTTAGCTTGTGATTCAGGCTTTTATTTCTTCTCGCTTGGACCACTGTATTTCTCTTTTTACTTGTTTTAACAAAGCTGCTCTGAATAGCCTTCAGCTGGTGCAAAACGCTGCTGAAAGACTCACATTACTCCTATTCTATCCACCTTGCACAGGCTCCCAATCAAATTTTGGATAAATTTCAAAATTTCAGATTTGACTATTAGAACCTTGCACGGCCAGGCTCCTAAATATGTCACTGGTCTGTTGACTCCTTCAAAAAGCAGCTGAAGACTTTACTATTTAGGCAAGTTTTTGGTTGACTGTGTCTTGTTTTCAAGTTACACTTTGTGATATTGTATTTTTACTTTGTTTACTATGTTAACATTTTATATAGCTTCTGGTTTCTTTTATGAAGCACTGTTTGATTTTATATTTTACTAAAAGTTGTCTATTGTGAAGCACCTTGTGATTTTATCTAGGAAAGGTGCTACATAAATAAAGTTTTTTCTTCTGCTTAATGCTGTAGAGAAGTCTGTGTGGATGTGTATTGCGAGCCAGGACAGTGATGTAAATATATGAATATCTTGTTGTGAACGTTATCATACTTAGTCATTCATCAGTCAGTCATTGAAACCAAATAGAATGGATGATGGCCAGTTCACAAACAGTTTCTAAATTTAACTTGAATGATAATGCAATGAATAAAAGGTTAGCCCCACAATTATCCATTTTCATATTAACGCAACTGTGCCCATCACTGCAAGCCTGAGCCTTCTGTACACACCAATAACAATATTTGTTTGATATTTTTTGCATGCTCTTCATGTGCACAAGCATGCACACAGATAAAGGCCTGGTAAAGACATTTGTCAAATTTCCATATCACTCCATTGTCTTACAATACCTGTGCTTGCAACTGGAGTTAGGGAGCTTAAAACTATTAAAAGAGAAATATTTTGCACAGCTTCTTGCATGTGTTGACACTGTAATCCCAGGGTACTTGCTTTTGCAAAGTGGTGCAACCTTAGTTTGTGAAATACACAGACAGCAAATTACATAAGCATGAAACTGGTTCTCAGTTCCGAATTGGGTCTCTGCAATGTGCTCACTGTCATGCATTCAGCCCTTTGTGTTTTTTGGTCTGATTGCCTATTGTCTCTCCATTCCCTGCTTCACCAACCATATTCAGCATCACCTGCTGCTGCTAACTATCATCCAGTCGCTTCACCTGGGACTCTGCCTAGTTATATCTGCCTCCCACAGCCATTCTCAGCCAGATCTTCTCACTGCCTGCATGACTTTTTCCTCTGTGTTCGCTTGTGTTGATCTTGTGCTTGCCTTCCCCTCACCAAACCAGTATTCTAGTGCTTGTGTGCAAAGCCTGTTTCCGTGTGTTTGTGAGTGGATCCAGTGCCTGCTCTGCATTCCCCTGGAGCATTTGCTCCGGTCAACCATTCTGTCACCTGTCCAGTCATCATCATCTGTTCAGTCTGTCATTACTACATCTACTTCACAATAAACCTTTTAAAGTTGCCATGACATCACTGTATAAACGATTTAATGTAGTTGATATTGCTACATATGCAAATTCTCCAAATAATGTCATAAAGAAAAATGTCAGCTTGTTGTTATGTCCCTCCTCAATAAAAGGCTTGGGTATGGTAATGATATGTGGGTCTACCTAGTTGACTTCACTCTGATTGGCTAAAACCATATTTGGAAAAGCGGTCAATAGCAGCCACACATCCCTTCCCCCTTCCATGTACACCTCTCCTCTCTACCAACAACACTCCATTACATATCAATTATTATGACTGGTGGACGTGTTTAGGTTGCAGGACGTCAGACAGGTGAGGCCAAGCTGATCAAAGGCTTTAACCTGCCAGTGGCTCCAGCTCGCCACAGGCTGCCGGCTCCAGTTCACCACGGGTCATAGCTGGCTAACATTTGACAGCATTTAGAAATGAAATTATCTTACGGGCAATGACAGCGTTGTTGTCGCCACCTTCCGTGTTGGTACAGAAGTTTTTCTTCAAATTTCGTTTGTTCGAAAATCCCGACTTCAGTTCATAAATGAACTTCAGCCACTCTTCTCTAATTCTCTCATCCTTCTCATCCTAAGTGGAAACGTCCATCCGAGTTTTGCGTGCCCTTGGACATATCAGTTCCCCTATTTAGTAGCTGCTGTGAAGTTAGTTTTATTGGATATTCATGCCCAGTGGATTCAGTGGCGTCTGGCTCCTGTTGGAGCCGATACAGGGTGATGCCATCCTCCTCTCAGGCGGAGCAGACATGCTAGCGAGATTATTATTATTATTATTATTATTATTATTATATTTAGAAAATAATGTTATTTTTTTACAATAATAATAATACCTGTTGTATAATTTTATTTTGTTGTATTTATATGCCACAGATTAATGACTGGTCTGTGGTGCAAAAAAGTTTGGGGACCACTGCAATAAGGGAAAGAGCAAACTGTGCTTCTTGAGGAAACTTAGGTGATTCAGTGTTTTCAGCAAGAAGCTGCAGATCTTCTATAAGTCTGTTTTGGAGAGTGTGATCTCTTTTGCCATCATCTCTTGGGGTAGTAGCATCAGAGCAATCGACTTAAACAAACTCAGCAAGCTAATAAAGAAGGCCGGCTCTATTCTGGGACTCATTTAGAGCCTCTGCTGATGATTTCACAAAGAAGAACTCTTCATAAAATGAAGAACATTATGGACAACCTTGAGAATCCTCTTCATCAGACTTTCAACAACCGAGTGTCTAAAGTCAGAGGCTTGTAGAGGAAACTCCCATAGCATGGGTTACAGTATCATTTAATTTTACTTTGGGATTAATAATCTATTTTTGAATTGAACTGAACAAAGACCTTACAGTACTTTGTTGACAAAGTAATATAAATGTTCTAGATGTAATTGAAAACTTCAAGTTTTTATTGTCTAATCCATGCTGATTTTGTAGCTGCAGTACCTATTCCCTCCCCCCCCCCCGATTTTTAACAAATTCAAAATACCGTGTAATGTTCGTAACCAAAAACAAAGAAATGCAAAAACACACATTTTATCTGTTTACAAATCGGTTTCAATGGTTTTTGTGAGTTTCTTAAAATAAAGACAATAGAAGGAGGATGTGGTGTTTCACAATGACAAAAAACATGAAGATGTGAAGTAGCTGCATTTTTACAAGTCTATTCTGATCCCAAGGAACATACAAGCTAAATAAGGCACCAAGTTGTTTTTTTTACTATAGCGTGTCTCTCCATTCCTCTGCTGAGGGAGGGGGCTCTGTATGCTTCACAGATGGCTTGTTTAGTTTTCAGTATATTTCCTGGTTTATTGTTAAACACATGGTGAATATGGAACTGAACAGTTCTTTGTAATCACCAAGCAATATTTCCTTTTGTGTGACATTTTTAAATGCTTCCTCTCTCTGTAGGGTTCCAACCATGAACAGAGTAAAATACACCCACCCTGAGAGACTATGTTTGATCTTATCATAAGCTGGCAAGTTCCTGTAAATTACCAGCCTTGCCCTTCTTCAGAATTGACAGAGGATATTGCATAATGCTACACGCAGGCTGACTAGATATGAGCCTATTTCAAAACCACAGTTTACGCATATATCGTTGTAATTATAAAAAAACTAAAGTTCCTGAGGTATTTATCATTAGAAAATAAAAGTAAGATTTCCTAAATATTTAGTGAAATACTTTATTTAAAACATTGAAAGATTTTAAGATTAACCTGAAAACACAGTAATGAATGGCATGATGGGTGACTACATGATCTGTGTTTCAGGTAAGATAATAATAAGTTGCATGACTTGCTTTACATTATTTTGGAAATATCTGCAATGATGGCCTTGTGTGTCTTTCCTTTGAGAGCATGATCACAGAAGGGCTGATCCAAGTGATTTCCACAGACAATCAAGTTCCTGAGGAAGGTATAGTGACCATGTTAAAAGAGAAGGTAATTTGCTGTATCACAGTATTAAAAAAGTCTTATCTATTCAAATAACTCACACCACCAGTCAAATGTTTGGACTCACCTTCTCATTCAATGGTTTATCTATATTTTTATTGCTACCTCTGGGAACTCGTTCAAAACAGTTGGAAAACCATTTCAGATGAGAAACCTCATGAAGCTCATCGGGAGAAGGCCAAAAGAGACCAAAGCAGTGATCAAAACAAAGTAGGGTGTATTTAGAAAAAGCTAAAATATGCAAGATGTTTTGAGTTATTTCTTAGTTGAAAAAGAACGCTTGTGACATGATGATGACTGACCACTTGACCTGGTTGTTCCGAGCGCAGCATCCCTGTCTGTTGGGCTGGTTGGTGCTGCGCACTTGTTCAGAGGTGCACGCTCCGTGAGCTGTCTGGCCAGCAGGTGATTGTGCATTGCTGAAAAACCCACTACAACTTTATATAAGTTGTAGTGGGTTTTGGTAACATCATGAAATAATATATAAGGTAGTATTAGTTGTAGCCTGTTGGTATTAAAAAATAAACTCACCCTTAGTGCGTCTTTTTAAATCTAGGGATTCCCTTAATATTTGCCTAAACTGCCTATAGTCAGGGTTGGCTCTGATTGACAAGGGTTATTACATAATACAACATGCAGGGTGAATAGACCAGTTCATTGTTATTGTTTTGATCCGGGTTTTTCGCGCATGCGCGCCGGACTGGTAGGCAAAAGGCGAACACAATGGCGGATGCAAACAAAGGGAACAACGAGTTCTCGATGTATTTTTGTTCTTTAGATAACGTATCACAAGATCGTTTTAACAGTAAGTTGATGGTTGATGGTATCAGATTGCCAGATCCACACAGCAAAAGCCTGAAGGGATGGAGCGAGTCTGTGAAATGCTGGCCAAGTGTTCCGTACGGCAACATATACAGCTACCTTATAAACACGGCAGGCCAGTACAGATGAGAGAGCATGAGAGCCATGAAACCACTGGACGGCTACAATTAGTTTATATTGGGACATAGGCACCAGCAATGGATGGATTGATGCATGGACCGCGGAACGCATTTCAAAGTGGTCGTGCGCATGGAGACGCCAGCGGTGGGGGGGGGGGGGGGGGGTGGGGGGTGGGGGGTGGGTGGGGGGTGGGGGGTGCGGGGGGGTGGAGAGAGACAAACGCGGCCGGCCGAGCGGGGGGGGGTAGACAGACAAACGCGGACGAGCGGACAAACGCGGCCGAGCGGGGGGGAGAGACAAACGCGGCCGAGCGGGGGGCGGAGGGGGGGGGGGGGGGGGGCGGTTGGGGGGGGGGGGTTGGTTGCGGCGGGGGATAGACACGCTTTTCGCGGGGGGGGGGGAGGCTTGATCATCAAAAGTAGGTAGGGCCGCGGCCCTACCGGCCCTACCGGTTCCGCGGTCCTTGGATGGATGGATGGATGGATGGATGGATGGATGGATGGATGTTCAGACATATTTGTGTAACATACGAAAGCGGAGTCGGACACAGACAGCGCCTCAGCAGAGAGGAAGACCCGCCACCGGTAGGTTAAATAAAAATATTGTTCAATAAGGATTATTTTGGTATTTTTGTTTTATTAATCCTTTTCACAGACTCATGCCAGAGGGTTTGCATACATTGTACATGTACGTATATATTATTATGAAACGAACGTTTAAGTCTTGACTTAAGTATATATCCTATTTTTTAATTTATATAATTATTTAAGTAGAACAATGACCAGTGCAAAATTAAGTTGTATTTGCCGGAGATGAAGTGTAGACTGCAAATTCTGTCGTGGTATGATGGCTCCCACAGTCGATTGGGATTGTCTGCCTGCGTCCTTTTCATTGAAATTATCCATTTCTTTCATCTTTCTTCGTCTTTCGGTAAATGAAAGAAATGTACATCCGACGATTTGGAAGGCCTCTGTGAGCAACCGGGAGCATAACAAGTCGTAGGCATTAGATTCCAAAAATAAACTAAAAGTACGCTCTGATTCACCCGTTTTGTCATGGTAGTAGACGAGAACAGTACTGTTTTTGCCTACCAGCGGGACTCGGATGTAGCGTGGATGTAGCTCGTGACGTCACGCGTGAACTGGTCTATAGATATGAGCCTATTTTAAAGGTAAAACCAGAGTATATGCATATATATTGTTGTAATTATAAAAGCTAAAGTTCCTGCGGTGATAGTTATTAAAAGACAAAAGTGTCAGGTCTTGTTTTTCTATTTTGACCGTGAAAGCAAACATGAAGGCAGGCAGGCAGTTAAGAATTTTTATTGAGAGTTGTGTAAATGGTGGTAACAGGGCGAACTGGGGTCAGATGGTAGGGTGACTAGAAGGGCTCTGGTAACTGACTATGGAGAGAAGACTAAACAGGGCTCAGCACCGACAACAAGCAGCAGGGTGCGGAATATGTGAACACAGTGAGCTGTGGCTGACAAACTGTTGGCTTATGTGTGGTGACTTGTCCAATAGTGAACCATGTTGTAGGGTGGACAGGTTGATAGTCCAGCGGAAAATGCTGAGCATGCCTGCGGTGTTACTGGAACGATTGTGGACAGGAGTGCTTTGGGATTTGGAATTGGAACTGACACAGAGTATCTTCTTCGGATGATGATTACAATGGTCAGAGGCCAGGTTCCAGACAGGAGTGGTAACGTTGAGGAAGAGAACACGTACGGTAGTCGGAAGACTAGAGCTTAGGGAGCAACAAGGAGCAAACAAGGAGCAAACAAGGAGCAAAGGTTTGGTCGTATACCACTCAGGGAAAGCTAATGCTCTGACGCCTTCCTTCTGTTTCCTGCCTCCTTAACGCCCCAGTGTGTAAGATTTTCAGAAGACCTCACTGTTAAGTGCGTAATAATTGGTACAGATGCTGCGGAGTGTCACAAATGTGACAATCAGTGGCGTATTTAGGCAATTTTTAGGGGCACCCCTAAATCTTAGCTAAGCACCCCTGAAAAATTACTGATTCAGAGAGTTTCCCTTTTACCAATATTTTGTTGCCATTGTTGCTTTAATTTTCTGTCGACCCTTTAAAGCAGTTCAGGCATAAATAGCAGGTGTAATTTCTTTTACATATTATACAGTATAAGAACACGAGATGCCACCTTTTTTTATTTAGACTTTTGCTTAGTTATAATAGCATGATTAGGGTTCCACAAAATAATACTGCTATTTATTTGACTATTTCTACTTCTAGAATTAGGATAAAGACAAATAAAACAGAGGAACACTATTTACATTGGTTTTATTGTACATAGATTTCCACACTGTCCATTAGTAAATTAGTACAAACCAGGGGCGGAGCTAGACATTCTCATCATCAGGGACTTAGCCCACAACATATATCATTACGAGGGTTATTTGGTACACCAAAAAGTAAGATATTATTCAATCTGTTGATGAGGTCGCAAAATTGATTTAATATAGGCCTTTACATATCTTAAAGTTTAATCTGCTGTTCTTTAATAGTCGTACTAGTATATACCAATAGTATATTAATTTGTTCTCATTTGAATGATGAAAAGGACAACCACTCATGTAACAATTCAGTCTTGGTGTCACCCATCTTACTCAAAGTACAGTATTGGTAGTTCAAATGGAAAAAAGTCCAAATTTGACATTCATCAGATCTGGTGATGCTTTAAACATTAACAAACAGCATCTAGTGTGTGTCATGGTTATAAACTTTGTATAAATGTAGCAAGAAATACTGCTTTTCTCTTTAGACAGACGAAACGCGCCCTGACGCTCAAGTCAAGCCTAAAAAAAAAAAATAGGAGCATGCATATTGCGTAGGACCAATGACCTAACCCTAGTTTTGTGTCTTTAGGGAAATTATTCCTCACTTTTATCAATATAGCTAGTCTAACTATTGCCATCATGCAGGTTTTACAAATGCACAAGATTTTATTGAGTGAAAACATTTTACTCTGTTTGTCGCTGCTTTTGGATGGGCCTATATTTTAGCTTGTTTGACAAGCTTTAGCTCAAAAATTTGTCAACTCTAAGAATCTTATATCTGGACTAAAAATGGAAAGCCTGTTGTTCATGGCAGGAATCACAGTCAACACTGGGGGCTGAGCACCCCTAAAGGTCAGATCCTAGAATCGCCCCTGCACACAGCAGACAAAATTCTTTGTTATAATTTGGGGCACTGTTGTGCTTAATGCATTTATATATTTTATAATCAACTTTGAAGAATATAAAAGAAAAATAAAGCCCTATGGAAAGAAAAGGAAAATAAGTACAGTGTAACACGCTTAAATTTTTTAAATTGAAGAAGCTTTATAGCAACAGCATTAATAATAATAATTTGATTTCAAAAACTTGTATTTCACCATGTTGTTGGAGTAATCTTTTTAACCAAGATTTTTGCTCTATATCTGTCAGCAAAAACAAAAGCTAACTGATTCTATTCTAACAGTGGCTGGCAGCAGGGGCGTGGCCAGGTGGTGGCCACGGCCACCGCTGGCGATGTCCTGGCCACCCCACTTGCCAGTGTAAATGGTAGTAGCGTCAGTTTAGCATTTCATCCCATTATGCACAGCCAGCAGCAAAGCCGCTCTTCTTGACCTTCTTGCGCACCGTAGCTCACCCTGCCGCTCCCCCCTCCCCCGCACGTCCGCCCTCCCTCTCCCTCCCCCTCCCTTCTAGCCGCTGTTGCGTTCTGAGACAACTACGGCTCAGCGCGTGCCCGCCTTCAACGGTGATAAAAGGTGGAAAGTGAACAAGACTAACGGTAAGTAAATAAGTCAAATCATTCGTTTGTAAAAGAAGAGGGGGGAATATATGAACTATATCAGCTCCTGTTACAGCGGCTTTTGGTGTCTTTTTGACAAGTTTTCAAAGAGTTACGTAGCTACTGCTATTAGCTCGTGCTTCTGTATGGTTTGTCAATTTCCAGACAATGAAGTGAAAGTCCACAGACATGTCTTCTTATTTTAAGAAGAAAATAACAGCAGAAGGAGATAAAGAGATGACAGGGGAGCAACAGAGAACGAAGGAGGAGGAGGAGAAAGAGGAGGTGGATGGAGGAGAGGAACAGATAGAGCAGCATGTAGATAGATAGATAGATAGATAGATAGATAGATAGATAGATAGGGCTTTATTGATCTCACAGTGGAGAAATTCACTTGTCACACATCGGCTTAATAAACAAAAGAAGGTGCCAAAGGAGGAAAAGGTGCATAAGGTATATACAGTGTGTCCACATATGTACAGTGTATTAAAACTGTAGCGAAAGCAGGTGAAGTTATGACCATGTGGCCATAATAATGAAATTAATTAATTGTCTAGAAAGTAATATCCTCGGAAGAATTGTATGTTTTGGTAAGTGTATTTGTTTTTTATTGTGACGGACTCACTTAAATATATACACTTAAAAAAATAAAACAAATAATTATGCGTTATATATATATGTATATATATATATATATATGTGTGTGTGTATATATATGTGTGTGTGTATATATTAGTTTTATTTGTCTGAATCGAAATGCCTATAGGCCATTAATACAGCTAGAAATGATCATAACTATGGGGAGGCTGGTATTATTATTATTTATTGTTATTGTCATCATCATTTTAATGTCAGAATAACGGACTTTCACTCCTGTTTCATTATAGATATCTCCCAGTCAAGAGCAGAGCGGTCCAAGCAGCCACAACTAAAAATCTTCCCTCAAACCTGTCAAAGGGACAAAAGAAGATGCTTTTCTAAAGACTGGTACAACACATATAAATGGCTTGAACTGAGTCTGGTAACCAGAGATGGATCCTATGGATCTTTGCTGGGAAGTTATTGTAAAAGTAATTATTTTTGTTTCAGACTAAGTAAAGGTATAACTGTTTCTTACACGTACAGCATAACCTTGTAGTCAAAATATGACTGTTCCCTGTTTTCCCTGAAATTGCTGTTACATGAAATATGTGCTTCTTCCTATAATATTTTGTCCTTGCTTTCCAAAAGCTTTCAAATATGACTTAGTCAATTATACAATGAGGCTAACGATGTGCAAGATAAATAAATGATTTACTTGTGTATTTAATAGTTCATATGTAAGAAAGGTAAATCCATAACCTGTTTGTTAAATATTTCATACGCAAGCACTGTAACAGCAAAAATGTCTTGGTTATTGCAAGACTTAAGAAAATTACTTTTTTATTGGTTCATGCCACAATTTGATGTGGTTTTTTTGTGACTGTCTGTTTTTGAACTTTAAAGTACATTTGTGTGAACAAGTATTTGAGTCGATTATTTTATGTATACAGGCATTTGCAGCTATTTTCATAACCTACTTATTCCTGTTAAGTGTTAGCAAGAAGGGGTTAGGTTGTGTACTGTATATAGTATATATATGTTTGTAAAGGGTTTTGTATTGGCCGCCCCTCGCTAGCTTTGTGCCCCATGTTGGCCACCCCGGTAAAAATATTCTGGCTACGCCCCTGGCTGGCAGAGTACTTTTTCGGCGGCAAACTCTTGTGAATAAACCCACAGCTATAGCTGAAAGTGTAATGAATTTGGTTGCACCCAAGGACAACCCGAAAAACAGGTCAGTGAAAGTATAAACAGTTTATCCAGGGGATAATCCAGGGTTCTTTATCCAGGGACAGTCCGGGTCTTGTCGAGGGGGAAATCCGTCTTTATCCAGCAGCGGTGTCCAAGGGGGAATCCAATAGAGTATCCAGGTCCAGATCCAGGTCCAGAATCCAAAAAGCACAGACAGTTAAAGGGGCAGGCAATCTCGGTAACTTACGGGCAGGCTGGGGTCAGAAACACGGGAAGGCAGTCCAGATCACTGAGGCTGACGAGCAGAACTCAGGCGGGCAGACAAATCCAGGAAGGGGTTAGACTGGCTCAAAAAACAGGGGCAAAAACAGGTCGACAGGCAGACAGGAATTCAGAATACAAGGCTGGAAGCGCTCACCGTTTGGCTAGAGACGTTCTGGCACTGGAGGCTGCAAAGAGCAGAGCTTTTAAGCAGGTAGGGCGGAGATGGAACAGGTGCACTGATTGCAATTAGCAGCTCCAGTGCCAGAAACGTTACAGAAAGTCCCCTTAAACAACAGTTAAACCTTGAAGTGTGTAAATGGAGAGTACAAACACAACGCAAACCTGTTTTCACTGTGTGAACAGAGCCAGAGACGGTACTACAGTGATGCAGGTGTATCCAGAGCATAGTTGTTAACTATAAATAATAACTGTAATATTGATCAGATTTCAAGTAGGCTGCTTGCTTTACATGCATGACTAACCTTGTCACTTCTCAGTGCAGAAATACATTCCTCCAACAAATGACGACTTCTTAAAAAGAAATAAAGGGCCTCCCTCTGTCTCTCCATCTTCTCCATGACACTCAATATCCCGCGAGCTGATGCCGGGTTATGTTGCGTTGCATATAAGGAGAAAATGATCTCGTTTTAACAAGATAAGTCTCTCATTAAAACGAGAAATGTTTGCCATTAAAACGAGAAAGTTATGTCCTGGTCTGTGGCGTGCACAGACATTTTAGGGGGCAGGTGCTCAGGAGGGGGTGGGAGGGCACTTTTTAGCGTGCGCAAGGAGGTGGCTCATTTCGGGGCATTGTTTCAGTGGTTTTTAATGGCTCAGGTTTTCAAAAGATCATTTCAAAACCGACCTCAGTAAAATCTTAATAATATTCAGGGCAGTCAAACTTTTTTACAGTAGCAGGCTACACACTATCAGGTAGGAGGGTGCACTTATATATAGATATATATCTATATCTATATATCTATATATACTTCAGACTAAACAGTGGCTCTGTGACTACTGTAACGAACAAACAAATAGCAATAGCGTAGTCGGTGTTGCCAAATTAGGCAGGTTTCCAACCAATTAGGCTTTTGAACACATTGAGCTGGAAAAAAATAGCTTATGGGCAGATTGTAAAAAATTTCCGAAGCTTTTCATAACATTTGTTGGGCTTTTAGAAAGAATTACTAACAAAATACATGAAAATAGTCATTATTTATTTTTTAAATAAGTTGAATCTGTCGATCTGACATCATCAATGAATAATAGTTATAATGAATAATATTGATTGTTATAATAAAACAAGAAAAGACTAATGGTTAATCAAGTGTTTGGTCAATGTAAATGCCCAAGAGGGGTTGAGTTCTACTTAAAAATATTTCATGACTACGTGTAAGAGAAATGTTTAATTGAGCTATACTGAGAGAAATTAAGTTTATATTAAGGTACATTTACAACTCATGTTGGGAAGCTATTTATAATTTATTTTTTCTGGGTGAAATATCCTGATTATTAAAGAGATCTTGTGTGTTATTTGGTTGTCTGATTGTACATTTTGTTTGGAGCCCATATGGGCAGTTTTTTTTCTTTGCTTCAGCTCAGTTGTGTGCTAATGGCATGTTCTTATGTGTTTAATAGTTCTGTGCTTTTAACATGAGAGAGTTTGAGATTTGGCCTTTGGACTAACAGTGACATAGGGTAACCTGTAGCGCTGTGTCTTAACTCAAAAGTCCAGCATAAGCTACACGCTAATAAACATGAGCGCTGGTGTCAGGCTGAACACTGACTAAAGTAACAATTCTGACTAGAACAGGTTCTGTAATTACAGCAGCTATGAGAACAAGGAGCAGAACAAAGCAGAGTTCCCTTCTACCTGCAAGTAACTCAAGTCTCTTCAGTTTGGCAGCTTTAGTGCTTGATTCTGCTCCTTGGGCTCCTAGCTCAACCTGCTAGCTGTCCTAGCTAACCCTCCTAGCGTGAATGTTTACTCCAGTTTAGACTTCAGTGCTGACATTTCAAACAGAAATTAATAGCGCTCCTTCCAGCTCGCTCTCTGCTTTGTTGTCACTTCTTGTAATTGTTTGGTAATCAGACCAAATTTCCATCCCGCTCTACCGACACCACGGTGACCACACCACAGCCGAACTGCGGGGCGACTGAAGGCTATGACTCGGTGTCCCGCCCCTCTCCAGCTGTGATTGGCTAGCATGTTGCCTTCAGTCGTTGATTTGATTGGTTAAATTGTATGATTGACACATCAAAGATAGTACTAAAAGGTCGATGGCCACTCCGAGGTTAAAAAAAAGAAAAAAAAAAAAAGAAGACGCCTTCCAGTCCAGGGTCTGCTCCGCGCTCAACCAGAAGGCACAAATATCGCTCCATTATTTAATCGGGGAAATGTAGGCGGCGGCAAGAGCTGCTATAGACGGCGATTTGCCGTTGACCGGCTACTTTTGACTGCCCTGAATATTAATCATTAAAAAAAAAAAAAAAAAAAAGAGTTTCAAAAGGGCATTTTCGTTGATAAAGGGCAAACTTCCTAGTGCTTTAGCACCACCTAGTGTCTATGCACGCCCCTGGTCCTGGTGAAGATTCTCAGTCATCCAGGTCATGATCATTCCAAAAAAGTAAAAAACAAAGCAACTGGACTTGTTTTCCGTAGTTGAAGACGTTTCGCTTCCTCTCCAGGAAGCTTTCTGGAGTCTGGAGTAATGTGGAGTACCAAGCTTTATACTCCTACCAAACAAAGGCCTTGTAATGGCTTAGATAACATGCAAATACAACCGAAACAGGTCCACCCCTTAGTAATGGGCGGTCGTTAAAGACATTAAGCCAGCAGATTGAACCGAAACTGGTCCACTCTTCTGTAATGAGGAGTCGTTACAGAGGAATTTACAACTCATCTCAAGGCTCTTTCCAGAGTCAATTCTATCTGTCAGGATTCTTCTCTTTTCCTATCAAAGGTGATCGTAGTTGACAGGTGGGCGTGGTGCACACCTGCAGCTCGTTTCGGCAGTTCCAGCTTGGAGCTTAAAAGCAGGGCGCAGTCAGCTGAAGGACACTGGAGTGTTAAACCGTTGTGGTACAGTTAGTGGCCACTGTCTCTTGAAAGTTTGTTGTTCCTGCGTGATTCATGTTTCCTGTTCTCAGTACTAACGCATGTCTCCTTGTAGTTCGCTCTGTGCTCTGGATTACTCACCAGCTGCTCCTCCGAGCGCTGAAGTCTCAAGCCAAGTTCCTGAATCCTCGCCGCTCAGATTTTGCTCTGGCATTCCCCTCGAGCCCCCTTGGTCTTACCAGGCCGGACAAGAGTTCCCCCTTCCTAGATTCACCCTGGTTCCTCCGGCTGCTTTCCGATCCCTGCTTCATGCTGTGGTGCTGCTCGGATCCCCGCCTTTGTTCCTCCTGCTGGCTTACCTGTCACTCGGTCACCTAGTTCTACCCAAACAAGGAGCTTTACTGAGTCCGTTCTTCCACTCCACCCTCTCAAAATGAAGCGTAGCATGAGACTTAATCTAAATAAATAACTTTTCGTGTGAATACATCTTTTTATTTATTAAATTTATAGAGTATGATTCAAAAAGTTTACAAAGGAAATATTTATTTACACGTCTTTATGGTGTGGGGAAAAAACACAGTCAGACCACCATTACATTTCTCATCTTGTGCGCCCCTTAGTGGCAGCTCCACGCTGTCTAAATCCCTGATTTAGATAATTTGGTTAAAAGTTTGCTATCTAAGGAAATCCAGCAGATTTTATTGATTCTTTGACTTAATCCAAGAATGATTCACAGAAACGTCCACCTGTAGTTTCACCTGACTGGGACCTTGGAATCAGAGGCGGCGCTAGAGTCCATATTATTACGTAAACTACAATTTTAAGTCTGTTCTCACCTTGATTACTAACATGGATGTATTTACAAAACCTAAGAGTCACTCAGACTGGAGGTTCTTCACCCACAGGTTCATTATTCATGGAGCTTCATCTGGTTCTGTTTCTGATTCTGGCTCTGATTCTGGAACCTGGTTCTGGTTCATCAGTGCAACAATCATTCTGATTAACAGATGATCAGAGGAGCAGAGTCTTTACCGCCATCATTTAGACAGGGACTGAAGTATGGATAGAGCTTCTCAGTGAAGCAGCAGTCGGTAAAGGAGTAGATCAGAGCTGCAGCATCTACATCATAAAAGGAGACCAGACCCTCCTCATAATCCACAAACACCCCCACCTTCTCAGGACCAGGCTGGACATGGAGACGGACTGGAGGTTCAGCACCAGCTTCGTACTCATTTCTATTTCTCAACCAAATGGTCCAGAAACCTTTCTGAGGACTTTCGGTGAATTCTCCCTTCCTTTTGACAGACTCTCTGGCCACTCCTAAATACCAGCTAATTTGTCCTTTAACCTGAACCTCAAAGTAAAATCTGCCTGAAGAGAAACTCTGCTGTCCTAAAACACACGGACATGGAGAAAATCTCTTTGGGTTGCTTGGAAGGTCCTTTCTTGTATTCCCACAATTAACTTGTTTTCCATCATCAGAGAGGATGAGGTTAGGATGAGCTGTATCAGGATCCAGAGTCACATCCACTGCATACTGCTTGACCCTCTTCAGCTCAGCTTCCAACAGTGTCTTCATCTTCTCCCCGAGCTTCTGCTCCAGCTGAGCAGCAGCTCTCACCACAATCCCCTCATATGATAGAGCATGAACTCTGACCTCTGTCCAGTTCTTGGTGGGTAGAGCAGCTTTCAGGGAGGAAAAGCTTTGGAGGAGGTGGAGGTGGTCTTTAGACTGTGAGAGCTGCTTCACCTCAGAGCTCCTCTTCATCAGCTCAGAGATTTCCTGCTCCAGATCTTTGATGAGGTCTTCAGCCTGTTTCTCTGCAGTTTTCTGATTGTCTTGGATCTCCTTTATGAGCTCCTTCAGGCCTCTCTCAGCAGCATCCTTCAGAGCAGTGAATACCTGAACACCTTCTGCTGTCTCTCTGTCTGCAGCATCTTTACTGATCTTCACCGACTCTTTGGTCTCCTGGATCTTCACTCGTCTGCTCTGGATCATCTTCTGAACTTCAGCCTCGGTCTTCTTCAGCTCTGACTTTTTTCCTTCAAATTCTTCTCTCAGAGGAACAAACTCGTGGTTCTTGTGGTCTAGAACAAGACAGAGCGAGCAGACACATGTCTGGTCGGTCTTACAGAACAGCTCCAGAGGTTTATCGTGCTGCAGACACATCTTGTCCTCCAGGTTCTCCACAGGCTCCATCAGCTGATGTTTCCTCAGACGTTGAGTGGTCAGATGAGGCTCCAGGTGAGTCTGACAGTAGGAGAGCAGACACACCAGGCAGGACTTCAGGGCCTTCAGCTTGGTTCCAGTGCAGACGTCACAGGGAACTTCTGGTTTGGCAGCTGAGCTGCTGCTGCTGGCTTCCTGCTGAGCTTCATGTTTGAACTGAGCAACCATCTCTTTGATGAAGGTGTTGACTCTCAGTTGAGGTCTAGAGGTGAAAAGCTCGTTGCACATGGGACACTTGTAGGGAACATGAGCCTCCCAGTGCTGAGTGATACAGGCTTTGCAGAAGTTGTGTCCACATGGTGTGCTGACTGGATCAGTGAACACATCCAGACAGATGGAGCACAGAAACTGATCCTCAGACCGCGGGTTGCTGCCAGAAGACATTTCTGAACTCTGAGGACAGAAGACGAAGTTTAAAGAAAGCAAGTCAGTAAAAGTCGTTAATGTCTTTGCCAGTTTTACACGAGTTAGTTAAATATATTTTGTGTCACAAACTTAGTAATCAAAGCTGATTCTGATTTAAACCAAATTTCACTTCTGGACATCTGATGAGTCTCAGTAGAAACAGAAGGTTTGGTGTTTCTGCTGCTAGTAGAAGCATAGATAGTATCAGCAGCAGTGTTGTATAGTAACGAAGTAAAAATACTTCACTACTGTACTTAAGTATATTTTGGAGTACTTTATACTTTTCTCAAGTATAATTTTTTTTGATTACTTTTACTTTTACTTCACTATATTTCCGAACTTAATTGCATACTTTTACTCCGATACATTTTCAATGTTTTGTTTAGTTACTCGTTACAAAAAAAAGTGTCGGTTCGGCTCTGCCAGACGTGCGTACATACACAGGTTCGCCCGGAGCGCCTCCGTTTGAAGCGCTCGGCGTGCTGCTGTGCGCCAGCGGGGGCGGGGCCTGGCGCTCCACGCAGCCAATCACTAACGCGCCTGGCCTTTGATTGACAAGGTAGAGACCCCCCTTTAACTCCGCTCTCATTGGTTGTGCTGCCTTAAATCCCCCCTTCCCTCTTCCTGATTGGCTGTTTTCTATTACGTGTGTGCGTGCATGTGCGTACGTGCTTGGAGCACGTACGCACATGCATGTACGCACAGCTGCTGAGTGCAGTTCTGATTAGAAGCAGCAGAGAGAGTTTTGAATTGTTGAATTTGAGAAATGTAAGTAACCAACAATAATATCTCAAAATAGCATTTAATTCTGAAGTATAACACATTTTATCAACAAAAATCTAATCTCCTCTATAAAACTAAATATTCTGTGCCAGGCAGGAGTTCTGAAGACTGCTGGATAGATGGAAAAGTAAAGACTGTAGGTCATAAAAATTCAGATTCTTAGCCACAGCCGTCTGAAAAAGGTGAGAGTGTCACTTTTACCATTATTTTGTTGTTATTGTTGCTTCTATTTATTTTCGACCATTTGAGGCAGTTCAGGCATAAATAGCAGGTGTAATTTCTTTTGCATAAGAACACTAGATTCTACCCAAACATCTGCTACTCTTGTTTAGACCTTTGCGTAGTTATAATAGTATGATTAGGGTTCCACAAAATAATAGTGTTATTCATTTGACTATTTCTACTTCTAGAATTAGGATAGAGACAAATAAAACAAAGGAACACAATTTACATTGGTTTTATTGTTCATAGATTTCCACACTGTCCATTAATAAATTAGTATAAACCAGGGCCGGAGCTAGCAGATTCAGAGGGCAGAGAATTCCCAAAGTATCTAACATATTCTACCTCCTGCAATGGAAGGGAAAAATTGTTATGGACTGGCTGATATACAGCAGGTCAAAAAAGGCCATATTTTGGCTGCAGTGCTTGCTGTTCTCTTATGAAGAAAAGATCATCTAGTGCACTAAATTCAATAGCTGGGATGAAAATATCCAGTATAAAATACAGAGATTTGTGTGTGTGGTGTGTTGGCGGCAGGTGTAGAGGGGGGGCCCAAAAAGACTGTGTGTTCCCGGGCCCTAGCAAAGCTGTCAGCTGGCCGGCCTGCAGGTGTATCTATTAGCAGGTTTACTACTTCCTGTAGGTTAACTAAGCCTGGTTTATCACTTCACCATGTTCTTAGTATACACCACCTTTGCCTGCACTTGGTTGTGTGTTGGTTGACCTTGCTTGAAGAAGGAAAACTGAAAGCTTACAAAAAGGTTGTATTTTCTGTCTAAACTTGGTCTAAATTTCCCCTGCACTTGGTTGTTTATATTATTTTAAGTGAATTTGACTTTCAAAGTTTACCAAAATCTAAAAAATGTCATACAAACTGCATGTGCTTTGTTTTACTTTTTACTTATACTTTTCATTACATTACTTGAGTACATCTATTTTTACAGTAATTTTCATACTTAAGTACAAGACATTTAAGATACTTTAAGACTTTTACTCAAGTAACATTTCAGTCAGTGACTTGGACTTTTACCAAAGACATATTTTGGAGAGGTACTTATACTTTTACTTGACTCCGAGATTTCAGTACTTTATACAACACTGATCAGCAGTACTCACCAGTATCTCAGTGTATTGTTGAGGAGCAGAAAGCAAATCTCAGTTTATTTTCTTCTTTATTTTCTTCTATTTTCAACAGAAATGAACATTAATCTTTACTGAAGCATTGCTGAGATCCAGAAAAGTCTGAGAATTTCTTGTAACTGACACTGAAACTTGTATTTCCAGGTTTGCTCCGCCTCTGACTACACCTGTTTAACTGCTTTTATTTCCTCCTGCAGTTTTGAACAAACACTTTAACAAGTTTTACTGCAAACTCTGGGCATTACAAAAATGCAATACAGTGAGAATCATTCAAATATCCCAGTGTTACACATTTCTCCGATTGGTTTTATGTTTTCTTTTGTTTCCTTGTCGAAACATACAAGCAGTAATGCCTGTGACTTCATTTAGCATTAGCTTAATTTCAGGGTGTAAAAATACATCACAACACTCACCGGAGAAAATCACAGTAGAAACAGATTTAACTGCAAAAATCCTGGTCACTTATCTTCTCTTCTTTCAACCGTTACCAGAATTCACAAAAATGTATCGTATAACGTACTTTGTTTCTCTTTTTTTTCCAGCGTTCTATTGCTCAGCACAAACTGCTTCAGCCAGCTACGGTTTCTTCTTCTACTCCCCTTTTTTCTCTGCTGTCTAACCCAGAGGGTAAACTCACAAGCCACCTACTGGCCGTTTCTGGTACCAAAAGAAAACCCAAAATTAAAATAGAAACCGATTTGCTGGTGCATTGAATTACCAGACAAAATCCAATAAAAACAAAATATAAAATAATACTGACAATATTATACACACATATGGGGGTTACACAGAGAACGTAGAGAAAGAGAACTAAAGGTTACACTTACAGAAGCAAATTAAAAGAGAAATTTATGGAAATTAAACAGGAGTCTAAAACTGGCAACCCAGAAGCATTAAAGCCAGCAGGACTTTAATAAACATTATGGGGGATTTTCAGTACAAAAATAATGATAGTCTGATCATAGATGCAATAAATCAAGGACATAGAAATCAAGATGCTTAAGGTGACGGCAGCTCCACAGAACACAAGGAGATCCAAACAGGAGCGTCACATATCGGTGTTAATAATGAAGGGACACCGCTCCCGAACGCAGGACCTCCGATTGCAGTGCAACAGAATGCTATCCCAGTAAACATATATTCTTCTGTACAGAATGCAGGATTTCCGACCGCAGCACAACAGAATGCTGCCCCAGTAAACTCAGATTCCCCTGTAAACACGCACTCAGTATTGGAGCACTACAAAGAAAGCATCTGTGTATCCAAGAAGTTCCTTAACTATGCGAACGATGGGAGAGGTAAATGTAATTGATTGTTACGCAGAACACAAAGTAAGATTAAAAAGCGAGTCATACTGGATTAAATTGGATCACGAAGGATTAGATTTACAAAGAGAAATTAATCGAACTGTGATTGAAGAGTTGGAACAGGAAATTGAGAAGCACGGCATGAGATACAATGCTTTACAAGAAAATGCCAGTGACCTCTTAGCAGAAGATCCAGCCATAGGAGGAACAGAAGTAGGGGGAGCCTCTGCTGGCAGAAAAATCTATCTGGGATAAAGACCCAGTGGCATATTTAGACCATTTTTAGGGGTGCTCAAGCACCCCTAAATCTTAGCTAAGCACCCCTGAAAAATTACTGATTCAGAGTATTCCTGCGTGTCGGTTCGGCTCTGCCAGACGTGAGTACATGAACAGGTTCGCCCGGAGCACCTCCGTTTGAAGCGCTGCTGTGCACCAGCGGGGGCGGGGCCTGGTGCTCCACGCAGCCAATCACTAACGCGTCTGGCCTTTGATTGGCAAGGTAGGTGCCCCCGTTTAACTCCACTCTCATTGGTTGTGCTGCCTTAAATTCCGCCTTCCTTCTTCCTGATTGGCTGTTTTCTATTGCGTATGTGTGCGTGCCTGTTCGTGTGTGCTTGGAGCGCGACATTTAAATTTTGATTCATACTGGGATACTGCGATCACAGACATGAATACGTAGACGCCGCATCCTCGGTTGAGAGGCGTCAGACCAAGCTGCAGTCCGACAGAATACATGTCAATTTAGGAAAATGTACTTTATGTTTTCAGACACTGTGAATCCGGTGAATTCTCGCCCGATTTCCAGATAAATCAACTGACTGAAAACGTCACCCCTTTAGGGGCTACATGGGACCAATTGATTGAATTAAATTATTGTCTAACTTAATAAATAATTTCGTTTTTGTATTGAAAGTAAGCAAACTTCCAGAGCTCCGTCCCAGGAAGCCTGACTTTTACTCCGCTTATGGGTGCGCAAATAAAAGGACACTAGGAACCAGATCCTGGGGAATTACCTTCCATAAGGAAGATTTTATGACAGATAATCCTCATGCTTTACAGTTACAGTTTTTCCGGCATAAACACAATATGTGCTAATGGGTAGCAGGGATGGAAGTAGAGAAAAGTACATTAAACACCAAAAACAAACAAAATGGTCCTAAATTACTGGATAGACATGATTTGTGTGTGTGTGTGGGGGGGGGGGGCTGTGCCCATAACAGCATTTAAAAATGCCCATAACAGCATTTTTAAATGCTGTTAAGGGCACCTCTGCTCTCACTTGTCTATATAGTTTTGCTCCTATGTAGATCAGGGCTGTTGTCCATAGATCGGTGTCTGTGTATATAGCCTATATATACAGTATATATATATATATATATATATATATATATATATATATATATATATATATATATATATATATATAGGAAGAAAGAGAGAGAGATTTATGTGTGTATAATTTGTGTGTATATTAGATTAATATGTAACTGCAAAATATGTAAGTGCGTGTACATTTTTCATCCAGTTTGACTTCAGTTTAAATAGTTTTGTTTGTGAATAAATATGTGTAATCTGTCTGAAAGGTCACGATCACTCTGAACATATGATTAAAATGAGATCTGAGCTACCTCCTATTCATTTTGACAGCAGACGTCTGATCTGTGGTCTGACCCAAGATGGCCGCCCTGTAGGCACGTCGGCCTAGCGGCCGGCAGCGTACAATGGGGCGTCTACGTACATGATGTCTATGACTGCGATTACCACAATTAATACTAGGCTACGAAACTGGTCCCAGTTAAGAAACTAAATATTATCTGCACTAAAATAGGTGAAAGTTGCTGAGTGCAGTTCTGAACAGAAGCAGGAGAGAGTTTTGATTTGTTGAACTGGAGAAATGTAAGTAACTAACGTTAGCATCTCAAAATAGCATTTAATTCTGAAGTATAATACATTTTATCAATAAAAACCTAATCTCTTTTATAAAACTAAATATTCTGTGCCAGGCAGGAGTTCTGAAGACTGCAGGTTATTAAAAATTCTGATTTTTAGCCACAGCCATCTGAAAAAGAAAAGGTGAGGGTTTGCCTTTTACCAATATTTCGTTGCCATTGTTGTTTTCAGTTTCTGTTGACCCATTGAGGTAGTTCAGGCATAAATAGCAGGTGTAATTTCTTTTACATAATATACATTATAAGAACACTAGATGCTGCCTAAACCACTGCTATTTTTTTATTTAGACTTTTGCTTAGTTATAATAGCATGATTAGGGTTCCACAAAATAATACTGCTATTTATTTGACTATTTCTACTTCTAGAATTAGGATAAAGACAAATAAAACAGAGGAACACTATTTACATTGGTTTTATTGTACATAGATTTCCACACAAGGTTTGGTCGTATACCACTCAGGGAAAGCTAATGCTCTGACGCCTTCCTTCTGTTTCCTGCCTCCTTAATGCCCCAGTGTGTAAGATTTTCAGAAGACCTCACTGTTAAGTGCGTAATAATTGGTACAGATGCTGCGGAGTGTCACAAATGTGACAATCAGTGGCGTATTTAGGCCATTTTTAGGGGCACCCCTAAATCTTAGCTAAGCACCCCTGAAAAATTACTCATTCAGAGAGTTTCCCTTTTACCAATATTTTGTTGCCATTGTTGCTTTAATTTTCTGTCGACCCTTTAAAGCAGTTCAGGCATAAATAGCAGGTGTAATTTCTTTTACATATTATACAGTATAAGAACACGAGATGCCACCTTTTTTTATTTAGACTTTTGCTTAGTTATAATAGCATGATTAGGGTTCCACAAAATAATACTGCTATTTATTTGACTATTTCTACTTCTAGAATTAGGATAAAGACAAATAAAACAGAGGAACACTATTTACATTGGTTTTATTGTACATAGATTTCCACACTGTCCATTAGTAAATTAGTACAAACCAGGGGCGGAGCTAGACATTCTCATCATCAGGGACTTAGCCCACAACATATTTCATCATTATGAGGGTTATTTGGTACACCAAAAAGTAAGAAATTATTCAATCTGTTGATGTGGTCGCAAAATTGATTTTATATAGGCCTTTACATATATTAAAATTTAATCTGTTGTTCTTTAATAGTCGTACTAGTATATACCAATAGTATATTAATTTGTTCTCATTTGAATGATGAAATGGACAACCACACCAAGACTGTAACAATTCAGTCTTGGTGTCACCCAATTTACTCAAAGTACAGTATTGGGTCCTCCATGCTCCTTATGTATTAAGATTTACTCCACATTTAAACAGCTGCTGGGTTCCGTCCTGGTCTCAAGTTCTCAACTCCTGGTGAGCCGTCCTGGTCAATCTCTCCGCACTCCTCCTGTCGGCCAGCGTCTGCACCCTACATCTTCGTCAGTTAAAAGACTCTGGTTCCTCTCGTCATCCATCATCCACACTGTTCAATAAACTCAATTTAAAGAACTAGCTCTGTCTGTGTGTGCTGTGTCCGGGTTCATCCTAAGACAAATCATGACAGAAATGTGTTTGGAATGTTAAGATAAATTACATGGAATGGGCTAAAGAGAGTAACTACAGCCCAGTTGTACATTTGTTGTTTGAATTTATTATTTGAAATGCTGTCAGTGTCAGTTACACTTCTACTTCCAGTGCAGAGTAAATACAAGAAATGTATTTGCAGTCCCTTGAATGTATAATTTTGCTGTGTTTTATGATGCACTATCTTATGAGCATCTTATATAAAAACAAATAAGGGTTGGGGTGTAATGATCTCGGCACTTATGCTGGGCTGATCATCCACTCCACACACCTGCCCAAGTTCTGCCACGTTTCAATCAGCCTTCATCAGATCCACCTTTCTCCAGCTCTATTTAATCAGCCCTCTGTCCAAGCAAAAGTGCCAGAACGTCTTGTGCCACCTCGGTGAGACTATCCAGCAGTCTCAATTATTTTCCTGCCTGCCTATTTGTTGTCCGACTTGATCTGTTTTCTGTCTATGAGTCTGCCTAACCCCTTTCAAGTCCTGTTGCTTGTCTGGAGACCTACCGATCAGCCTGTGGTCCTCTGCATCGGCCTGGACTCGTCCTGGACCTCTGAATCTGGACTGCCTGCCTGTTGCCCGACCCCGATCTGTTTGTGAGTAACCGCATCTGACTAACCCCTGTGTGCCTCTGAACTCAGCTGGACTCTGGACCTGGACTGGACCCTGACCTGCTCTGGACAATCCCTTGGACATTCTCTGGTTTTCTGATCTTGCCTGAACTGTACTGTCTGCCCGTTGCCTGACCCTGATTCTGTTGTGAGTACCGCTTCTGTCTAATCCCCGAGTGCCTCTGTAAACAGCCAATTTCTGGATTGGACCCTGACCCGTTCTGGATACCTCTTTGGACCCTCTCTGGATTTCTAACCCCTCGGCTCCTTCCCCGGACCCCGTATATCAGCCCTGCTTTCTCATTACTAGCCGGCGCTCGGAGTTCCCCGCTCCCGACTCTCCAGGTTGGTGTCTACTCCTCAGTCCTTCAATACGCAAGCATTCCCTGGTCATTAACCAGCTGTTTTGCCTCCAGGGTTCCTGCAGACGTGAGCTGCTCGGGTTGCCGTGCTACCTCCATTAAATAAATACTCGAAAACGTCACTGACCTTGCCTTGGTTGTTTACTGGGTCCAGTCTCGGTTCTTGACATGGGGGCTTATCTCTGCGCATTTCTATATCTTCAAAAGAAAATACAGGATAAATCTAGTAAACAGACATATTTTGACTATATTTGGTTTAATAGGCACGTATTTACCGTCTGTCTCTGTTGCTGGTAGTTCAAATGGAAAAGTCCAAATTTGACATTGATCAGATCTGGTGATGCTACCGCATCTAGTGTGTGTCGTGGTTATAAACTTTGTAAAAATGTAGCAAGAAATACTGCTTTTCTCTTTAGACAGACGAAACGTGCCCTGATGCATAAGTCAAGCCTCAAAAAATAGGAGCATGCATATTGCGTAGGACCAATGACCTAACCCTAGTTTTGTGTCTTTAGGGAAATTATTCCTCACTTTTATCCATATAGCTAGTCTAACTATTGTCGTCACGCAGGTTTTACAAATGCACAAGGTTTTATCGAGAGAAAACATTTTAATGTTTGTCGCTGCTTTTGGATGGGCCTATATTGTAGCTTGTTTGATGAGCGTTAGCTCAAAAATTTGTCAACTCTAAGAATCTTACATCTGGACTAAAAATGGAAAGCGTGTTCATGTCAGGAATCACAGTCAACACTGGGGGCTGAGCACCCCTAAAGGTCAGATCCTACAGTAGAATCGCCCCTGGTGACAATGTCAACAACTATGGCCTCTGTGTATTTGGGACCAAGTTACTGCTAATAGCTAATAGCTACGGTCGTCGTGAGAAATGGTTTCAGGCACTGTTGCCAAGTCCACTAATTAACGACTTTGGGCTTGTTTTTTCTAAAGTTAAATTCCGTGAGTCGCTGGTTGCATGTTTTTGGGCTTGTTTCTGAACATGAAGTTGCTTATTTGGGTTCTAAAATAAGCAACTATAAACATGAAATTTGAAGAGTCCTGCTCATGCTGCTGTGCTACAGACACTGAACTGGCTAAAATATCACTCCGCCCCTCCGCTTACACACATACTCCCTGATAGGGATAGGGAGATGAACTAACAAATTAATAGAGTAGATGCCAATCTTGGAATTATTTTAAACAAATTTGTCTGGCAGAGACAAATGGAGTGGAGGAGGAGCATTATGAGTTGAAGGTGTGTTGTTTACGTACCTCTCAAATGAGGGGTTTTCTCCTTAAGATGAAAAATATGGAGATCATGTACCTCCCCAAAGGTGCTCTGTCTATGAGCCCTTAAGCTTAATCAAGTCGCCTTGATTATCTTAATCGGGCATTTGAATTTACTAAACAGAACATTTCTATCAGTGCACAATAAAGACATGGCAGGCTATGATAAAAGCGCAAAAGGCCGGAGGATTTAGGTGGGTGATAAAGTGATGGTTTTCATACCTTTTCCTGAACCAAAGCCTACAAGCTCGTCCCAGCAGTCCAATAGGAAGGTCACAGTAGATCGCACCCGACGGATTCATTTGTGCCATTTTAACATAAGTGACACTGTATCAGGATTGGATGCAAAGCTGTTCTGGATTAAGTTAGTGGTTGGAAAAGCACGTTGTTTTTCTCTGATCATGCAAAATCAGAGACAGAGAGGCACCCTTCAGCACCTGCACAGCGTTAAAAAGGGCGTGTTACAGGAGCTGTCCGGTGCTGAATCTGACAAAGGGGGCCCGTCTGAGACTATGCTGTGGAATCGGCTATAAATCCCTGAGATCTTGCGAGACCTCAATTATTTTCATGCGTCTTTTGAGCATTTGGCTCAACTTATGAAACTTATGTTTGGTAAAGGTCTCTTATAGGTTTATTGTGGTTCCTTTTATTCTGAGTATTGTGCAATTAGGGACAGCAAAGGTGACGACGCTGAAAGGTGCCTTCAGGGCAAAAGTAATTTTTATTCATACATTTGTCCTGCATGACTTACCGTGGATCTCAAAATGGAGTCAGGAGAAAAGGCTGGTGGGTGTACCCTCGATCCACCAGCAATGCATCGAATAATTCACCTGTGAAGAAGGAATGTCCTCATCACCCTCATAAATGGAGAGACATTCCTGACCAGTCATGATTTTAAGAGTGGTTATTATGCTGTAAAATGGTGAGATGCAGAAAAATCCCTCTTGGGTACCTGAGGGAGATTTTATTTTTGATATGGGTGCAGTGGGAAAATCTGTAACAAAGTAATCAGTCTCCCATGACTCTTGGCATTTATGTTGTAATTAATAATTGTTCTTGCCTGCAGTCCTATAAAAATTCTGCTGTAGGTGGCAGTCTTGTGTAGCCAGGAAAGGATAATTCAATTTACTTTTTTGGAATATAGACCACATTAGACTAGTGGCCTTTACTATGAGATGGGAATACTCTGGGAATTCTCTTCATCGATTTACCCATACATTCTCTGTCCTGATAAGGGTTACTACAAAGCTGGTTATCAGCTCGGTAATTCAACTCAGTTTTCCCTCACACTCCCATAAAAGGAGTTGGAGCACAGAGGTTGCATGCATAGACGCATACGGGAATGGCACAGCCACCACGGCCATCATTTTCGAGGGTCGCTCACGTGCCCCCAAACACATTTATTTGTGCAAAGGAAGCTAAATCATCAATCACAACTCTGCGATGTGTAAATAAATACATGTTTTCATGCTGAAATACTCTTTTTGGCTCTTAAACAAAGATAGATGTGGTATTATGTATTATTATATAAATTAATACATTTTACATTTTAATGAAGATGCAAGTTTTATTCATTCAGGGGTGCAGATAGCATTTCGGAACATGGGGAACCAATATGTCAGCAAATGATTTCAGTACAACTAAGTTGTTATTTATTTTGGGCTTTAACTAGTGCTTAAGTACTGTAGTACTTTTTAATAGCCTATGGGTAAATAATTTGCCCTACAATGAGCATTGCAGAATTATTTGGAATCATGGATAAACTGGAAAAGCTCCAGGGGAATGCCCAGACCTCCAACAAATCCCAGACAGGTTGTAAATCATATCGGAACTCCAAGTGGTCACTCACACGCCCAGGATCCAGATGGTGCCCAGCATCATCAATATTGGGGTGACAGTGGCGCAAGAGTTATGGAGTTCGTACTGTAACTGGCGGGTTGCCGATTTGACCCCTGCTTTGACTGTCTTGGTTGCTGTGTCCTTGGGCAAGACACTTCACCAGAATTGCCTGCTCTCTGGAGAAACTGCAAATGTTGTCGGTACGAAACTCAGTCTGTTTTTCTGGGTCTCTGAGCAAGACGTTTGACCACACATTGCTCCCCATTCGCCACAGTGTGTTTGCACAGTGCTCCTTAAGAGATGGGTTAAACGTAGTGACAAATCCTTGCTTTGTGGTACTATAGGGGAAATATATATAATCTCTCCTGCCATGGAGCTTAAATATCCACTATAACCCATATGAAGCGTACAGGCTTTATGATTTAAACTCCCATTCATTATCTATACCAGGGGTCACAAATTAAAAATCAGCGGGGTCCGAATAAAGAAAATCAACCAGTAAAGATCCGGACACATTTGTAATTACAATCCGTTACTTCAAACAGTATTTACCACTGAAATAAAATGTTTATGCATCCACAAAAAAATAACATAAAAATAGAATGTTTTTCTATTTTAAAATCCAAAGTGCTTTTTGAAATAGAGAACCACAATCTTTCACAGTTTGGTATATAGACAATTTCCTGACTTTCACATCTTTTATAAAACACCTGAACCTTTTCTAATTTCTTTTTTATGGCTTAATGAGAGAAGTGAGCTTTAGGCTGCCCTGCAAGGATTTTAAACCTGAGTTTGATTGGCAACAAAGCCAACCTCAAGCACATATCAAGGTGCTCCCTGTCACATTCAATATAAACCAATTTTATGATCATACAAGGCCAACCACAGCCTTGGAAATGCAGGACACATCACCAACACTATCATGACATAATACATTTTAATTTGACACAGATTGCACGACAGTAATCAGTCTCTGCTTTGCCCGTTATTGTTCACCAATTAATCATTACAGTTTATAAAAAAAGGCATGATTTACCTTTTTGAAGTTTAATAAAATGGTTATATTTTAGCCCAGTGACTGGAGACCTGTCCAGGATGAACCCTGTGTCCGCGCTCCACTTCATAAAAAAACTCTCTGAGAATCGCCTTTCTCTGGCCTCACCCAGTTAGAACCCGTTCTCCAGTCCATGTTGTAGCTGCAGTTTATTTGTTTTATCTTTTTGATGTAGTTTTCTTAACAATCAGTAAGCATCAAAATCCTTGTCGTTTTATTTAGTGTCCTGGAGCGTAGCTGCTCATCGGGTGAACACTGCTGCATACCGACAGCAGATGCAGCTCTGCCTTCTTTGCTTCAGAACAGCGCAGTTTTTTTTTTTTTTTTTACTTTTTCCCAATCGAACTCAGTCAAATGGCGACGTCAAGGCTCACGCTAAATTAGCCTGAGCTAGCGCGTTACTCTTCTTTGTGTTTTAAATAAAACATAATAGCGAATCACGAGGAGATCCCTGGTTGGTCGCCGCGTTTATCAGCGAGGGAATAAACGCTGACAGACGACATGGCCACAGGTGGAAATAATTCAATAATTAACTGCAGGAGCAGATTGACACGCTTACTGAGGGAAGTTGTTGTCAGCTGTTTTATCTGCTGAACTTTCTGACCTGCTGGTTCGCATAAATCCAAAGAAAACCTTTGACCACCGCTACTTTCATTCATACCATCTGTGGCCAGTTTAAAATGCTCTCCAAAAAGTCAAAATGATTGAACACCGATAAACCTCAGACTGGCAATGTCCGCTTTGGAAAGACGCGCCCTGCTCTCTTTCTGATTGGCTAATGTCCCGGCTCTGCCAGGTTTAATTGGTTGAGAGGAGCTTCAGTGTAAAACCTTGAATAAAAAGTCTAGACGGGACTTTTTACGCTCAATTTCCAAATGACGGAAATCCGTCGCAGCGACGGAGAACTTTAACCCCTGAGTTAGACACTGTCGTCGGACAACATGCAGTAATATATAAATGTTTTAAATCAGGTTGGGTCCGGATTAGCCAGCAGGTGGGTCCGGATCCGGACCCTGGTCCGCTAATCCGTGCCCTCTGATCTATACCTTCTTATTCATCCAGGGTGCTTATTGTTTTTAACAATGAACACCACATTGAGCTGCTTTTAATAGGAATAATTTTTATTTGAAAGAAAACAATTAAAAATTGTGCCAAATGAATGAAACAATAATGTAAATACTGATAGAATTCCATTTACAATTTTTTGTTAAAAGCATCCAGACGCATCATGGTTAATGTTGACACTATATTCCATTTTACAGAGTTTTGCAGGTTATTCCTCTCTGTTGAGAAAAAAATAAATACATTATTTTTACACAGCGGCCGTATATGATTGATTACAGTGTTGAATTTGGGTTATAAATAGCCACAACTTTAATATCCCTGTCTGTCATGAATGTACTTACACTGGCTAGTCTCGCAAGCCTCTTTGGCAGCCATCTTGCTTTTGGATCCACACAGTAAGTTTTGTATGAAACAGTAATGAAACTGTGTAAAGGAGAAGAAAAAAAAAAGATGGACGAATGAAAAAGTAGAAAAACTTAAAAAGGTAACCCAATACAAAACAGTTACAATTTAGGAATAAAAATATTAACAACATTTAACTGTGGATTGCATAAATGCCAAGTCTTTTTCTCAATTCCCCTTGGGGAAAAAAACAAACAAAAAAAACTTGACCATGGATGATTACTTACATGTACGAATATATATTACAATTCGGAAATGAAGTGGATCTCTGTACGTAGCAGGATTCGACCTGTTCTCTTATGTGGAAAGGTGAACATTTCATACAACACAGCTGATTTCTCTTTGGATCCTGATGTCCTGTAAAGCAGATCACAAAGTTCAGGACAGGTTTGCTCAAGTTTACAAATTTGTGCTTTGTCACAGAATTATCAATGTATGATGAAGCTTAAATCAGCAATCAATAAAAAGCCAAGCTCACCTTGTACATGAAAGAAGAGCAGCACAGTAGCACAGATGATAGCCACTCTGTAAATTCTTGAGGAAGACATGTTGCTGCAGATGTAGTCTAGTGTAGTTATTCTTCTTGCTTTTTCACACAGAGCAGCAGTGAGCAGCAGTGAAGCTCTGATTTACACATGACAAGTCCTGCTTATAAACCCACATATGAAGACTGACACTCCCTTTACTACTCATTTCTCTATATGAAGAAATACTTTGAGACAGGTTTCTCAATATGAGCATGACGTGTTTAAATCAGACTAATCTAAAACTCCATTGCAGCATTGGCTGTATATACAGTATATATATATATATATATATATATATATATATATATATATATATATATATATATATATATATATATATAATTTTTTTTTTTTTTTTTTAGCTTGGATTTTTTTTACCAAATGTATAATGGTATTGGTGAAGGAAAACTAACAGTTGTTAGTTTTCCTTCACCAATACCATTATACGGAGCTAACGTTTTGATCATCATTATCAATAAAGCAAAGTTTAGACCTAGAGCTGTAAAAATAGTAAAAGGTGGTTCAAAGTGGAGTGAATGTTACAACAAACTGCCCTTTCAAATTTTTATTAAAGAAATTGAAAACCATTTGCCATCTTCCTGCCACTTAACATGGTCTGTGACATAGAATCTCAATCAAATAGATGGATGCTTATGTTTGAAGCGGAACAAAAATTGTGAATGCTCCTTGAATGCAAAGAAATGTGAAATGGCACTCACACTGTTTCCTTTAGTTATCCATGCATTTTCCTACATGCTTATCCCTGTTGGATAAGCAAGCAAATTCAAAAGACATGCTGCAGAACACAATGGTGAGAAGAATAAACACAAAAACATCGTCATCCCATATGTTGCCGGAGTCTCTGAAAAACTCAAGAGGATTTTCTCCAAACACAAAATCCCAGTACATTTCAAACCAAACAGGACCCTCAGACAGAGGCTGGTGCATCCCAAGTACCAAACCCCCAAACTTAAGATGAGTGGAGTTTGGGGTGGAGACAAAGAAGACAGATGGTTTGAAAGGGTGTGAAGGAAGCCATTTACGTTAAGAGAGAAAAACCAACCTAAAATAGAAGAGGAGGCCTTAGGTTCCAATTCTCAAAAACTTATAATACAGCTACAGGGTTAATTCCGGCCAATCATCACCTCAATTCTCACCCTCATACGGGTGATCAAAACGTTGTTCTTGTAAACCAGGCCAATAACGACCCTAACGACTCCCTGTTGCAGAGGAGTGGACCAGTTTCGGTTGTTGTGCAATTACAGCGTTCGACTTCCTGCAGATAATTATGAATGCTGCAGTCATGATTATCTGGGTCGAACTGTTCTATGTCCTGAGCAAGGTACTCAAGTTGGCGAAAACGGAAACCGTAATTATGAGGTGGCCCTGGACCACCTGGGAAGTCAAATCGGTTGTGTTCGTGACCTGATGGAGTTCTGTGAACTAACTTTTGATGTAAGGAGGAATGTTCCTGATCTAATTGAGAGTTTTCCAAGGTGTGAACTCTGACATGTGGTGGGGTTTGGTGTGGTCCACCTGTGTGACTCTTCTGGCCCTTAGGGGGCGGCACAGAGTCAGGACAGGTGGTGGTATGAGTCAGGTGTGATGTCTGCTCATCCCTCCAATCTGAACCACCTGTGTCTGCAGAGTTGTTTACCTGGTACTCTTTGGGGCTGTCCACTGCAGCAGGATGAAGCAGGGCTTCATCATGGACAGCCTGACTTCCAGCATCTCCCATGGAGTCTGTGGAAGTACTTCCTGTAAACTCAAAATTTAGAGGTTCTGTTCTAAACTTTGGCAAGACTGGTTCTGTTCTAGGTGCTGCGTTAGAAACTGCAGAGCTGTTCTGTGATTCCAGCTCCTACAATGATTCAACCTGCTGAGGTTGATTGAGTGAAGATATCACCTGAAGGGTGGAGAACTCACTTCTCTGGTGAGATGCAGCCTCGCCGACATCAGGAGCTTTGGGGTCCTTGGTCTCAGCATCAGCTTCCACCATCCTCACCTCGGTCTCTGAGAGCTCACATCTGGCAGCACTCACTCTGTCCAAAACCATCTGATGCTCAACCTTTAACTGAAGATATTGTTCATCTTCTAGTTGTGATTTACGCTGATATAACAATGTAAGTTGTTCCACAACCTCTTGAATCCGAGTCCTTTTGGTCAGATTCTGAATGAAGTTAATTGGTTCCTTAATCTTTTTATCGCATGCAGCATGGTTAAAACTGTTTAAATTGTTTAACTCATCTGCAGATAAGTTGATGAGGTCGGCCACGACAACCTTCTGCCTCTCTATGTCTGCTTGGTCCACCAAAAGTGCAGCTTCAGATGTGAGACGTTCTGGCTCCATCTTGCTAACACAAAACAAACACAAGTTATGACAAAACTTTCAAAATAACATAGGATCCAGTCGGTGCACACTTAGCTATGCTTTTATGTTTAAACATACAATTTGCAAATACTTATTTGTGTGTGTAGAAACAGGTGCGCAAGTTGACTGTTCAACATGCGGCTTATGACGACACTATTCTTTCAGTGTTAAGAACGCTAAACCTTTAGGACTTACGAGCTCTGTAGCGACTGCATACCTTTCTTTAGGAATTACTAGCTCTTGCGCAAGGCTTCACCTTTAAGGAATTACTATCTTTTTAGCTAAAAACACTTTGATTTGTCATAATTTGTTTTTAGAGACCAAATAATTGCTCTGTTATTTAAAGCTGACAGAGCAAGTTTCACAATTATGGGGTGTCATACTTCTGAGGAGGCAGCAGAACCACTGTCAGTTCCTTAGCAAGGGGTTAGCTATATAGTTCAGTATAATTTCATGAACAAACATGCCACAGCTATTTGAGGAAAATTAATGTTGTTCTTTAGCTGTGCTTTAGTAACGACTCCTGAACGGTATCACATTTAATGGCATTTATATAGCACTGTTTGTAAATAGTACAATAGATTTGGTCATGGAAGTGTACAATGCTGGTAATAGGGAGAGCTCCAGCTGTCTGGAGAAATGTTTTCTTTAACTGTTACAAGCATCTTATCAATAACATTTACATCTCATCTCCATTTAGCATAAATCTAGATTAGCTGGTTCTGGAGGCTGAAGCTTATGCCTAGCATGGAAGGGCCAGGAAGACCAACGCTGACCTCTACCATCTTAAAGCAACTCCACTTTTAATAACCCCACAGTGGTCATGTTTACAAAAACATTTACACAGAAGCTGATACTTTCATACATTGAAAATGGGGGTAGAAGGCGGCGTGCCACCAATGATCTACTGAGTCAAACATACTAAGTCTGGAAGATTTATGTACCAAATAAAAATGTAAGGCAGAGTTAAAAGCAAAAATATGACAGTGGTTTCCGCAAACAATATTTTACTACCCTTCGTAGTCTTGAAACTACGAAGGGTAGTAAAAAAAAAGGGTAGCCTCCCTGAGACAGTTTACGCCAGCGTTGGCAAGAGTATTATCTTTTATTGCATTCTGAGCACAACATTGAACTTATTGCAGGTGCATATTCAACTCTTTCAGGGCTGCCCCATGTCCCCTGTTTGTGGCGTTCATCAAGAAGGTATAAAGATGTAGTCATGAAAAGGAAGCTCTGGTTTTGGAAGGGCAAAGCGTCATCTTTGCTTTTTGCATGTGGTTTGGTTGCTGTTTCAAGCTATGGCTATAAACATGCTCTTAAACACTTTGTGGTTTTGTGCATGGGCGCCGATTTATAGTTCTGCTGGTGAGTGCTCACTATGATTGCATGACTCGTTATTTTAACACGCACACCAATTCCAAGAAAGAGGCGGGTTTTCTCCATGGGTGCTCCAACCCTGAAGCATCCACAGAATTGGCACCCATGGTTGTGTGATAATCGAACAAACTTAGAGTGAGCTCCTCTAAGGCCGAGGTCTTCAACTGAGGTGGTTCTCAACCAGAAAGAGGTAAATAGTTCAAGTGGATGAAGTCAAGTATCTCAAGAGTTATGTTTACCTGGACACAAGTAATCAGAATAAAGGGCCGATCAGAATTGAAATGTGTAATGTAAACACGCCAATCGGAATATTATGATTGGATTAAGCCCAGGCAAAAGGAAATTGTATTCGGAATGAGATGGGTGGTTTTGCCGTCATGCAATTCGGATTGGGGCAAACTGTCTTGATTCCGCATGTGTGTTTGACGCCCCTCATCCTGTTACACAGGAAGACCAATAGCAGGTTTTGCTAAGCTTCTAGCTTTTGTAATGAGCGCAGTAACATCTCAACTGTTCTTAGAACCTGGTATGGGTCAATTCTGAGTGCTCAGAAAACACAGAATGAACAAAATTCTGCAATTGTATATGTCATTTTTTTAATTTTCTGTGTTTGTATATGATTATTCAGTAAAGTTTTAATAGATAAAAATTTAGATTTTCCTTTGGCACACAAGGAAGTAGGCCTTCTGCATCTGGGGTTTTTAGAAAAATTTGAGGACTGCGCATGTCAAAGTGCACTTATTCTGGATAAAGCCTGGGTTGGATAACTAGATTTTTTTGCCCATATAAAGAATGTATCTGGATTTTTTTTCAAATTCAATCCGATCATATTTCAGGCTGATCAAGAAATTTTGTGCATTTAAAGCTAATGTCTTGTTCATGTGCGATCATAGAATAGAACACGAATTAAATGGCTTGGGGTCTTATCTGCTGTGGTGATGGAAAAGGTTCACTGACGCATTTCAGATAGGGTGAGGCTCCTCATCATCCCCTTGGGATTTTCAAAGCTTGGGTTATTGTTGTATAAACATATCCTACTTTAAAGTTCTCAACAACCCTTCTGTGCTCATTGGTCTTCATGACGCTCTTTGTTCATACTAAGATTAAATTACACTGCAGTGGAGTTTATTTACTTACTACGTGACTTCTCAAGGCAATGGGTTGTGGTGTATTTTACTTATGGCTATAAATAGCTAATGTGGTTTGCGGTGGTCTATCAAACAAAATAAAAATAAAATAATGAAGTTTTGTAGCTGTTCTGTGACGAAATGTAAAAAATAACTCAAAGGTTATGAATACTTTTTCAAAGGTGCTGTATGAATTATTTTTTTATAAGCACCCACAAACACTGCCCAAAAGAAGTTACAGAAAATGTTTCATAAGGATTACACATATGTGCTTTGCATTGCAGTTTCTTACTTATTCAGCTTCATACACCCAGTTCAAAGTATTTAGCTCTCTTACAACACCCTTGGCCTCTTGGAATTTGTTTCTGCTCTTATAAAGTCAATTTCGGGGAACCACCAACAAATAAACAATATAATAGAAATAGACCGAAAAAAAAACAACAAAAGAAAACCTGCAGAGCCCAAGAACAATGTTTTTGTCTTGCAATAAAACACACATTTTGTGTAGAAATGTGTGTTTTATTCCATAAAATTGAAAAAAACTAATTATATACTCAAAGTTAATCATACCCTTGGCAAATTTGTTCAAGTTAATAAATTCACATGTCCCAGCAGTAAAGTAAAACTTAAATTGAAGCATGCAAATTCACACAAATGTAAAAATATAAAACAATAAGAGTAGGGTGCCAAGAATTCAACCAGCAAGTTTATTTTTAAACTGAAATGACACAGGCATCTCTCCTAAGATAATAAGACAATGTATAGGCGATAAGATTTTGGAAGAAAAAAAAGGGTTTTCTGATACTACTACCCTAATAGATCATGGCAGAAGAGATGGCTCTCTACACAACAGATTTATAGAATATTTAAAGCATCTTGCTGCATACACTGAAGTATCAAGGCTTCCTCAAGAAATACAGTCCATTTTGTCCCTTGTATACATTTCTTTGTCAGTGCTGTTTGTTATCCAGATGACCACTGATGTATTTATACTCCTTCACCACCTCCACCTCTTTCCCCATGATGGAAGCACTGCTTGACCTTTTCCTGTTTCTCTTGAAATCTGCAATCATCTCATCATGCCATAGTGTGGTCCTTCAGCTCTCTGTACTCAGCTTCTTGTCCATATCTGACACACCCGACAACTGCAGAGACATTTGAGTATTTCTGCAGATGATAGGAGCCTTTGTTGTATTAGAAGTCTGATGTGTACAAAGGGAAAAGGAATGGCACGATTACAGTTCTCTTTTGTGTTCCTGTGCTGCTAACTACCTGGTTAGTGGGATAGGCTGACAGGCTTGGTCGGTAGGCAAGTCCGATGTTTGGTCGTCATACACAGGTGGAGGTACCAGAGAAGGCTAGGCAATTGTGCTTGGTCAGGAAATATGCAGGAGGTTCAGTGTCCATAAACAGAGGCCTAAGAGAGACAGGCAGACATTCACAGAACAATCTGGGTCAGGCACAGAAAGGCAAAAGGAATGCTGGATGGTCAACTCACACTATTGACTTTAAATAATCTGGCAGCTACATGCAGGGAGAGTCAGGAATATATAGGGCTGAGTGCAGGTGCTCTAACTCCTACTAATTAGAGGAGACAGGTATAGCTGCTCAGATCTAACATGGCAGGCAGAGCAGACAGGAATGGAGCAAGGCAGATCAAAACAAACAGACAAGGCTGCAACATTACAGTTTCACAAAATGTGGTGTATTTGTCAGGTAGTCTTTGATCCAGGCGATTGTTGAGACCACCACCTGAGTCTTCTTGGCCATCTGACAAAGCAAACCAGGCTGAATTGTGTCAATTCATATGCCCTTTGATTTCACTGGAGAAATCAAAGGGCATATGAATCGTCTTGTTACTTTCAGTAACAAGACGATTCAAAGTGCTGAATCGTCTTTAGAACCTGAACGAGGCAGAATGTTCCCACAACACTGGAATCTGGTCCTGGGTCAGGCTAAGGTTGAATTGGTGCTAGAATCCCAAAGACAGTTCCAGTAAAAATCTCTGCAGTATTAACCAAACTACATCTTCACATTTTGATGGTAGGACAAGAAAGTCTTTCCCAGCATGCTTCTAAAACCACCGTTTATGGGGGTTAAGGTTTAGCGATTTTAAAGTCTTGTATGGAAAAAAATCTATGTAGCACGTTTCCATTTCAGTGTTGTTTCTCCCTCTCTCTTCTCTTTAATATTTCTCTGGTGGACTTTTTTTGCCCTTGACTTTTTTAAGTGTTCAGTGTAATTGATACACATGTAGGCGTGGGAATTATTAAAATGTGTAGCATTATAAAGAAATGCATATTGGGAATGAATTGCGGCATAGGTGTTTCTTTCCTGCTTTGCTTTGTTTTGTTTTCTTAGTTAGGATGCCATACATCAGATTGACCCAGTCTGAAGTTGTACTGTGTCAGCTGTGGCCCAGAGCGCAACTGCGCGCATCAATGCACCTGCGATTTAACCACCAACTGGTTTGGCCTAAAACAGACTGGCTGTTTAGGAATCCTCCTGAACCTCCCAATGGCCACCCCACCCCTGATCCCGCTCCTGGCAGAAACTTCTGGCTCCTAGAAACCAGGACTGGAAACTTCTTTCTTTACAGCAGCTCTTGATCAATCAATCTGATTAACAAAACAGTTGTTTCTCTTCTGCCTTTAATATCCATATTTTGACATCTGTTTCTTTTATGCAGTCTTTATTCTTGAGCTCTACTATTCAGTCTTTTATTTGATGTCCTTTAAAACACTCTGGATTGACTTGTGAATGAATGATAAGCATAACGATCTAAAGTATAAATTGCTTCAGGTAGACATTTCTGCTAAAAATGTTAGAATGCTACATTTATTGCTAATATGGGATTTCCCCTCAATGAATTGAAGCGCTTGAATTAAAGGTTACATTCTCAATGTAAGATTGTGTTGCTGCGCTAACAATCATTTCTTTTAATGTTTTCTAATAATTTTTATCAGAGGCCAGAGCCTTGTATATTAAATTGCAAGTAAAATCTAAATGAAATGGAATTGCTGATCACCTTCTTCTCACTTTAGGTGGATTTAAAGTGAATGCTGTTTTAGGAGAATCCAGCTGGGTGGGGGCAGCCTACAAGGCAACAGGTGTAGCTGTAGAATCAGAACAGCTGGGAGTGACTTCCTGTTGCCAGTTGGATGATTAAACACTTAAAATGTCAGTGTAACTTAACTCTGAGCTATTTATGGATCATGTGTCATACAACGTCTCTTCATCTGAATCTCAGTCATATCCTTTGAAGAACTACGTCTACCTCCCTGACATTCCTGTGGCTCTCCAACTCCTCATATGCATAATATTAGTAAGATGGACATGCCCATCTATTTGAACTTGTCATGTAGTGGCTTGGAAAATGATTCCTACCCTTCTGAACATTTTCAACTTCTGTCTCATAACCACCGGTCTCAATGTGTTGTCAAGCTTATATGTGATAGACCATTGCAAAGTAGCATATAATAATGAAGTGAAAGGAAAACAGCAAATAAATGAAAATCTGAAAAATGTGGCACACATATCTACTCGGGACTCTTCTATTTTGATATCCCTAAATAAAATACATTGCAACCAAATTCAGAATTCACCAAATACTCAATAGAATCCACCCGTGTCTTAATGGTAAGAGTAGTTATCTTGTAATGCAAAACATGTGGGTTTGATTCCAGCTTCCACCTACCACATGTTGATTTGCCCTGGACATGGGACTTAACCCCAAGTTTTCCTACCGATCTGCCAATCAGTGTATGAATGTGTGGGCTTTTGTGAGTGCTATTGGGTGAAGGTGGTTTGAGTGTGAAGCACTTTGACTGGACTATTCTGACACATAAATCGGGAAGCAAATAAGTTTAAGACGGTGAATTGGTCTTGTAAGAGTAAAGTTGAACTTTCTGGGCTTTCACCCAAAACACTGGGTGTGGTGGGAAACTAATACTGAACAGACACCCCATCTCCATAGTGAAACATGGTAGTCGCAGACACATTCACCATGAATGCTTTTCTTCAGCTGAAAGGGAAACCGGTTAGTTGAGGCAGGATGGATGGCAATAAATACAGGATAAGTCTGAAAGAAAACCTATCAGAGGATGAAAGAGACTTTAGACTGGGGAGGAGGTTCACTTTGTAGCAGGTCTATGACCCAGAACATACAGCCAGAGCAACATTAGAATGGTTCAGATTGAACCATGTTGATGTGTCATAATACAATTGAGAATTTATAACAAGAATTTATAATTGCTTCCCATTCGATCTGACTCAATTTTAGCAATTTTTGCAAAGACGACTGTCCGTAAAATTTCCAGTTGAGACATATATTACACTAACACATAATGTCCCAATAAATACATTAAGGGTCTGTTGTTAAAATGTGACAAAATGTGAAAAGATACAAAACCTTCTGTAAGACACTATGTTTAAAATATATCTCACAGGTGTAAAATATAGAACTGCTGATCACCTGGCACTGTCTCTTTTTACCTTTAAATGTGTTACCATTCTTTTTGTCAAAATAATGATAGGCCAGTTAACAAAGCCTAATCATGGACACAGCCTTTCATAAAATAACTCTGGTCCGCTGTGACCCCGTTACTGTGTTGATAGGCGATTAACACTTGCTCACTTTCAGGAAAAGAACAGCTCTTTTGTGGCATTTTACTCAGGCGTACGTTTGACTTTCTTTGTTTCACAGAGATGTGGCAACAATCCCTCCCTACCATCCTTGATGACTGCCATCATCTACTTCTCCCGTTCTTCTAGTTCTGTTAATTCGCTATCCAAAAATGATGCAGTTGCCCCTTTTCTCAAGAAACCTGGTTCAGACCACACCAGCTCAAGTGACCATTGTCCATCTCCAGCCACTCCTTGATCTCAAAAATCCTGGAAAAGACAGTTGCAGTCCAAGTTCACTCTCATTTCTCCAACAACTACCTCTATGAACAGTTCCAGTCCAGTATCTGCCCTCAACACAGTACCAAACTAGCCCTAGTCGGAATAACAAATGGCCTTCTAATGGCAACAGACTCAACAGGCACCCTACTACTCCGTCTGGTAAACTGACTCTGGCTCTCATCATCCACTACCCGCTGTTGCAATAAACTCTCGAAGCCAGCTCTGTGTGTGCGTGCTGTGTCCGGCTTCATCCAAGACAAATCATGACTGATCTGATCAAGTATTTCTCTATTAAATAAGATCTATGTGTTTTACAAAGTCAGTCAACGTTTATTGTGAATTGTGTTACATAACTGAAGGGAAATAAATTGTTTGCCCATGTCTGGACACAGGAAGTGAGGTCACTGTCCTCCTCATCTCTGACTCAGATATCTCTGAGAAGATGATTCAAAAGTGTTGGTAGAAAATCAGTAGGAACCTGGTCAGACTTTTCAACACTATGAATGATGATGTTCTGACATATTACTTTATTTCTAATAATACGACTGTTCCTGTAGAAGTAAGCTGCGTGGTGTCGTCAATGAAAAGTCATGTTGGTTCCTTTCATCACCCTGCTGTATGAAACCTCCAGGTAAAGACCTTCTAAATGAATGTGTGTGTGTGTGTGTGTGTGTGTGTGTGTATGTGTGTGTGTGTGTGTGTTTCAGCCAGACGCTGTTAGCAGTGGTCTGGGTCTCACCTTAGCCAGATAAGGTCAGTAACACCCCGGGGCAGTGGTAGTGCACCCTGATGGACTCTGATATTCTGGACTTCTGGACTCAAGTCACATGACTCTGTCACCCTAAATGGCTTATTTGATGTTTAGACACAATGATGTATTTAATGGCATAATGTGGTTATAGAATTTTTTACACAGATTGATATGGATCATAATTATTTACAAATTTCTGGAACAACACTGGGTAGGAACAGCAGATCCAGTTGCCTGCTTCTCAATTCCAACCAACTACACGTAGAAGTAGTGTAATTGGATGAGAAAATGAAAGAGAGTGTTGTTACTTCATCAGTCAGTTAGTAGGTTACAACATAAATTATATATTTATTTTGAATGAATCTTGTGTAATATATGTAATACCTCTAAAATTTAACGAGTGTTAATTTATTATAAGTGTTTCTGAACTAAAAACCAAAAATGTGTGATATTGCTATCTATCATTTGGACAGAGGTAAAAAAGCTGTGGCAGACACAGCCTGATGTAGTCGAGGGGAGGCCTTGGGCCGACCCTGTACAAGATAGGGGCAAAAAGACTTAGAAACACAATGATTGTTCTGACTGGAAGTAATTTTAACACTTTCAAGCAGCCAAGGAGCCAAACCCGTATTCACTCTGATAGAGAATCTGTGCAGAGAGTTTGAGATTATGGTGATGTCAAGGAAGACTTCCGGTCTAGAATGACTCGGTGCTCTTAACCAAAGTAAGATGTCAAAATACCAGTAGGAACATGTAAAATGCTGGTCAGCATAAAACAAGGGCTTTATTACTTTACCTTTAGTAAAACTTGTCCCATTGGTTGTTTAGAACAGTAAATCGTTTTCAGCATGCCATTTTCATACAACTTGAATACAAACTGATTTTGTTGCACTTTTTAAATGGCTATACTTTGAGAAAGCTACTTGGCCCATTTGCTACCCATTTCTTGATTCAATGAAAATCACTTAAATCTAGTTCTGCCCAGATTAAGATTGTTTAGCGTTTATTTCATTACATTTGGGAGGTTTCATATGATCCAATCAGGTGGTCTGTCAAAAAAAAAAACGACAACAAAAAAAACATCTGAGCATTAATATTTATAGGATTAAGGTTTAGAAAGAAGTGATTATCCTCTTATTATGATCAGAATCCCGTGGGCCAGGTCCAGATCTGAATCTGGGAAGATTGGATTTTTTTATACTATCAATTTTTTATTTAAACGCAACTTCCACAATCTTCAGATGCATTCAGATGTCATCGGGTCGGTGTCAGGAAGTAGAGCAGACAGAGTGACAGGACAGAGACGGAGCTCTGTGTTTTTTTTATATACAGGACTGTGTCAGAAAATTAGAATATTGTGATAAAGTTCTTTATTTTCTGTAATGCAATTAAAAAACATGAAATGTCATACATTCTGGATTCATTACAAATCAACTGAAATATCGCAAGCCTTTTATTCTTTTAATATCGCTGATTATGGCGTACAGCTGAAGAAAACTCAAAGATCCTATCTCAAAATATTAGAATATTTCCTCAGACCAAGTAAAAAAAAAACATTTTAACAGCAAAACAAAATCAAACATTTGAAAATGTCCATTAATGCACTCAGTACTTGGTTGGGAATCCTTTTGCACAGATTACTGCATCAATGCGGCGTGGCATGGAGGCAATCAGCCTGTGGCATTGCTGAGGTGTTATGGATGCCCAGGATGCTTCAATAGCGGCCTTTAGCTCATTTGCATTGTTGGGTCTGGTGTCTTTCAGCTTCTGCTTCACAATAACCCACAAATTCTCGATGTGGTTCAGGTCAGGGGAATTGGCAGGCCAATCAAGGACAGTAATGCCATGGTCAGTACACCAGTATAAAAACGGACTGTGTACCACATTCGATTCGCTGATTTGCACATTTGCACACTTGCACATTGTATTATATCCTGCAAAATTGCTGCTGCACCTTACCGGGAAACGCACTGCAAAACTGTGTACAATGCAACTGTCTACTTTTAAATCATTGCTGCACCTTACTGCACACTGCTGCACTTTATACGGAAGTCAATTGAAACTTATCCTGTAAGTGACTGCGATTTATCACTGCACTTTATCCTGTACTGTAATTCACCGCAAGGTATCCTGTAGAGTTACTGCAATCTTTCTGAGCTGTGTGAAAACGAAATTTCGTTCTGTATGCACTCTGTGTATACAAAATGACAATAAAGAAAGTCTAAGTCTAAGTCAGTTACTGGTGGTTTTGGCACTGTGGGCAGGTGCCAGATCTTGGTTGTGCAGCGTTTCCTGCCACATTTCCCCCTTCCAACACACTTTTTGTGAATGTGCTTTGAAACTGCACTCTGTGAACAGCCTGCTCTTTGAGAAATTTGTTTTTGTGTCTTACTCCTGATGGAGGGTGTCAACGATGTCTCTTCTGGACAGCAGTCAGATCAGCAGTCTTCCCCATACTTGTGATTTAGTTTACTTAACCAAGCTGAGTGTTTTTCAAGGCTCAGGAAACCCTTGCAGGTGTTTCGAGTTAATTAGACGATTCAAGTGATTAGTTGAATAGCCTACTAGTATACTTTTTCACAATATTCTAATTTTCTGAGACAGTCCTGTATATAAGAACTCTATTCAGTTTGCTCTGACGCCCCCTGGTGGGCATCAACTACAGTCACATCTGTCTTCATGAGGTCAGCAGTAGTTGGGTACAGAACCAATCATGATGTAGCCTACTATATTACATTCTGCATAAAAATCCCACAGCAGATCTAAGAACAGGTTTCCACAGGTGTAGGGGGAAGGTTCTGTGTGGACCAGCTGCATTTTGGAGGTCTCTAGCTACTGACTCTACCGAAGGTTAGTGACCTCTCTGCTACTCAGCACACTCTGACCCTCTGGCTTCTAATGCTTATGTGCTGTTCTCTCTTGCAACTTAACAAAGCTGACTGAGTCAATCCTCATCAATCTCCACTTGATTAATTAAGATTCTCATTGCACAGCCTATCAGCTGCCTGGACAGATCACCAACATATATATTCAATCAAATTGGAGACAAAATGTTCCCCTATCCAGCATCAAAGAGGACAAAACTATCACTTGCCCATTTCAGCTGCCTTTCACTTGTGGCAGACTAGGTCTGTGTGCCGTTGGGAGTTCTAACATCCCCTACTTACTTCTATGGAACTCCCAGAACACGCTTGGGTCATGTAGCGGCGAATATTTCCAAACACAGAGCGGTTCCGGCATACGGTGGTATTCATTCTGCGTTTCTGAAGATCGGCCGCCAGTATGTTGTGTTAATTACAGTTATTTATTTTTTCTTTTATCCCATTAATTCATTATTTCAACACATTGAGCCAGTAGGCCCACTCTATGCAGCAAGCGTGACAAAATATTTAAAGAATAATCAAGTAATTTGATGCAAACAACAGTTAGCTAACGGGAGCAGCTCTTTCACCATAAACAATAGTAGCCATCTCACATTTACCTCATTCATTTGAGTTAATAGTGACTTCCTACGCTTTTAAGCACCCAGTTATGGCTACGTTGGTATTTTAGTTAATTACAGCTGGCTATAACAATGGGATTATCATGTAATCTACAGACAGATTATTCCTTGTGAACTAGCCCACAGTCATTTAGCGGACTACATGCCAAAAACTTAACAGGATCTTCAGAATAAGTCATGAGGATCAAGTTAAAAGTGTGACGGATATCAGTTTGATAATCTGGTTAAAACATTGTATATCAATAATGAAAAACCATAAAGTCTAGAATATTTGCTAGAGATTATTTTTAATCACCGGGAATCTTTCATGCACTTTGATATAGGAATCTTGTTTAGAAATGAACAATAAATATCCACAAAATCTCTAATTCCTTTGCTAAACTATCTAAGATATCTGCATGCTGAGATCTATTCTCTGCTTTTATGCAGATAGTACAGCTTTTTAAAAAAAACAAAAAAAAAAAAACAATTCCTGCACAAAATGTTCCGTTATCTACAGTAAGTAAATGATTGAAACTTTTGATATTGACAGGTGCATGACAGCATTTGTTCTGTTTTTGCTTTTCTAGTTCCTAGGAAATTTTGATATAGGGAGAATGTTGAACTTTGACCTCAACTGTGGAGCTTGGTAACGGGAGATGTGGTCCATACCCATCTTCAATTGCTGGTGAGGTATTTGTGGGAGCTGTTGCAGATCACTTACCAGCCAGACATCTGAATGGATGATGCTATCATCTGCCGCATGGACCAAGCTTTGATCTACCTGAAGAAGCCTGGCATCACTCTGAGGATCCTGTTTTTTATTCTTCAAGGAATGTACCACCATCTGTCACAGTGGATAGTGGACTACCTCACTGGCTGCCCACAGCCAATGGGGACACAGTTCTTAATACACTTGTATATTTCTTAGAATATGCATATTTTTTTTATCTTGCCGATCTTACATTACTGCACAGTTTTTATTTCATTTTGCTATTATTGCTCCTTTTAATTTATATTTTTGTGCTTTTCCGTTTACTTTGCTGCAGATATACTTGAATTTCCCCAATGGGGGGACACATAAAGGAATATGCTATTCTATTTTACTCTATATTCAAACCCTGGAAGTGATGGCTTCCGCATGCTTCAGTCTTTTTTTTATTGTTGAAAAAAACATGCATGTGCTGCTGCACCTGTATAGCCCGATTAAAATCACCAGCACGTTTTCCGGAGCCCAGTTGCAGATCTTGGGGTGATGCCCATAGCTACAAGAATCAACACAAACTCTCTCTTTGAGACGATCAGCCATTTTGTTTCAGAATGTCAGAAAGAAATATATAAATTCATCATTAAAATTTGATTTTTGCATTTTTTACAGGGTCCTAATGTCAGGAAGAGGAACAACTGAATGTGAGAACTGAAAATAAAAAGCTGAGAACTCAAAAACAGCAGGAAGGAGAAAGCTTTTCTTGTACAGGCTAAATAAATATTGAATATAGCTTTATGCGAATGAACTTTTTATGTTACTGTCATTATAAATATGGATCATATGATAATTGAAACTTATATGAACAATTTCTATTTTTACAATACATCTAGAAGAATGTCTTAAAATGCCTCGCAGTAAAGTGACAGCTCGGCACGGTTGAAGACCAAACTGATATGCAGGGTTCTCTTCACACCTCTGCTGCACGTTGCTGACTCGCTCGGCTCCGTTGCTTCTCCGTGTTTACTCATTGCATGAGCAGTTTTGTACATAAACGTGCCTAGTTAGCTAACAAATAGATAAAAAAACAAAATAATATAAATAAAATATAATAATCTAACAGGGCACAATATTTTAATTAGAAAGCTTTTGTATGCAACCAGAGGGAGCTACTGGTGTAGAAATTCCTATAGTCATAGTACGTGACTAGGCCCCTTTAATAAGCCAATAAATGACACAGTAACTCACATAGTCAACAAATATAGTGGTACAAAAGTAGGAATAAATCCTAAAACAATCAGGATGGTGTTTAAGTTTGTTTTGTGTTAGATTTTTTTAGTTGTATGAGTAAAGTGGGCCTATAAAATCCAAGAGAAACAAATTATATGTCATGGGTTTATTGGTAAACATACAGTTATTGCACTCTCTGTCACCTTCTTCCCTTAAAAATTGATTATACGTGATTATTAAATGTCCACGGCACTCCCAATGAAGAGAAATAGACCAGCTAATGAAGAAAGTAGACCACCTAGTTTCAACTGAAAAGGAAACTAGACTAAAATGATTTCTTGCACGTCCCGTTTATAACGTTCAAACAGACCACGTGACCGTCTCTCGGCTAGATCAAAGCGTGTCGTACCTCTCCATAGACTGGTTGTGACATTGACCAATCAACGGCCTGCATGCACATTACGCAGGCAGGAAGAGGAACAGGGAACAAGCGTTTTATAAGGAGTCTTACTCCCTAAATTTAGACTGCCAGGTAGCATTTCCAAACGACTTTATTTGTGTAACCTCGTTAAAATCTCCATCACTACTTTATATTTGTCCGTATTTTTCGTTTTCTTTATAATTACCTATAACATCAATATATAGATACGCTTAACAAAATTGTTTTGATGTCACTGTAACAAGAAAATTGCCAATATCTGGCAGGGAACTACCTGACAGTCTAAACTCTGGGCTTGCAAAACCCTCCTCAACCGGCTTCAACTGCAGGGAAATTGTTTTCACTATCTTTAAATCGCCATACAGGGTTAAGGTAAGCTTGGCAGCAGAGTATAAAAACAGTTTAAACGCGTTGTTTTAGTGTGCAAGAGGTTAAATAACTCCAAGCTGTCTGTTCGAGGACTGTGACGAATATAAAGCTGTAGGACACTTTAAGACAACCGGCATTCAGATGAGTTTACCAGATACACATGAGGCAGAAGAAAGAAGCAACCCTACAGGCAGTGCCAGGACTCTTGCCCTAACTGTGTGCTTTGCTGCCATCGGAGGAACGTTCCAGTACGGCTACAACATCTCAATCATCAACGCCCCCACCAGCTACATCCAGAACTTCATCAATGACACATACATGGAGCGCTGGGATGTGGCCTTGGATACCCCTCAGGTGACCCTGGTGTGGACCCTTGTTGTGTCGGCGTTCTCGCTGGGCGGATTGCTGGGGGCCCTGCTCGCGGGGCCCATGGCGGTCTGCTTCGGAAGGAAAGTGTCGCTGCTTTTGAACAACTCCTTCATGCTGGTGGGTGCTGTGTTTGTGCTGACGTGTAAGGCGGCAAAGTCATTTGAGATGATCATCCTGGCCCGGTTCCTGGTGGGGATTAACTGCGGGGTCAGTATGAACATCCAGCCCATGTACTTCGGCGAAAGTGCTCCCAAACACCTGAGAGGCGCCGTGGCGTTTTCCTCTGCGGTCTTCACTGCGTTTGGAATCTTCTTCGGACAGGTTGTCGGACTCACCGAGCTGCTAGGTTCAGAGCCCCTTTGGCCCTACTTACTAGCTAGCAATGCCCTGCCAGCCATGATCCAGCTGGTGACCCTGCCCTGGTTTCCGGAAAGCCCCAGGTATCTTCTCATCGACCGTGGAGACAGGGAGGCGTGTGTCCAGGCTCTTGGAAGACTGCGCGGAGGACATGTTCCTGCTCTTGAGATGGAGGAGATGCTTCAGGAGCAACAGATGTCTGCGGCCCTAAAGTCTGGTTCTTCGGCTCCTGCCAAGACACCGTGGTCCCTGTTCAAAGATCCTGACCTACGGTTCCAACTAAGGACGGTCATGACTGCCAGCAGTGCCATGATGCTCTGTGGCAACGACTCCATCTACTTCTACGCATCCTACATATTTCTGGAAGCGGGGATCCCACCAGAGAAAATTCAGTACATCACCATTGGAACGGGGGCATCTGAGTTTATTGCTTCCATACTGAGTAACCTCCTGATTGAACGGGTGGGCCGCAGGTACCTTCTCATCGGGGGGTACAGTCTAATGGTTTGGTGGACTATTGTCTTCACTGTTGCCCTTACCCTTCAAGGCCAAGGGGTCGCGGGGATGGCGTACCTCAGCATGGCATGTGTGTTCGCCTACATCCTCAGCTTCGGCTTAGGCCCTGCTGGGGTCACGGGGATCCTACCGGCCGAGATCTTCGACCAGACGGCTCGGCCAGCGGCATACATGGTCGCTGGCTCGCTTATGTGGATCAGCCTTATCTTGGTCGGAATGCTGTTCCCCTTTATTGTCAACGGATTGGGAAACTACTGCTTCCTACCTTTCCTGGTCGTTTGTTTGGTTTCGGCTGTCGCGTTGGGTCTAACCCTGCCAGAGACCAAGGGTAAGACTCTGGCAGAGATTACGGCTGAGTTTGATAGAAAGAGTGGAAAGGCGGTGCCGGTTGAGGCGCATGAGCAATACCAGCCAGGCAAAGCAAGCTCCTTCACCTCACTGACAGATAATCCTGAACCACAAAACTGACTTCTAGGAAAAGTCTAACTTTATTCACGCATATTAAATAGGGCTGGAGGATATAGAAAAAAATCATATTGATCGATATCGATAATTATCAACAAATTCAAAACCTTTTTTAAGTGCAGCCCTGACCATATTGTGCTGTTGCTTAGCGACCTATTTTTAGATACTGAACACACAAACACTGAATTCTAACTCAACCAATTATTCAACCAACTTTTTACCAAAACCACAAGTATAAAAAAAAAATGCGTGCTCTCTGAACTCTTTGAAGGGGGCGGAGCTTGGTGACGGAGCGTTCCTGGGTCTGCGTTTGTGATTGGTTGGGAGAATGTAGTACTAACCTACATGATAGGCTAGAATGCAAAAGGAAGGAAACTGTTATTCTTGTGGACTTTTTATTGACCCTATTTTTTCTATCATCGATGTACGTCCATCGATCAATATATATTGTTACTGAATTATCGTCCTGTCCTAATCTTAAAGGTTATCCAGTTTATGTGCCATATAACAAATTTGCTCTGTACCAGCGGTATCAACAAATATTCCTGTGTCTGCATTATGGATATATATATGGATGTGCAATGATAATCCTTCTATAGGTAATGTAGGGTTCTTAACTCGTAATAGTGCTGGAAACTAACTGCTTAGCAAACACATTATTTTATTGTTGGAGTACTACAGATATAACACATAGATATGGCATGAACTAGAAAATCGACCGACACAGTAATCCGACCATTAACATGACCTAATGCTTTAAAGCGAAATTTAAAAAGTGCCTTTGACTGATGCTTCATTTCTGCGAGGTCCCCACATCAAAGAGTCTCTGTAAAACAGCTCATACCTAAAACTTAACAAAGCTAACCCTAATTCATCCCCAAATCTCTTTAAAGGTCGCAGCGATCACATGTGTTGGCAGAAGAGCAGGTGATCATTTGGACCGCATGTGTTAAAGGATTATCCACTCTGCATGGACACATCTGTACCCCCAGATAGCGGTGCTTGTTTAGTGGGATAATCTTTTCTGTCTATCCAGCCCCCCGCTGAGCTATGCGGGTGAATGTTTTCCCATGCACTCAACCAAAGCTTTCACTCTGGATTTTCTGACTTTTCCGTTATGTGTGCATCAGTTGGATCCTATCTTTCTTTATTTCATTTAACTACATTAGTTAAGTTCTTTCTTATATACATTATGTCCATCTGGACATTTATTTTCATTGCGTAAAGAAGAATAAAGCAGACTTTGTTTTCTGAATTTTCGATGCGCTCCTCAAAAGGGTCAGTAGATGTCGCCGTTGTCTTTAAACTGTGTTCTCTGTGAACCAATGTGACGTAAAACTCATGAAAATGAATGGAATATTAATGTCCAGGTGAAAATGAGACATCTAACCAAGAGCTGGCACTTCCTCACCCCAGCAAGCCTTCTGTGGGCAACCTGTCCGAGTCTGTGTGTTTTCTAATTAACCCGTGCTGCTTTCATTCTCAGAATTATATATGAAACATATTTATCTATTTATGCATAAATTCGATGTTTTGCATGCCTCAGACTGTTTGCACTAAATCGATGATTGAATATACAGATACTGTCTTTATACACTGTTATTCCAAAGAGTTCTCTGACAATCCTCATTGCTGGAAAAAAAAATCACTCTGTATGAAGCTCAGGCTCTATTTTTTTATGTTCTTGTTTATTTAAGTGTTTTCTGCAGGCAACAGAAACTGCCAGTGCCTATTTATTAGGAGATATTTATCAAATAGAAAGTTCTTCTGCATGTCCAGTGAGTAAATAAAAATGTGACGACTCGTGCCTGTCTCCTTTTCTGATCCCGTTTGACTGATTCCAGCCGTCTGAGACGCGCTGCTTTTTAAAATGACATTTTAAGTACCGCTCTCGAGCTTCATTCAATCCCCAGCACTTTAGCTCAATTGCTCCCGCCCGCTTGTATTGTTGTTGTTGTGGCACTGTTTATTTAGGGAAACCCAACACGAAGGCCGTAAGAGTTCAGGTGGGCTTTTTTTCCTTCATTAGACCTAGTGATTTTGCATAAATAAACTAAGTAGCAAAGTATTAGCCTTTTTATGTGTTCGACAAAAACAGATCTTGACCGTCTCCAGCCGGTACAGAATGTGGCTGCAAGGCTCTTAACCAACACATCCCAACATTCGGAGCGCACATTACTCCAGTCTTCATCCCTTTACATCGAGCACCGGAACATTTAAGAGTTCATTAAAAAATGTTAGCCTCTATACTTTTAAAGCCCTGTGCAGTCAAACCCCAGCCTATACCTCGGCCCTTCTAGAGACCTACATCTCCTCTCATAGTCTAAGATCTTCCTGTCAAAGGTTGTTAGTGGTGTTTAGACCAGAGGGGACAAGTCTTTTAGCGTTGTGTCCGCTAGATTGTTGACTGTTTTGCATCCATCTTTGCGCTGTTTTTATTTGGTTGACTCTTAGGAGCGGCTGAAGACTCATCAGTTCAGACTGGCTTTTAACTAGTTTTAGGCTGTATGATGTTTATCATCATCTCAGCTCTGCTTGGAGACAAGCTCTCCCAGCTGATCCCCTGTGCAGGTGGAGGGCATTCTTCCTGATGGGACGCTCTCAAGACAGTGGAGGTGATAGAGGAGTTCAGGAAGGACCCAGCCCCCCGTTATCTGTGACACTCTGGTGAACTGTTGAGTCCTTACGGTGAAGATGATGTTGAGCTTCCCCAGTGCCATCATTCAGTCCACCCTCACATCATCTGTCAGTCTGGTTTGGTGCAGCCACGGCCAGGAACAAGGCCAAGCTGCAGCAGACCACACTCAGCAGAGAAGGTGATTGGTTGCAACATCCCATCTCTCCAGAAACCAAACATCTCCAGGATCCTGGCTGTACGTCTCTGGGTCCTCCAGCTGTGAAAGTCTGTGTCCAAGGCAGGGAGTCACCAACATTGTGCCCACGGGCACCAGGTAGCCCCCCAAGGACCATATGTGGTGCCCTCAAGCCTATTCAAAAAAATAGCACAACCCTCCAGTGAGCTGCATTTAAAATGCTATTTTATTTAGTTGCTCTTGCTTTTTAATCATACTTGTGTTTACATAGATTTAAAATGATAAATGCATTAAATACATGTTTTTATTACATAAAGTAGAGGTGAGCCCTTACTCTTCTAGTTCAAAGGTCAGTACAGGTAACCCTTCGTATGACACAGTAAGGTAAGGTAAGTTTTTTTATATAGAACTTTTCAATAACAAGACAATGTGCTGTACATGAACATAAAAACATTATATACATACGTAGGAAAAACAAAGGAATAAGCTAAATAAATCATTGACCAGAATTCTTTCATACATTAATAAACATACAGAATTGTTTTAATTAATATGAAGAAATAAGCTAAGTATATTCTTGGGGATTTCTGATCTAAAGTAATTTTGTCCAACCTCTCCAAAGCTACAAATAGAATAACTTTTGTTTCATCGTTTCACTGGAATGAGCATCATCACAAAAAATTCAAAGCTTTTCATTCATTCCTCAAAGCTGCAACTTAAGGTCTCGGATCTGACCTTTCTGACACTACAGCTAAAACAGAAACACTGGGACAAGCTTACCAGTGAAGAAGCTCTAGACTAATAAAAGGTTGGTGATCCCTGGTCTAGGGTGACGCAGACTTTCACTCCCTCCCCTCTGGCAAAATGTTCCGGTCCATCAGGTTCACAACCTCACGCCACCAGAACTGTCCCACCACAGTCACTCTGCTGAACTCCCCTCAGCTGACACCCTCACCACATCTCCCCATAACATATCTATTTGTGTACATATGTAAACAGGCTATTTCTATATATCTACCTTCTTTTTGCATTTTTAAATTTTTGTTTCCTTTGTGCTTTTGCACCGTTCATCACAGAAATGTCCTAATCCTGTAAAATGTGTTCTTTTAACGGTACCTACAGATAGTGTTTCTGATTCCGATCTTTTCCTTCATGTTTTTATCTTCGGTGCTTTTTATCGTAAAGCATTTTGTGTTTTTTTTTTTTTTACCTCTACATGGTGCTATATAAATAAAGTTTACTTACTATGTCATTGATAAAGTAGATGTGCATTTAAATATTACCCACGCTTTTAATGATGGCAATTTCCAGTGAAGGAAATGACCTTGCTAGAAAGAACGGTCTGTGAAATGCAAAGATAAAGCAGTCATTAACGATTTTCTTGCTGTGCTACGCAGCTTAAAATACAAGATTAGTCCAATCTCTTGAGAGCAACTATAAAAACAGAGACTGATCCAACACCTTGTCTAATTTGTGTGTTTTTATTATCCTTAAGCTGCATCAATTTTAAACATCGTTTCCAACAAAGGCATTGCGGAGGTGGCAGCGGCACCAACTCCAAGCACGTTAAGATGCAGCATATAAAACACTGCATGAAAAAAAAAAAATCAACAACAATCTACTTAAAAAGGAACACCACATCTTTTTACTAGAATCTAATAGGATTGTGCTGAATTTGTATAGATCTTTTGTAATTCTTTGTATAAATTACCCTAATGTAAAGTAAGAAAATTCATTTAGCAGTACTAATTCAATCAACTCAAAAAGTCAAGCATAAGCACTGTGATAAACATTAGCACTGATGTCAGATTGAGCACTGAATTAAATATTCATACTAGGAGAGGTAACTACAACAGCTAAGGAACACAAGGATCAGAATAAAGCGGTGTTCCCTTCTGCCTGCAAGGAACCCAAGTTTCTTCCATTTGGCTGAGTCTAACTGCTCGGTTCTGCTCCTTCAGAAATTTCCAACAGAAATTAATGGTGCTGCATCCTGTTCACTGTCGTTTACTCCGTTGTTACTTCTTGTATTGGTTTGTTTAAATTAAGTCTGAATATCCATGGAGCACCAGCCACAGTGACAACAGCCAAGCAGTGGCGTCTCTGTAGTCTACAAATATGAGTCAGTGACCCTTTCACTAGAATGTTGCCTTCAGTCGTTGATTTGATTGGTTGAATTGTATGACTGACAAATCAAAGATAGGAATAATAGAAAGCTGGCCACTCCAAGGTAATACCCCCCAAAAACAAATAACGGGGTTGTTAGGATTTCATGTGCAAGATAAACAGAATATCAGGGCATAGTTGAGAAGAGGAAGAAGAGTGTGTCATGATTTAGCATATTTTACAAATTATTTTCTGATTATATACCCCGCCCACCGATCCAATACTAAGTAGAAGTCTACATCTGTAGACAAAAACATTTTCCTGTTCTTCTTTTAAACACAGCTCATGATTAGTGAGATTAAATAAGGAGAGTCTGCCAACAGCAATTTTCTAAACTTGCCACAAATTCTGGGTTGTGTTTGGTTGAGGTCATCAGCCTGCAAACTTTCTTTGACATCAAGCATTCCTTTGTAACTCTGGCCGGAGTTTATGGTCGTCGTCCTGTTGGAACTGTCCTCTATTTACCCCATTCTATCTTCCCATCAACTGTGAGCACCTTCCCTGTTCCCTGCTGAAGAGAAGCACCCTCACACCATGATGCCACCACCAAGTTTCACCATGGGTGTGGGTTGTTCAGGGTTTTGTAATTAATCTTGATCACATCTGACCAGAGCACCTTCTTCAACATGTCTGCCACATCCCCATCTTATGACCCTCTTTTGCTTGGTCGACTCCTTTTATTAACTGAATGACTTCTGAATTGGTTTCACTGGATTTTATTGCGGGGGTATCGTAGTAATATCCATGCCAAGTTTCAGACACCCATGTATTCTCCTTGATTTAGATCATTGAAGAACTTGATAGGAAAATAGAGTGGGCTTTGTTTTCACTACTACTGAGAGCAGGACAGTATAAAATAAGGTTGAGATGGTCAGTTGATGTGATGCTGTTCAAATCACATCAATTTGACAGGGGGGACAATGTGTCTGTCCAGGTTTAGAATTATTTCACGGTATACATCACAGCCACTGAAAAATCCCCAAAATCTTTATGGGCCAACAACAGCGCAATCTTATCTGTTGCTGATCTAAAGTTGATTTGCTAAATTGGTGTGTTGTGCAAGGTTGACGTTTTGATGCTGAAGTCTGTTTTCAGATGGATCCAGCTTCCGTAGTATAAGTCTCAGTTGAGAAGCAGCATATTGTTGTGTTGATGGGCAGTTTGGTCTGAGGGATACACATGAAAGAGACCCTGTTTAAATGTTATCCGGACGGGTTCTTTACAAATCTGTTCAACAAGGAGTACCTGTTTATCTCTTCTTTTATGGCGGCTTTGAGTGCTTCTCCTTTCGCAGCCCGGTGGACAACACGTAAGTGCCGAGGCAGCTGAGGGCTTCATCTTTAAGTGGACCTTTTGTTACTATGAAAACATAAGAGGATGTTGCCAGGCACCCGAGAGAGGGGGAAAATGAGCCTTGATATCGTTATGCAGAAACAAACAAACAAAAAAGACATAAATGTGACCATGTTTTATATGTGAAAAAAAAGCTTTGTTTGCTCCAACCTATATTTCCAAAGCACAAGGATAGTTTTATTCAGAAAAAGTTGTCTAAGAGCTTTAGTGGCCTCTACATGGATCCCTGTAGCAAATCAACTTGATGATGCCATTATAGACCAGACAGAAGGTCACAATGGACCTGCGAGAAAGGCTCATCATCATCATCTGGCCAGCTTAGACCTCCGACATGAGCCCATGGCGTAGAGAAAATTGAGACATTATTACAATGTGACCTTTTGTCTGTGAAAGAGGATTGTAGAGAACTCTTGTTAAAAATGGGAGAAAGACAATGGAATGGTGTTGGACCTTCTGCACCGTTCATCATATTCTGAATAATTTTAAGTCCATTAGATTTAATGTGCTGAATAGTTCCCATGATATTACTTTACTGTAACTTGTACAACATCAGCTTGGTGGACTCAAAAAGGTGAACCAAGACACTTATCTACTTTATGTTAATGTTTCATTTCCAGTTAACATATAAAAAAGGTGTTTGGTAGGTTAAAAACAACAGCCCTGGTTCAATTTAGTGATAGGAATGATGGTTCTTATGAGTGTACTGAATCCCTAGAATAAGTACATAAAAATGATTTGTTCTAAAAATGTGTTCACCTTATTCTGTTCATGCAACTGCATTTTCAGTTTTCGTACAATTAAAAAAGTCACAGTACTGTCTGCCTTTAGGCACGGCAGACAGCACTGTGAGGATCATGTTCTCCACTGCATTTAACACAATTTAGCCTGATTTGCTTTGTCAGAAACTCCAAAAGGCTCAGGTGGAGGCCTCAACAATCGCCTTAAATAGAGACTACCTTACAAACAGACCACAGTGGATTGAAGGGCTGTGTCTAACTAAGCAGTCAGCAGCTCAGGAGCACCACAGGGGACTGTACTCTTACCGTTATTCTTCACTCTTTACAGCTCAGACTTCCAATACAAGACAGACTCCTGTCATCTGCAGAAATACTCAGATGACTCTGCAGTTGTTTTATGCAAAGATAGATAAGAATCTGAGTACATGGAGCTGGTGGAACGCTTTGTGGCATGATGTGGAAACAGTCATCTCATTCTGAATGTGAATAAAACAAGAGAGATGATTGTAGATTTCAAGAGAATGAAATCTTACCATCCTTGGGGAATGAATAGAAGTGATGGAAGAGTATAAATACATCACTTTTCCCCTCGGCAACAGACTGGAATGGAGACGTAACTGTGAAGCTGTCTACAAGAAGGGACAGAGCAGACTGTACTTCCCGAGGAAGCTTAGGTCCTTCAGGGTTTGCAGCAAGATGCTGCAGATCTTCTATACATCTGTTTTGGAGAGTGGGATCTCCTCTGCCATCATCTGCTGGGGTAGCAGCATCAGAGCAACTGACTTACAGGGTAACTCACCCCCAAATCAAAACAATATTTTGCCAATAAACTGTTAACAGGGTTGTCTTATAGTACTGTCTACATACCCTGGTCATTATTTTGACAGATTGGTGCATATTGGTTGAAATTCTACTTTTGTGTCTTAGATCTTCAGTATGGCGCCCTCCTAGGGTTAAACGGTGGTCTTCCATTGAATTTGGAATCTGTATAGCTATTGGTGCAAAGGATTTTGTGACGTAATTTGGATAAACTGACGCCTGTAGTTCTGCTGCGGTGGGAATGTGGTAAGCCATTTTAACATTTATTCAATAAGTTTAATTATCTAGGATTACCATTATAGACATCTCTCTCTTTTGAGTTACCCTTTAAAAAAGCTCAACAAGCTTATGAAGAAGGCTGACTCTGTTGTAAGGGACTCTTTTAGAACCTCTACAATCCTCGACTGTGCAAAGAAGGATTCTTCATAAAATTAAGAACATTATGGATAAGCCTGAGCATGCTCTTCATCAGATCGTCATACAACAACAGAGTGTCTTAAGTCAGAGGGCTCTCAAGATCCGCTGTAATACGGACCACTACAGGAGATCCTTCCTGCCTGCAGCCATCACCATCTTCAACAACTTGTTGAAGAAACCTTTATAACATAAGTTACGCCAGCATTTAATTTCTCTTTCAGATTAATAAAGTAGTTTTGAAGTTAATTGCATTGAATAGGAAATAAGCATGACTTGGGTCACATTTAGTGTTCTATCTTTAGAGCTTTAACTGCATTTGTTGTTCCTTTATATTTAAAAAATGCAATAAGTGTAACTTTAGTGACAGTGTGCTATTTACAGAAATGTAACTTCTTATTTTGTTCCTTTACAGTTAAAACAGGAAATAAAGATCAGACAAACTTTTCAAGGTCTCCGATCGCCTTATTTTGAAGTTCTAGCATCATTCAGCTCAGATGAAGGAAGGGGGAAAAAAAAAGTTTTGGATAAAAAAAAAATCTATCACTTCCAAAAAACACAACAAAAACAAACAAACAACCAAAACAAACCAGATTACGTCAGAACAAAATCCATTACATAAATTCCTATATTATCTATCCCAAATCACATCTGTCCATCCTGTCTCAGTCCATTGTTGTAGTATGTAAGCGACACAGCGCCACTTTAAGATTTGAGTAATTCACTTTCGTTCACACCGCAAAACAAGCTTCATGAGCTGAGTCACCAGACAAACTGATTTCTACAGTAGGCATGTGAGTGAATCAGCCACACAAATCACTCCTCAGCAGCAGTACTCTGTGTGGCCACTAGGTTAGCGTGGCGAATCTTGAGCTACTAAGGTAGCTTTAGCCGTTAGCTTGGAGTAACACTGTGTGAGTCATATGATAGAACGCAAAAGATCCATTCCCCACCAGCTCGCCATGACTTTAACTGAACTGAGAAGTATGAACGGTCATCTGCCTCGACCAACTGAGGGTTAGAGAAGACAGAGCAGAGACACAAAAAGCACAGCAGCACACATTGATCCAGGAATCCTATGTTATATGGAAATATGAAAAAGATCCAAGGGGTTTGAATGCTTTCGGAAGGCAGAAAAGAGTTACAGTTTTTTAAACAATACATAGAATCTAAACTCTTTCCTTTTGACCCTGATCTTTTCTTTTTTTTATTCTTTTTTTTTTAATAGTGTCCAGTCTGGCAATGTGGCAATGAGAATTGTCTTAATGCCAAAAAGAGCCCAACAGATTTTACTTTCACACGTGGAGCCTTACTGCTTTCGCCGTAGTGCTCCGCTTGATTTATACATGCAAAAAGCTTTATTATAATTAATGCAGGGAATATTTCATGTTACATGGACACTAAAACAAGAAGGTAGAAGAGAAAAAAAGGAGAAAAGGTGAAAGAAAAAGGACAAACAAGGGAGAGAACGATCCTCTGCTTCTTCACCTGCAAAGAGAGATGTAAAAAGAACAGCACAATCAGCCAATAAAGTATTAAAGATACAATCAACCAAAGCCTTGATACCATCATTGAAGAATATACAGTATTAATCAATACGATATGTATAAAGTGACAGGAGAAGATAATAATAGGGGTTTTCTGTATGGAAGATCCAGGCTCAGTGTGATCAGGGTCATCTTCCATACACATGACCCTGATCTTTGTATCTAACAGTTTCATCTTTCTTGCCCAACTCATAAAAATAGTCATTTATTGATCTTCAGTGAAATATTGATGGCTAAAAAGAATACATTTCAATAAAGTAATAAGCAGCAAGAAACGCAAACAAATTAGACACATTTTTAATGACGGGGTGAAATACTCTGGAGGATTTGACACCCAGAGTGAGGCCCAAGGGCATTTTAAGGGTTGTAAGTGATGAGGTGCAGCCAGAGAGAAGACATTTACTGCAGGCGTGGAGCTTGGAGAGCTGCCTCCCTGTGGATTCCTCTGGCTCTTGTGGGAGGGTGATGGAGGGAAATCTAATTTCTGTCCATCATCATCCATCACTGGGAGAACAAGCCCTTTTTCTGTAAGGGATTACCATTGCTAACATAATAAGGACCTGACAAGCACTCAAGCAGCACATTTCCAACCAGTTTAAAGGTGTTTATACACCTGACTGCTATTTAGAATGAGCTGAATGAGCAGGCCCGCCTACTGGCACCAACACGTCGCAGCATTCTGGGAAAACAAATTGCAGAATAGCCATATCTGGCTGCTGAATGGCTGATCCATACTTACACAAGGAGACAGATCTCTGTAGTGCCAAAGGCAAAAATATACTAATCTTATTTAATGAACGTAAAACAATGCTGTTTTTGTCATTAGATATTGTGATCAAAGGACCTGTTTTTAAATGAACACATTTCACTCCATTGTTCTAAATTTCTCAATGAACTTGAATCATAGTAAGCAATATGTGAGATAGATGGATTTAATTATGATTCTGCAAACATGATTCAGCAAGAATGATAACAAACCAAAAACTTTAATCAAAGTTCGACCAGCACGATTCTTCATTTCATTTGCCCATGATTTGTGATTCACCACCTTCACTGCTGCCAAGAAGATTGTTTAGTGATGTAAATTAATTGCAATAGTTTTGGATCTGGAATCAATGTGACAAGGTGTGAGAAGTTAGAAATACTGGAAAAAAAAGCTGATTCCTGCTTTGCAGGCTTGTTTTTGCTGCATTTGAGTTTTAGAGTTTAGAGTGGTAAATCTAAAAAAAAAAACTTTATCCAATCTGAGAAAGTAAGTGAAACCTGAAGAAAAAGATGAGCATTAGTAAATTATCTCTTAATCCCATTTTGTTGGTGTTCATAACGAAAAACTGTCGGGTACATCGGGGTGCAAACAGCGACAAACTCTAACAGGATAGCACAGGGACAGAGGTAAAACAAGTTGGGACAACAGACATAAAGTACATAGAGTAAGAAGATAAGAAATCCTTTTTCGTCTCACAATGGGAAATTCGGTTGTGACAGCGGCACAGACACAGCTATTGATACAGATATTATTGATAATATGGCATACTCGGGTAAAATAAGCTGGTATGAATAGGAGGATAAGAGAATGGCTGAAAGAAAGAAAATAAGAACTGAGAGGAGAGATGACTGGAATAAGAGTAGAGTAATTAACTGACTAGAAATAGCTGAGATGGGCTAGGAGACAATCAGGCAGCCAGGGAGTGAACGGGACGATATCTCAGGTGAACCCAATTTTATGATGTCATTAACCTCTGTTAACATAAACAGGAACAAAACATAAACCAACAAAAATCCCTTACTATGTAAATCTGCAGCCTGGGATTGATCCCTTCTGCAAAGTCATTCATTCTGCAGTTTTCGTTAACTGTCAGGTTTGTTAAAGTTGTTGCAGGAGTGAAAATCAAAACTGGGAAGTCACATCATGAAGAGTGAGGGGGTTTATTAGATAAGAATTTGAAGCTCTCAGGTAGGCAAAAAACACAGGAACCAGGAACATTACTGAGTAGAGACCAGAACTGCCGTTGAATTGCAGAGGATGAGTGTGACTGAACTGGCTGACCATATAGGAGAGGAGACGGAAGGAACAGCAGGTGGAGTAAATTAACACAGGTGAGATGAGTGAAGACAATTTGGCTGAAGGAGAGAGAGGGGCAGAAAGAGAACAGAATCTAACAGGGAAACATGATGAATGAGCAGATAAAGGAGATTAACCTAATAAAACTAAGACGGGCAGGCAGAAAATAGAAATAAAATAGAAACATGAATAAACTGCTAACATCTTTAAGAACACAAAGCTAACTAGTGAAAAGAATCTATAGCAGGGGTCGCCAACCTTTTTGAAACTGAGTGCTACTTAATCGGTACTGTGTCACACGAAGGGCTACTAGTACTGACCTTTGAACTAGAAGAGTCAGAGCTCACCAGTAAACATATTAGCAATGTATTTTTCTTTTTAGATATTGTCATTTTTAAATCTATATAAATGTGAGTGATTACAAAAGTAGAGCAATGGACTAAAATAGCTTTTTAGATGGAGCTCACTGGAGGGTGGAGCTAATTTTAGAACGGGCTCGAGGGCGCCACATGTGATCCTTGGGGGCTACCTGGAGCCCGCAGGCACCATGATGGTGACCCCTGATCTATAGATAAATAACACCAAAGGGTGGAAACACAGACAAACTGCAGGATCCCCAGGGAACTACAAGAACTAATCAAACCCTGGGGATCCTGACAGAAACATACTGTGTAAAAGTATCCCCCCCCCACCCCAACAGATTTCTGGCTTGGTCCCAAGTGAAAAAGTAATCCCCCTTTGTTGTTAAATCAAGAATTGTCCATAAGATGAGCTAAGCTCAGTTTTACAAGTCACACCTGGGCCTGATTACTGCCAGACCCGTGGATTTAAGAAATCATTAAAAAAAAATGCAAAAACAGAAGAAACACTGTTATGTGTCAAATAGTGGAAGTGGGAGTTTGCCACTTTTGCAGCTAAATTTGAAAGGGGCATCATCTGATGAGCTGTTTTAAATAGTTTGCTCACTACATCTACGTTGTGCTGAGTTGCAAATGGTGCACACCTGCTGAGGCAAATGAAAGAGGGTGACTAAAGGAGATGACGGAACAAAACAAACAGGAGAGAAACACACAAGTCACATAAGGGATTGCTTGGTTAAAAGAGAAGCTGAGTGGAAAGATGTTTTTCCCTCCTTTTAAATGGATAGAAAGTAATTTACCAGTCAGATGTAGCCTGTCAGAAAGACTTGGGGTTGTTACATCACTAACTGCTTAAAACATAAGGGACTAATTACGAAATACAAACATATACTTTTTTAAGAAAATAGTTTTAAAAACATGGCACACAAAACTTCATGTTTCCAGCAGTACATGGTTCAAGTGAGCATCCTATTTTCAATTTAAAGTTTTGTGGATCTGAATAAGTCATCCTTGGTTCCTAAGCCAAGTGAAACGTTAATAACTAAGCTTTTTACTCATATCTAAGGTTTTATTCATTCTTGCTAATAACAGTGAGCTCAACACAACCTTAATAAATACCAAAGTAAGGATAACATAATTTAATGGTGTGTACAACACAAAATAAGTTAAAATACAGAAGCTGCCAATGAAACGTACACTGCATTCTTCTGAGGGATTAAGAAGATGCTGCAAATTAAATGTAGCTGATTGATCATTATCAAGTGTTATGCTGCTTTTAAATCAGATGTTAAAGCAATTTGCTGCTCAGGAGCATTCAGCTGTTCATGCATCTTAAGAGGTAATTAAGCAATCACAATTTGAAGGCCAATTATTTCACAGTAAGAAGAAATTTTCACAGCATTAAAGACAGCTGCCAGTCTTTTCTTAAGACTGCATGTTAACCTTAAAGATAACACTTTAATGCTTCCACAAACTCCTCCCCCCGAAAAGACAAAATAAAAACCAAGAGCCAAAGCTACGATTCTAACAGCATTATGAGTTGTAAAGTGTGTCACCAAGCAATTAGAAAAACACAGCTTGTTTGGAATGATGGACACGAAAAAAAGCCTCTTCTCTCTAAAAATAGTGTTGCTATGCACCTCAGGTTTGCAGAACTGCTTCTGAATCAGACAAAAGACTGATACTTCTCGATTCCCACTCTTCTCTAAGAGAGTTGTTCAGAATCATAAAATCTTTAAATAGGCCGAAGGTCATTATATTAGCTCTTGGAATGAGCTACAAGAATGTGACATACCTATCAGTAAATCTTCCAAACTGTCTGAAAAGAGATTTTCAACCTCAATTTCAGGAAACTAATCAGTTCTATAGAAGATAGGCAAAATTACCAGACTAAGCCTGCAACGTGATACAAATATGATACTGTTAAAAGCCCAACTTGTATTTTTTACCACATGGCCTATCCATTCAGATATCTGATTACTTGGTGCTGTGACTGAGTATCCTTAATTCTGGTTGGAAATAGATCAGACCCGATTAGATCAGAAGTGCCCACAATGAACAGAACTTATATAAACCCCCTTTTCTCACTCAATTGGAAGCATTTTAACTTCTGTATCATTGAAGCCTATTGCTTCAAGGAGACATAGCCTTTAACCAAGTAGCTTGTCCCACACCTTTCATTGTTGGTTTCCTCGATTCCCCTTTTTCATCATTGTAAGTTTAGCTCAATAAGAAAATCTAACTGTTTTCTTCCCTCATTCATATTTTTCACCATTATTCATGGTGGGTTTAAGAGGAAATGGTAATAAACATACAGCCCTGACAGTGCCTAGATTCAGTGTTATAGAGAAAAAGAGCAATAACAATGCTCTTTTTATGTGTTATAATGAGGAGCTGGTCCAATCCCCTCTTGCCTAACATATGCAACTACACAATTAGGTGTTGGGATGTGGGATGATGGGCCTTGGTGGTTGGAGGGGCGTACCTGGCAGCATCCATCATGCTTTGTTTGGATCTCATCCCGCCCCACTGGTGTGGTGCTGTTAGTGTGGGGGCTCGGGCCATGCTGCAGTGTGGTGAGTTCCTGGCTGGAAGCCTATTGCTCACTGGAATGTTCCGTTTTGGCTTTTGGCTGTGAGGACAGGGCTGGTCCATGGTGGGGGCCCCAGTAGCTGCTGCTCTTATGGTTAGCTGCTGACCAGCTTCCGTGTTGGGCGTGTGGCGACTCTGTTGGCTGCCTGGTGTCTGTCTGCCTAGTGCTGCTGAGGCCTCCGGGAGCCAAGGTTATACAAATATACTGTATGTCCATATTTTATTAATGCAACGTGTCAATTTTTATGCCACAATTCAATGAAATGTTATTTATATAGCGCCAATTCATGAAACATGTCATCTCAAGGCACTTTCCAAATTCAAATTCACAACCCAGAATTGATTAAGTCAATCTCAAAATTAGGATCACATCTCCAGATGTCCTTTTTGTAGAGAAAAACATATCTAGGCAACTAGTTTCTACATATCGTATACCTGAAATGTCACAACAGGACATGTGAGGAAAAACAAAGGAACCTGTCAACATACCAACAGCTACATGTTAGACTTCACAGGTAGGAGTTATCTCTTTAAATGACAATGGCAGTAAAATCAGAAAGAGATAAGAAGTATGGCTTCTTGAAGTGTCACCAGGAGAAAGTGTTTTATGACTGAAAATTATCTGCCAGAGTGACTTGCTTTTACAAAGTTGCACCTGAGTGAACCATAAGACTGTTGCAACAATACCTAGGATTAAACCAGATTATTGATGTTTTTCCAAAATACACAGCACCAGGCTTGGTAAAAAAAAAACAACAAAGCAAAACACAGCATAGCAGATCAAAGACCTCATATTAACTGTCTAGCATAGTGGTGGGAGGATGATAATTTGGGTATCTGGGCAACCTGCACTTATTCACCTTGAACTTCTCTGTATAAAAAAAGTATTCTTGAGTGAAATGCGACATTTAGTGTGTGACCCAAACCTTGTCACAAAACAGGATAATGATTCCAAATGCAGTAGAAATTCTGCTACAGATTGACTGGGAAAAAACAGTATGGTCAACTATCAAAGTGTATAAAATGTAATGTACAGGAGTCGGACCCAAAGACAACCCGAAACAGGTCAGTGACGTTTAGAGCCTTGTTTATTTAGAGGGAGGAGGAGTGTGGCTCCCGGGGCAGGCTGCTAGCGCTTCATCGTCTGGCGGTCTTCTGGAGGGAAGGGAACAGGTTAGTGATCAGCAGAGTTTGACGTGACAGATCACCAAAGCTGGAACACTAACCTGACCGAGAGCTGGCTTGTCTGGGTAAACGGCTCTGGGCCAAACTGAGGCTGACAAGCAGGAGCCCGAATGGGACAATCCAGGGGCGTGAATCCAGGGGCAGTCCGGGTCCGTTAACGGGGAAACCAGAGATCCAATGGCAGTACAACAGGGCTATCCAAGATCGGGTTCCGGTTCGGTCCAGGTTCGGTGCTCGGGGAGACAGTCCAGGGGGAAGGGATTCCAAACAGACAGGATCAGAGATGGCTTCGACAGACTCGGGAATCAGGAGGCAGATCAGGTCGGGTAACGGACAGGCAGACAGGCTGGTTTTCAGAAAGAGCGCTGGAAATTTCTCAACAGTTGGCTTGAGACGATCTGGCACTGGAGACTGACAAGGACGGGCCTTTTATGCAGCTGGAGACAGGTGGAGCCAGTGAAGGTTGATTGCGGAGAGGTGGAGAGTGAGCAGGTGTGATGATAGAGAGCAGGGTCAGCTCCAGTGCCAGAATCATCACAGAGCCCTCCCCTCAAGGACGGATTCCAGACGCCCTTGGCTGGTCCGGATGGGCTCTGTGAAAATCCCTAATGAGGGACTTGTCCAGAACATGACGGGAAGGCTCCCACTGGCCTTCCTCCGGGCCATAACCCTTCCAATCAATGAGGTACTGAGTTCCTCTACCCCACTTACGGGACTTCAGAATCCTCTTCACGGTGTATGCAGGAGAGCCATCAACAAGACGGGTGGGTGGAGGGGAAGTGGAGGCGGGAACCAGACTTGAGGTTTTAGCAGGCTTGACACGTGAAACTTGAAAGGTGGGGTGGATCTTGATGGCTGAGGGCAGGCGGAGACGGACCGCCACTTCACTCCAAATCCCAAATTTCCCATCTCCAAAGTTCACCACTTTGGAGATGGGAAACGGCCCGATAAACCGAGGTGCCAGCTTCTTATTATCGACCTTCAGGGGAAGGTCCTTGGTGGAAAGCCAAACCCTGTCTCTCACCTGATACTGCAGGGCTGGGACCCGCTGGCGGTTGGCAGCCCAGGCCTGGTTCTGGGAGGCAGAGAGTATGGCCCTCCTGGCCCTCCTCCAGGCATGCTGGCACCTCAGGGCAGACAGACGGGCAGACGGGACCCGTGACTCCACCTCCTCTATGGTGAACACTGGCGGCTGGGACCCTTATACCACATAAAATGGGGAGAGACCAGCGGAGCTGGAGGGTGTGGCGTTTATTGCTTGCTCCACCCAAGGCAAGTTCTGAGCCCACTTGGAAGGGTCGGAGTGACAGAAGAGGCGGAGCTTCTTCTGTCACTCCGACCTCTGTCTCGACCTCTTGGTTAGCTCTCTCGGTTTGACCATCGGTTTGAGGGTGGAAACCGGAGGACAGGCTAATCGAAATGCCCAGCATGGCACAGAACTCCCGCCAGTAACGAGCCACGAATTGAGGGCCCCTGTCAGACACAATGTCTGTCGGTAGACCATGCATCCTGAACACCTCCTTCGCCAGGATTAACCCCATCTCCTTGGCAGAAGGAAGCTTGGGCAACGGGACCAGATGGACCATCTTAGAAAAACGGTCAACGATAGTGAGAATGACCGTATGGCCCTCGGAGGAAGGAAGGCCTGTGACAAAGTCCATAGACAGACAGGACCAAGGCCGGGAAGGGACAGGGAGTGGGCGAAGCAAACCAGAGGAAGGCCAGCGAGAAGCCTTAGCCTGGATGCTGAGGGAGCAGTCAGACACAAAATCCCTTATAACATTAAGTGAGGTGGGCCACCAGAACTGGGTACGGACCAGACGGAGGGTCTTAGTGATGCCAGGATGACAAAACAGGCGAGAACTATGACAGAAATCCAAGACCTTTGACCTGAAGGAGTCGAGACGAGAGACGAAAAGCCTGTTCTTTGGGCAGGCCTCGGGAACGTGTACCCCTTCCAGGGTGTCTCTGACCTCCTTCTCCAAATCGAGTCTGGTGACCGCACAACGAACTGAATCAGGTAGGATAAACTCTGAGGCTCGGTCATGACTCTCCCTCTCTGATTCGAACATCCTCGAGAGGGCATCCGGCTTAATGTTCTTTGACCCAGGTCTGTAGGAAAGAGAAAAATTTAACCGGTCAAAAAACAAAGCCCACCTGGCCTGCCTGGGGTTGAGCCTCTTGGCGGTCTTGGTAATCCAGATTCTTATGGTCCGTCCAAACCAAGAAGGGGAGTTTGGCGCCCTCCGGGCAGTGTCTCCATTCTTCTAACGCCAGCTTCACAGCCAAAAGCTCCCGGTTTCCGACCTCATAATTTTGTTCTGCAGAGGACAACTTTCTGGAGAAGAAAGCACACGGGTGAATGCGACCATCCAAGGCCTTCTGACTGAGAATAGACCCAACCCCAGAGCTAGAGGCGTCCACCTCCACAATAAACTTTCTTTCAGGGTCAGGAGAGACGAGGACCGGAGCAGAAGTGAATAAGCCCTTCAGACGTTTGAAGGCTCCTTCAGCCTGTTCGTTCCAGACAAATTCCAAAAAAAGTAAAAAACAAAGCAACTGGACTTGTTTTCCGTAGTTGAAGAGGTTTCGCTTCCTCTCCAGGAAGCTTTCTCAATAGGGTGTTTTCAGCTGACGTCACGCTCACGTGACTACTCTGCGCGTCCGCCGTATTGGGTGGCAGTCGTTTCGCACCGTTGACCCGCATTGTATTACGCCTTAGGCAGTATTGGAAGTGAACAATGGTGAAAACGTGTTTAATGGTTGGTTGCACGGCCCGTGGAGGTGGAGATCAACGCTCTTTCTTTCGCCTACCAGCCGTGATAGTGAATCAGTGTGAAAAAACAAAACAGCTCTCTGAACAACGCCGTCACCTATGGCTGACACGGATATCCAGGTCCGATTTGGACGGTGTTAAGCTGGAATACGCCAGAGTCTGCGGTGCTCACTTTGTCACAGGTAATTAACTGTTAAGTATTTAAAACATGTAAACCGTTGCTGTATTGTGGGCTGTAACAGCGCAACACATGATCGCCATGGGAAAAACATAGAAACGGGTTAATTTTCCACCGCTTTCCTGCCTGGAGGCGCAACCACGGAGAACAACTGTTATAGATAACAAAGAGTCGTCGGCTCGCTTGGATCGCGGCTGTAAGACGACCTAACATAACTTTCCACAGTATCCCGATGTCAATGAGAGTGTGTTCTAAACGTTTGAAACACATAGCAGTTAGTTAAAAGTACATTACATGCGTGAGTGGTTGTTAGCACTAACGGTTAGCAGCTACTAACTTAGCATGTGCCAGAGCCAGTCTGAGCGCAGCTTACCTTTGAACGAGTTACTGTGTTCCCACTGTTTGCTGGCTTTATGATCTGCCGCTCCTGAACCCATCCATTCGTAAACTGCACATGAGACTCCAAGGACTTGTAGCTTCAGAACTGTTCTGAAGTATAGGCGCTCACACCACAAACAAGGTAGCCGAACACGTCCGATATGGAAAGTGACGTCCGCGCTACTTCCGGGTTACGCCGGTAGGCTTTTGCCGGCGTAAATACGGTAAATACAACTTAATTTTGCACTGGTCATTGTTCTGATTAAATAATTAAAGCCGCGAGCGGTTTTAATTATTTAATTATCAGCCCTGCAGCCAAGCGCCTTCGCGCACCGCCGGCAGTCAGCCACCGCAGAAGCATGCGCCGCATTTGCGTCGGATTGTTTACATTTTTACCATCTTATTAAAACTCACCCGTCCACGTATGATGGCGATTTCCTTGATGTACATAACTTCGACATCTCGTACCCAACCAGATGTGAACTGGTTGTGAGCCTCTAGACCCTTGTAAGCTCTCATTTCCTCAAGAGTGTGCAGAGGGTTTTCACCGAACACCAGGTAATGCACTATGTCGCCGTGCTCTACATTTGGCCAATCATCAGGATTACGGCTAAACAAGGCACCGTGGAAGGCATAGGGGTCCATATGGTCGATCACGGAACATTTCCTCAGATAGACGTCCTTATCTGGTCGCTCTAGCGTGCTGGCGTACTTATCCATTCTCGATACGAAAATACGTGTAGGACAACTAGAGATAAGGAAGTGAACCACCCAATATGGCGGACCGGAAGTTGGCCAGTGACGTCAGTGAAAACACCCTATTCAAAAAGTCTGGAGTATGGTGGAGTACCAAGCTTTATACTACTGCCCAAACAAAGGTCTTGTAATGGCTTAGATAACATGCAAATTGAACCGAAACTGGTCCACTCCTCTTTAACGAGGAGTCGTTAGGGTTGTTATTGGCCTGGCTTAAAGGAACGATGTTTTGATCACCCATATGAGGGTGAGAATTGAGGTGATGATTGGCCGGAATTAATCCTATAGCTGTATTGTAAGTTTTTGAGAGTTGGAACCTACGGCCCCCTCCTCTGTTTAAGGTTGGTTTTTCTCTCTTAACTTAGATGGCTTCCTTCACACCCCTTTCACACCATCTGTCTTCTTTGTCCAAAATGTGGACATTTTGGTCTTCAAAAGAGTGTCCTTTGTCCTTAAGGTGTAGGTGGACAGCAGAGTCTTGACCTGAGGAAGTAGCTCTCCTGTGTTGAGCCATACGTCTGTGGAGAGGTTGTTTGTTGTTTCTCCAATATACAGATCAGAACATTCCTCACTGCACTGAACTGCATACACCATTCCGCTCATCTTAGGTTTGGGGGTTTTATCCTTGGGATGCACCAGCCTCTGTCTGAGGGTCCTGTTCCAGACAAACTTGGTCTTGCTGGAGGTGAGAGCATGCAGCGGGGCAGCTACCTGACTGTAGCTACGAATAAAACGTCTAGAAAAGTTGGCGAAGCCCAGGAACCTTTGTAGCTGCTTACGGTCTATTGGGACGGGCCCTTCAGTAACTGCCCGAACGTTGGCCGGGTCCATAGACATCTGACCGGGGAACAGGATGAAACCAAGGAATGAAGTGGAGGTGGTGTGAAATTCGCACTTCTCGGCTTTGACGTAAAATTGATTCTGTAACAGACAGAGCAGGATGGAACGAATGTGTTGTCTGTGGAGGCTGAGGTTCTCGGAGTAGATGAGGATGTCATCTAAGCACACAAAAACATAACGGTCAATCATGTCTCTGAGAACCTCATTGACTAGGTTTTGAAAGACAGCTGGGGCATTGGTGAGGCCAAAAGACATGACCAGATATTCATAGTGCCCGGTCGGGGTGTTAAAGGCGGTCTTCCATTCGTCACCTTCTCTAACACGAACCAGATGATAGGCGTTTCTTATATCCAATTTAGTAAAGACCTTGGCCCGCTGGACCTGATCGAAGGCCGAAGTTTGGAGCTGAAAATAACTGTTTCTGAATAATTCTGAGGCATCTAAGGCTTGGTTGGACTCTAGCCTGATAGACCAAGGGGTATTTCATTGTAAAAAGACTAGATAGTTTATATTCTGTAATATTCCGGTTTTAGTTCTGGTTTATGTTATTAGTTTTAGTTTTCCTCCTCTCTCCTGTCTTTGATTGTCTGGTTGTTTTGAGTTCTGTCTTGTTTGGATCCTCGTTTAGTTGGTGTTATGTTTTGGTTTACCTTGTTTTTGTCATCACTTTTATGCTTAGCATGTTTTAGTTATCAGGCCTTTGATATTAGCTTTTTTTTCAGCTCGTGTCTGTTTGGTCTTGTTTTCTACCTTAGGGTTTTGTCAGTGTGCTCCTTTTATCACCTCCACCTGTTTTGGTTAATTAGTCCCGCCCTGCTCTCCTGTTCCGTCGCCTATTTAAGCCTACCTTAGTTGTTTGTCTGTAGCTAGAATGTCTTGTGTAATTCCCTCCCGTCAGCTTGCGGTAAGCACATTCCAGCCTCTGTTATTTTACCTGCCCGTCTGCCAGTCCGTGTCTGATCTGTTCTTTGCCCTCCTGTTTTTTGAGTCGGTTTAGTTTCTGCCTGGTCCTGTTTGATTCCCGTTTGTTCCCCTTTTTTGCCTCCTGGATTTTGTTAATAAACCCCTTTTCAACACACAGCTCCGTGTCTGGCTTACATTTGGGTTCAATCTTTACGAGTCATTACATATTCTCCTTGTCAAGGGCAAAAATAAGGGTGTCTGTTTTATATGAGTTTACCTACGGATAATTTTTACAGAGGCGCAGTTTGATGCTGGCAAGGCACTTTATAAAGAGTGACAATTTGTGATTTTCAGATGGCTGGAAAAAAACAAACATTGAAGCCTAATATCATCATCAGGCTCTTGGAAATACTGTTTCTTGAGCTGTACATAAATGAATTTCTGCACAATAAATTGAACCAATGTCTTAAGGGAGAGCGGGTCATTATACCTTCATAATAATGAGAGATAGTTTTAAAGTAATAAGCAATTGAAGGTCGTTTTGTCACATGTACTGATTTTTTTCCACTCACAACTTTACCATTGTTCTTTTCATCTTTATTGAGTAAAATCAATGCTGCTTAATCTGTCTAAGGTTCAATATTTTTCATCCTGCTGTGGACAAATTACCTTTTATATTTCAACTGGAATTTTCTTTATGCAATTTGTAGTATACTACACATTAATCTACTAAACTACTACAATTGGTCAGTACTGATGACACAGTAGATGAGCATGTCTTCATTTTCAATCCCCCATCCTGTAATGGTTCTTACATAACACACACTGAGGCATGCAGGACACATTTAGATTCCTGCTTGAAACTAACCTTGACGGAGTTGTGTATAATCGTTGCCCTTGATGGCTAAGAACTGAAGGCAATAGAAACAAGAGTGGGCCAAGTTTTTCGTTGAGACCAATGACTGAACAGGACATACAGAAGATGGATGATTACCGCTACAGGCAGGGCTTCTCTCTGTAAATTCCGTGAAGAAATGCTGGAAATCGCTTTACATTGATGTTGTTGTATGAAAATAGTGTCCTGAGGTTGCAGGTGGCTCAAAGAGAATTTAAAGTCTACAGCAGGGGTGTCAAACTCATTTTGGTCTAGGGGCCGCATTCAGCTTAATCTGATCTCAAAGGGGCCACACATGTAAACTCATTGCAAAATTAAATAGAACTAATAAAAGTGGACTTGCTGTTGATTTTTATACTAAACGAATTTCCCTTTTACAAAACATATTAAGAATAACCTCAGAGTTTAAGAAAAGTATTTGCAATCTCAACAATACTTTTACTCAGTTAAACATTTATTTAAGTGCATTATGCAAAGGAACTGGTCACAGTGATTGTAAGATGTTGAAAAACATTTCTTCACAGTTTTTGGGACTTAAAAACACCGTCCTGCATGACAAAATACATCAAACAGATAAGAAATTAAGAAATTATTTAAAATCAATGTTCCACATCTGAAGCTCAGTGCTGCTGTTAATTCCGATTGTAACGCTTATTAAAGCTTGGCGCCTGACTACAGCCATATATGGTAAGAGGCAGTCAGAAAGGTTCGGCTGAGGAGCCTGTGTGTGAATAACAGACAAGTACTTATTGTATTCTAACTTAAATTTTTACATACATTTAGGGAGGTATTCAATAATAGTATAGTCCATCAATAAATGATTCTTTTTTTTTAGTCTATGATCCACGGCAATAGGTCCGGGAAAATTAAATAGCCCGGTTCAATTAAATCCTACCGCACAGCTGTGGTCATCAGGTAGCTTCCATCCTGGGTCGGAACAGGGGGAAAAAACCCTGACCTAAACAAGGTCATAAATAAAAACAAAAATTAGCACTTAAAGACGGTTAAACTGCCATCCATCCAGGGTTCCATAGGCAAATGACAAATTTAATGAAAAGTAACTTAAAATTATCCTTAAAAGACAAAATTTAGAAAAATCAAAGGGTTTATTTAACGCTTTGAGAACATCTCTCCTATTCGGCCACAAAATGAACAAAAATAGAACGATCTTTTAAGCGATAAGACCATTTTTAAGATGCCAATACATACATTTTAAGCGGGCGTGTAGCCAACCGCATTTATACTATAATATAAAAGCGACATTAAAATAAACGACTCACCGTCGAGTGGTTGCCAGAAAACACCCAATGGAATCCTTCGTCTGGGTTAATTGGACTTGATTCAACAATATCCTTCAGTAATTTAGGAAAACCGGCAGCACTAGCACTGCTAGCATTAGCAGCAACAAGACGGAAGAGTTCACCTCTGACCCGGAACTCGAAGAGTACTGCTTGTTGTCTGCTCTGAATAATACAGCGCCACTCGTGGACAATATAGGAACTGCAGGTTTTCAATGAAACGTTTTTTTCGGCAATCATTGTTGAATAATGATAATGCATTTGGCCGCCGGGCCGGACTAAATGGTTCCACGGGCCGGTTCCGGCCCGCGGGCCGTACGTTTGACACCCCTGGTCTACAGCATGTTGGGATTGTGTAATCTGCTGCCCAAATTGAATGGGTATATATTTTGTTTTAAAGATTATCCCAAATCATAGAAGACATGTTTATTTATTTTTTCAAAGCTGGAAGATTTCAAGCTTGTGTAGGCCTTCCCACCCTTGCTTCACCCACTGTCAGAAAAAGAAAAGCAGTGAGCTCCTGCTTTTAATGCAACACGGATAACCTTCTGCCAGCCTTGTATGTAAACCCCAGCCATCTGGCTTTCATCTATGGCGCCTTGGCATACATTAGGCACCACCTCCAGGAGAAGCATGTTGCTGAGTTATTCCGCACCCATTCCAAAGCATCTATCTTGGGTAGACAGAACCAGGGAAGTGATAAAACCAGCCAACTGAATCCAGAGAGAACAGGTGGACGATGGATGGTAGAGCGTGTAGAGGATGAAGGGAGAGAGGAGGGATGTAGGGGTAAAACTAATGATAACGGAGAGCTGGGGTTAATAATGAGACTGCCTCTGTTAGGCATCCATGTAGAAATGGGTGAGATGCTGCTACTGTTGAGAAGCAAAAAAAAAAAAACACACTGAGGGGGTCCTGGGCATTTTCTCATTGTTTAGGTGACAAAAAGGTAGCTTTCCTCTATATATCTGTAGAACTATAATAACAGGACCGATTTTGTGAGATTCTGTGTCAAAGCCAACAACCAGAACAGAGCCAGAAGACCGAAAGGAAAATTCAAGCACCAATATCAACAGGCTTCCTTTCAGAGTAACGTCATTACAGAATGCAATCACTATTACAATGGTGTGGCAACAGTAGACTGAAATACCTATTTAGCAGCATGGGCCAGCCACTTAAATGGAACTGTACAGTTAGAGCTTATAATTATGTGGTGTAATTGAGCTGAAAACTCGCTACTCTTTAGCAGATTCTTTAGGGTGAGCAAACGGCTTGGTAGACCAATGTTAAAGAGCAATACCTAAACCATTACACCTACGTAGGGATGAGCATTTATGACTAATACTGGATTGCTACCGGCCAGTTTCCTAAGATATTTATAAAGCAATCTATGTAACAAGATACTTTGTCCAAATCTCAGCAAAACACACGTTTAACAAAACTTAAAGGTTGTAATCCCTCATTTATAATCTATGACATGGAAATATTGGTATTTTAAATAATTACTAATATAGGAGATGGAAAACCAAAGCTTTTTAGTTCTACTGCTACATATTGTACATTTCTACAGTGTTAATAATAATAATAATAATAATAATAATAATAATAATAATAATAATACATTTGATTTAAAAGGCAACTTTCTGGACAGTCAAGGTCACCGTACAAAAAGAGAAAAACACAATGTCAGAAACAAAGTCAAAACACAGAATGAAAAACATTTAAAAAATACAAAGGCTGGGACAGGGAAATTGATATTAAAGAGAATAGGCCATCTTAAACAGATGAGTTTTGAGTTGTGATTTGAAATGGAGAAGTGAGTCCGTGTTTCTAAGTAGGGGTGGTAGAGAGTTCCAGAGGCTGGGGGCAGAGCGGCTGAATGCTCTGCTCCCCATGGTGTTCCACTAAGTTGTAGTTTATAAGCTTTAAACCTTCTACAGTTACAACTTTTTCTTGAAAAGCTTCTAGAAAAGGAAGCAGTTAAATACAATTACTAAAGAAAGGCAATAGTGAAAATGTACCTGTCATCAAACTCAAACATCTCTCATATTACAGTTTTTCTCGATTGTTTACACACATTTTCTGAAAGAATGTCTCATATTCTCAGAACTCTACACACAAATCAAAAAAACACAGACACAATGGGCATAATCCCTCAATTCTCCTGCAAAATGAAACTGTCATGGTTCAGTTTTGTTTTGTTATTTTTCAGTTCCTCCTCCTCTCACTCAGCTCACCCTTCACTCCCTCAGCAATCAGTCACACCTGTTACGCACTAATTAGTCGGGATTCACTTCACCTGCCAGCCTCCCTACAAAAGCTCCCTTCAGTTTGCTCCTCGTCGCCGGCTCGTATTTAGTCTCTACCTACACCATGCCTGTCTAGTCCTGTTCTCATCAGTCTCCACTCACTTCACGTCTGTCAGCCTGGTTGTTCCCTGTTTTAGCTGCTGGATTTTCCTGCCACCTCTGAGCTTTAAGTAGTGATGTTACGTGATGTGCCGAGGCTTCGAGGCGTGTGTCGAGTAATGGAGGGGGCGTTTCCGTAATGCGCGTATCGAAGCTTGCTTCATTTAGGGGAGGAGACGAAAACGATGACATCCGAAGCCTCGCTGCCCGGCTGTACCACGTGACTGCTTCAGGAAGTGGTTCAGATTTTGGCGCGGGGTTTGACGGCTTTAGAAACCCCACAGGCTCCATTCAAAATGTGGGTTGTTGTAGGCGAGTTGCGGTCAGTTGAGAGAGTGGATAGAGTTTTGATAGTTTGGATAGCAGAGTTTGGATAGTGGTTATTTAGTTTGAGACAGTTAGTTTGGTGTTTGGAGAGTTTAGGAGAGAGATAGATAGATAGGAGATTTAGGAGTGCGAGGACAGGATAGGAGTAGGATGGAGCCGGCGAGAAAGAGGAGGATTTCCCCTATGTGGGAACATTTCGATTTGATAAGCCCTAACAAGGTAAGGTGAACTGAACATTTGCAGATGCATTAGGTTTGCTTATGAGGAACTGTATTTTTCACTGTTTCTTATTTTCTGTAAAGGTGAGGTGTTTATTGTGCTCCAAGGAGTTGGGGTACAATAATAACACCTCATCCATGCTAAGGCACTACCGTGCCTTGCATGAGAATAGGGAGGAAACTGGAGCTTCACCCAGCAAAGGTATTTCATTACTATATTACAAACACACTATCACAATTTTTGCATGCTGATGTTTGCTTGTTGTGCAAATAAAGACAGGTAACAGACACTGTATGTATTCCCTTTTAACCAGCCACCAGAAAACAAGAGCCTGATGAAGCTCTAGTCTCCATGATAGTGAAGGATACCCAGCCTTTCACTATTGTGGATGACGTAGGATTCAGGACATTTGTGTCTAAGCTGGGTCCCAATTATGTTCTCCCTACAAGGCAGGTATGTGTGGGTCCATACATGAAACGAATGACTACATTATTGTATGTGTCACAATTCAGCAATATATATATATTTCTTCCTTTAGGCTCTGAAGGCCATGGTGGAGGCCAAATATGAGTCTGCTAAGGAGCACGCTAAGGCTAAAGTAGAGAAGGTGGCTGCTGTTAGCCTTACATCAGATATGTGGACATCCATCAACATGGATGCCTACCTGGCAGTGATATGCCACTTTGTGGAGGAGAACGAAAAGCTGAGCTCGGTGTTGTTGGGAGTGCAGGCTTTCCCCAGTCTCACACTGCTGAAAATATTGCTTGTGTGAAAGCCTCCCTGATGGAGGAATGGGGAATCTCAGGCAAGGTGACATGAATGGTCACCAATGGTGCTCCTAATATGGTGGCATGCGTGAGAGACCTGAAGCTTCGCCACCACATTTGTGTTGCTCACACCCTCAATCTTGTTGTGAAGAGGGCGCTTGACCAGCACCCTGTGCTCTCTGGCCTCCGGGCCAAAGCAAGGAAGCTGGTTGGCTACTTTAGAAGCAGCACCACTGCTAAGGTATGCTCTTTTCTTTTATTCCAATATATAATGTTAATAGTTTGTCTGTACTCCTACTGCAGTGACTTAATGGCCTACTCTTCTGTATCTCTAAAGGAGAAGCTTACACAAGTGCAGCTTCAGCTGGGCATGCAAGCAACCAAGCTAATGCAGGAGGTGGAAACAAGATGGAACAGCACCTACTTGATGCTGCAACGTCTGGTGGAGTTGAGGGAGCCAGTAGGAGCGGCATTGGCTGGATTACACACTGACATTCCCTTTTTCACTGCCAGTGAGTTTGACATTGTTGTAGCGTGCCTTTCTTTATTCTCTCCTTTCTATGACGCCACCACGGAGCTCTCTGCAGAAGAACACGTGTCGGCATCAAAAGTTATCCCCCTCCTGAAGATGATAGAGAAAGCCCTTCAGGAGGAAGACACCAAGTCGGCACCTGCAGTAGCAGTGGAAATAGGAGAGCAGCTCATCAGACAGCTCAGGGAGAAGCTGCACATGCTCCAGTCAATGAGCATCTTGTCGCTGGCTACACTCCTGGTGTATAGTAAAATTATAGCATTTTTCAGCAACACAAAAGCTGCTGAAGCAGTGAAGCGCTTGACTTCAGAGTGTGCCACCGTAATCCGACGGAACACAGAAGAGAACACTCACGAGATTCCCCAGGCTTCCACCTCTCAAGAATTCACTGGAGGTAATCTTTTATATTACATTTTGAGATTACTTATTCCTATTACAACACTTACTAACATGACCTGTGGTTTCCATTTAGGTAGCAGACTTTGGCAAAGATTGGACACTAATGTCATGGAGGCAAAGAGGACTCAAAATGTGTCAGCAGATGCCACCGTAGAGGTCCAGCGCTACCTGTCAGAGGCAAACATAAGCAGGCTGGAGAACCCCCTGGAGTACTGGGCTAATCACTGTACCCCAATCTGTACAAACTTGCACTTATTTATTTATGCACCCCGGCATCATCTGTGCCATGTGAGCGTGTCTTTTCAAAGGCTGGAGAAGTAGTGTCAAAAAAGAGAAATCGTTTGAAACCAAAAACTGTGGAGAAATTGTTGTTTCTTAATAAAAATGCATGAAATCATCCAAGTTACACAAGCATTAGCCTAGTCACTACCCCCTCCCTAGTTCCATAAGCACTTTCACTGTCCTCTGCCTGATTAAGCCCATGTCATTTTTCTAGAGTCACAGAAAAACATTATTACACAACATGCCATATCACATGACACTACTATTTTGAGAATAATTACACAGAGAATACATTCAAACAATATTTTATTATACACATATGTGTATACATAATTTATGTAGACAAATGATTTCGTCCTACACCTTTTGTGAAGTCATTCCCAAGAGCCATAATAGACAAAAAAATCAATGCATCACACATGTTAAGATACAGCTGGCTGTGATTATACACCTGGCCAGTAGGTGGTTTCGTGTGCACATGAAGCTTCAAGAAATGAACCCTTTCTCGAACCAGTTGGCTCAAGTGGTTCAATGCCTCATGAGGCTTCATCTCACCCTCACTAGGTTTAAGTAAGGCCTCTGCTAGCTGCTGGATTTTCCTGCCACCTCTGAACTTCAAGTAAGGCCTCTGCTAGCTGCTGGATTTTCCTGCCACCTCTGAGCTTCAAGTAAGGCCTCTGCTAGCTGCTGGTTTTTCCTGCCACCTCTGAACTTCAAGTAAGGCCTCTGCTAGCTGCCGGATTTTCCTGCCACCTCTGAACTTCAAGTAAGGCCTCTGCTAGCTGCTGGATTTTCCTGCCACCTTTGAGCTTCCATAGGCCTCTGCAAGCTACTGGGTTTCCTGCCTTCATCTGTGCCTCGAGTAAAGCCTCTGCCAGCTGCTGGATTTTCTGCCACCCCTGTGCTCCAGGTTTGTTCTCGGCTCTGTTGCTGGACTGCCTGCTACCCTTGTGCTCCAGGTTTGCTCTCTGCTCTGTTGCTGGACTGCCTGCTACTCCTGTGCTCCAGGTTTGCTCTCTGCTCTGTTGCTGGACTGCCTGCTACTCCTGTGCTCCAGGTTTGCTCTCTGCTCTGTTGCTGGACTGCCTGTTACCCCTGTGCTCCAGGTTTGATCTCTTCTCTGTCACTGGATTGCCTGCTACCCTGAGTTCCAGCAGTCCTTCACCCCAAGAACTGTCTCGCTCTGTACCTCTGGTCTGGCAGCAGCCCTGCATCTCTCCAGTCACTTCCAGTCAGCCTGCTCCTGCACCCATCATCTCTAGTCCGGTTACTAACTCTGGTCATCATCATCCTACTCATTACCTTCAATAAACTGCAATAGAATAAGCTCTGTGTGTGCGTGCTCTGTCTGGGTTCATGTAGACGAATCATGACAGAAACTTTACATTCAAAACAATGTTATTTCTTCTCAAAATGGTATTTTGTTTTCAAATGAAACACACAAACTTTCATATGATTAGACATTCATAAGAACCAGTTGAACACTGATGAGCTCAATGTAAAACGCTATGATGAATGGAAAACACCATTCATTATAATGACTTAGGCCTTTTTTTGTTCAGTGTTACACTTACTACAGACAGTACATACATAAGTGTGTTGTAAAATATTTGACTGTATTGTTTTTATACTCAGAACACACAAATACACATTCGGATAGGAAGCGAAACGTCTTCAAACTTCGAAAAAAGTCCAGTTGTTTTGTTTTTACTTTTTTGGAATGATCATGACCTGGATGATTGAGAATCATCACCAGCACACAAATACTGTACATACACATTACAGTAACAAATATAAATTTATTTGTCCCAACAGAAACAATGTACACAGTGTACATCCCATTCCCAAACAACACAAAGTTGCACATACAAAACAACAGAAGAATTTACTGTACACAGTTAGAGTAAAAAAAAACCCACTACTACATAAAAAAAAACTACTATGCTGCATCCTGTTTTCTGTTGCGGTCTGGCCATAGCACCTCATCCACATCACTTGCAATGTTTTCCCAGGCCAAGCAGCGGGGGAAATATCGCCTAGCATGGCAATTCCAGCCATGAAAAGCATCAGCTGCTATATCTCCACATGCGTCCTCCATAGCTTGGAGAAGAGGTATACGCGTTTGTGGATTTCGGTCATACACTTTCCATCTCCAGGCAGAAATAAATTCCTCAATAGGATTGAGGAATAGAGAATATGGAGGGAGATAAACAATTAAAAAGCCTGGGTGGGCAGTGAACCAGAGTAGCCCTGTGGAAACTTACGTTGTCCCAAATGACAACGTACCTGAGCTGCTCTGGGCCATCTACCTGATCTGGTGGAATGAGTGTGTTGTGTAGGGTGTCCAGGAATGTGATCAGATGGGCGGTGTTGTAGGGGCCAAGGGTAGCATGGTGATGGGTAATCGCTGCACACATTGTGATGTTCCCTCCGCGCTGGCCAGGGACTTCAACAATGGCACGCTGGCCGATGACATTCCTTCCCCTCCTTCGTCTTTTTGTGAGGTTGAACCCAACCTCATCAATGAAGATGAACTGGTGTTCAACCGGAGCTGCCTCTAGTTCAAGGACTCTCTGAAACACACATGACAATATCAGAAATAGACATGGAATGGTCACTATTGTGAAGCACAATCATTGTGATTACAATATTGAAATATGTATAATTTACTTTATACAGTGTTGAGAGTATGCATCAATTGTGGGACTCACTTGCACATAGTTATATCGCAATTCTTTGATTCTTTCTGAATTGCGTTCAAATGGCACCCTATAGACCTGCTTCATCCTGAGATGATTCCTGCGCAAGACACGGTCCAGTGTTGATAGGCTTACCTTATCAATATTTTGACATTTTATAGTGCAAGTAGATTTCTTACCTATATTCTCATTTCGGAAAGTCTGGATGATGGATCCTACAGTGTACCTGCTCAGATTTGGCTGTACTCTTTGCCCAGCCTCCCTCCATGTTAGACCATGGTTGACCACATGGTCCTTGGCCTTCCTCGTCCTCCCTATCCTCCTCCTCTTACTCTCACTCCTCTGGCTCTGCCTCTGTTTCCAGTGTTGGCATTCATTGCTCCATTGAAGAGCTCACCTGTTGCCCTTTTATGCTAAAGCTCTGATTGCTTATTGGAAAATTGTGCGACAGGTGTTTGCCCCTGTGATGAGTCAGTGTGCATATTTGAATGGCAGTGTGTTCCTTGTGAAATAGGATATTTTCTGCATGAAACTTGTGCCAAAAGCAGAGAATTGTGTGTAGTGTTTTGAAAACAGTGTGTTTTAGAAATGCAATTTGAGTGTAAAGCAGGAATTGTGCTTGTAGTTCAGCAGAATTGGTTCAGGGGTTTGGTGAATGAGTTACATGTTGTGGTCATTGTGTCTCAAGTACCAGAAAATGTGTGTAGACAATCGAGAAAAACTGTAACTGTCAAGTGACTTTTTAGATTTCTACTTTATATTACATAAGGCCAACTTATGGTCCAGAATCATTTGGTGTGCCCTGTTGTGTTTCATGTTCATGGGATGGATACATTGCAGTTAGGAAAGGGCTTTTTGTTAGAAAAAAACATCCAGGGATGTTTTTTATACTGCTTACTTTTTTCTTTATTTTTTTTTTCATAAAAGGTTGGTCACAGTGCATCTTTCCAGGATGCATCCTTTGTTTCAGCTGTCTGAGCAGTGATGCTGGTGAGGGGAAGTATGGATCTGTGACGTAGTTCAGGTGGAAAAGCAACAATGGAATACAGTTTTGTCTCACAAAAAAAAAAATATCAAAAAAAAAAATCTCAACATCATATGCAGAAGAGTCGATACATTTTCTGACCTAATCAAAACTAAGTAGACATTGTGATGTTCCTGGTGTGTTAATCTAATCCACAGTGTTCCACTGCAGCACTTTTGGCTGCAACTTCCCCCAGCCTGCTCACTCTCCAGCTCTGTTGATTCCTCTAGACCCACAAGAAGTCACCAGCTCTAACCTCCACAAAATCCTCCTGGAACACAAGAACTGCTCCGTCATCTCTTCTCCAACCCTAACCAATGGGATCCTCACCCCTCCTTCCAAGCCTACTACAAACCCCTACTCCTTTCCTCCAGCCTTTCTACATTGATCCTGGCGGGAGTGGACAAGAGCCGGATTCTGGCGAGTCCAAAGAAGATAGTGGAGAGTGGGCAGGCAAGGGATAACTGGGTCCAAGGATCAACACCGACAGCCGGGAAGTGAAGAGGAGAACCAGAATGGAGCGGAAAGCATGAGGAAGATCAGATGACTTCCAGTGCATCAAGAGGTAAGCAGCAACCTGAAATCAGCAGGCGATTTGATGACAGAGTTAGGAACTAATCACTAGACTTCAGCTTTAGACAAGGTAATTACTTTTAGGAGATTTCATACACATGGGGCTTGAGAACCAACTGTGTGGAATCATCAGGCGGAGAATGATCATCTTACAGCTCCTTAAATACCCAATAGCTGATTATGGTAATAGTTGACAGGTGCATTGCCTGCTGCTGACTGACTCCGCCCCCAGCAGGGATCAGCTGGAAGCTGTTGGACTCACTCAAAAACACTTGCACCAATAATATGACAATATAGTAGCTTGTGTCCCGATGTTCAGGTTCATTTTCCTCCAAACGAGCAACAAACTGTCTGTGATTCAATGATCTTGCCCTGATGAAGTTAACTATTTTAGTCACAACATCAACAACATGGTTCATCTTTAACACCGACCTACACAATTCTTCCTGAGGTATAACACCATGTAAAAGTGTCAGTTTCTGTCCAGGATTTATTTCACTTACTCCTGCATTCTCTTCAAAAGTCCAACATTTTTCTCCATCGGATTTGGATAAGTATCAGTTGCTACACCCACAAGCTGGTCTCCGTTTCGGACCAAACTTCTCTGAACATCCATTTCTACGTCTCTCAATGAAGCGATCACTTGCAGCTGTTGATATTTTCATTGATTGCATGGCTGCCAGTTCCCCTGGGATTTTAAAATCTGGAGTTCTCCTACGTAAGAAAGCTAGTAGTTGGACTGCATCATGAACATCACAGGTCTCATCCAAAGTCAGGGAAAAAAGATTAAAATTGACCACTGTGTTTCAACTGAAGGTCCAGATTTCCAGGGATGTCCTCACCGTGGTCAGACTTTGTGCCACTACACCAAGAAATAAATAAATTAATTAATTAATTAATTAATTAAACAGGACTGGGAAACAATTTACAACTGCATGAAGCATATGGATGGATATTTTGGGAGTGCTTTTGGGACATTTGTCAGAGTTATTTTGTTATTTCACCTAGAAGGAAATACAGCACGAAGCAACACGGTAAAACTGAGTCTCACAAGAAATGTACAGCAACAGATCGTCCTGGATTGGCGTTCAACTACAATTCGGAAACAATCCCCATCACAACACCAAAGGGGAAAACCTCCCAAACACTTACATAATGAAACACCCATGAAACACTGCTGCTTATTCTGATTCTGACCTGTATTTCCTAAAAGCTTCTGTTTTCTTTGCAAGAAATTCAGTAACAGCAGCAATATTTGAAAACCATCTGTATATAATCTTCTCACTTTTGACATCGCTGACCTAGTCAAAATAAATGTTTTCAATTTCTGAGATGGCAGGACAAGAGCAATAAGCACAGTTGCCCCGCAGCATATCAGTGCTTCCTCCCCATGGGAATTGCCCAAGTCTGGTTTAGAGAGTGGAATCCAGTGCCAGAATCATGCGAGATTGACATCTGGCAGTAGCTAATCCTGTGTATATACAGTTGTTTCAATGGACATCACTGAGGATGAGAATGGAAGGATGCTACGACGCCCAGTTTAACAGACAGGGCAAGTGTGTACAACAGTAGGTTATATTTGTATGATTTCAAAATTAGTCTTTATCCCATCATCATTTTCTAATAATAATGACACTGGTAGTAGTGTAAATGACCTTTCAAAATACCTAGCAATACAGTGTTAACCTTTTTAGACACCTTTGGTTTTTATAAAAGGTTTAATTGTTTAAAATCAGACTTTTTTGATGAGTTTTTTCAGGCATTTTGTCCTGAAAGACGCGGAAATGGAGGGAAAACAAACGATTCAAGTGAGGTTAAAGATGTGGTAGTAAAAAGCATATTTGTGGATGGAATATGGACAAGCTATGGTTTTTTAGTACTTTGAACACAATATATTTTCACATGTAAGTTTGTTTTTCTGCATTTTTCTTCACTGAATATGCAGTAAATACACAATGTTGCAAACCTAGCCAAGCTTTGTCCTCCTATTTGCTTTGTCCTTAGAGCCTATGGTGCTTTCTGTCATTACTCCAAAGTCAGGTCTTTTCAGTTCCTCCTTCAGGAAAAAGACAGGAATGTACCATAAAGTATATAGCACATATGGAAAGTAGAGAAAGTGTGTTTGTGAAGAACACGAACAAAAGTCTTTACAAAGTATCACTCTGAGAAGTGGCCGTTGTTTCTGGTTGGAGATGCTACATGACTAATAGGAGACACGCTTATGCTTACGCTCCTGTTTAATACTTCAGCTCTAAAAACCCAAAGTTGCATTTGTTATACTCCTTTGTTATATTCCAGTGTGATGGAAAAGTGTACACTTGAAAAACATTAGCAATTAGAAACAAATGTCAGCAAGTTAGAAGCACATCAGCTCAGTGCGTCACAACTCTCCTCACTGCACACATTTTCTGTCTGACGGCCTTTGTTTTCCAATGTCTCTTTGAGGCTAGGCAACTGAATAAATATTAGGCTGTGGCCTGCCTCATGAATGCATTGACATTTCAGATCAACTCATGGTAAATCTGACAAACCTACTATGTATTCATTTTTGTAAGCATGTCCTAGCTTGGCTGTGAGCCGCTAAATGATGAAATCATCAATTTGTTTTAGGGCAGAAACTGCCTTTCTTACTTTATGTTCTGACATTTCATATACTGTCGAAGGAAGTTCTAATCAGAAGTTTATGGTAAGAGTCTATATTTTTAGATCACAGTTTAAGCAATGAAAATGCCATTCAGGTCCACAAACCTTCATCACTCAATGAGCACAGTAGATTATTCCTGCAATTTTTATGTTCCATGGTCCTGTAGAATAACTAAAACCAAGTATCTCTGGCAAGTATCGCTTTTCAATTTTCCTTTTTTTTTTAACCAGTGCTTTTATGATATACATTTCTCATTTCACTTGTCTGACTTAGACTTTGTCATGCAGCTCCATCACATAAAGTAAGATTAAAAAACATTTAAGGGTGGAATGTAACAAAACAGGTAAATAGCCAAGGGGTGAATATTTTTTAAGGCATTATAGGTAATTTAAGAAGTTCCAACAACATTTGACCTTTTGTCAGTGCACATGTTTGCTGCTTAATTAAACTCATCTGTCATGATCTTGCATCTTGTAATAGATGATCAGACTAAGAGCATATTTCACCTTTATAGCCATCATTTTGTGCAGCTTCTTATTTGAATTTCATTACTCGGTTCTTGGGCTGGATGTGTTCTTAATAAGCAGCATGGAAGTCAATCTGCCAGTTGACAATGACCACTATTCGCATTTTAGGAGTAAAATCCTTTCCAGCGTAATATTCTATACTTTTTCTACATTAACAAAATAATATTCTTAGCATTACATTACATTACATTCATTTCTCTGGTGACCATGTTGGGTTTTTTAAGCACCTAGCCCAGGGGTTAAAGTTCTCCGTCGCTGCGACGGATTTCCGTCATTTGGAAAATAAGCGCAAAAAGTTCCGTCTAGAATTTTTATGCAAGGTATTAAACAGAAGCTGCTTTCATCCAATGAAACCCGGCAGAGCCGGGACATTAGCCAACCAGAAAGAGAGTAGGGCGGGTCTTTGTGAAGCGGACATCTGCCAATCTGAGTTTTATCGGTGTTTCATCATTTTAAGTTTTGGGAGAGCATTTTAAACTGCCCTCAGATGGCATGAATGAAAGTAGCGATGCTCAAAGTTTTCTTTGGATTTATGCAAACCAGCAGGTCATAAAGTTTACCGGAATGAACAGCTGACAACAGCTTCATCGGTAAGTGTCTCTGTCGCTGCTCCTGCAATTAATTAATGAATTATTTTCCACCTGTGGCCTGTCAGCGTGTATTCCCTCCCTGCCAGTAACTTAGCTGATAAACCAAAAAGGGATCTGCTCATGATTCGCTATTACGTTTTATTTAAAACTCAAAGAGTTACGCGCTAGCTCAGGCTAATTTAGCATGATGTGCTTTTTTTTTTTTCTTTTTTCTTTTTTAAGAACGGTCAGAATGTGAAACAGTGTCCCACATTTCAATGGGTCTGATTAAGAAAAAGTAAAAAAAATTCCACCTGCGCTTTTCTGTAACAAAGAAGGCAGAGCTGCATCGGCTGTCAGTCAATAAGCAGCAGCTCCACCTCAGGAGCAGCTGCTCACCAGGACACTCGTTAAATAAAATCACAAGGATTTTGATGCTTGCAGATTATTAAGGAAACTACGTCAATAAATAAAAAAAATAAACTGCAGCTACAATATGGACTGGAGAACAGGTTCTAACTGGGTGAGGCCAGAGAAAGGTGATTCTCAGAAAGCTTTTAAGAAGTTATTTTTTATTTTTAAACAGAGTGGAGCGCGATGTGAAGCGACACTGTAGAACCAAGTCGCACTAGAACCAGCTGAGAAAGCCTCCTGTGGTTCTATGGACTCATTTTATTCAACCCAAAATCACCTGCCAGAGAGACAAGCTACAGCAGCCAAGATTACCTACAGCAACATTTAACTTTATGCAAAGTTTAATAACATTTTTCTAACTAAAGTGTTCATCTTAAAAAGCAAGTTATGTTCTTTTCTGATAAACTTTGAGAAATTTTATTAAACTTTTCAAAAATGTAACATCCCAGCCATCCATGGATTTTCTATACCCGCTTTTCCGTACAGGTGTGACGTCATGCCCTATCTGATGGGGAAACAGGGTAATGGGGGGGGGGGGGGGGGGGGGGGGGCAGGTGGCTCTTCCTAGGCGGGGACACAGATTACATCCTGGACAGTTCGCCAGTCACAGGGGTAAAATATAACCATTTTATTAGACTTCAAAAAAGTTAAATAACGCCTTTTTTATAAACTCATGAGTTGTGATAATTAATTGCTGTGCAATAATAGGAAAAACAGACTGATTATTGTAATGTGTGATCTTTGTTAAATTAAAATATATGACGTCATCATAGTGTTGGTTATGTGTCCTGCATTGTCCAAGGCTGTGTTTGGCCTTGTATGATCATAGGATTGGTTTATATTGAATGTGACAGGGAGCCAGTGGAGTTGATGTACAGGAGTGAAGTAGATGATGTAATGATGAAGCTGCTGTCTTTGTACTAGCTGCAGTTTATGGAGGTTTTCTGGAGGACAGGGAGGGATGGGAGCTGAAGTCAAGAGGTGAGTGGACTGTGAACCAGTTTGGCAAAAGTGTGAAGGAGGAACTTGATGCTGCTGAGATGAAAGCTAACCAGGTGATGATGTGGAAAGTGAAGGGGAGGATGGGAGGCTGTCCAGGATGAGGCCAAGGCTCTGAAGCTGAAAGGTGGCAGAGATACAGGAATGGTCAATGGATATTGTAGACCTACCAGATTTGGTTAATGTTGACTTTGCACAATAAGCAAGTGAGGTAACTGATGTGGCATGATGTCCACGGCCCGGGAATATATGGGCTGACTTGAAACATTTTTCAGTCAAACTGATTATTTTTGCTTTAACCCATGACCTAGTCGCAAATGCTCATCTTTTGGACATTCCCGTTTGAGCTAGAGCCCTTCTCTTGCAGTAATCTATTTCTACTTCTACTCTGTTCTGTCAGATGCACTGAGAAGCAAACAGCAGCTGTAGTGCCTGTTTGCATTGGTACAGGATTGCTTGAATGATACACTACAGTGCCAGTACTAGGTCACTACCCCTTATGCACACAGACACTTGAAAGACATTGCATTCTTAATAAGAAAGTTTTAATAAACTGTTGGCCCACTCTTTTTTAGCTACAACAGCTTTAGCTCTTCTGAGAGGGCTTGTCACAAAGTTTCGAAGTGTGTTTATGAGAATTTTTACTATCCCTCTAAAAACACATTTGTGAGCTCAGATATTGATGTTGTTCTGGCTCACAGTGTCTGCTCGGCAGTGTTGGGGGTAATGCGTTATAAGTAACGCGTTAGAGTACTCTTATTAGTTTTTTTCAGTAACGAGTAATCTAACGCGTTAGTTTTACGAATTCAGTAATCAGTAACTCCGTTATTTTCCAAAATAAGCACTCGTTACTCCGTTACTTTAAGAATTTCCCTCGATAAGGAAAGTGAAGTCCCGGCTTTTCTGCATTTAGTCAGATGCGGCTGCTTGCGTCTGTACCCTGCTCCTTGCCTCTGTGTGTGTGTGTGTGTGCGCGCGCACCTGTGTGTGTAAGCTACTTGTGTTTGTACCCCGGCAAGATGGGCGAGAAGACAGCGTTTGATTCTTGGAGGTAAGCACGTTATTTTGAGTTAAACAGCGAAAAGGACAAGAACATGGGTCCGGCAACACCGATGTGTCGGCGCATGAGTCGAGCTCGTAGAGCAAAACCTGTGTCGACGCGCGTATGCGCTACGTGACCGATACAGGAACTGTTTCGAACTGACTGACGCGCCAAACTGTTTATGTTCCTTCTAAACTGCGCGCGTGTGCATTCGCGCAGAGCATCTGGATTCAGCGCGCACAGCAAAGCTATGCTGCGCAGTCGTTTCAGAAAAAACGGCTGATCTACACTGAGTAGAAAGCTGCAACTCTGAGCAGCTCTTCCTCCCTTTGTCATTCTCAGCCAGGCCCGTATTAAGACAATGGCTGTGTCTCATTCCGCCTACTTCCGTCAGTGCACTGCTGATGTGCACTGACCACTTACTGCCGTAGTGCCCACTTTCGACCGTTAGTAGTGTTCCAAAAGGAACACTTATGTTAAAACACTTACCGGACGTGACGAACGCAACACACGTGACCGCGAATTTTTCAGACCGCCAAGAAATATATGCCGGCGTTTTTTTTTTTTTAAAAACAACAATCGTTTACATTCACAGCATGTTGAAATTACATCGCCTCCGACATCAACGCAGGATCCTCCAAATATTGGCTGAACATGAAGTATGTTCGTGTATTTTACAAACACCTATCGAGTACAATGCCTCGTATTACCACCATTACTTACATTTATATGATTGCGGTGTCGCGGTTTCGGCTGTCTCAGCTGTCTCGGCTGAATTGTCCGCCATTATTTTCAAACTGGGAACATCTTCCCGACGTCCTTAGCCCCTCCCTTTCCGCTTTGTAGTCAAGATGGCGTCCGTTTAGTGCGAGTAGGGTCCATCGTTACACACTGCATGTTGTGCCCGTTTTTAGGGGGTCATCCGGGTTCTTTCAGTGCACTGACTTTTTGTGTTATCTACACTACCTACTTAAAACTAAGTGTTCGAAGTGTAGAAGTAGGCGGATTGAGACACAGCGAAGGTGGTGGCCATGGGCACTATACCTCAAAGCCCCCCTCCCCCCCCCCTCCCCCCCTCTTACCCGTGCTGTCCTCCGGTCAAAAACATCAGACATAATCAAGGGGATTTCTTTACTATTTACTAACTTACACAACTACATGTAGGCATATGAGCAGTGAGCAATATTCAAATATCTCATTTTAAAATGTTGAAATCAAAAAAATCTTGATTTATTTATCATTTATTATTATTGTGACATCAGTGTTCACAAAACGAATAATGCATGGTCTTTCAACAATTTCAATTGAAAAATATATTTTTAAAGCATGTGTCATGTGGTGCCCCCCCATGGTTGGTGCCCCTGGGCACTGGCCCACTGGCCCTTATGGATAATCCGGCCCTGTTCTCAGCATGTCCGATTTCAGAACAGATGATATTAGTCAGGTAACTAAACACAGCGCCCGACCGACCTTTGAACGTGAGCATGAAAAAAATCCCGATCACTGGAACGCAAATAACGTGATTCACCATGGCAATGACAGGAAATAAGTTTGGAATTGCGCATGTCCTGCGAGTAGAATTAGAAATATTTAAAGAAGGCATATGGACAATATTAAACCATGAGAAACAACGCCGTTGCTGCTGAAAACCGCAAGAGAAAATTGTTGAAAAAGTCAATGCATGCGTGATATGAAAGTTATGTGATGGAGAATTAAAGCTGCTTTCACCACACTTCACTGTTCAACACAAAAGGGGGAGTATGTGTGTGTGTGTGTGTGTGTGTGTGTGGGGGGGTGCATTGAATGGACATGTCAGCAAAAAATTTGTAAAAAAATAAATAAAAAAGCCAGAAACGAAAAAGTAACGCAATAGTTACTTTTACTAGTAACTAGTTACTTTTATAGTGGAGTAACTCAGTTAGTAACTCAGTTACTTTTTGGGAGAAGTAACTAGTAACTATAACTAATTACTTTTTCAAAGTAACTTGCCCAACACTGCTGCTCGGCATATATCCCAAAGACATTCTATCTACGTGTCGAGTTCCCCACATCAAACTCCCTCATCCATGTCTTTATGGACTTTGCTTTGTAGACTGGTGTGCATGTTAAACTCACTGCAGAAAGCCAGCGGGAGTTTGAAAGTAATGTGCCAAGAGACGGCCGTTCTGTCTCGCCATAGAGCCTGGACTGCTCGCTCAGCTGAACGCCGGCGAGATCCGGGCTGATAGTGTAGCAGAAGCGGCCATGTCTGAACGTGTCCAAGCATTTTTCAATTTAAGTGATATATAAATACACGAGGAGATATTTCAGATTTGAAAACCTTTTAGAATTTACTTTTATGTCACAGACTGCTGTCTGTCTAATATATCCAACTTTATTCACAGCTAACAAAAAAGAATTAGCTTAATAGCTCCTTTTTAAGTTTCCCAAAAAACCTTTAATCAGCATTAATATTACTACTGAAACTATACAAACACTAGTGAAGCATTATCTGATGACTGTGGTGTGAACAACAACAAACTATGTTTGAACAATGGTAACTACCCTAATGGTAGCTGGGAATAAGCTATTAGCATTACCAGGTTGTTTTAAAGAAGCATTTAGGCGCATTTTACAATACGGATGGCTGTTTGGTAGAATTATATACAGACTAAGCAATATTTGTCCCAGAACTGAACCTTGCGGTACACCTAATTTTAGTTGAAGATGTTGCATTCCGTACCCTTATACACTGCCTTCTCTGCTCCAGGGCTGATTCCATCCTATGCACATTGTTTGAGATGAAAAGTAAAATTGAAACAATTTATTCAGTAGTATCTGGTGACTGACTGTTTCTTTTAAATAGGGAAACACTGCTCAAATCACACCACTTTTATCAATTTTAGATCTCCCAAACTGCATTGGGTGAAGATTAATTGGACTATTATCGAGATGTTTTAAAATCTGCTCTGCAATAAATGTATCTGTTATTTGAGAGTAGCGGAAGGATACTTATTAGTCTGTAATTATAAGGTTCTCCAAGATCATCAGGCTTATGGATTGGTGTAATTATTGAGCAGTTCTATTAGTTTGGAAAAACCTTCTCTTATTAATTGACTTATGTTAACCTTAGTAGGACCAATAAATGTTTTTGTGTCTTGAAAAAATTGCATCTAAACTTGTGTCTTTTGCTGTTGATTTTTTTAAAGCAACTTATTATCCTGTCTGTTTCCATTTGAAATACAGTACGCAGGACAAATGCAGAGGCAATGTATTACTTTTAAAACCTGTAGGTCAGAATCTTTTCTGAAATTCTTAACAGAATTTACAAAATAACTATTAAAGGGGACATGTAATGCAAAATCAACTTTTTTCCTCTTAAAGGACCAATAAGCAAAATTTCACCACTAGGTGAGCTATTGAGCGCTGTCTGTAGACCAAAACAAGATGTGTGGCAAGCCTGCTTCTCTCTACCTCCACTCCAGCTGCAATCCATTTTGCAGTACAAGTTGCTTTGTAGTACAAGCTGAAGGAGACTGAAACTAAAAATGTTGTTGTTGGATGTAATAACCCGCACAGTTCATTACACCATCCCCCAGCATAATACAAAAATGGCCCAATGAGGTGGAGTGACCTGCAGAGGGGTAGGGTGCGAAGTGCCTCATTTAAAGCATTGCAGTTCCACTTTATATAGACGACAATTCATTGATTTAAATGTGAAATGGGAGGTATTCAAAAGCATGATGTGTCTGCTTAAGGGCTGTTGTAATGTTTTTTGAATCATTAACTGCTTCCTCATTTAGTCATACTTCCCTGAAGCTCCCATTAGCTGATGTTTTTCCTGTTAATTTCCTTTTGCTTTTACATGACTTATATTAATGAAAAATGTCTTTATTGAGTTTATTTCAGAGTAAGGTAACAATTTGCCATTTATTGCATTTGATTTCAGTAAAGAAATGTATAGAACATATGCTCGCTGTTCATTAATGTCTAAATGGTGCTGTTCATGCAGGACAGCTGTTTTTTTCTTTTTTTTCCTGAAAAGTAGTTATTATTTTTTGGATAAGGGTCATAAGTATCCTAGTATCTGAGAAATGATCTGCCCAATTGATCTGATTCAATGCAGCTTCCAGATGATTAATTTCACTTTTAGGTATCCGTAGCTGATGGTTTATAAAAAAGACAAACAAACTGTTCTTGAAAAAAGAACAAAGTTGTGATTAGACAAACCAGTAACAATAAAATAAAATTTTCAGGCCTGTCCCATCTATTACTTAACACCAGATCAATAGATGTTTCTATTAGGTCTTCAGGTCAATTGTAAGTTATAACTATTAGTTAACAATGTTATATTAAAAGTCCCAAAAATGATTACTTCTTTCTTCCAATCAACTTCATTAAGAATAGCTTGTAGTTCCCCATAAAAAATGCAAGGGGTCGATTGAGGTCTATAGATTCCAAGCAATGTTATAAACATTTGTGGTGAGATAGTTATATTTACAGCAATACATTCAAGAGCATTTATAGATGTCCATTGTATTTGTTTGCACCTTAAATTTTAGATGGAACATACATTTTTTAGTTAGCTTTATTTATTGCTTTTGTGTATTTGTTATATCTATTTTGTGAATGGAAAAAAAAAACTCAAACATCACCCACACTTCTTCCTTCAGATCTTTCTTTCTTCATGAAATTATATCAATTTACATTTTAACCAGCTGTAGCACAGTTTGCATGTTGCCAAGACTTGATTATGCATCAAAAGTTTGATTAACTTAACAGATGTTGCATTTGAGCACATATGGTCTTGGAAAAAAAAAAAAAAAAAAAGAAAGAAAACATATGGTCTTATATGTATATGACTACAAAGCAGACAACCTTAGTTTAGCTTTTGGGTCCCATAATACACCAGCAATATTTAGGGTCTGAAAAAGCTTGTGTTTGTGAGGTTTAACAGCAGATTTAATTCTACGTTTTTGTTGAGTACTTAATGTATTATTTGTGTCCGGGTACAGCAGGCCTCCATTCGCATCAAGCCTCTGAGTTGTTGTCTCTCGGTGCAGCCCAGCGGTGCTGAAGTTGTCCAAATGTAGCTGGCCATTGTTAGCTTCCAGCCGCTTAGCTGTTGTCCCTTGGTGCTGCCCTGCTGGGAAAGCTACTGTTATAGCAGAGATATCAAGGGATTTTAGGCCTCCATTAGCTTCCATATGTTAAATTGCTGTCTCTCTGCGTGGTGCCACTTGATTAGCTGCAGCTGTACCAACAGTTCTGGCCAAATGCAGGAGCACCGACCATGCTAGAATAGTTTCCAACGATGGTGACAAAAGGCCCGTTTACACTACACTTTTTTAACCGAGCCGAGACCAGTCCGACCAGTCCGAGCTCGGTAACAGACTGCGCTAAACATAACCGGACCGCGCTAACTGCAGAGCAGCTCTTGGGTAGGTCTCGGCCTGGTTCTATTTTATCCCGGTTTCTGATAACGAAGAGCGCATGAGCAGACCGCGTCATGCCCTTACAGTCAGCTGACTGTCAGCGGGTTTTCTGGCGTGTCTGGCTGCACGTCCCGATTCACACTCCATTCAGACAAATTTCAGACATTCATAATAATACTAGCTTCCTTACCGTGCCACACGGTTTCCAGTGATGATTCTGCTTAGCAGCGCAATGAACCTCAGTGTCTGTCGTTTCCGGCGTCTGTAAATCCTTATTAGACGTTCGTTTGTCTCATCCACTTCCCAAAAAGCCAACTTTCTCAAGTAAATTAACCAATGGTTGCCTTCTTCCCCTGACTCTCCGCAAACACCGAAATATCACAATATCAAGCATAACTTCCTGAATGTTACGGGCGCAGCTGTGTGTGTTTTGCTGCTTCCGCCTTCAATCCCAGAGAGCGGTAGTACCGCAGATCGCCACTAGGGGGCGAGGAGCAACCAAGGAACCGAGATAAGCTTTGTGTGTAAACGGGTCGGCTTGTCTTGGATAACTGAACCAAGCTCGGACTGGTCTCGGCATGGCTCGGTTTTTAGATGTAGTGTAAACGGGCCTAAAGTTAACTGTAGGTGGACCACCTGAATTTGCAATGCTGCTTGATGAAGTTTGCTAACCTGGTTAGATGAATCGTATGGTTGTGGCCCTGGTATGACCTCCACATCATCAGCCAAAAGTACCATGACTGTTAAATCAAGAAGCCCTTTCCACACATTAACTGTGTTGGTTTTGCCTTTGACAGAGGCAATCTGGCTCATCTCTAATTAAAAAAATCTTCCTTCCACCAAATTTTACATGCAATGAGAAAAATTATGTTCCCCTGGCAGTTCTGACCAGAAGAGTGATTTGTCCCAGAGAACACATTTTCACTGCTCTAGATTCTGGCAGCATTTTGCTTTATTTGTTATTAAAGGGGACATATCATGCCAAATCAGAGGTGGGGAATCCAGGTTCAGAAAGTAAAAAGCCGGTCCAGAGATTAGTTCCAACTATTTGCATTTTCAGCTCCACACTATAGACCAGTTCACGCGTGACGTCACGAGCTACATCCGCGCTACATCCGGGTCACACTGGTAGACAAAAACAGTACTGTTTTTGTCTACCAGCGGGACAAAACGGGTGAATTCGAGCGTACTGTTAGTTTATTTTTGGAATCTAAACAATGCCTACGACTTCTTGTGCTCCCGGTTGCACACAGAGGCATTCCAAATCATCGGTTGTATGTTTCTTTCGTATACCGAAGAAAGAAATGGATAATTTCAATAAAAAGGATGCAGGCAGACAATCCCAATCGACTGTGGGAGCCATCATACCACGACAAACTATGCAGTCTACACTTCATCTCCGGTAAATACAACTTACTTAATTTTGCACTAGTCATTGTTCTACTTAAATAATTATATAAATAAAAATTAGGATATATACTTAAGTCAAGACGTAAACGTTCGTTTCATAATAATATACGTACATGTACAATGTATGCAAACCCTCTGGCATGAGTCTGGGAAAAGGATTAATAAGACAAAAACACCAAAATAATCCTTTGTGAACAATGTTTTTTTTAACCATACCGGTGGCGGGTCTTCCTCTCTGCTGAGGCGCTGTCTGTGTCCAACTCCGCTTTCGTATGTTACACAAACATGTCTGAACATGTCCTGATATGAAATAATTGTAGCCGTCCAGTGATTTCATGGCTTTCATGCTCTCTCGTCTGTACTGGCCTGGCGTGTTGATAAGGTAGCTGTATATGTCGCCGTACGGAACACTTGGCCAGCATTTCACAGACTCGCTCCGTCCCTTCAGGCTTTTGCTATATGAATCTGGCAATCGGATACATCAACCATCAATTTACTCTTATAACGATCTTGTGATACGTTATCTAAAGAACAAAAATACGTCGAGAACTCGTCAGTTTCTTTGTTTGCATCCGCCATTGTGTTCGCCTTTTGCCTACCAGTCAAGCGTGCAAAACCCGAAAAACCCGAATCAAAACAATAACAATGAACTGGTCTATAGACAGGGACTAAAGTCACCTGGTTAAGTGAACAGGATGAAGGAAAACCAGGCAGGTTTTTGCTTTTTCCTGAATCTGAATTCTCCACTTATATGAAAAGTCAATTTTTTTAGCCCTTAAATGCATTTTGCTGTGTACTTGGAAAATGTAGAAGTGCAGAAAATTTTAAATTAGTCTCCGGGTACTGCATAGATGTCTTTATATTTTGTTTGGGTCATATTTTTCAAGCCATTCAGTTTTCTCTATTCCTTATTATGTTTTTTGAACAATAACATCACAGTATTTGTGGTGGAGCTGTTAAAAAAGGTCATGGACATTGGCCTAACCAATTTCATGAATCTGATTTCTTTTTTTCACCACGATTTTGTAGTCCAAGGTCAAGGATGCAGAAGCTACAAGTGAATAGGTGAAAATGTTCAGTTGTTGGGTGTATTAACCTGCAAAATTCATTACACCATACCCCAGCCTACTGCAAAAATGGCCAGACGGGGTGGAGTAGACCAGTCAGCCTGGAAGGGGTGGGTTAGGGTTTAGGGTTAGTTAATAGCTGTAAGCAAAGCGTAAACATAGTCGGAAGAACACTTGCTGCAACTGCTTTAGGAGGATCTTTAGTATACCTCACCTTCAGTTTCTTTTAATTGTGATCTTATCAGTATTGAAGTTACAGCCACCTGCTGAGACAATAGCTATTACAATGTTTTTGATTGGAATCTCATATGTAAACTGATTTAAAAAATTCATTTGACTTTTTTTATTTTATTTCATCTTTTATTTAATCTTTTCCTAGCAATCGATACTCTAGAGTTAATATGTAATCTCAGCAGGTCTCAAATCGGAATGAGGATCCATCTGACATTCAAAGCTTCAATGCATTGCAAGGTCCAATTTAGAATTTCCATCATTTGAAAGCAGAATCCAGAGTACCCAGAGAAATCACACACACTGTTCACAAAGGACACCTGCATACATCACAGACACCTGCACAGTGGAGATTCAAAAAATTGAAGTGTGGAAACTGATGTTCTGTGTACCAACACTCTTTCCTCCTCTTCTCTGGGCACATTTGACCCTCTATTTTGCGGTAATCTTTATTTTCTCACACTTTTTTTGCTACAAATGGAGTAGAGTATAAATATAGCTTTGCCAGTGTGATTTCTTATAACAACCGATCAAGATGGCCAAAAGATACTATGCCCAGAGGGCCCTGGAATTGATTTTGGAAGAGAGAGAAGTTGTTGATGATAATGTAGAGGGAGAGGATTCAGAAGAAGAGGTTTCAGAATTTCAGGATCACATTTCTGAAAATTCAGAATCTGACCGTGACTCTGAAGAATATGAGACTGACCATCAGCCAGTTCCAAAACGAAGACGAGCCACAAGACCAGGCCGTCAGCAACCAGGCACAGGGCCAAGAACAAGACAGTCATCATGGAGCAAGGCTGCCAATGTGACAAGGATGCAACCAGGACCAACACAAATGGCAGTTACTCACACACAGGACATTAAGTTTTCTTTTGAGCTTTTCATCCCAGATTCCATCCAGAAAATTATTCTTGACTGCACTAATTTAGAAGGAAGATGTGTTTTTGGAGAGAGTTGGAAAGAAATGGGCCAAACCATACTTCGCCTACTTCGGGGTTCTTATCCTTGCTGGAGTTTTCGGGTTAAAAGTAGAATCCCAGTGGGATGCAGAAACTGACAGAAAATTTCTATGCAATAATATCTCTGGAAAACTTTCACATATTTCCAGGATTATCTGCTTTGACAACCAAGATGACAGACCAGCTCAATGGCAGAGAGACAAACTTGCTGCCATTTGGACAGTGTGGGACAAGTAGGGGCGCCGCCTCCCTCTGCTGTACAACCCTGGGCCAAATGTCCCCATTGATGAACAGCTGATGCCATTTAGGGGCCGCTGCCCCTTTCGACAGTATATACCATCTAAACTTGCAAAGAATGGTATAAAGATCTGGGCTGCCTGTGATGCCACTTCCTCATATGCTTGTAATTTATAAGTCTACACAGGAAAACCTGATGGAGGGGCCCCCGAGAAAAACCAAGGAATGAGAGCTGTCCTGGACATGACTCAGGGACTCAGTGGACACAACATCACATGCAACAATTTTTTTACCTCGTACAAGCTGGGACAGGAGCTCCTAAAGAGGAAGCTAACCATGGTGGGAACAATACGGAAAAACAAGTCAGAGGTCCCACCTAAAATGCTGACTTCAAAGAACAGGCCTGTCAAGTCTCCCAAGTTTGCATACACGGGTGACACAACCCTGGTATCCTATGTGCCAAGTGAGGAGGATTCAGGAGGAGAATGCTGGTGCCCTATCCACCCAACCTACAGAACCAGAATCTGCAGAGCCTGAAGTAAGTGTGTGATGCTGTTACAGTACATGTCTGGCGCTCATGTCTTGTGAGAGAGGGGTGTTAGTAAAATTCCTGATCTTTTCATTATTCTAAGTTTAGACACCAGCAACAAGAAGAAGCAGTGTGAAGTGTGGAAGATGGAAAGAAAAACACAATATAGATGCATCAAGTGCAAAAAGTATATCTGCAACACTGTTATGGCTGCAGTGGGTCTCTGCCTGATTTTCCTTGTAGGGTTCGAGAGACAGGCCTTGTCAAGTGCCTTGGCTCTTTGAGGAAGGCGTGAAGACTAGGCTAAGGTTAGGCTGGATTCTGGTCACTTAGTTAGCTGCAGGAAAATGGAGATTTGCCCTTTGTTTGTACCAGTCATGCACTTCCTGACAGTGTTTGGTTATAGTGTTTGGTATTTTCTGACTAGTTTTGTAAATTGGTTTGTTGGATTATTTTGTTCAAAAATGGATACTGTGTTTTTTTTTTTTTTGTCTTTCCCAACTGTAGAGCTACTGGGAAAAACTCACAAAGGAGCAGATTTGTATAGTAGCTCAATGCTTTAAAATTGTTTTGAAGCTGTGACACAAGTTGTGATAAACCTGTAGTCCGAGATGTTTGTCTTAAAAGTGTCTGGCTTGTGATGTGATTTTTGGTGTTGTGGAGAGGTTAGCCTATTTGTGGTTGGATCACATCTTGTGTTGCTGGCTGTCTGAAGCAGTAACTTTTGGTGTGGCGGTGGACCATGGTGATGGTGATCCTTTTTGTTGACATGGCTCTCCACATTTTGTTGGTCACTTGTGTGTTTAGGTGACTTGTTAGTATGGTAACTTGTTGTGGTATTAAACTACTTGGTGTGTGACCATTTGTGTCGTGGAGTTCATGGTTGGTTTGGATTGTTAGTTGCCACTTTTGGTATTGTGTGGTAACTTTGGGTAATAATCCATTTGGTTTGACTGTCATGCTCCCTTTTTTTGGGTCACATGTTGCCATCTAAGTCATTTGTGTTTTGTCTTAATGGGCATTTTTAATTGCATCAGGTTAATTGGTTTTTAACCAATTTGTATCCAGTTTTGTTTCAATAGTTCAGCTTCTTCTGGTGACTCTTAGTAACACCTTCTGCTCCTTTGATTTCAGATGCTGATGGACCAAACATAAAGAAAATGGTTACAGAGATCTGTTTTAAGGGGGGAGGTGTTATGGCTGCAGTGGGTCTCTGCCTTATTTTCCTTGTAGGGTTCGAGAGACAGGCCTTCTGCAAGTGTTATGTATTGCCCTGATTGGTGCTCTGCTGCTTTAACGCTGCTATGCATGCAGCAGAGGAGAGCTCTCTTCCTAGCTTACTGTAGTTTATGGTTGGGTTTTGTTAGGTTTGTTTTGCATTTGCTTATTTCTGGTTAGTTATGGGTTTTGCATTAATCCATTTTGGTTTCTTATTTCAGGGATTCCCTCTTCAGGTTTTATTTTTTTAAATTGCCACAGTATACAACAGGATTTTTAATAAAAACATTTAAACACATTCTCTTGAAATCCCAATTTGAAACACAAAACGAATCCCAAACCAACTTAAACAAATAATGGTGTTAGGGGAATGTGTACAGCCAAGGCATCACACAAAGCAGATTAACATGCACAATTCTGACCTTAAAGTCCTTACAGAAAAAAAAGCACTGCAAAAAAACAAAACAAAAAAACAAAAACAAAAAAAAAACAAATATATATATATATATATATATATATATATATATATATATATATATATATATATATATATATATATATATATATATATATATATACACACTACCGTTCAAAAGTTTGGGGTCACCCAAACGATTTTGTGTTTTCCATGAAAAGTCACACTTATTCACCACCATACGTTGTGAAATGAATAGAAAATAGAGTCAAGACATTGACAAGGTTAGAAATAATGATTTGTATTTGAAATAAGATTTTTTTTACATCAAACTTTGCTTTCGTTCAAAGAATCCTCCATTTGCAGCAATTACAGCATTGCAGACCTTTGGCATTCTAGCTGTTAATTTGTTGAGGTAATCTGGAGAAATTGCACCCCACGCTTCCAGAAGCAGATTACCTCTACCATGCTTAACAGATGGCGTCAGGCATTCTTCCAGCATCTTTTCATTTGTTCTGCGTCTCACAAGCGTTCTTCTTTGTGATCCAAAAACCTCAAACTTGGATTCATCCGTCCACAACACTTTTTTCCAGTCTTCCTCTGTCCAATGTCTGTGTTCTTTTGCCCATCTTAATCTTTTTCTTTTATTGGCCAGATATGGCTTTTTCTTTGCCACTCTGCTGTGAAGCCCAGAATCCCGCAGCCGCCTCTTCACTGTAGATGCTGACACTGGTGTTTTGCAGGTACTATTTAATGAAGATGCCAGTTGGGGACCTGTGAGGCGTCTGTTTCTCAAACTAGAGACTCTAATGTACTTATGTTCTTGCTCAGTTGTGCAACGCGGCCTCCCACTTCTTTTTCTACTCTGGTTAGAGCCTGTTTGTGCTGTCCTCTGAAGGGAGTAGTACACAACGTTGTAGGAAATCTTCAATTTCTTAGCAATTTCTCGCATGGAATAGCCTTCATTTCTAAGAACAAGAATAGACTGTCGAGTTTCAGATGATGTTCTCTTTTTCTGGAAATTTTGAGCGTTTAATTGACCCCACAAATGTGATGCTCCAGAAACTCAATCTGCTCAAAGGAAGGTCAGTTTTGTAGCTTCTGTAACGAGCTAATCTGTTTTCAGATGTGTGAACATGATTGCACAAGGGTTTTCTAATCATCAGTTAGCCTTCTGAGCCAATGAGCAAACACATTGTACCATTAGAACACTGGAGTGATAGTTGCTGGAAATGGGCCTCTATACACCTATGTAGATATTGCACCAAAAACCAGACATTTGCAGCTAGAATAGTCATTTACCACATTAGCAATGTATAGAGTGTATTTCTTTAAAGTTAAGACTAGTTTAAAGTTATCTTTATTGAAAAGTACAGTGCTTTTCCTTCAAAAATAAGGACATTTCAATGTGACCCCAAACTTTTGAACGGTAGTGTATATAGAAAAACAGTACAAAAATGTAAAGGTAGGCAGCAGTTTTTGCATCATATGAGAAAGCTTAACGGAAGCCCTTAAAACCTCAGCATTTCCCTCTGAGAGCCCATCAGGTGGGGACGGGGCTGGGAGGCGGAGAAGGTTGCCGAGACCGCAAGATATGCGAGGACGGTCAAGCTCGTTTCTTGAGCTGCGCGCGTGTTGTATTTACGCGTTGGGGTGCGCGTCGGGAACAGAGAGTGGAGAAACAAACACACACAGTAAAACTCTTCCCCTCATGTGTTGTACAGGCTCACGTGTAAATTTGTTTCCACTCATATCATGATTTTAATAAATTTGCTTTATTACGTTTTAAATAAAAGGTTATAAATGTGATCTAACAAAGGTAAAGGGCAAATATTAACCAAATATTTAGTTTATACAACTTGAAATTGGGATGAAGTGAACATCTGTTGAGTATTTGTACATAAAAGTGTTTGATTGTGAGGCATTAAAAAGCACAAAATGCAACAGATCAATATGAACACCACACAAGGGTTAAATGTTTCAGTCTGAGTAGAATAACCCATCACTATGTGTTGAATGACTTAGTGCCAAATCACATGAGAAATATAGCAACACCGACATTAATAGAAACCGATTTCCTGTTTCAAACCTGTGAAGCTGCAGCAGGCAGAGAAGGAAACAAAATTGATCCAAAGCTACTGGTCCATCTCGTGATGGCAGTGAGTGTGACAAGGGTGATGATGTTATCATTGCGCCACAGAGAAAAAAAATCAAAACTAAAACCACATTTGTCCTCTATTCATACTATGTAGGCCGTCTGATTCTTTGCTTTTAAAAAGCACTTCACATAGAAAGCAAGTGGGAACGTTGCCATGGATTCCTCCGCAAAGATAGTTTCTGTTTTTCCAGACTTCTCTCTCCTACTTTATGCCTTTTATCCTCCTTATCAACAGCCAAGAAAAAGTTTTTTTTCTTGGCTGTCTTTAAGGCCCAGATTCACTGTGTTAGTGTCCTCTGTTTGCCCTCATCCTCTGGTACTCTGCTCTCTTTTTGACATCCAGTTCCACTTTCATGCCCCCAGAGATGACAAACCACCCAGGAAAAGGCCACTGGGGTTAGTGTCTGATATCTGGCATCTGTGCTACATGTCATAGCAGCTTGCACCTGAACACATGAAAACCTTCTTTTTTTTTTTTTTTTTTTGCGTGTGTGTCCTAATAAGCTGGCATCCGCCGTGCACCAATGACACAGCAAATGCATTTGCAATTTCTACTTGATAGACTAAGGTAAGAAGTGATGGAAGGCACAGATCACAACAATTCAGTACACTACAATTTCATAACAGTTTTATAAGACTATTTAAAAACATTTAGAAACCATGGATTTCATTTCCAAACCTTTGAGCAAGAGTTTAAACTGACCTATTGGAACCAGTTCTTTTCATTTCCAGTCTTTTTGTAAATTGTTCCATGTTGTGGGGGCAGAATACTGAAATGCCACCTTACCAGCTTCTGTGCCAGCACTTGGTACTGACAGTAGCAGTGAGTCTTGTGAGCGTAAATAATGCAGTCCAGCCACTTATTGTTGAATATATTCACACAGACATGAGAAGAGCAGACGTAGAATATTCTTATAAATAAGGATGGGAATCGAAAACCGGTTCCTGTTCAGAACCGGTTCCGTGTTTTCCAATTCCGTGGCACCGTTTGGCAGCTAGCTTAACGATTCTCTTTTCGATTCCGTCGTGCCGTGGCTCTGAGCAGCACAACGGTAGAACAACGTTTTTTTACGCACGTTACGCCACGTTTTATACACAAGTTACGCACACGGCGTTCAGTAAGCACGTGTGCGTAAGTTGCGCATGACGTGACCAGGCTTAAAGCAAAACAAAAAAAAGTGGCGTCCCATCGGGGGAAGCGGTCGAAAGTTTGGCTTCATTTTAAGGAAGAGAAAGATGGCAACAAGGCGCTTTGGAATCATTGCAAAATGGCAATTATATCCGCCGGAGGAAATACATCCAACAGGCAGAAACACCTGCGCACACAACATGGCATACAATTTAACGAATGCCGTGTTTTTGATTCTTACCGGACAGAAGCTAAAATTACGACCAACATGGAAGGCAGCTCTGGTGGTAAGTAGCTAGTTTTACATCACTGGCTGGTTCCTCGTAAATCATATACCATTTCTGGAAATAAACCAATTTCCTACCTCTCTTTGGGGTTATTAAGGGAGTGTGCCTTTCTCGTTAATCCAGCCCTTCATTGGTAGCATGTTTAATTAGAACTACTGGTAGCTGGAATTCTTACATGATTCTAGCTATTGCACTGGATGTAACGAAACATGCTACAAAGTTGCTCCGCAGTTCAGGGACCGAGAGAACGGTGACGCTCGTTTAATTTAAATTAGGGGGAGATGAGTTTATTTCCCAAAATTGTACAGTAATGCTTCTTCATTAAACGGATGCCTGAGAGATGACTGAGGTTACCTAAAGAGAGATTAATAAGCAACTTTCACAACAAACTTACATTTTCTTGTATTCTAAACAACTCATCTACTGTATTTAAGTTTGTTCTTATATTCCTTTTTTATTTAAACAAATATAAATGTTACTCCAGTGACACATTTGCTTTGGACATCTTGACCTTGTTAGTTTGTAAGGTCGTGTGATAGTTAAGTAAACAAAGTTGATGCTCATCATCAAACTGTTTGTTATCCTTTTTTCCCCAAATTGGAATCGAAAAGAGAATCGAAAAGGAATCGAATCGTTTCACAGAATCGATAAGGGAATCAGAATCATGAAAATCTTTTCAATTCCCAACCCTATTTATAAATGAACATATAGCAATGAGTGAGTCAACGATAATATAGTGCTGGCCTGGCCACATGCGTGTAAAGTTCACAGTGGTGTGTGCGAGGCTTACAATTTGTGATAAACCTCAATGAGGCATGATAAACAGATAGTTTCAATACTTGAGTTGGGGCATTCATATAAATGAGGTCACATCCAGAATGGGTGTAAATATTGCAGCAAGTTTAATTTTTGCATTGAAAGAAAAACATAACCTATTTCTTAAATAAAAGTCAGTTTTCAGTCAGAGTTTCCTAACCAAATGTTCAACATGTCCTTTAAAACTAAGATTGTCATCAATTAAAATACCTAGCTATTCTAAAGATTGATTATTTTGATTTCTGCCCCTTCAAAAGTGACAATCGGAGGATTTATCTGCAGATTGCTCTTTGTTCTTGAGAATAACAACAACTTGCTCTTATTTGCATTTAAAGAAGATTCAAAGATCCAGTTTTGTAAACATGTCCTGAACCATGTTAAAAGCATTTTGTAATGTAGAGACACTGGCACTAAGAGTTTTTGCAAAGCTGTAGATAACCATATCATCAGCATAAAAATGGTAATTGGTGTCCACAAGATCCTCCTTTAGTTAATGAGAGAATATTATAAAAAACATTATCTGATTTAACATATTGGGACCTGTCAGTGAGATAATTACAGATCCATCCTTTGCCTTTTTAGATATTCCAATATTGATCAGTCTCTCTTTGAGTAATATGTGGTTTACGGAGTCAAAGGCTTTTGACAAATCAATGAAAAATGCTGCACAATGTTGCTTATTGTCAAAAGCTGTTGAGAGATCGTTGATCACCTTCAGTGTTGCTGTTATGGTACTATGACCTTTCCTAAAGCATGACTGGAATTTGCATAAAATGTTGTTGGAATACAAAAATTATTTCAAACGTTAATTTATTAAAGATCCCCAAATTATTGTTAAGATGCAATGTTTTGAAACTAGCCTATAGTTATTTAAAGTTTTTGGGTTCTTTTAATAACGGTGTGACACATGCCGATTTCCAGATTTTGGGAATTTGCATATTGCTCAGACTAAAATGTTAAAAATGTCAGTCAAAGAATTTGCTATTAAATCAGCTGCAATTTTTAGAAAGTAATGATCATTTAAGTCAGGTCCTTGTGGTTTATGAGCATCAAATTATTTTAGTGCTTTGTGGACTTGACACAAAGTAAAAGGCTGGAAACTAAATGTTGATGCATCAGAGGATTGTTCCGCAGCAGTCCCAGTGTTGCTTGAATTTATGGAGGGTGTAGATAAAATCAAATGTTGATTGGAACATTTCAACTTTAACCTAAATATTTGATGAGTTATGGGAAATGTAATTTGGCAAGTGTGAGTTATTTTCTGCAGTGAGAGATTTTATAGTTTTCCAGAATCTTTTAGGGTCATTAAGACTGTCAGTTGTAGTTGACAACTTGGCATTTTTAATTTGGAAGGAACTTTAATTTCTTAAATTTCTGAAACGATCCCAATGGCATTTTAGACCAGCTTTTCTTGTTTTCTCCCTAAATTCCTCTCATGTAAAGCATTTGCCAAATTTGTTGTAACTCAACAACCTTTAACTCAAAATGTCTTATTATTGTTATTAACAATAGCCATGAAACACTCATAGAAAAATTACCAAGCTGTTTCAACATCTGGAATGAGGTCAATTCTTTTCCATTGGCACTTAGAAAGGTCATGGCAAAATGACTCTTTTTATAATGACTCGTGGTTTTCTTTAAGGGTTATGGAGAACCTGGATATTAAAGGTGCTCTATTCAGTTGGGACCAGATTTGTAATTTTTGGCTTATATGCAAAACACTATGATTGAGGGAAGGCTAACACCGAATTTAACTCTGAAAACATGTTTTTCACCCCAAAGTATTGTGGCAGCAGTATCATGCTGTGTAGTTGCTTTTATGCTACTGCAGTGGCACCCAAACCTGGTCCACAGGGACCCCTGTCCTGCATGTTTTAGCCGTCTCTGCTCCCGCTCAAATCATTCAAATGATTGCATGACCTCCTCTGCAGCCATCAAGTGCTGCATAAGCCTCTTAATCACTGATTCACTTAAATGGCCTATGTGGCAGCAAGGAGACATCTAAATCATGCAGGACAGGGGTCCTTCATCTTCCAGTAACCCTAAATATACAGTCCGAGCTGAAACAGAATAATTTAGATCAGTGGGGTCCAGCTACAGCCTTCAGATGTCCTGCCTGTTTTAGATGTGTGCCAGCTCTAAAACATCTGGATCAAGTGGATGAATTAGCCCCTCAGCATGGTATGAAGTTCTGCAGTGGCAGGGTAATAAGATATTGATTTGATTCAGATAAGTGGTGAACAAAAGGAAACGTCAGAGTCATGCATCGTGTAAGAGGAGACTGAGGTTGTTTCAACACATACGCACGGCACACGTGTCATTGTGTTTTAATTTCTGTCTCCTAAATGTGCACTACTTTATCTATCACACCAAAAAAATTAACAGACAAAAACAAAAAGACAAAAAACAAACCAAAAGAGAAAAATCAGACAAACACAACAAGATGCAATAAAGTTTGGGGTTTTAGTATTAAAAAATATACGATGTATTGATTCTTTAAAGCCTTGTAATCAGCCATTTAGAGCTTGTCCTTTTTTATACCATGACTGTGTTTTGGGGACAGATTCCCAGAGTAATCCTTGTAGGTATTACACTAATAAACTCAGCATGTACATTGTTACTATGAGGAATTTAATGGTCTACTGTTATTTATCTGCAGAACCTCTGCAATCTAACGTACTTAAAAGTATGACAGCAAGATGAGCAGCACACAAAAAATAACATTACAGAATGCGATCAGAACAGAATGAATTGATGGAGATCCGTTTCTCCCGTCCCCTGCTGCATGTGGTTCTATCCTGTTCTCGCACTACTAATGGCACAGAGCCCCCTGTGACCTGTGGAGAAAGCCCACCGGCAGGTAGCATTCCACCCATTCAGACTCAGACATCTATGTCACTGCACACTGTTTTTCCCCCATTCTCCCTCTTTTTCTTTAACCTCTTGTTGTTTTCAGAAGAATAGGCACTTTGCTATTTTTAAAACCGTTCTCCACTTTTAGCCGTATCTGAGCAACACAACTGAGCATGAGTGCATCTTCAGTTTGTGTGGCAGAACACACGAGGGAGAGCAGAAAATTTTCTTTCATCTAATATGTGCAGTTTCACAGGAGATTTCCCAATGGAGTAAAAAGGCGAACTATTGATGCAACTTGTTTTTGAATCATATGGGGGTCTGGGTGCACGGTTATGTTTACTTTATTAATGATGTGCTGTGGGTAAATCACCATGCTATAACCAGTTTTTCAAATGGGGTTTGAGTATTTTTCTACCTCCAATAATACTTTATGTTGTCGTAAAGACATCTGAAACACTACCTAATAGCATAGAGCCCCCTGGCTTAAAATATGCTAAATTTTAAGCCAGGTAAATATTGTGACAAGCAAAACCAGAAACAACTCTCCCTGGGACTGTTTTGAGTTATGTACAGATTCAGAAAGAGTGGACTCTAGCTTTCCACTGAGGTCAAACTTGTGGAATTCAAGTAAACATTGAAAGAGATATGACCTTTTGAATGTTGATACTCTACAAAGAAGATTAGAGAGAAAACTGGCCTGAAAATTTCTTTAGAATCATCCCCAGCAAGGGGGGTGTTAACAAAAGCTGTTAATTTTAATTACTTTGCATAGCTTTCAGCAACACCTTCCAACCTAGCCCTACCTGTCAATAGAGGGTCTCTGTCAGCTCATAGCACTGTGATGTGAACCAGCAGCACTCTTTTTCTATGCATAGATAATTTACAGCACTGCATTACAATATTTGTGTTCTGTGCATTGAACAAACATATTTTAAATTACACCTAATTTAAATGACGAGATGCCAGAACAACTGAAGCAGTGCCCATATCACATCTTACACAACCACAGTCCATCTCTCATTGCATCCTACCATCTTTTGAGAACAAGAGACCACGGTACTTAAACTCTTCCACTTGTGGCAAAGACTGACCCCCAACCCAGAAGGGGCAGTTCAACTTTTTCCGGTCGAGGACCATGGGCTCAAAATTAGAGGAGGAGACGCTCATCCCAGCTGCTTCCCACTTTGGAGCTAACCAGAGCTCTAAGGCATGCTGAGGGTCATAGATTGAATAGGCCAACAGAAACACATCATCCACAAAAAGCAAAGATGAGATCCTGAGATTCATTAACCACAAAACCTCCTTTCCATGACTAAAGGTTAAAGTCTAACTCTTGGGACTGAAAAAAAATCCTGAAAACCGTTGAATAACTTCCAGAACAAGGTAAACTTTGAATATTCATGTGTCAAAAGTGTTCAAATTAAGTTTAAATATGAAATATTGCGCATTTTATACACCGATTTTGGTATTCCGAATTTGGTGCTGTCTTCGTTTACGATCGGCCATTTCCGACGTGTGACGTCAGTTCAAGAACACCAAGAATGCGCGCAGCGAACTTGCATGGAAACACACAGGCGTTTACGTTGTACAACCGGTACGGCGAACAAGGATATATGGATGTTTTCCAGTATCTTCTTTCACACACCAAATCTGCTGATCCACGTCTACTTTTAAAAAAAAATCGCCGAACTAAGTCCACAATAAAATGCCTTCTAGTGTCGCTTATAGACCAGTTCACTGCTATTGTTTTCATCCGGGTTTTTCGCGCATGCGCGCCGGACTGGAAGGAAACTGACGAGTTCTCGCCATATTTTTCTTCTTTAGATAAGGTATCACAAGATCGTTTTAAGAGTAAGTCAATGGTTGATGGTATCATATTGCCAGATTTATACAGCAAAAGCCTGAAGGGACGGAGCGAGTCTGTGAAATGCTGGCCAAGGGTTCCGTACAGCTGCATTATAAACACGGCGGGCAGCACACATGAGAGAGCATGAAAGCTATGAAATCACTGGACGGCTAAAATTATTTTATATCGGCTCCAGCAACCCCTGTGACCCCATGAGGGATTAAGACCATGATGGACGTTCAGACATGTTTGTGTAACAGCACAAAGCGGAGACACAGAGGACACACAGCGCTTCAGCAGAGAGGACGACCCACCCGGTAGGTTAAAACAAAAATTGTTCACTAAGGATTATTTCGGTGTTTTTGTCCTATTAATCCTTTTCACAGACTCATGCCAGAGGGTTTGCATACATTGTACATGTACGTATATTAAAAAAAAAATCGCCGTAGTTGGTGGCTGTAGTGCAGACCGCGGTGAAGTTGGTTTGACATTGGACATTCAAACTCCGCGAAGTCAGCGGGATCGAGCTCACGGTTGATCCGGTTGAAGGACTCCGATTTCGGCCAGCGTCTCTCAGCTGCTCCCTTCTCCCATACGCGGTGGGACCGTCAACAAATCTGATTTGATTTTTGTTTCTCAAGAGTGCTCCGCTGAGTCCGCGGAGCTTGAATGTCCATGTCAAACCAACTTCACCGCGGTATAGTGCAGGACAGAAAGTAGCGCTACATACTTGGCCGGTGGATCAAAAGGTCCGAAAGAAATGGGATAAATTTGTGAAAGAAACGCGAAAGGACTAGATTGCCGGCAGTGACAAAAGTGTTTTATGCAATTCACACTTCACGAGCGAGGATTTTGAGGGGTACTTACAATGAAGCATGGGCTCTATGTCTTAGGCAGCGTTATATAGTCTCCTCAGGTTCACCTTGTTAAAACTCCGTTTCTTCGTATATATATTCGGTATCGGAGTCGCCGATGCTTGAGGTGGAGTTTGAAGATGTATCAGACATTTTTTTTATTTATTTTTTTGTACGTAGAGTAAGAGTTATTAATAAAATTTAACAAATCGGTAGCGAAAGACGTAGTATTAGCAGGCTGATGCACGGTACTAGTTCTGTTTGTGACGTCACATTCCAGAACTGCCCGAATGCAGAATGTTCGGGCACTTTCGCTTATACAGCAAGTTTTATCGAAATTACTTCCAAACGGCGCACATAATTCACATATAATATACATTTCTTTATTCTAGTGACTATTTGAATGCATCTGGCAAAAAATACATTCAGTCCAAGAGTTAGACTTTAAGATCTCATCCATGAAAATCAAAAGCTGGATCGATGTCAATGATGGAGTGCAATGCTCACCGGAAACAGGCCTGACTCTGTACTGAGAATACGGACATAGCTCTTGCTTTGGGCATACAAGGACTGGCTATGAATCAGATACCAACTTATCATTTGTCCATGTTATCTCACTGTTCTAACTTTTATATTTAGTGAATGTGCTGCCCCTCAGGCCATGGTGCCATGGGCAGTGGGCCATATCAAAAACAGCCACTGTTGCTAATGAGGTTATGTTGCAAAAGACCCTTCATTCCTTGCACATCAGTTTCCTTGCACATCAGTTCCTTGTTATTTTTAACCTTCTTTTGCTGTTTTAGACTTAGACTTAGACTTAGACAACTTTATTTGTCATTTTGTATGCACAGAGTGCGTACAGAACGAAATTTCGTTTGCATACAGCTTGAAAATTACAGTAAATTACAGGATAAGGTGCAGCAGTGATTTAACAGTAAAACAATTGAAATGTAAACAATGCAGGAGAAAGAGACAGTGTGCGATCACAGTGTACAGGTATATTTTAGAAACCATTTGTATGTGCAGAAATGATTGTGCAAAGGGCATTTGTGCAAGAATGCATTTTAGAAACTGAGAGTTCGGCAGCATTTGTAATGCTAGATAAGGATGCAATGATGCAAATGTGCAAATATATTAATGTGTTACAGAGTCCAGTTTATAGCTTCAGCAGTTCAACAGTCTGATGGCAACAGGGAAAAAGCTTTTGCAGAACCTGGTGGACCTGCAGCGGATGCTGCGGAACCTCTTCCCAGAGGGCAGCAGGGAGAACAGTCCATGGTGGGGGTGTGAGGGGTCCCTGATGATGTTACGGGCTCGGGACACGCAGCGCTGAGATGAAATGTATTTTATGGAGGTAAGAGGAGCCCCGATGATCCCTTCTGCTGTCCTCACCACTCTCCTCACGTTCTTCCAGTCGGAGGCACCGCAGCCTCCACACCACACAGAGAGACAGCTGGTCAGAATGCTCTCTATGGTGCTTCTGTAGAAGGTCGTGAGGATGGGCGGGGGCAGGTGGGCTCTCCTCATCCTCCACAGGAAGTACAGTCGCTTCTGTGCCCTCTTCACCAGTGCCGTGGTGTTCACAGACCAGGTGAGGTTGTCCGTGATGTGCACCCCCAGGAATTTGGTGCTGCTGACCACCTCCAAAGCTGAGCTGTTGATGAGCAGTGGAGCGTGGTGAGGCCGGTTCCTCCTGAAGTCGACGATGATCTCCTTCGTCTTCTCCACGTTCAGGATTAGGCTGTTGTCTCTGCACCAGCCCATCAGCTGCTCAACCTCCTCTCTGTAGTCCTGATCGTTGTCGTCTCTAATCAGGCCCACCACCGTTGTGTCATCTGCAAACTTCACGATGTGATTGGTGGTGAACCTGGGGACACAGTTATGAGTCATCAGGGTGAACAGCAGGGGGCTCAGGACGCAGCCCTGAGGGGAGCCCGTGCTGAGGGTGATGACATCAGAGGTGTTCTGTCCGACCCGGACTGACTGAGGTCTGTTGGTGAGGAAGTCTAGCAGCCAGTTGCGAAGGGGTGTGCTGAAGCCCAGATGTTCTAGTTTTCCTACCAGGTGCTGTGGGATGATGGTGTTAAACGCTGAACTGAAGTCCAGGAACAGCATCCGCACGTGCGTGTTCTTCTCCTCCAGGTGTGCCAGGCTCAGATGAAGAGCGGAGGAGATGGTGTCCTCAGTGGAGCAGTTCCATCGGTAGGAAAACTGGAACAGGTCTAGTGTTGGGGGAGACTGGAGACGATGTGTTCTTTTACCAATCTTTCAAAGCACTTCATCATAATGGGAGTCAGTGCAACAGTCCGGTAGTCGTTGAAACAGGTGACTTTAGGTTTCTTTGGCACTGGAATGATGGAGGCAGACTTGAAGCATGCTGGCACTGTGGCTTGGTCCAGCGAGGTGTTAAAAATGTGAGAACACCAGCCAGCTGACCTGCACACTCCTTAAGCACCTGCCCAGGTATGTTGTCGGGACCTGGGGCCTCCCGCGGGTTGACTCTCCTTAGAGTCTTCCACACGTCGGCTGTGTCAAGGCAGAACACCTCCTCATCCTGATGGGGGATAGCTTTCACTGCTGGAGTGTTGTTTAGTGCCTCAAACCTCCCAAAGAAGTTATTTAGTCTATTGAGAAAGTCAGCATCCACTTCACCCACCGGGGGGAGGGCGTGTTGTATTCTGTTATTGCCCGTATGCCTTTCCACATGCTCCTGGTGTTGCTTGCGTCATGGAAAAGCTCCTGGATTTTCTGACTGTGTTTTTGCTTCGATAGCCTGATGGCACGGTTCAAGTTGGCTCTCGCTGTCCTCAGTGCCTCCTTGTCACCAGACTTGAAGGCTGAGTTCCTGTCTTTTAGCGCTTGACGGACCTCCACAGTAATCCAGGGTCGTTGGTTGGCTCGGGTGATGATGGTCTTGGTGGTGCTGACGTCCTCAATGCATTTGTTGATGTAGGCTGACACAGTCAAGGCATACTCATCAATGTCGATCTTGTCCTCATAAGTTGCTGCAGTTTGAACATGTTCCGGTCACAGCACTCAAAAAAATCCTGGAGCGCCTCCATTGCACCCTCAGTCCACACCCTCACCTGCCTCGCTGTAGGTTTAGCTCTGATCAGCAGGGGCCTGTATGCAGGGAATAGCATCACAGAAAGATGATCTGAAGAGCCGAGGTGGGGGCGGGGGGCTGCCTTGAATGCGCCTTTAATATTTGTGTAAACCAGGTCTAGAGTGTTCTCTCCCCGAGTTGCAAAATCCACATGTTGGTAGAAATGAGGGAGACCAGTTTTCATATTTGCCTGGTTAAAATCCCCAGCAATGATGAAAAACCCCTCTGTGTGTGCAGATTGCAGCTCAGAGATAGTCCGATATAGAACACTCATAGCCTCTTTTGTATTAGCACTTGGAGGAACATAAACCGCTGTGATGATAAGAACAGTAAACTCTCTAGGCAGATAAAAAGGTCTGCAGGTAATAATCATGAGCTCGATGTCCGGAGAGCAAAAACTTGTGACTATTCTAGCATTTTTACACCAGTTATTGATGTAAACGCAGAGTCCGCCTCCTCGGGTCTTACCGCTGAGTTGTTTATTTCTGTCGGCGCGGAAAGTAGCTAGCCCCTCCAGGCTAACGGCGTTGTCCGGGATTGATGAGGTAAGCCATGTCTCCGTCAGGATGAGAGCGCAGCAGTCTCTGAACTCCCTCTTTGTAGAGAGCTCGAGTTGTAAATGGTCTATTTTGTTGTCCAGTGAGCGGACGTTGGAAAGCAAGATGGTTGGGAGCGGCGATCTGAATGGATTAGCCTTTAGCTTAGCTGCTAAGCCTCCGCGACAGCCGCGTTTCTTCGGCCGGCTACACCGCTTCCGCTTCGCTCTCCACCGGCGTGAGCTGCTCGTCGAATCCGCCGCCTCACAGGCCCCCGGGACTGGTACCCGTAGTACCCCGAAGCCGCGTAAACACTTGAACGTAGTAGTGGTTACAAGTCCAAAAACACTGCATGACCGTAAGTCCAGCAGGCGCTGGCGGTCATGCATTGATCGGCTGGGTAGGTGAGTGGTTTCCAGCAAGTATGGCGGCATTTTTTATGAAAATATCTGCGAGTTGTATAGAGCTGTACGCCTAGCCGCTGCCCAGAAGCGCAGCGGCTTATGTCATATTAAATGCTTATCCCTATTGGGGTCGCGAGGGGTGCTGGTGCCTATCTCCAGCATTCAATGGGCGAGAGGCGGGGTACACCCTGGACAGGTCGCCAGTCTATCGCAGGGCAACACAGAGACAGACAGGACAAACAACCATTCAGGCACACACTCACACCTAAGGAGAAATTAGAGAGGCCAATTAACCTAACTTAACTGTAGGAGGAAGCCGAAGTACCCGGAGAGAACCCACCCATGCACATGGAGAACATGTAAACTCTGTACAGAAAGACCCAGGGCAAGGGTAGGACTAAAACCCAGGACCTTCTAGCAAGGCAACAGTGCTACGAATGTCAGCCTCCTGAAATGTATGTCCATTTCTATGCTCTCCATACTTGGTTGGGCATCCTCTTGTATGAATTACTGCTTCAATGCACCGTAGCATAGAGGGGATCAATCTGTGGTGCTGCGTAGGTGTAATGGAAGTCCAGATTACTTTGATTGCTGCCTTCAGGTTATCTGCCTTGTTGGGTCTGTGTCTCTCATCTTCCTCTTGACAACCGCCCATAGATTTTCTACGGGGCTTAGGTCAGGGGAGTTTGCTGGCCAATCAAGAAAAGGAATACCATGGTTGTTGATCCAGCTTTTTGTACCTTTGACAGTGTGTGCCAGTGCCTAGCCCTGCTGGAAAATAAAATCTGCATCTTCATACACCTGGTATACATGAGGTGTTATAGAATTTCCTGGTAGGTGGCTGCATTGACTTTGGACTTCAGAAATACAAGGGACCAACACCAGCAGATGACATGGCACCCCAACTCATCATTGACTATGGAAACTTTACACTGGAATTCAAGCAATGTGGATTCTGTGCCTCTACACTCTTGTACCTCTTGATTTCCAAATGAAATGTTGAATTTACTTTCATCGAAAACATGAGTTTGGAGCATTGAGCAACAGTTCAGTTACTATTCTCCTTGGCTCAGGAAAGATGCTTGGATCCCATGTGTATGATTCAGCCTCAGTCCACTCTTTGCGAAGCGCCCCCAAAATCTTGGATTCATTTTTCTTGACAATCTTCTCAAATCTGCGGTTCTTCCTGTTGCTGGTGCACCTTTTCCTACAACACTTCTTCCTTCCACTCAATTTTCTGTTAATATGCTTAGATACAGAACTCTGAACAATCAGCTTCTTCAGCAGTGACCTTTTGTGGCTTACCTTTCTTGTGAAGGGTGTTGATGACGGTCTTCTGGACATCTGTCGAGTCAGCAGTCTTCCCCATGATTGTGTCGCCTACTGACCCAGAGTGAGAGGCCGTTTAAAGGCTCAGGAAACCTTTGTGGGTGGTTGAGTTGATTAGCTGGTTATGGTGTGACACCATGAGTTTCCAATAATTAACTTTTTTACAGTATTTGAATTTTCCGAGATGCTGAATTTGGGGTTTTCATTTTCTGTATGCCATAATAATCAAAATTACAAGAAACAAAGGCTTGGAATATATCACTCTGACTGTAATGAATACATTTAACATCAGAGTTTCACTTTTTGAGGTGACTGGCTAAAGAAATTGCACTTTTACACAATATACATTTCTTTTTAAATGTACCTGTATATTTGAAATGTGGCATTTAAGCTGGAGTATCCAAAGATAACCCATGCGTGGACAGTGCTGACCCGACAATATTCTAGATGTGAGGACACCACTGGAGTCACAGTGAAAAATCAAATTCATTAACCTTTTCTTTGCTCGAGTAAAAGTTTAAGCTGTAGTACATGAAATACAACAGGTGGCTTGACTGCTCTTTTTTCTGACTGAATAACAGTTTAGAGATCATCATTTAACAGACACAAATGCAATTTTACGCAAACCTTTTTCCTCTCTGTATGAGGTCGGTGCTTGTGAATAGGAATAGGGATGGCGTGCTCTCCCTTCTCTAACAGATGTTCACTGCTTTGTCTGTGGTGGCAGTGTTCCACTTTTATGTTCAGAGCCTTCATAATATGCAGGCTCTCTGTAAATTACACACCTCCCATTTATGCCAGAGGCTGCTTCATGGATAATGTGCCAAAATGATGTTGATAGTTAAGGTCATTTTCCGGTGGGAACGCTCTTTGCGAGATTTTGACATGCCTACTTTCGATTTTTCTTAGGGGGACCATCCCCGTCCGAAAGATAGAAAGAGGTGTAGGTAAAACTGGTAACGGTCTTCCTATAAAACCAATGCATACTGAATGGCTCACTGATTTGCAGCAGTTTGCGCGCCAGCGTAGGTGTGCACACATCTCCGTATCCTCAGATCTTTGGTCTTTTGGAATTTTGGAATTTTCTTTCATGTACTTATTATGAAGATGTCTGACTGGAGGATTTGACCAGATTTGATTTAAAGATAAATCTTTTTGCTTCATGTTTTAGTCAGTGTGCTGAAAAGCGAGAAACCAAATGTAACAGGAAAGGTGTATATTTAGCCACTGACGTTACTAGACAAAGGCTGCTGCAGCGCAGGAACCCTGAGGTGATGGAAACATACATAAAAACAGTCTGAATCGAAGCCTAGGTAGACCAGTAATTTGTGAACAAGATATTAAGGATAAAAGACAAAGGAGTTAGACTTAAAATGTCTACAGTCATGTTAAATAAATTAGGATATTATTAAAAAGTTCATTTATTTCAGTAATTCAGTTCACTAAGGTAAACACATTGTATAGATTAACACAGACTGATGTTATTTTAAAGCCATTATTTATGTTAATTATACATTCTACTCACCTGTAAAAAGCATGTTTAATACCAGCTTAAATGTTGTTGTTTTTTACAACAGGTACTTTTAATACAATAAACAAGCGTTTTAGGAATGCATAATCTATTTGATTGGATATGCGTATTATATTAATTTCATTTGCGATCATCCTGACCCTCCCCCTCATCCTTATTCCACCCACCCACCCACATCACACATTTTTTACCACTACCCCCAATCGTTGCTATCTCAACTGAAATCATTTTCAAGTGTGAGCATCAAAGACTGCCAAAAACACCCAGATTGCCAAGTTATATACTCGGCCTGCAGAATGCAAATGGACACTGTCATGATTTGTCGCGACGAACCCGAACACACACCACATACGGAGCTTCGTTTAGAGAGTTTATTGAAGGATGGATGAGTTGTGGAGGAAGGAAACCAGAGTCTTTACCGGTATGGAGCAGGTGGAGTGTGACGGCAGGAGCAGGCAGACGGGAGGAAACTGGAGGACCGCGGGTGAGCCTCGGGGCGGGACCCAAGGTTGCAGGTGAGCCTCGGGGCGGAACCCGAGCAGAGCCTGGCGGGAGAGCTTCGGGACGGGACCCGAGCAGAGCTTGTAGTGGAATCTAAGAGAGCCGAGGGAGGAGTGCGGTCAGGGGAGGACTGCTGCATGAGCGGGGAGTCACAGTCTTACTGGAGTGAAGATGAGAGTTGAGAGACGAACCGGCGGGGAAGAGGAGGCTGAGGTGAGCTTAAGTAGGTTTACTGACAGGTGGCTTGAGTCAGGGTTGATAAATGACAGGTGTAGGTGATCAAGGGAGAGTGGACTCAGGGCTGGATGGGAGAAGGAAGGTGCTAGAAAATGTTCAGGGTGCAGCAGGCAAAAACTGCACCCTGACAGACAGCACTTTAAATTGTATAGCCTTTCAGTTTAAAGGTATATTGTGTTAATTTTAATACCGGCCTGCTCCTGCTTATCTCTGAAGGCCCATCTTACCCGGTTTAAGATTTGACAGTAAAGGTGAAACAATTATCAGAGACAAACATTAAAATATGCATATTTAATTCATTAGGAATTTCCAACGGAGACAAAAGTTAAGTTACCATTGTTACCTACGTGCTTCTCCCAGGCATTGCAGCTTTTGTCTGATCTAAGTTTGCAAAGACATCCTTTTAATACACTGACTGCCCCTCCAATCTCTTCAGGAGGGGGTGGTGTCAAATTTGGGTCTATCTGTTCGAACAAAGAGGCTGTTCTTCTGTTTGGGGTCAAGCCAAATGACCTATCCCGACCATAAACCCCAGCTGCATGTTTATCTTACCCTCAAAGGGGGAGACAGTCAAAAACCATGCATTCTTCAGTTCTTCCATACAAATACCTGATTAATATAACAACTAAGATATTTATTTTCCTCAACAATAGCCACGTAATATACTTACAAAAAAAGACCAAAAACCTTTTGATCATGATAAAATAATTTATAAATCAATTGTAAATCAATTGATTCAATCTCCAATGCCTCGTAATAATGCGGCACCTCGGAATAATTGAAGACCAACCGTTATTAATTAAATAAACCAATCAACAAAAACTTTAAGAGCCTCAAAGCAGAACATTTACTCATGTCAGTCAACTCTGCAGTCACATCTGAGCCTCGGCAGTTTAGGGTCCGCTTCAGTGAACACCAACGTTCATAATGTATTCCCAGCGACATTCCAGTCTTTTCTCTCTTGAAATCATATGTTTTTGTGCTTTTTTCACTGGATCGTAGACCATTCTTAATCATTTCACTGAGAGATGCTAATAGCCGTTAGCCACTTGTTTTAACCCCTGCTGTATTTACTTCAGTTAACATCGTAAATAAACAAAAAAGGCTTCATTCACTAACAAATTGAGCAAAAACAAAGCATAAAACACTGTATAAATAAATAAGGTCAAATAATGTGGCTATACACCTTTAATGACTCATAGAACTTTGGTATTATATATGGTGATCATCCTGTGGTTTGGTGTACATTTGCCTTTTAATATTTTGTTTGTAACTTTAATCTTTAGTGACTGTATTCCCCTGTAGACCTTCATTCCTATTTTATTTTTTGGTTGTCTGGTTCCTTCTGTGCACAGGGTTCCATTTGCTTACTGTTTTCCCATTACATCTGTTTTCCTTTTGGTTTGGTATTTTGAGTCATGCTCATGTCGGGTTCTGTTTTTGAGCCTGTACAGTATTCTGGATTCGGTGTGTCATTTTCTGTTCAGCCATTCCCTCCTTTAGACCCCTCTGGTCTCTTTATCCTCAGGTTTCTCTCTCAGCTGTTCTGACTGAAGTAAGTTGACTCATCTGTGTTTATTCTAGTAATCATCCTCCCCGGTATGGAAGCCCAACTCAGCCATACCTTGTCAGATCCTTCTGATCTATCCTGGATTCATGTCGTTTTTTTCTCTGCCAGTCTCATTCTGGGACCACGTGTTGATTTACATTCTCTGCTGCTCATGTTTCCACCCGTAAGTTTAGTTATTTTATTTATTAAAATGTTTGCACATAATTTTGCATGCCTGCTGCCGGTAGCCTCTCTGTGTTTGGGGTCTGCAAACCAATATTGAGCTGACTATTGAATTTGATACATTGCTTACCTCATTGGTGAAACTTTGTAAGTAAGTAAGGTTTATTTAGAGCGCCTTTCACAGACATAAGGTTACAAAGCACCATACAGGAAAATAACATGTACGATATATATGAAAAGCACATTTCCAGCTTGACTTCAAACTGTCATGCTGCCTTGGTTCTTGCATGGGTAACACCCCAATGGCAAGAAGCCGTTTCATGCCTGACTTTAAAGTGTCTTTTGAAAGAAGCACAAGGTTAGCACGAAAAACAAAGAATCAAAGGTACATTTGAATAAAATCAATATTCAAATAACTAAGATTACCGCTGTTGTTATTTAAATAACAGCCTCGGTGGAATTTCTGTCAGTTCCACAGTTATGCCTACATCCACTAATAGAACAATGTGTGAGTGAGATTAACGGGCAAGAGATTTATGGATTGCACAAAAATCTGAGAAACTTCTGAAATGTTTCATTATGAAGTCAAAATTTCAGAAAGCAGTTAAAAGAGCTTGACTCTTGGTACCACATACTTGGCCGTTCTGTTTTTGAAACTTTGCATTCATCCATTATCTTGTTTCCCTCTGCCTCTATTTATGTTTGTATGCTTTTCTGGTCTTTGCTTCCAGCCTCCATGAGCCTTCACATCTGTCTTATACCTGCCAAGATGCAGTCAAAAAAATCTTGTTTGAGCTTTATTAGCAGGAAAAGGGAGTGTTTCTCCACATGTTGTTTGTAGACACTGCATGTTTACACTCAAGAAATGGCATGGAATGGTCCACCTTTACAGTGAGCAGCTGTATTTCTGTTGAATAGGTTTGGATTGCCAGGATGTGAATGGGAACTAGGTGGATTGTTTGTGAAAACATAAAGTCTCATTTCACCGGAGAGAAAAAAAATTCAAGATAATTGTAGTAAAAAAAAAAGGCTGTCCCTGCCTGGTCCCACCATTCTCTTTTCTTACCCAGCTAAGATGACATCAGAGGAAGCCTATTATTGTCATGTTTCTGGGAAGTTTCTGAACCCATATCCAGATTTAAACTCCGGCAAGGATAATGTCCCAGGAAGAATTTTAATAAAGAAGAGCAGATGAAGATTTGACACCATATACATACCGAACAGAGGGTTGGAGAGCAGGTTGGTAGGCTGGATATGTTGGAGCTGCAGCGGACGACTGTGGATGGATTTTCCAGGACAAATCTGTCATAGAGAGGTTTGCTCAGGTTTGCAAATCAGGAATTAACATCAAAGCAACAAATGACTTCAACCTGGGAGGTACAAAGAATACTAGGAGTGAGCTCAAGACAAGGTTAACGGGAACAAATTAATAATGTTCCACTGATAAAGAGTAAAATACTCAGGACTTTTAAAGAGGAGAATACTTGGGCTTGACTCTACCAGGAAGGCTGATCATTATGTGAAGTCTGTTCATCCAGCAGCTCCTTATATCTTCAGAGAGATTAGGAGATTGCAGACAAGTGTGCAGTCTGCAGCAGTCAGCCATGCCCTGTAGCAGAGATCCTCTGTTCAGGAAATATCTTAAACTAGCACAGAAACTCACACTCACACACCAGGATCATGACAGACTTCATCTTTATTTCAACTAATACAACCTGCCGGGCTTACTGCATAGTCTGCTACCAGGCTCTATTTGCCCTCAACAAGCGTGCCAATCCTTCACAAGGCACATCACCTTCTCAGATTGGTGAAATATGTTTTAATTTCTAAAAAATACTTTTTTCAGAATCTCATAAAGTCTGTCTCAAAGGCTTTGTCCAAGTTTGACAAGTTTGGCAGTGCAAGGCCCCCTATTGGGGCTTCTAGCACCAGGTCACAAGTAATGCACCAGTATTGGTTTAACATTACTTAAATCATGGTATTAGGATTGTTATTTATTATTTGAAGAGCTATATGATGAACTTAAAGATAAACTGATAGAAAAAACATTTCTATTGATCAGATAACTGAATTAGCAGATGATTGAACTTCATGATATACAGAAACACAAAAAGTGTTTGAATCTTACAGAGTTCTTTAGTTTTTGCTTTTTTGTCACACTTAAATGTTTCAAATCAACAAACAAATGCTAATATTGGATAAAAATATCACAAGTGCAAACAAAAAGGACTTTTTGAAAATTTGCTGTATGTGAAAAAATGAAATGCCCCTTAAACCTAATTAGTTGTTGTGCCACCCTTGGAAGACACAGCTGACATCAAGACTAACATCACCACTCAGGAATTTTGTCCCAGTCTCCTTTGCTGTTTTAAATCAGCCACATTTGAGAGTTTTCAACATATACTACAGACTGTGATTTGGATTTAAAGAAAAGTATACAACCATTTTCATTTAAAACATGTATTGCATGTATTGGTCCATTCATCATTGACACATGCTACATAATAACCTTCTGACACCCCCAAAACATTTGCCATATTAGACCATAAGCATTCCTTTAGCCATAATCAACTGAACCGAAAACCTGAAAGTGACGTACAAACTGGACCAAGGATAGCGTAAACAGACCGGCATGCCATGGTGCTGCTTGTTCTCGCGCACTCACATTTTCCAATGGGTTGAGTATTTTGAAAAAAATTGCAACCTTATGCCTGGCATTCCAGCATGTTTAGATCTATTGCCTTGGCTCTATTGGATGTTCTTATTCTGGGGACTGGTGCAGTCGGTATTCTACGATTACAAATAATCTCGCATAATTTTAGTGACAGCTTGTGATTTGAGTTGCTGAGGATACCAACATGGCAGCACCTCTGAAAAGCACAGAAAGGATAAAAAAATACAGTTTTACCCTACACAGGCACATGTTAGTACAAAATTACAAGTCATAATACTTCAAGTTTACCATTATAAAATTAATGAAAAATTAACATTTCCAGAGTTTTTTTGACTTTAAGTCCAGTCTTCAGCTAGGCCACTCAAAAGCCTTATTTTTTTATCATTCAGAGGTGGACTTACTGATGTGCTTTGCATCATTGTCTTGATGCATAATTAAAGTGTAACTGGGCCAAAGGTCTTGTACTGATTGCATCAATTATGGGAAGTAGTCCAATAAGTTTGCATATTAAATGAAACTTAGTTTTTAATGTCATAATCATAATTTCAAAACTACTTTTTGAATTTACTCAGGTGTTCCTATATTCAATTCAATTCACATTTATTTATATAGCGCCAATTCATAACACATCATCACAAGGCACTTTACAAAGTCAAATTCAATCAAATCATCCATCTAGACTGCTTAATATATACAATATTAACATTTGTGTAATGATCTGAAACATTTCAGAGGAAAAAAAGGAGGCAATCTGTAAGGGGGTAAATACATTTTCAAGGTACTGTACATTAGAAACGCACAATTTTGAATGACATTAAAACTGAATAATTTTGAAAGATTCTGTAACAATAACAATATTGTTGCCTGAAAAAGAGATGAAAATGTACAAAAAGTACTAAACCATTTCCAGCTAGGGTATATGGGGCAGACATGTTCAATATTCTCTTAGGTCATTTGGATAAACCTAAACAAATCCATCCATCAACTTTCTTTTCCACTTCTCCAAGTTGTATTCACAGATGTAACAGGGTCCTGTAGAGACATTTTGACACCCTGCTCCCCAGTATCCATCTACCATTCATCTTGGGGGATCCCAAGGAATTCTTAAGGCCAAAGGGTAATGTAGTACCTCCAACGGGTTTTTGTCAGTCAATCACTATGCAAATGATCACACAGCCCAAGAAGCATCCCGATCAGATGCTCAAACCACCTCAACCGAAACCTTTCAGTACAGAGGAGTAGCAGCTTTACTTTGAGCTCCTTACACATTATGAAGCTCGACACCTTGCTTTCCTTTAACAAATAAACTATTGTAGGGGTTATGGAGACCTTGTATACCCAGAGTGACAGCTATGTCTACATTCTTGGCAAAAAACTCAAGCTTTCTCCCATTGCGGGTTGGACTCTGCCAGGGCTGGCCCCTGTCAACAATCCTGTTTGTGATGTTTATGAACAGAATCCCAAGGCATGGCAATGGATACTGGTTTGGGTACACCAGGATTTAATCTGTACTCTTAACAGATGATGTGGTTCTGTTGGTGTTTACCGGTGTTGACCATCATGCCCTGGAATGATTTGAGGTAAGAGTTCCAATCCAGAAAAAGGTAAACTGCACGGTCTTATTGGGGTCAGTTTCTGCCTCAAATGGAGGAGTTCAAGGATCTTGGTATCTTGTTCCCAAGTGATGCTATAGGGCCTCATTTATAAAGCTTGCATACACAGAAAGCAGGGTCTGAAACCTGCGTACGTAACTTTCCATGGACCCCAACTTGTCCATGGAAAGTTACATACGCAAGTAAAAAAAAGACGTGATGGGAAAATGTGCGGTCCTCACGGCAGCTCTGACCCATGCGTATGCTCATTTTGGAGACAGGGCAAATCAGTGACGCAGATGGTGAAGTGGTGAATTGTAGCCAAAAAGCATCCTGATTCCTCTCAGACGTTCAATATCACTCCATATTAGTCTTTAATCATGGATCAACTTTATCATAAGCATTCAAAACCACAGTGTTATTCATGCTAGCTCTGATGACATTTAACTATGCATAATGACCAAAAGAAAGGCTCACAAGCCATCTTGAATCTTAAATAAAAGTCAACAACATTTCATGTGTTTTTCACCATCACCCTCCTCTATCCGATGATCACCAGGGTAACTTGTACCGCAGATTAAGACATAATAGTGCATTCCTCAAATAACGCCAAATTACTAAATTAAGAACATGCATTGCTGCCATCTTGTGGTGGTACAAACAGAGCGGTAACTAGTTTACTTGTATGAGTCAAATAGTACGGAAGCGTATTGCTGCCACTGGACAAAATATTTTTTTTGTTGCTTATCTTGTATAAACATGATAATTATCTTGTATAAACGTGATCTTATCTTGTATAAACATGATAATTATCTTGTAAAAACGTGATAATTATCTTGTATAAACGTGATAATTATCTTGTAAAAACGTGATAATTATCTTGTATAAATGTGATAATTATCTTGTATAAACGTGATAAATATCTTGTATAAACGTGATAAATATCTTGTATAAACATGATAATTATCTTGTATAAACGTGAAAATTATCTTGTATAAACGTGATAATTATCTTGTATAAACGTGATAAATATCTTGTATAAACATGATAATTATCTTGTATAAATGTGAAAATTATCTTGTAAAAACGTGATAACTTATCCAGATGGTGGCGCTAGTATGCTTTTAGTCTGACTCATTTAAGACGAAGAAGAAGCATGTGCGTCATCTACTCGAGAACTAAAATGGCAAATTTATGGGAATGGATCAAGTTTTACTTTATGCTCGCTAGTATCACCTTATTTTCAACGGAAATACCGAGACAGTGAGTGGCGGTTTTCCGTGCGAGACGTCCGATACGTCACTTCCTGTTACTGGCGAGTCAGCTGGACAGCGAGTCATGCAGCTACTTGTACCAAATTACTCGTCTTTATGATTTCAAGGAAGGCCGGGATCGTTTGTCCGGTTAGAGGCTGTCATGATAACGGGTGTAAAAGAAAGGTTTATGTGGAGCAGGAGTGTTTTAATCATTGACCGCGTACAAGAGCTGTAGATACCAGGCGCCCTACTTTCTTCACCCCCAGCCGAAGAATGAGATATCCCTCCGCCTGTGGCTAAAAGTTGTAAATTTGAAGAAACCACCAAAACAATGGTATGTTTGTTCTTTTAATTTCGTGGGGAAAAAAAAGCCCGATAGAAGACAACACGATGCCAGAAAAGTGGCCGGGCTACGAAGTTCCATTAAAATCTCCGTGGAGACGTCAAGAGGGCAGCAGACAGGTAAGCTTGGGAAGTGTACAGTGTTTACGTTTGTGTCACTCTTGATAAAACATATGCTGTCACATTAAGACAGCCATCTTTTAGCTTTTTTCTGTCTCTCAATTATTATCTGAATATTGTTCATCTCTGCTGGTAGGTTTTTGGGGTTCCGTTTGTAAAGTTATACAATAAGAGATTTACAGCAAAATATTTAGCCTGTCATATGCCATTAAATGCAGGGTTCATTATTCATATTTTTGTTATTCATAAATCTATAAATAAGTCACAGTTCCCAGTTTAATATTTAAATAACAAGCTTAATATTTAGCTCCAAAGTAAACGTCTAGTTTGTAAGCTAAACATTTAATTTGGAGTTCAATATTTCATTTGAAAACTAAATGCTTGGTTTGCATCTTAATATATAGTTTACAATCTAAACATTTAGCTGTGTAATTAAATATTTAGTTTGGAACGGTGACATTTATAAAATGTATAAAACCCATTTTTTCCTCTTATAGAACCCAAACTATTGCTGTTATATCTTGACTGTGTAACCTTACCAATGGTATCCCAGGTACTAGCATAGACTGTTTGTAAAAACTAGAAGGAATGTGTGATATGAATATTTGAATGAGTATGAGTAATGATGCAGGTGCTGCTCTATTAGGTTGGTGTTAACATAGTTTTAAGTAGTCTTGATATGTTTTATGCTGTTTGCTAAACTGATTGTGGTCTTGTTTTTGACAGATGACTGCCGCTGTGATGCAGAGGCTGACCGAACCGCTCCGTAATCAGTCACCTATGCAGAAAGATGCTGATACTACAGGCACTGAAGGATCACACCTAGGAGAGGAGAAGAACAGTGCATGTGTACTCCTCCGGCATACCAGAGGAGTGTCTCTGACACATGGAAGAACACATAATGTATTTGCCGGCCACTCATATTTCAGATATATTACCTGTCCAGGTGTACCCTGCCTCTCGCCATTGACTGCTGGAGATAGGCACCAGCACCCCTCGCCATCCCAACAAGGAAAAGGGTGTAGGAAAATGGATGGTAATAAATTAGTACAAAAAGTATGAATAATGTTTTTATTTTTCTAATCAACAGATTGTGCAGCTTTTTAAGATTAAAGTCTGATATTTTGTTCATTGATGGTCATTAAAGGTGTATAGCCACATTATTTGACCTTATTTATTTATACAGTGTTTTATGCTTTGTTTTTGCTCAATTTGTTAGTGAATGAAGCCTTTTTTGTTTATTTACGATGTTAACTGAAGTAAATACAGCAGGGGTTAAAACAAGTGGCTAACGGCTATTAGCATCTCTCAGTGAAATGATTAAGAATGGTCTACGATCCAGTGAAAAAAGCACAAAAAAATATGATTTCAAGAGAGAAAAGACTGGAATGTCGCTGGGAATACATTATGAACGTTGGTGTTCACTGAAGCGGACCCTAAACTGCCGAGGCTCAGATGTGACTGGAGAGTTGACTGACATGAGTAAATATTCTGCTTTGAGGCTCTTAAAGTTTTTGTTGATTGGTTTATTTAATTGTTGGTCTTCAATTATTCCGAGGTGCCGCATTATTACGAGGCATTGGAGATTGAATCAATTGATTTACAATTGATTTATAAATTATTTTATCATGATCAAAAGGTTTTTGGTCTTTTTTTGTAAGTATATTACGTGGCTATTGTTGAGGAAAATAAATATCTTAGTTGTTATATTAATCAGGTATTTGTATGGAAGAACTGAAGAATGCATGGTTTTTGACTGTCTCCCCCTTTGAGGGTAAGATAAACATGCAGCTGGGGTTTATGGTCGGGATAGGTCATTTGGCTTGACCCCAAACAGAAGAACAGCCTCTTTGTTCGAACAGTATCTGCTGGAGTGACTAACAATATGGGGATCGTGATCATATGAAAGGAGTTTTTTCCACTGATTTTCCAAAACTCCGAAGGATTGGCGAGGAATGTCAGTGTTGCATACAAGCTTCTAACCGAGAAGACTTTACTGTGGAATCCGACACAAGACCTCTATGTGGTCTCCACATTTCCTTGGTGTTAAGGAGCCAACACTTGAATAGCCAGACCTTATACCAGTGACTGCAGCATCTGGGCAGGTAGGCTACGATTATTTGGCTTTTTCTGAGCAGCTTTAAAACAACATACAATCCATGAGGGGTGTTCGTGTGAGCTTCAGTGTTGCATAGTCCGTGTGTTATAAGGGACTTTGGGCTTCTTTTTCTCTAAACTCACTTGCTTGAGTCGGTAGATGAAAACTTCAGCAACACTTGAAGGTTAAGGAGCAGACTTTATTGCCAAACCAACTTTTGTGAGTCGGCAGTTGTGGTTTCATGGGTTTGCCTCTCCTACCTTTCTACTAATACTGCTTTCTTTCTGCTCATTTTGAGCCCCCTGCATTTCAACCAATGTTTAACCTGTTCTATGCTGGGTTTCTCGATTAAAGCATTTTGAAATGAAGCTCCTGGGACGTCTTCATCTTCCAAAATGATTGGTATTGTGGTTGTTGCCATTCTAGTTTGAAGTCTTCTTGTCCGATCAGCTGGGAAACTGGGCTCCGGGCAAATGTGACGTCATTTGAGGAATGTCCCATTTTGACAAGGTGTGAGGCAATTACTTTAATTGCAGGTCCTTGCAAATAGGAGGATTAATGGGGAATGTGGTCCTTACAGATCAAAGATTTCCTGGCCAATGATGAGACTGGCCAATATCCTGCTTTAATCATGGATCAGCTGGCCAATATCCTGCTTTATAGTCCAAGCATTGCATTCTGCTATAACCTACAGGGGACAGTGGCTACAACCCCACCCAGGTGATGGGTCCTAACCTGCTCTTCAATCCCCAGAGTGGGGGGGGCGGAGGTTCTTTATCATCACCTCTCCTTCCTCCTGGTCTCCCTCCCTCCTCAGCATGACGTTCTGTACAGCCTCAGAAGAATTTTAATATGGAGCACAGCTCTGTCAGGCTCTCATCGGGGGTTTGAAACAGTAATCAAGTTAGCTTTTTAACAAGTTCTTTTGATGTGGACAACAAATGTGCTTTTACCTCTGATTTACACATTTAATAAACTCCTCTATATAAAATGTTTTCACAGTTTCTTTGCTTTTTCTCCATAGTTGCTGTTATACCATGAAATAAAAAAAAATGATCAGGTAACTCATTTTTAATATAAACTTCTTAACCAATCACTTAATCTGGGTGGCATTAACTTGGCCTCTGGTAATAAAGTAAAAAATCTTGTTGTTATTTTTGACCAAGACATGTCATTTAAATCCCATATTAAACAGGTTTACAGAGTTTCCTTTTTTCACCTCCGGAATATCGCCAAAATTAGAAACATTCTGTCCAGGAGTGATGCTGAAAAACTAGTCCATGCATTTGTTACTTCAAGGCTGGACTATTGTAATTCTTTACTATTAGGAAGTCCACAAAATGCAGTTCAAAGCCTTCAGCTGATCCAAAATGCTGCAGCAAGAGTTCTGATGAAAATCAACAAGAGGGATCATATTTCTCCAATTTTAGCTTCCCTTCATTTGCGTCCTGTTAAATCAAGAATAGAATTTAAAATTCTTCTCCTAACGTATAAAGCCCTTAATAATCAAGCTCCATCATATATCAGAGCTCTGATTACCCCGTATGTTCCTAACAGAGCACTTCGCTCTCAGACTGCAGGTCTACTGGTGGTTCCTAGAGTCTCTAAAAGTAGAATGGGAGGCAGATCCTTTAGTTATCAGGCTCCTCTCCTGTGGACTCCCAGTTTTGGTCCGTGAGGCAGACACCCTTTTTACTTTTAAGACTAATCTTAAAACCTTCCTTTTTGACAAAGCTTATAACTAGAGTGGCTCATGTTACTCTGAGCTACCTTTATAGTTTTACTGCTATAGGCTTAGGCTACTGGAGGACATCAGGATCTAATTTTCTCACTCTATAGAGTTCTACTGTTCTTCAATTATGCATTACGTGTTTTCATTTCAGCTTTTAACTTTCTGTTCTCTCTCTTTTATCTTCATAGTAGGTACACCTGGTCTGGCGTTCTGTTAACTGTGACATCATCCAGAGAAGACGGCTCACCCGCTATTACCATCTAATGTAGAACAGATTACTGGATCAATGTGTGCTTCTGTGCTTTTTTGTCTCTCTTGTTGTGTCTCTGCTCTGTCTTCTGTAACCCCCGGTCGGTCGAGGCAGATGACCGTTCATACTGAGCCCGGTTCTGCCGGAGGTTTTCCTTCCCATTAATGGGGAGTTTTTCTTCCCACTGCCGCTTCATGCTTGCTCAGTATGAGGGATTGCAGCAAAGCCATGGACAATGCAGACGACTTTCCCTGTAGCTCTACGCTTCCCCAGGAGTGAATGCTGATTGTCGGGACTTTGATGCAATCAACTGGTTTTCTTGTATAGGAACATTTTTGACCAATCTGTATAATCTGACCCAATCTGTATAATATGATTGAACTTGACTTTGTAAAGTGCCTTGAGATGACATGTTTCATGAATTGGTGCTATATAAATAAAATTGAATTAAATTGAATTGAATTAATACACATTAACATTCATTACGTGCTTTGAATCGACCATTTATGTTAGAATCTGGGTGTGTAGAGGGTTGAATATGAGGAGGAACCTGGTATACAAACGTGCAGGTGCAATTGTGATCTATAAAGAAAAATTGCGTGCTGTTGTGCGCATGCATTGTTTTATAAATCAGATTTTTTTTATTTTATTTGTTGTACGTACACTTTCAGTATGTATTCTCCGCAAAGTTTTCTAAAGGAGACCCCTGGTCTTTCACAGTGAAGAAAGAGCTGAGTTAAACCTTAAAGCTCTAAATTTACTGGATTGTCTTGTTCTGACCCTTTAGAGAATGTTGAAATTCTCTGTTCTTCCCAGACCACAGAAACTGTGTTAGCATAAGGCGGAAGTGTGCAAATGCAGAACAAAAATTAGTTTTAACACAATTAATTTCATTATTTCTTTGTATAATTCTGGTTGAATAAATTACAGCAAAACTAATGTCTAACATGCTTATTTAGGAACATACAGAGTAGTTTGATGTAAGTGTTCACAGTTTTTTATAATCACTGCTTAGATCTCTCTGAATGTATTTCATAAAGAGGCGTCAGTCTTTATTTCAAATATATATGTGTAAATATAATTTTAGCAAATATGCCCTGAACTTAACTGTACATTGTGTACATACTTCTGTTCTCTTGGTAACAATTTGAAGAAATACATAAAACCCGGACTAACAAAACTCTTTTTATATTAGAAAACTTAAGTATGACATTTTGCCTGCTCAGGAACTGGTGTTCTTAGTCTACATGCTCATTTTCTGATGTTAATCGTCTTGGCCTTTTGCGTTTTATTTCTCACAAGTGGCTTCTAGCCTGGTCATCTGCCTGATCCACACCTACTCTCTTTGTTCTCTGTAAAATCTCGAGTTGCTTCCATAAACAGTTCATGCCTGGATCACTTTTCTGATGGTATTCTGATGTGTGGAAGGAGGGCCATCAGAGTGAAATGAACACTGAAACCACTTTTATGTGATTTCTTGATACTCATTGCCAGGTAATATTTCTTTAACATTGCTTTGTTGTATTTCTTGAGTGTTACCTATGGCGTAAAGTCTCTAGGGATGAAGAACAGTGCTTTAAATGAGGACCAACATTTGCTACCTGTGATGGTGGCCATTCGCATCACATACCTCTCTTTTGGCTCTACTCAAATTGCCAGACAGTTTAAACCAGAAGTTTGCATACATTGTTTAAAAATACAATGTTCTTGTTTAATTAGACAAAACTCAATTAAGGTGTTTGTCTCTGTTTATATTTGCAAACTGCAACTTGGATTTCAATGTTGATTTTGAGAAACGGCTTCTTCCTGTCTGAGTGGCAGATATACATCAGTTGGATACCCCTCTGGGTTGCCGCTTCTATCCCTAGAAATGTGTACATTTTCCAAATAGACATTTTAAAATAGGATCTTAACAGGAGTTTGGCTTTTACCATTTGTTGTGTTTTTTCACAAAAAAGGGAAATAAAAAATGCTGCTATTTTCATTGCACCCTTTTAAGGAATTTGGGTAACGCAGACTAAAAGATAAATACTGTATAAATGTATATGCCATTTATTGGAGTTGCAGTTATACATTTAGTGACAATGTTCTTCTGTGCAGCTAATGCAGAGGCAGTCATTTGATAGAAAAACAAGAAATAAGAGTGAAATATTATGTACAAGTGTGAATTCTGTTTATTTAAAAGACATTTTTTAAAGAAAATACAAACTGCTTTCACAAAGGAAGAGGGGTGTGAATTAATTTAGACAAGTATGATTTATATTTCAGTCGTGCTGTATGCAACTGTAGTTATGGGACTGTAAGAGGCAAACAAGTGTTTCTCTGGCACAACATGCTGCACCGCTTTAGGCTTCAAAGTGTTGTTAAAGGGAACTGCTAGTATACCACGCTCTCTCTGTCTGTCCGTGGCTCCCTACTGATTACCTCCATGTATGGGTCTCATGAATGACTCAGTACACAGGCGATAGCTGTTTGTATTGAAGATGAAGTGACGGGTGCCTGGACTCAACATGTACTTGCGATGCCATACACTTTATACACTCTTCTGTCTTATTTGCTTTCATCCCTTTTTTTTATCTCTCTCATCATTTATCTTATTGGAAAGAACCAATTGCTTCAGTTAATACTTTAAAGTAATTCTTGATTCTGAGATCATACAGTGACAGTACTATATATTAGAAAGTTCATATATTAAGATAACCCGAGAAAAAAAAGAAAAAAAATTGATGAAAAAGGGAATTTTTAAGGCTTTTTAGCACGAGGCACATTAAAAATTTTGCACCGAGTGTCACGTAGTTCGTTGACAAGAGTTGATCTGTTGACATAGCAAGAAGTGACTTCCTGGTTGCAAACTCGCTTTCTCAAACACAAATTTGACGGACGGATTAAAAAGTGTGTCACGTATGGTTGCACATGAACCCGAAACGTCCCGGAGGTGAGAAAATCCTTGCTGAATGAAATCGGCAAGTATGGAGAACGCGAGCGGATTGGGTTGGACCACCGAAATCCTACGGCACTTATGCTTGGAATTCTTGTGTCATTTGTGGTGACCATTTCACAGCAGATTGTTTTGAAGCGAAAAAGTGGTGTGGCGATGGAAATAGGCTTCAATACAAAGGCGTTACTGAAACCTGACGCCGTTCCAACAATCTTCAAGAGGGGCGCACATGTCTTGTCTTCAGGTTCTGGCGATCAAGTCAGCCACACCAGTCAGATTCATTGTCGAGTCGACGGCATGATGGGGCCATAAAAAAACGTAAACATTTTGAGGTATGTTGGTTATCCAACTCAAAAATCAAACTTCATTTTTCTTATTGCTATTTAATTACCTAAAAATGCCCTAAATATACCATTTATCTATTAATTCAATTCAACCACACTCGATGACAGAATTTAGGCAAGGCCTGTTAATGATAAATGGTCCGCTTCAGTTAACTGTTTGATTCTATCATTACAGTTAGTAAATGCTGCACTGGTGGATGAGAGATGCTCAGCAGCAGCCACAGGTGCCTGTGGTGATGACATCAATCTTATTCCTGACCAATTTATAATCCCCAAAAAACATTTTTAACGGCGCAATCACAATCTTAATGCCAAGTTTTTTGAAGATATGGTTACTAATGCATATATTCCTGAGTTGGTCGATCCCAGAATTAAGAATTACTTTAAAGGATTTATTATTCTAACTTTGCTACATTTCATATTCCCTAGGGAAGAATAACATCTCAGTCCCCTCCTTACATTTTGAAACAAGAAGGGGTTTGGGGTTTTGTAATGACCCCGATGAAAGGCACATACTGAAACACGTCTGCCAGTTGTTTCCCAATATGTAATATATAAGTGTTGTCGGTAGAGGTGGGCGGATCGATCCGAGTATTGATAATATCGATACCAACGCTGGTATTGATTTTGAACAATACTCGTTTAAAAAGATCGATACTTTTTATTCTCTCCCGCACGCACTGACTACAGTAGATTCACCAAAGTCTCCCCATCTGTGTCACAGCACTTTGCTGCTTCTCCCCTTCCCTCTCGTCCCCGTCTTGCACTTTTACGTGGCTCAGTGGCGGCAGACAATCAGCATGCAGACTCAGCCTGGCCCGCCCACTCAGCTCTCTCTCCACTCGACACACAAACAATCGCGCTGCTGCTCCTCAGACTCGGACAGAGAGAGAGCCATTTGGCTATATGTTAATGCTGTAAATGAAACAACAGCAAGCTGTATGGTTTGTAAAAAGCCAGTTAAACACTGGAAACACAACAAATTTATATAAGCACATGAAAAACCATGAGCAAGAAAATGTCGAGCTACAGAAACGGAGAGAGGAGACGAAACTTTGCTCACTGCCTGGCCCTGACAGACCCTCGACCCACAGACAGACGTCATTGACAGAGGCGTTTCAGACCCCCAGAGAATATCCGGGTAGAGAAGAGTGGTCATCTTCAGCAGCAGTTCATATTAACTTTCAAAGTAGATATTATATGTCTTATGTTACTGGAGCCCACTCAGAAAGTGTAATTAAGACCTTGAAAGAACCCAGTACATTTATCCAATTAAAAAGTGTTATCCAAGATACGTTAACATTAGATAATGCTTTATTTATCCCATGACGGGGCACTTGCCAATTTTTTTTGTATATAAATATCTTATGTTTAACTTCACAAATTTAAACAATTTTGTGAAAATCCATCGGATAAAATAAGATTTTAAAACTTAAATTACAGTTTCCAATTTACCAAAAAATAGGTAAAAAGCCAATAGGGGGTGAATACTTTTGTAAGGCACTGTGCGTCCAGTAATCATACTTGTGTGTTCAGCTGCGAAGGAGGTGTTACCAACCCACAGCTCAACCGTGTAATCTGTTGTGATAGGCTGACTAAGGCTGATATGGTGCTAAACAAACTTAAGATGCAACTGAAGGCCAAAAATATAATCTCTTTTTCTTTAATCATAAACTGTAATCAACACGTTCACTTGCAGAAAACATATGCTGGATTTATGAGTACATTTGCTCTATATGCACAAATGCACAAACATTCACAATCACTCACAGGTGCATGTCTGGCATGCCATCTAATCCCCTGCCTCCATATATATATATATATATATATATATATATATATATATATATATATATATATATATATATATAGGATTAGAAGTATAATTATCTTCTTGTCTGTTTACTTTGGGTAAACTAGCCTGGAAAACATTATTTGCCCAATTTAAGGATGTCCTGTGTTTTCACATCAACAAATTATATTATTAGACAAAGATAACCTGAGTTTAAAAAACAAAATCCAAAAAAAAAACATTCAATCAATGGTTGTCAGAATCCAGACATAAATCCTATATGATCCGTTGAGGAAGCAGGTTACTAACTATATAACATTAGGCAATTTCAGTCTTGCCCTCACATGGTTAGATGTTTCGGCTTTGTGTGTGTGCTTGTGTTATTTTATATTCTGGGAGTAATAATCTTTGTCAGTCAGAGGTGGGTAGTAATTAAGTCATATACATTTATTTGAGTTATTTTTTAAAAGAAATTTACTACCAGGAGCGTGTTTACTGCACCTACGCTACTCTTCCTGGAGAACAATGTCTAGCTACTCTACCCACCTCTAGTTACTTTGTTTGACATGTATACTTATTACCTACCGTAATTATAGATGTCAGACTTGTCTGTATAAAAAGTGTTTTATATGTAAAACTGACTAGCTTCATGTGGTGAAAAAAAAGATTTAGAAATGTGGGTCTCTTCTGCATTAATTTGTTATTTTGTCATGATTTTACTCTTTAAAATACCAAATTTTGAAGATGACTATTTTGTTGGCTGGATGATTACACCATTTTGTACAAATTAAATCACAAATTACGATCAAACAATATAATCTCATATTTAAGTAGCATTTTTACTTTTTCCCCTCTTAATTAATTGTTTTGATGACTGCTTTTACTTTTACTTGAGTCAAAATATATGTAAGTGCTTTACTAGAGTGCAGTTTTTTGGCCCGTCTATCCACTGTTGGTGCAAGATTAGCAGAAACAATGATTTATGGGATATTTGAAGGAATAAACAAACTCAAGCAATCCACAATACAGCTGTGTCAGATGTCTTCTTCTTTTATTCCAGAGGTGCCCCCAACCTCACTGAAAATTCCTGGAATAACCTGAAGTAGTAGAGCGCACTGATGACATTTTGAAGATTTTTTTTGAAGAATTTAATTACTTCCAGCAAAGAGATTACACTTTTTGTTTTAAAGCACAAGATGAATAAGATTTAAGATGAATGCTCGTGGTATGTGTGCGTTCACAAACACACGAGAATCCATCCTGTACCTCTCCCACTTCAACCATTTGTGACCAAACCAAAGACGGTTTCGGCCAATGATATACCAGCTTTCACGAAAGCAATAGCTGCCGAGCCCACAGCCAAACCAAAACAAACATGGCATCACAGGAGGACGCACTGCTATCACATCTGTTTTGTCAAAATCCACAATTTCATCTTTGAAAGAAGAGTAGCAAGAAGCGTCTGGACAAGCTTACATTGTTGTGGTTTCTCATGGCATCTGCTGCTTACATTTTCATTTGATACCGTGATTGGCTAAAACCAACCTTTCGTAGGTGGGCACTAGGGGTCGCTTCACCCAATCAGCTCAGAAGGTTCTGTTGAATGTCCCTCCTTTCCCAGAATGGATTCGATGGAAGCAGTACCAGACTGAAAATTTGCAGAACGGAGAGTGCTACACATTATCAATCTGGTTTGCCAGGTTATTTACTGAGTTATATGAGTGTATCAAATGACGGAGCATTTGTGTGATACACTCGTCACTGCACAGTAATCTACACCGTTAGTAAAGGGGTTGCCATCTGTCTTTGACTCTGTTGTGATTTAGCTAAGAGAGAACGTAAATAGACTGTTGGCTGAAAGCCACAATAAAATCAGATTGTCTCTAATGCTACAAGAAGCAGCAGAGGCTCCCTCCCCAAGGGAGTGCCCCTCACAGCAGGGTGGTTACTGAAATTATAAAGCCTAGGTGCCTGGACCAATTTCTCTCTTTTGGCTGTTGTTCGTCAGCAGCCTTGGAGAGGAACCCTCTTTTCCCGCTGCTTCGAGCACCACAGGAGAGACGCTCTCTCTTTTCCATGGACCTCGCAAGAAGAAGGTCTGCACCTGAGAGACGAAGTAACCATAGGTCCGAATGGAGTTTGGTGACCCACAAGCATGTGTTCAGGCTGGTATAGTACAGTGTGCTTTATGTGAGATCAACGTCAAATCAAAGGAGCAGTGACCTTTATAAGCTGTGCAGGAGAAAGCCAAGCCACATGTTTGCAGGCCGTGCAGAAATCCGCATGCTCCGTAGGCCGAGCGCAGCCCACCGGAGATCCGTGTAAAGCTCACCCAGGCCTGGTTCCCAAACGAAGGATTTCACCCTTAGCTAGCCGCGTCCTTGTCGCCGGTCCGAACTGCTTTCACCCCAGAAGCCCTGTCGCCACAACCGGACAACAGAGGCAGAGATTTGGCAGAGATTAAAGGGAACGTTAGGATGGGATGAAGCAATTTAAAATGGTTTACATTTAATGTGTTTTCTCTGTGTTTTTAAGGTTTGACTGAGGTGACCTGAAGCTAACAGGCTAAGCAACCTGTTAGCCAACTTTGAAAGAAAGCTATACTAGTGTGTCTAGAGTATGTTTTACGGTTAATACAAACTCTATTTCCATAAGGGTTTTTCAACACTGATGGGACATTAATGTTTGCGTTTTCCTGTCCACTCATTGCACCAAAATATAGCTTGGATGGTCCAAAGTGTTTGGCACCAAGTCAGTGGAAACAAAATTCGGTCAAATTTGTATTTCAAACTCAGCAGACATAAGGCAAAGAATAAGGACTTCAAACTGAAATAAATTAGCAGATTTTAAAAGATCATCTTTCACCAGATATTTAAACACAAGTTTGGCAGAGACGGTAGGCATGTTTGGCAGACTTTACAGACCCCGAAGACCCTAGAGCAGTAATCCCTTTAATGCATTGGGTGCACCTTATTTGAAATGATCAATTACGTTATCAAAAATCCCACCCCCCTTTGAAGTTTTGCAAGCCATCTTTACCACATCTAGGTGCCTAAATGCATTGAGTGGCTGCCATGTGATTGGCTTATTAGGCACACATGGGTTTCCCTAATAAAGTAGTCTGTGAGGGTACATCTCTATACCCTTCAGTATAATATCTGTTGTGGGTCCTCACAAAGCAACGGCGGCCTGTAATTGAACCATCAAGTGTGTTTATAAGTGCATGATGAACTGCTCCTAATGTGCTGGTGTGTCTATCTGTGTGTATGTGTGTGAGACAGAATAATTGAAGTTTCTATAACTGATGGGTGCTCATTGATTAGTCAATCAAACATAAACACGCTCACAGGGAGAGCCTCTTTTGTGTGCCTTTTTTTTTACGGTTTTCTTAAGCATTGGAATGCGTCTACACGGATAAAACAAACAGAGAAGAGAACCCATTTAGGCTCCTGTCATTCATTGCTGATTCATCACAGACTGGAACTAATTTAATGCGCTTGGCTCACTTGTGATACATGGAAGAAACATACATTAAAATGTTAGCAGGCTCAGAGAAAGCCCTGAAGACTGCAAATATAACAACAAGCTCAGGAAAAAAAGAGACAAGAAACAAACACAATGCTGTTTGTCACAACATACTAAAATGAAAGTTTGAATTATAGCACAGAAAGCTGTTTGTGCTACTCATCAATCAGCAGAACTTCCCACTGTCGCTTCATGCTTGCTCAGTATGAGGGATTGCAGCAAAGCCATGTACAATGCAGACGACTCTCCCTGTAGCTCTACGCTTCTCCAGGAGTGAATGCTGCTTGTCGGGACTTTGATGCAATCAACTGGTTTTCTTATATAGGAACATTTTTGACCAATCTGTATAATCTGACCCAATCTGTATAATATGATTGAACTTAACTTTGTAAAGTGCCTTGAGATGACATGTTTCATGAATTGGCGCTATATAAATAAAATTGAATTGAATTGATACGAGACACTAATGGAAAGTAACTTTTTTCTGCAGCTTAGCATAAAAAATAAACATAAATGAAAGGATTCATAATGTTATGGAAAATCCTTTTCCACCTTAAAGATTTAATTATAGCCTGCTTTTAAATGTTCCGGATGAAGCATTTAAAAGCAGGCTATCTCTGTCAAGTTATCTTTATCGGATATTGACTAATGTTACTATCAGACAAAGATAATTTTAATTAACATAAAACACAGGTTTCAACTGACAGTTTTAGATTTTAAAATATAAGTCACCCCGATGTAAAAGCATAACCCTGCACTCAAATTTTGAAAAATGGTACTAACGTAAGCGGTACCAAGATACCCTGAGGCGCAGAGCTACGTGTGGGGATGAGGGGTGAGGGTTAAGGTGGGGTGTGGTGAGGACGGGGGAAAGTGGCAGCTAGCTTAATTTGACATATTGAAGCATGGACAGTGAGCAGAGTGATGCTGGTAGTTACACCACGGATAGCTCTTTTGAGGTGGAAGATTTTTCAGCCCTCTCGTCACTAAAGTTTGAGGGAGGCTTTGTTGAGCCCAGTGGGCCAGAGCCTTATCCGTTCAAGCCGCTGACTCAAGGTGCTGACTCAGTGATGCCCGAAGCTGGTGCTGCCAAAGCAGTTTCTGAGTGGTAAATGGATGTTAGCAGCATCATTGCTAACATTAGCTAACGTTCAAAGCAGTAACAAACTTTCCGAAAGTTTACATTTACATTTAGATTAAAATTATCTCAAGTAAAGCATATGGTCGAAGCGAAGGTATAAACAATAAAATGATTATTTTTCAACGCTATGTTCAGTGCTGGCAATTCTCATAACTCTGACTCCTGACTCGACAAAAACATGTACCGTTTGAACCAATAGAAAAATGCAACTGTAATAGCCACTGTTCAACCCTAAGAAGGCAGGACTAAAACAGTTTTAAGAGAAATATTTAAGAAACCATGAAAATGTAAAGACTTGCACAGAAACCAGGACTGTGTTATCAGCCATTAATTACATTAATTACATTTTAAGGATCTCCTGCTCTAAGAGAGAGCTGAGCCAAAAGGCAAAGCTCTCGATTTACCGGTCGATCTACGTTCCTACCCTCATCTATGGTCATGAGCTTTGGGTCATGACCGAAAGAACGACATCCCGGATACAAGCGGCCGAAATGAGTTTTCTCCGTAGTGTGTCTGGGCTCTCCCTTGGAGATAGGTTGAGGAGCTCAGTCATCCGGGGAGGACTCAGCGTAGAGCCACTGCTCCTGCACATCGAGAGGACCCAGTTGAGGTGGCTTGGGCATCTGGCTAGGATGCCTCCTGGACGCCTCCCTGGTGAGGTGTTCCGGGCACGTTCCACCGGGAGGAGGCCCATGGGAAGACCCAGGACACGCTGGAGGGACTATGTTTCTCGGCTGGCCTGGGAACGCTTTGGGGTTCCCCCAGAGGAGCTGGCCCAAGTGGCCGGGGAGAGGGACGTCTGGGCCTCCCTACTGAAGCTGCTACCCCCGCGACCCGACCCCGGATAAGCGGAAGACGATGGATGGATGGATGGATAAACTTTAAGGAAATAACAATTCAAGGAAATCAGGCCATCACTAAAAAAGCTAATCACCCTCCTCAGTCTAGCATTTATTAACTGTGATTAAGCAGTTTTCACAAAATCTCACACATCACATCCCATTCTTAAGAAATTAAAGGCAGATAAGGAACAAACTCAGGGACATATATCAGTCTCATAGCAGTTAAAAAGACCTTCCCAAAGAACTCCAGCAAACCACAGTGAGAGTCCACAAATGGAGAAAATAGTATTAAATCTTACCGCAGGTCACATAAGAGCCTAGAACAAGATCAAAAGCATTGTAGGCTTTTAAAATTAGGAGTTTTGACCCATTACTGGCATAGAAATATAAGTTCTTTTAGATGTCACCGAAGAAGGCAAAAAGGTAATAATGATCACTTGACTAGTCAAAATGCTTGTTTATGTGATTTTACTTATGCAGCAGAAGCTAGCACAAATCTTTGTCAAGGTTTCTCCATATAAAGTGCAACCCTGTAAAAGTGATTGTCATTAACACAATGTTGAGCCTTACATTCAGATTTCCTTCTGTCTGTCTGCCTGCCTGCCTGCCTGAGTGTGTGTGTGTGTGTGTGTGTGTGTGTGTGTGTGTGTGTGTGTGTGTGTGTGTGTGTGTGCATGCTAACGTGTGTTGCTCCTTGCAATAAAAGGTCCAGATGAAAAAGGCATCTCTATTATGTTTTCTCACCCTTGAAAATAGCAGCACTAATAAGTAAGAATCCACAAACACCCACATAATACACAAGATGCCTTTTACCACTTGAGCCACAACCAGCCATCAAAACTAAAAGCAAATATACATGAAATGATTCCTTTACAAACTTATACACTCAAAACCTGTTACTAAATACACTTTCACGTTTATTCCCAAGACGGTGAGAGCTTCAGGTTTGTCAACCTGGGTGTGTCACCATGAACCACTGTTACATGAAAGCAGATAATGAAATCCATTTAAAATGACTCAGATCATGATGTAGCTGGTCAGGGTTCTTGAACTCATTATCTTTGGAAATTATGATTAACAATAAAGCCCTAATAATACGCTCTGTTTAGTAGTCTCTTCTTTCCATACTTACACAGACTAGAAAGTGCTAAAAGCAAATGCCAAGTTTTTATTGGAAGCCTATAAAGATTTGGTCTAAAATCATTAAATGTTTTCTTTTAATCCTAAACGAGTGTGGAAAGCTTTAAAGAACTACACCATCCCCTCTGGTGTTGTGATCCATTCTTCCAGCAGCACCCCTTTTCAAACTAACAGTTCCCTGCTGTTGGTCATTGTGTAGCTCGTCTGTCTAAAGTACAGATGTCTGTACTTTAGAGAGTCCACCCTCATCTGACTAAAATGCTTGGAGATTCGGTACGTTATAAAATATAGATTATTGGTTTAAAATGCTGCTTTTGACCTACATAGTATTTAATGATATTTTCTGACCTGCTGTTAGGTTACTAGGTGAGAAAAAGAAGAGGAGAATGTGAGTACATAAAAACAGCAATAGAGTTTCATGTTCCCAGAAGTGGCAAAACACTGACAAGGATTTCATCAGTAAAAAGTTAGGAGATCTGATAAAAATGTTACATAATGGTGTCATTAAGACGCTGTAGAGAACAGAAGTTGGCTCAAAGATGGACATAGATTCTTTTAGTTTTACAATCTTTTATTCTCATTTTAAGTGATGGAGAGATATTAGAATTAAAATGATTAAATTGTTTAAACAAATGTCTGACTTTTGTGTCCAAATGGATTTCATGACACGTCTGTTCAGAGTTGGACAACATGTCTAATTAGGTGAAAGATGTGGCGGTATTTAGGCTATATTACACCATCCAACAAAACTAGTCAATTTACAACAATAAGTGGGAAAACATTCAAACATAACATTGACTCAAAAGTAATAGTAGTAATAATTAGTATAGCATTAATGATCACAGATCTGGCTCCTCTTAAGTGATTGTTTGAGATGAACTTTAAATGTCTCAAAAGATGGCACATTTTTGAAATGCAGCTGCATTGTTTCACTCCACTCCACTGATAACACGTTTTCTGAACGTCTACAAGATGTATCACAATCTCCTCTCTCAGAGGTTCTGGTTGTCCCACCCTTAAATCTAACACGATAAACTCACCCAAAAGATGTGGAGCAAGTCCATCTTAGCAATGGAATAGACAAGCTTCCATTTTCCTTTTTACATTTTTAAAACCCGTGCCTACTGTGTTTCTGGACAGTAAGACAATTATGGAAGGTCTTTTTTGAAAAGAGATACTGTTTGTATTACAGTGGTTACATTTGCCAGTAAAAAGTTAGTGAAACAGTTTTTAAGATAAGAAGAAAATCATGGAGTGAAGAAACATTCTGGCTGCATTGCCTGACACTGATGTTCGGATTTGACTTAAGTTGGTTGAAATTAACCATTCATGAGGTGGACTCTGGTTGGCTGGTCTGTTCGGACCGTGTTGGCCCCAGCTCTGGGTGGATGGGCTCATGGGTCGTTGGGGCGAGGAACGGGGCGGGGGCTGGGGTTGGATCGCCTCCCAGGTCTGGGGGCTGGATACCCTGGACCTGGGAGTATAGGATGTGTGTGTTGAGTGCGAGTGTGTGTACAGTATCCCTTTCCCCCCCTTTTTTTCATGTGTGGTTAAAAGTGTCTGCATGTGGGGGCACTAGGGTGGGAACATGTGAATGTGGTTGTGTACCTGGGTTTCTGTTTGTCTTTTTGTTAGGATGAATCTTGGACTGCTCCCAAAATCCAACCTGTGTGAGTGGCTTTACTCTCAGAGTTGTGTTAATGGATGTCCTTGTGAACTCTGTTTCAGCTGCTATCATGGTGGTGCCATTCAGTGGTTTCAGAGCTTTCACCCCATTTTCTGGCACCATTATGTCGGCGTCTGCTGGAGCGCAGAGATAACATTAATTCCTGTGACAGCGCTGTCAAGATCGCAGGTTGTAACTCCAGGAGCTTTTCCAACACCCTCTGTGTGCCTATTTTATATATCAGGTCAAAACGTAAATTGCCAGCTTCTTTGCTGGCAGTTTAGCGTCTCCTTCAGCTTGTTATTGTGTAACAAAGAACAAAAGAAAGTAATTACTAGTTCAACACTTTGGGTTTTGAGAGGTCTTAATAAGCCAATCAGGTGTTCTGCTGAATATAAACTGACTTTTAAAAGGGCTCAGTCTGTTTCTATTTTGTGATAGCATATCACAATTACAGCTGAAACAGTACTTTCTTCTTGGTGCCCTCTTGTTGTTATAGTCTATTGTCCACTCGTATCTGGGAAGTTGTTCAGCAATTTCTTGACCATAGTGTTGTTTGGAACTTAGACCGGTAAATAGAAAGCTTCACTTTTTGGCTGAGCTCTGTTCCCATCTGAGACTTACCTCTAACCCAGAGGGAGCAGTCCAGCTTTTTCCTGTCAAGAAGCATGACCTCAGAATTAGAGGCGCTGACTATCATACCAGCACTTTTCACTCACCTGCAAAGTGCTCTAGTGCAATCAGAGAAGGTCATGGCCTTAAGAAGCCAACAGAACACCCACAAAAAAACAAAGAGGAGTTCCTGAGGTTCCCAAACCAGACGCACTATTCTCCATAATATAAGAGATAAGAAACTCCTTTATTTTCCCACAATGGGGAAATTCGGGTGTGACTATGGCAAAGACACAGGCAGAGTTACAGACAGGCTAGTCTAATCTAAAGTTAGTTCTAAAGAAATGGCAAGAATCAAAGTAAAACGTAAATCCCAGAGTAAATTGCACAATTATTGATAATATGGCATACTCAAGTAAAAAAAGATGAAATAATTAAGACTGATATTGGAAAAAACTCTAACCTATTTACAGAACTTCAGATAATATAATATGCAATATATGATAGTGCAGAAGCATCTCAAATTAGATAAGGCATGTGTAAGTTTACCTTAGTACCTGGGAGACAGTGTAAACAATTCATGGTCAGATCAGAACCCGTAGAACAATTAGCATGTTTGTAAATATCTATTGAGTCTGTTGTGAGCAGCAGAGATTATAAAGTCTAACAACCACTGGGAGGAATGACTTGCAGAAGCAGTCCTTAGAGCATCTGGGATGCAGCAGTCTGTCACTGAAAGAGATCTCCAGCTTTGCAACAGCTCCATGCATGGGGTGGGAGACAGTGTCCATCAATTATGTTATTTTTCTCTCAGTTCTGTCTCCCACTAGCTGCACTGGGTCCAGGGGGCATCCCAGGAAAGAGCTGGCCCTACTAATCCAGCTGCTTCCTCTCAGCCACAGATAACCTGCTGCTCCAACAAACCACACCATAGAAGATGGCTGATGCCTACACAGAGTTTAAAAGGGTCTTCATGAGTGACCCTTGCTCCCCAAAAGACACGAGACTCCTTAGCAGGTAGCGTCTGGTCTGACCCTTCCTGTAAAGAGCATCTGTGTTATTGATCAGGTGAACACCCAGGTATAAGAGTCCACTATCTCAACATCAGTTCCCTGGATGTTCACCTGTGTCAGTGAGGTGGGTCTGTCTATAAGCACATCAGCAAGATCATTCACAAGGGGCAGCCATGGTGGGGTACTTTCTGCATCAGTAATACTCTTGACTTTTTTGCCAGTAATGCAGACACAGCTCTTGCTTTGGATGTACAAGATTCAAATAGCTCTCAAAAGGTACTCAGTTTTCCAGAAAATACCTCTAGGGACACCGTTGTAAGTCCTCTCCAAGTCCAAAAACAGGTGTGAGCTGGACAACTAAACTCCTGTCTCTCTGTGAAGGGTAATGATTTGGTCCCCTGTTCCATGGCCAGGAAAAAGGCAACGTTGCTCCTCGTCAATCTCAGGTCCAATCAGTTGGAACTTTCTTTCAAACATTCTAGAGTATGCCTCCCCAGGGAAGGTGCAAAGAGTCATTCACAGTCAATGTTTAGACCTTAATCCAATTCAGTGTTGTGCAATTATACACTGTTTAAAGTTATTTAAGGTTTCATAAATAACTCTCTGTCTGTTAAGTATTGTCTGGTGATAATCAGCTCTTAAGATGATATCAAGACAATGGTTGAAAGGGATGAATCCGAGCACTAGCAATCTTTTAACAGCAAACTCTGCACACACAGAATAAAGAAGTGACAACTTCTTTTCAAGTTCAAGAATTTAATAACAGAAATAAAATGAACATCCAGAGAACATCACTATGTAATGCTGTTTATCTGAATTAACACAATATTTCAGTCAGTAAATCCTCTCCACTAGGCTAGTGAAACTTAACTAAACTACTAAGCAAAATGAAGATAAAAAGAAGCTAAGCTAAGGAACTATTTACATGCAAAAACAAACAAAAGACAAAACAAAAGTGGTTGATCATAATCAGAATAATTCAGTGATTCCTTTTTCACTGCAGAGATGATTTCAAAAAGCATGGAATGGAGTTAAAAAACATTTGGCATGTGTTTCAATCCATTCACAATGTGAATCCTGAGTTAAACAAAACATTATTTGATGAAATAATATTTTGTTTAAGTTAAAGAACCAAAGTTCACCTTAAAGAATGTGAATTGAGGTTAAATTAGCTTAACTAATTCAGAACAAGATTTCACATGTGTTTCAACCCATTCACAATGCAAAGTCTGAGTTACACGAAACATAATTTGAGGACATAACATTTAGAGGAATGATTTGCTCAGTAAAATCATTTAAACCTTGTGGACGGCCGATCTTATTAATGCAATTCTACCTCAGGGGCATTGGGGTTGGTGTAGCGATCAGTCGCTAAATCGGTCAAAGTCTAAAGTTATTGAAATTGCCTTTAAACCAACATTAATAGTCAATATTAATGCGGGAATAAGGCTCATAGCTCTATTGGCCGACGGCGGAGCAGAACGATCAAGCTTTATGCTTTAAAACACGCTCCTTTTGAATGTCCGGAAATCGGGAGCTAGCAGGAACTAATAGCATTTTGGCTAGCGGACATTCGGCATTAACTTTAAAGACTTTAGCTTTATTTTTAGTCATAATGAGTGGGCTGGATAACGTAAACATTAATGTCCCATCAATGTATAAAACCCTCGTGGAGATAACCTTTGTTATAACCATAAAAACACACTCGACAATGACATGGTACTGAATGCTAGCAATAAGCTATTTCGTTAGCCTTTTGTTCAAAGACCCATGTCCAAAACGATTTACAAAACATTTCCCAATAAACCTTTTAACTTCTCTCTCTGGTTTCTCTGCCCAAACCTGTCGATGCCTCATGTGAGTTCGTTCCACTTTGGTCATTCACGGAAGGCAGTGAAAAGCAGGCAAGTTGTTGGTTTGTTCTTGGCGGGCTAGCGTTTAGCTCTGCAGCTATGAGCTAACCAACAGCGTGGTCTGGGCAGCTTGGAGGCCTCGACCGATGTCCATTTAATAGTCTGATCGCTCAGCTTGTCTGGTGAGGGAAGGCATCCACCGTCTCACGCCTGCTTTCCTGCAACAGCTGACAAAATGAACAAAGCTGTTTCGGCATCTCTTACTTTGCGGATGGTTTGTGCAGAAGTCAGAGTGCAACTTAGCTCCGTCCCAGCAGTTCCTCCGATGGCAGGGAGGTCCTCCATCGAAACAGGCAGACGAGTTTAGCAGACCCTGGATCAAGCGTGGCTTGCCCAGCCACATTCCTTCAGATGTCCCAGGCAGAGGGGACCATGTTTCAGGGGAAGGCTAACCCCCCCCCCCCTCTCTCTCTCTCCTCGGGAGCCCAGGAGAGAAGTGGTGGTCATCTGAGGGTCTGGTCAGGAGTGTGAGAGAGCTTCAGAAGAGCGGGTGATCAGACGTGTTCTGACTTTTTATCTGTGAGGGGTTGGTTCACAGGAGCATCCGGCTGAGAGAGGAGGTCCTTTGTGCCTGTGAGGGTCTCATGTTTGCAGCAGGAGTGGAATTCCTTTTGTTACCTCCTCCATACTATTGTTCAAAATTCAATCTGACATCATTATTCATCATGCCGTTAATATGGCACAACATCAGAATATTTCACAAGACTGAAAAACATTTCCTATTTATCTGTTCTTTATCTTCCATTTTTTTATTGCATATATATTTGTGTTGAACTATCAAGATAAAATGTCAATGAAAAGCAGTGGTGTTAAAGTGGGACTGTAAGGCTTTGTGGGGTTAAAATACTTGTACAACGCACAGTGTGTTTAAAACTCTGTATTGTTGTTTTAATATAGTAAAATTTGCATTTTATTTACCTGGCCAGCCACATTGATAATGTATAGCACTCTGCGCTCTGCACATTATCAATCACAGACTGCTTCCATTGAATCCATTGGGGAAAAGGAGGGACATTCAACAGAACTCTCAGAGCTGATTGGACACAGCGACACCTAGTGCCTGCCTACCGAAGGTTGGTTTTAGCCAATCACGGTATCAAAGTAAAACGTAAGTAGCATGCTTCATCAGAAACCACAAGAAGGTAAGCTAGTCAAGGCACTTCTTGCAATTCTTCTTTCAAAGATGAAATTGTGGATTCTTACAAAACAGATGTGATGGCAGCAGCTGCGATTGCATCCTCCTGTGCTGCCATGTTTATGTTGGTTTGGCTGTGGGCTCAGCAGCTCTTGCTTTCGTCGCAGCATGTTCTGCCTTAAACCATGATACTGCAACGTGACTGGTCCAAACCACTTTTTGGTTCAAACACAAACGGTTGAAACCGGAACGGTATATGATGGATTTTCATGTGTTTGTGAACGCACAAATACCATGAAAATTCATCTTGCAGGCAAGTTTAACATTTTATCCGACAATAAAAAACAATGTTTCTTTCAAGCTTTCCTTGTTAAAGCAGCAACTTGTAACTTTTAGTCACTAGGTGGGATTAGACCTGTAACTTTCACGTTTACCGCAGAAGGGCACTGGCAACATTGCACTGTCGCAAAATTAAACAGTCTCTATCTTTGGAATCTGGTAGCAGACTACTTTTGACCAGAAGATTGAGAAGTCATGGAGTTAATTGTAAAGAACAGGTCACATTCACCAGTCCATAATTATACTCAGAGTCTCCCATTTGAAATGGAGAGTGAGAGGACGAGGCAGAGCCAGGTGGAGGGGGAGCTCCAGGAGCTGTGGAAGATAAGGACAGGACAGAAAACAGGCTCAGTCATCTGATTCTGAAAGGCTGCAGGACCTTCAACACAGGAGAAGAGCTGACATGCAGGTTTGTGCACTATATTTACTGTATTTTGTAATAATAACCACGGCCATGACAAACTATTACTCGAGGATGAGAAAAGTAGAAGCATGAAAGGTTATCTCTCGTGTTTAAGAGGAGCTCAGACTCCACTCTTGGTCACATGACCCATTCAGAGCTGGATCCACACCTTTCAAGTTACAAGCAAGTTTTTGAGAAGGGCAGCCTGCACTATGCATCCATAAGCACTGAGTGCTGTACATTTATGTGAAAAATCATTTCATATATCTCAAATTAAGATAATAATTGGGTCAAAACATGGGGCTGCTTTAAGATCAATCCATATGTTTATCCACAGATATATCTTCATTACTGGCAAGGTATTCAAACCACACGCACCCTAAGAAAAACAAGATGACATGCTCAAAATAAAACAACACACATAGGTTTAAAAATGTCTTGCAAGTCTGTGGCATTTAGGGAGACTGTGAACTAGCTCAATATTTAATTTTCATCCTTATTGCTCTATACATATAAATCAGATTCATTCTGACCCTTAACGGATTTATGAGTTGCATCTTAGACAAAATGTGCTGCTACATTCATCTTTTAACCTTGTTTTGTTCAGCATCACAATTACAGCTGAAACAGTATTTTAATCTTGGCACCCTCTTGTTGTCATTACAATATTTCCATGTAACTACACCTTCATTTTTTGGATGAAAAAAAAAAGATAGATTCTCTAAACTATCATTGTTCTTTAACAGTACAGTGCTGCTCAGAAGTCTACATACACTCATCCTTGACATAAAAATTATCCATTCAAACCACTGTTTCCCAGGATTCGTATTTTCATCATCTTGAACTTGACTTTAAGAAACAGGAATTCGGTTAATGCAGGGACAAAAATGTACAAACACTGACTAGTATTTGGTCAAAGGTCTCCTAACAAGTTGTAGACAAACCACATGCTTTTTGCTTGCACCAACAAGCTCCTAGTGTAATTGAAGCACATGTTTGGTCACTCTTCATAACAGCATTGGGATGAATTAAGATCCTGTTTTCAGGCGCTCACCTACATGGTTGAGTGTTAGTTTGTTTTATCAGTGATAAAACAAACTAACAAACAACTGTGTTGGATAGTTCATGCTACCTCCTCATACCTGACACAGCTTATTTAAATAACATGTAGGACCTAAATATCTTACTCAAATGGTCCCAGCTAAGAGTATAGGATTAGAAATCAAAGCTAATAGATAAGCTTACAAATTTAAGCTATTTCTTCAACCCGAGCTATTTCCATCCATCCATCGTCTATACCCGCTTATATAAGCATGGTTGCAGAGGGGCTGGTGCCTATCTCCAGTGGTCATTGGGCGAGAGGCAGGGTACACACTGGACAGGTCGCCAGTCCACCTCAGCTATTTTCTCTCACTTAATTATTTTATTTCTTACTTGTCTTGTGGACAAGGTCTACGTTCACAAATAGGCTTTGCTTTTTAATTTGGTTTCCGCTCTTTGTTTTACCGACCCACATACAAATCTGTATTTGACTACGAAATGGGAATGATGATGAAAAGGTGCAAAGTAGTAAGTCAAAGCTACATGATAACACAAGCCTTAGGACTCTCACAAACCTCTGGCTTGTCTCGGGCTTTTGATGTTGAATTGGCGCCGAGTAGTACCATTAAATCTGTGTGTGTAATAATGATCCTTTGCCAGGGGCCAGCTTTAAAAAATGAGAGGAAGTGCGCAACTTTTATGATAACAGCTTCTGTTTTCATGTCTTGTAAATTAATCTAACATTCAGCTAGAGCATTGAAATATCATGGAGGAAGCAAAGAGCTGGAAGCCGCTTAGTATTAAATTTAGCCAATAGATCAGAACACGCAAAATGATCTCACATTGTAATGATGGCAGCCTCTGACACTGGACACAACACAGGCGAGTTTTAACTACACAGAGAGAATCCATGGCTTGTTAATTAACATTGCATACTAATGAACAGTGTTGGGAGTAACGCGTTACAAAAGTAATGCATTACAGTAATGTATTACTTTTTGATGTAACGCAGTAGTGTAAGGCATTACTAATAAATTTTCTGTAATATTTTACTCGGTACATGTTCAGCAAAGCTTGCATTACAACACTTATTTATTTAAAAAAAAAAATCGAAAACTGCGAGACCGCCAGACATTTACGAAGGAGGCTTAGGGCGGGTTTTACAGGAGTGACGCGACGCGAGACATGATTTCTGCGTAGTGCTCATGACATTAGAGTTTACATACAGTTCTGTTGTGTCTAATATTAATATACCCAAGCTATTCATGGAAATTACCAGATAATCACTTTACCTCTACCATACTTTTAATAGACTTAGATAATTTGTGATTTTGTATGTCATCCTTTCTTGTCTTGAGACTTCACTTTGCCAATTATATGTTATATTGTTAGTAGCCTGGATAGCCCACAGTCATTTTGGAATATCATATTGCCTTCTACTGGATGTAAAATGCTCTGTTAACATTTACTATGTTACTTACATGTAATTTATTTTTACATTTTGTCATTTTAGAAATGGCTACCTTGTAGCAACAAAATAACTACCTTGTAGTTATTTTGGTGAAAGTTTTGGTGAAAGTAACTCAAAAGTAATACAGGAGTAATGTGACGCATTACAATTCTGAGACAGTAATATTGTAATGTAAATAATTACTTCTAAATAACAGTAACAAGTAATCTATAATGTATTACAGTTTGGAAGTAACTTGCACATCACTGCTAATGAATGGATTTAACCGTCCTCCTGGCTCTAACCACGAAAAAGAAAATTATTAGAGAGAAGCAAAAGGGTGGGAAGGAAAGGTGTGGGATGATGTGCTGAGAGAGGCAATCAGATAGAAACATGAGAAGTGATATTTGAAGATGATTACAACTAATCTAGAGAAGCTTCTCACAGATAGTTTGCTCAGCGACAGATGATGATCATGTGCAAGTCATGGAGTTATTGAAAAGAAATTACCAGGAAGATCTGTCTTTTATGATTGTTCATATGATTGTTATAAAAACTGGGTGGATGAATTGGAGGGATTTAGAACAGGTTGAAATTGTTCTCTTTTGCTTTCTATCACTTTGTTATTATGACATAATGTGAAAACACAGTTGTTTCTAATGGTACTGATTGCCCAGGAGCCTCTCATTTCCCCTGTAATTCTGTCTGCCAGTAAGTGCAAAATTTGCACAGACCATGAAGACCATGAAGGCAAATCCTTTTATCTACAGATAAAAGGATTTGCATTTACAGCTGCTGGACAACCTAGAATAATTACACATGTTTATTGTTGCTTTTCATTACCGGTATGTGGAAAGTTCAACAACCTATCCTAAATATTTGTACAAACTGATTTTTACTGTGTGTAATTTTGATTTGGTTCAAAAACACACTAACCCTGTTTAATGCATCCTCAAACAAATTCAACACTACAGGTACATCTGAGAAAATTTGAATATTGCTTAAAAGTGCAATATATTTTACCCAGTCATTTCAGAAAGTGAAACTTATTCTATAGAAATTTATTTCAGAGTAAATTTATCAATTTATTTTACAGAGTAAAATATTTCAAGCTTCTAGTTCTTGTACTTTTGAGGATTATGGCTCCCATGCAGAGATAGCACGGAATACAGTGTCTCAGAAAATTAGAATGTCACATTAGACCAATCAACAAAAGGATGTTTTAAGCACAAATGTCAGGTTTCGGAGAAGTCTATCCCTTTCTATGCTCTCAATACTTGGTTGGGCATCATCTTGCATGAATTACTGCTTCAATGCACCGTAGCATAGAGGGGATCAATCTGTGGTGCTGCGTAGGTGTAATGGAAGTCCTGATTACTTTGATTGCTGCCTTCAGGTTATCTGCCTTGTTGGGTCTGGTGTCTCTCATATTCCTCTTGACAACAGCTCAACGATTTTCTATGGGGCTCAGGTCAGAGGAGTTTGCTGGCCAATCAAGAACAGCAACACCATGGTTGTTGAGCCAGCTTTTTGTACCTTTGGCAGTGTGGGCAGGTGCCAAGTCCCCCTGGAAAGTAAAATCAGCATCTCCATACAGCTTGTCTGCATGAAGTGCTGTAGAATTTCCTGGTAGATGGCTGCATTGACTTTGGACTTCATAAATACAGTGGACTAACACCAGCAGATGACATGGCACCCCAGATCAGCACTGACTGTGGAAACTTCACTCTGGATTTAAAGCAATGTGAATTCTGTGCATCTCCGCTTTTCCTCCAGACTCTAGGACCTTGATTTCCAAATTAAAATAGAAAATTGGCTTTCATCCGAAAACATGAGTTTGGAGCATTGAGCAACAGTTCAGTTCCTTTTCTCCTCAGCCTTTAAATGGTCTCTCAGTCTGGGTCAGTAGGCTACACAGTCATGGGGAAGACTGCTGACTTTACAGATGTCCAGAAGACAATCTTTTAGGAGGAGGGTAAGCGACAAAAGGTAATTGTTGAAGAAGCTGGTTGTTCAGAGCTCTGTGTCCAAGAATATTAACAGAAAATTTAGTGGAAGGAAGAAGTGTGGTAGGAAAAGGAGCACAGCAAAAGGGAGAACTGCAGCCTTGAGAGGATTGTCAACTGAAAGCCATTCAAGATTTTGGGGGCACTTCACAAGTAGCGGACTAAGGCTGGGGTCAGTGCAGCAAGAGCTACTATGCACAGACGAATCCTACACATGGGCTGCAAGCGTCTTTCCTGGGGTTAGGAAACCTCTGCAGTTTTTTGGAGTTGATTAGCTGATGAGGGTGTGACATCATGAGTTTCAAATAATTAACTTATTTGCAGTATTCTAATTTTCTAAGACACTGCATTTTGGGTTTTCACTATGTGTAAGTGATAATCAAATCAAAATTGCAAGAAACAAAGTCTTAGTATAAAACACTATGTGTAATGATTCAATGTAATATAAGAGTTTCACTTTCTGAGGTGACTGGCAAAAAATATAGCACTTTTTTGCAATGTTCTTTTTAGATCTACCTGAATTAGATTTACCCATATAATTCCAGTTGAAAATCATGGTGGACAATTAATTACCATGATCAAGAAAGAGTAAAATGACACAATGGTTATAGCAGAAGGGTAGGAATATCGAACTCTAGCCTCCTCAAACCTCTCATTGAGTCACAGCAGATGGTCACTGACATTGAGCCGGCTCCCTGTTAAAAAGGAGTTTGCTGCAAAGATATAACCTGACAAAAGCCAGCTGTATGTTGCTCCGCCTAGCTCCACTCACATACATCTGGGACACCGCCGGTAGAAAGTGATTTCTCCAACCAAATTTATGGTCTGGCCAATCAGGATGCAGGGCTGGAGCTTCATAGATGTGACGTAGTGGAGACGCGACCATGACGTGAGACTGTTTTGATAGCAATGGCGGCTCGTCGAGGAAGCAAGCGTTAACGTTGATGCTGCTATTTCTTCCGTGTTGTCCAATCTACCTAATATTGTTTCATTAAAAGAACATCAGAGAACGCCTCTGAAGGCTTTTGTTGGTGGAAACGATGTTTTCGCCCTTCTCCCAACTGGATTTGGCAAGTTTTGTTTTCCGGGGCGCGCGCCCGGTTAGCGGTTAGCGCTAACTATGTTAGGAGGCCTTTAGTCCTCAACGCGGTCGGCCCGGAATCGACTCCGACCCGTGGCGCTTTGCCGCCTGTCTTCCCCCCTCTTCCTGTCAGCTCACTGTCAATAAAACGCGTGCCACTAGAGCCGCAAACACATTATTATTTTTTTTTTTTTCCTGCGTCGCTATCATCAGCGTCACGGGTTAGCTTCGGTGTGAGTGGTTGAAATAGCACGTCAATAAAGATGACAGACAAGTGGCTTATCCAATCATATGCAAGAATTTTTGATAAGGCCCAGCCTTCTGTTTAGGCAATTCCTATGGCGGTGTCCCAGATGTATGAGTGGAGCTAGGCGGAGCGACATACAGCTGGCTTTTGTCAGGTTAGCAAAGATAATGAGCCGATGCAGTAAACCGTCCATTGTTGCTACACATTTATTCAGGAGGAAGGATTACTGCTACGTCAGTTACTTTATGCAGTTGGTTAGCTTTTCTTCCATAGGCTAAATGTATTGTAATACAACTAGTGGAATACTTATTATATGTTTGTAGTACATTGGCTATATATTGTTGCAAATAAATACATTGGATCTCTTTCTTGCAGGTGCAGTGAAAGAACATTTTGAAATCTTCGCAATATGAATAAACTAAATTGAATAGCTCATTAAACTTCTGAGACTTCTATCAATCATCCAATGAAACATTCCATGGATCATTTGCATCATTAGCAGGTGAGACTTGGGAGCATCTTCTCCCCAAGAACAATCAACACCGGTGCCCCCAGGGGTCTGTCCTCTTCCCTCTCCTCTCTGTATAATGACTGCACGTCTGCGGGAATCTGAAACTCCTGAAGTTTGCAGATTACACCACTGTCATTGGGCTGATCCAGGGCAATGATGAGTCATACAGACAGGCGCCAGAACCACTAAACCCGCTAAAGACCGTGGAGATGATGGTGGACTTCATGATCTTCCCCCTCCTTCATTGACACCATCTGTAAGAATGCCCAGCAGAGACTGTACTTCAGAGCATGTTAATGAAATTGTCCTAGGTTTATCAGGAAAAAAATAAAAAATTTATTAGCTATTAAATATCAACAGTTTTTAATGCTTATTAGAAAAATGTTATTAAACTTTTTCGTAAAGTTAAATATTGTTTAAGTTAATCTTGGCTGCTGTACCTTGTCTGTCAGGTACAACTTTGTAAAGCGGTTAAAAACAGTGCTGAAACAAAGTGCTGCACAGAGCGAAAGACTAAAACACATCCATTAAAAAACAAGAATAAAAAAGATAATGCATAAAACAATACGACCAATTTAAAACAAAATTAATAAATAATAATAAATAAATCAATAATAGTAAATTTTAAGCAGAGTTTTAAATGGAGGCAGTGAAGGAGCCTCTCTTATGTACAGCAGCAGGTTATTCCACAATTAAGGACCAACAATATAACATGCCCTGCTCCCTCTGAGCTTCCTCTTAGACCTCGTTACCTCCAGGAGATGCAGTTCAGCTGACCTGAGGGGCCGAGAGGACGAGTGGGGATCAAGAAGCTCAGAGAGGTACGGTGGGGCAGGGTCATTGAAACACTTAAAAATGAAAAGAAGTATAATAATGTTAAATGAACTTTAAAAAACACTGGGAACCTATGGAGTGAGGCCAGAATAGGGTTGGTATGCTATGTTTTTGGAGTACTTGTTAAAAGATGCACAGCAACAGTTTGAACCAGCTGCACATGAGAGAGCAAAGACTGAGTCACGCCAACATTGTCCATTACAGCACCATAATCCAGGCGGGATGAAATAAAAGCATGGATTAATGTTTCAAGGAGCTGTCTTGACAGAAAAGATTTAAATTTTGCCAGCTGCCTTCAGTGATAAACTTTACAAAAAGCTCTCTGACAATCACCTTTCTCTGACCTCACCCAGTTATAAACCATCCCCAAGTCTTTGTAGCGCATTTTCGTTAGTTTGACATAGTTTCCTTAATGTTCTGTATGCGTCAAAATCCTTTATGTTTTATTTTATGAGCGTCCTGGCATGCAGCTGAGGACACTGCTGCGTATTTTGATTGACAGCCGACGCAGCTCTCATTGAGGAGGACTGCAGCTCTGCCCTCTGTGTTTCAGAAAAATGCATGTCGAATAAGTTTTTGACTTTTTCGAATGTGACCCAGTCAAATGTGGGACATTGTTTTAGTTTGTGGGACACTGGGACAAGAGTGACATATGAGGCACAGTCCTGCACAAATCAGGACATCTGGGCATGTATACATCATGTATATATTACCCACAAGGTGGGCAATAAAGATGAACTACTCCGCTGATGCAAATTTCAGAAAGCAGTTTCTTCACATCCTTACCTCGGTCCTTTTCACACTTCCCCTCATCCTTTTTTCTTTTTTTGTGATATTGTGACCCTGAAGGCTTTTGGCTGTTCATGGTGTCAGTCCTAGTGAGACTGGGAGTTACGGGAGACCGTGGAGGAAAGGATTGCAGATTGGGAAATTTAAAAGTGTAAATTGATTGGAGCCATCTAGTTTATGTTTACAGACTCCTTTTGAATTTTAGAACACAGATCTGTGTGGTTCAGTTCATTCACAAAACTGTACAATTTCAAACTGCAATGAACAATTAGAGCTGCAGATAGGATCATCAGTACTGACCTTTAATCCATTCATGGCCTGTACAGGTGCAGGGCCAGAAAAAGGGCAGCTAAAACAGCTGTGGACCTATCTCATCCTGGTCACAGGTTATTTAGACTTTTACCCTCAGGTCAGCGCTCCAGAGTGCTGATGGCTAAAACGACCCAAAAGAACCAGTTTCTACCCCGAGGTGGTGACTCTGATGAACACTATACAGTCTGGGTAGCCAGCTATTCTGCTGTTGGCAAAAAAAACAAAAACTATTTTTTACCCTGTACATTCTGTGTCAAGATTCCCAGGTTACTGATAGTATACGTTTCTGGGGATTGTGCAGCTTTCTGTTTTTGCACCTTTTAGTAATATTAGTAATATTAGTCTGATTCTGTTCTATCTGTCATCATTTTAGATATTTTTATTTTCTTTTTGGTTACTCTTGTTCCAGTCAGATCCTTATTTTCCTGCCTGCCTGTCTTCAGTTTTTTATTTTAATTTATTTTTACTTGTCCTGTCTGGCAGTGTAGCATTAATAATTGCTGACTTAATGCCAAAGAGAGCCCAACAGATTTACTTTCAATGGACACAGAAATGGAAAGGTAAAAGAGAAACAAAGGAAGAGAAAAACATAAGGCAAAATGGGGAGAAAAGGAAGCAAAAATAGAGCAGAGGAAAAAGAGGGTACAAGATAACATCCTCTGAGTCTGCTTCTACACCAACAGCAAGGGATATAAAAAGAACAAAACCAATCAAAAAAAGGTATCACAGGTACAAACAACCAACATCCTGATAACATCCCTGAAAAATATTTTCAGGGATGTTTAATATATAAACATTGTTTAATGGAAGATGTATTTAGTGACAGCCAAAGCTAATTATACGGTTTAGCTGTATAGAAGTGAATCTGTAAGCACATCCAAGCACTTGTAGGTGTTTGTGAGAGTGCACTTGTATATGTAATGGTTATCTATAAGAAAAATGCTCAGTAGTGGTTGTGAAGAGCCGAAGACTTGCCCCCCCAAGCGCCGAGGCAGACACCGGGGAAACCAGGACCCCAGACGTCTGAAAGGGCCCCCATGGGGCCAAGAAGGACCAACACAGGGATAGTAGCCTTCCCTATCTCAAGCAAGAGCAGAGGAGAGCCCCAGGAAACCTCCCAACAACCACAATGCCAAAGCCCCCGGGAACTGCAGCGACAAGCCTGCAGGCTCCACCGGCAGCCAGCTACGCCAGAGCAGATCCAGTCATGGGACCAGAGACTTGACGCCCAGAGGCACACCACCCCCCAGCGGGGCCCCGACAGAGCCAGGGAGCTCAAGCCCTGCGAAGCAGCCACCAAGGGTGAGCCAGCACACATTCAAGAACCCAGCCCCAGACACCGAGGAGCACCAACACACTAGCGCTTTGACCAGTGGGTCAAGGTTAGTTAGTGAGTTTAGTTTAGTTAGTGAGTTTATTTTGTCACAGTCTCATATTCACCATGCCTTTGTATTTTTGTAGGTTCTGTCTTCCCCCTGTTCCTGTAATATCATTGCTTTCTGTCCCTCAGTCTAATTACAATTACACCTTTCACCTGTGCTGATTGGGTTCAATTGCCTTCCTCTCGGACTGCTTGTCTATTTAAACTGCGTTCAAAGAGTAAAATGGTTAATGGCTGTACCCGTATAGCGCCCTCATCAAGTCCTGAGGACCCCAAAGTGCTTTACATTACATTCAGTCATTCACTCACACATTCACACGCTGACGGCTGTGAGCTACATTTGTAGCCATAGCTGTACTGGGACAGATTGATGGAAGGGATGCTTTTATACAATCAGCGCCAGGGGGCCCTCTGACCACTGCCAGTTGTAAAAGCAGGTGCCGTGCCCAAGGACACAACTTAAAAGGTCAGAGCTAGGGTTCAAACCAGCAACCTGCCAGTTACAGGACAAACTCCCTAGCTCCTCCACCACTGTTGCAACGATTTATGGTTAAAGGGGTCATGACAACAAATTTCCTTTTTCTGGGGATTTGGGGGTATAATACGGTCTGTTGTGCTCTGATGCGGCTGTGTTAATGTCTAGATTGAAGACCAAAGGACCTGCTCAGGGGCTGTTAATTCTGTCAAAAATGGTCAGATCAGAAAACAGGTTGTCTTTCTATGCAATTCATACTGTCCAATTAGAGCACACCATCAAGCAAACAGCCTTCCCCCTCCCCCCATCTGATGCACCATCTGACTTGAGGGAGGAAGGCAGAGCAGCGAGCAGAGGACAGCCCCAGATCAGCCTCCCTGAATTGGCTGAAACAGGAGGCAGATGCTGCTTTTCAACCTCAACCTTTTTACTAACCTCAGCGGTTAGTAAAATGTGGCTATTTATTTCAGTAACACTGTGTTGAATCGTATCGCCAAGTTAAAGCCTTTGGTCAACTTGGCCTCACCTGTCTGACATCCTGCAACACAAACACTTCAACCAACCATAAAATCATTATATTGGATTTGTAATGGAGTGCTACGCCAAGAAGGGTGGTGTGGACGGAGGGGGAGAGTGGTAGTGGGGGGCTGCAGCCAATCAGAGTTGCAAATCATTACAGCAACCAACCCTTTTACTAAGGAGGGACATTTGGCCTGACAAAACATCTAGCTGTTTTTTTTAATGAAATTCTTTGCAGAAGTTATATGCAGCAATATCAACTACATGAAATGGTGTATACAGTGATGTCATGGCACCTTTAATGTAATGGTTCCAACCTTGCTCTGTTTTCAGTCTTGGTATTTCCATAACAGAATCAACAAAAGAAACCCACAAGAAGCATTATGGATTTTTATTGTATTTAGTTTTTAATTAATTATTATTATTTTTATATATTTCAGTTTTCCTCATTCTGGTTTGGTTTTTCACTTTATGGTCCTCATAAGAACCTACAAAAAATGTAAAATGTAAATAGCTTTGAAAATAACAGTTCTAAACTAATATTTGTGTTTAATCTACATTAACTAAAATAGAATAATGCCTAAAAGCACCAGACAGAAACAATAAACATGCAGTAATTTATTTTAGTACATTTGACATCCCAACTATGACCCTTGAGATCAGCCAGCAGAAGCTTCACACATGCATAAGTTCAGTCGCACAGAAATCTTCTCTTACTGCAGCTGAGAACTGATGTGTGAGAAATTCTGTAAAAGGAGCGGGTGGGTGGGGGGAACTCTTTGTTGAGAAAAGTAAGAACGATAAGTGCTTTCCTGTCAGAGTCTTCAATAACACCAGATAAAATAACTCCTAGATTTTTGGCTAGTCTCTGGTTTCAAAGTAACGAGACAGGTCTAAATTTTCCTTCAGCAACTTAGCAAAGATACTCAGTTATCCCTTGTCCAGCTGGGCTGATCATTTTGCACGTTCACTATTTTGTACCTTTGTAATTTTGGTGTATTTGTACCCAAGTTTTTCAGGTACAAAATGGTACCATGTTTTTAGCCTTTAGAGGGACGCTTTGTACTTGTTTTTACAGTTTTATAATTTCATATATATATATATATATATATATATATATATATATATATATATATATATATATATATATATATGATATAGTTTAGTGCATGGAAATTTGGTTATTGGCTTGTATGATGAAATAACATCTACCAGCAGGATGTCACTCAAAGCTATTCTGGATCCATGGCTCCAAACCTGGGCTGCACAGTGGTGCAGTGGATAGCGCTGTTGCCATGCAGTTTGCATGTTCTCCCTGTGCATGCGTGGGTTCTCTCCGGGGACTCCGGCTTCCTCCCACAGTCAAAATAAAACACAACTGTTAGGTTAATTGGCTTCTCTAAATTCTCCTTAGGTGTGAATGTATGCAAGATTGGTTGTTTGTCTCTGTGTTGTCCTGCGATAGACTGGTGACCTGTCCAGGGTGTACCTTGTCTCTCACCCATTAACAGCTGGAGATAGGCACCAGCACCCCTCGTGACCCCACAAGGGATAGACGTGTTAGAAAATGGATGGATGGATGCTCCAAACCTTTAAAGTGTCCTCCAAATAGGATTCAGAATCCAAATACATGAAAATGAGACAGATCAAAAAGTCAGAAAGAGTAATATACAACAAAAAACAATGTGAATGACATAATAGCACTTTTGCCTCCATATTTAATTTGAATACTTGACTTTGGATATAAACAAAAATGATAGTATGATTTGGCGAAGCAGCAAATAAAGCACCAGTTGTATGATTAAATTTTTTTTTTATCATACCAGTCAACTGAAAAAAATAACTACAGTTATGTTAAAACAGTATAATAGAACCGTATGATTAGGCTCACTTGTCAGACTGAAAGTACTTTTGGAAAATAACAATCTTATAAGCAGGTATTGAACTTACTTATCTGATATGATATTCTAAACTAAGAAATTTTCATTTCATTAACTGTAAGCAGAAAATCTTAATGATCAGCAGACATAAAGGCTTGAAAACATGAATCTGTGTTCAAATAATACAATGTGTGTCATGGAGTTACAGACATGAATTAACTTTCCAATAATATTGTAATTTACTGAATATGACCATAGTTCAGTACAAATTTTGTCCAAGAGAGAGTAGGCATTGATACCCATTGTTAGTCACCACAATTGAGTCAAGTAGTGCTTCATTAATGTCATTGCCGTTCATTTGTGAACATTGTTCTAATTTTAGACATGTTTCACTGTCTTTACAAGTAGTAAAATCTGTCATGCATTCTAGCCATCTGCTGCTGTATTTTTGGGTTGACTGTCTTTCTCTGCTCGACTCCAATCCACTCCACTCCACTCTATTAATTAGTGTGAGCAGATACACCTGCTATCCTAATTACCTCCACTAGTTTCACCTATTACCTCGCCTTTAAATACCTGCCTTCCACAGCCAGTCTCAGCCAGATTTTCTGTGGGAATTGCTGTCCAGCGTTCTTGTCTGCAGTGACTGTTTTTGAGCCTGTCTTCTCGTTTTACTGGATTCTCTGTTTGCCTTGCCGTCGCTGCATACCTCATCGGCCTTCTGACACTGTACACGACCTGGACTTGATTTAGATTCCTGTCTACCCCTTTTGGATCTGTCTGTCTCTTTCTGCCTCCCTTCTCCACGTGTGAGCCCTGCCCATCTCACATACCTGCTCTCAGCATATTCAGTCCGTCATCTCCTGCTGTGTGCTGCCTGCATTCAACACTACATGTTTCCTGCTCACCCTGGACTCTAACCTGCCAGAACCACGTTTTTGTTTGTTTGATTGATTTTTAATAAACCCTTTAAGCGCAGCACTGTGTCTGGCTATTATCGGGTATTATAGGGTTCTCTGTCTGGCTCTGCATTATGGACATCAACTGTAAATAAATCGTCAGCAGGTTATTTAATGACATAATGACACCTTTGAGGGGTATCTTTAGATTTATTTAACATTTGTGGTCAACAAACAATTTTTATATTTAAACTACACTACACTATACTTATCATGATACTGTTCAATTTAATTTTCACGCCATGCAGATTAATGCCGCTGGGTACCGGGAAATCCATAGTATGTTTGCCAGCACTTTTTAACAATGCTCCATCCTGACCCACATGCAGAGAAGCAAAATTTGTTTACCTTGACCAAAAACACTAACCAGGATAAAAGCAACCTCTGAAACCCTGGCTCGATATTCTGCCTGTGAAACAGTGGCACCCTTTGTGTTGTAACACAATATCCATCTGCAGCTGGAGACCAAATCCTTTCAGCATTTGACCCTTTTTTGAACACCATTATGTTAGACCAGTGGATTTCGAGGAATATGCGAGAGGCGATGATTCCCCCCCAAAATGATAAGATGGAATGTAAAGGGTGAAGTCTACAACGTGCACTTTTTCATTGTCATGTTATGTCAGAGACCTCTGTTGATCCATCCATTCCCCCAGCTCTCAGCAGTAATGACTTTATGGGATTCTTCATAAATAAAACTTGATTCTATTAAAAATGAAATCATTGGCATCCTCCCGAACGTGATTACATCATCCTCAGTAAGTGAGGCAACAGAACCTGATCTGAACTGCAGTAGAGCTTGAATTTTAGCTTCATCTAAATCGTCAACTTGTTTGTTAGACCCAATCCCAACCAAGTTATGTAATGAAGTGTTCCCTTTGAATAATGCCCCCATTTTAGACATAAGTAATCTATTCTTAGTAAATGGATATGTACCTCAGGCTTTTAAAGTAGCTGTTGTTAAACCTTTACTTAAGAAACCTTCTCTTGATCAAGATAACTTAATAAATGACAGACCTATATCTAATATTCTTTTCCTACCTAAAATTCTTGAGAAAGTAGTTGCTAATGAAGTATGTGAACATTTACAAAGTAATGACCTATTTCAAGAGTTTCAGTCAGACTTCAGAGCTCATCATAGCAATGAAACAGCTCTGGTGAAGGTCACCAATGATATTCTCTTGGCCTCAGATAATGGACTTATGTCTGTACTTATTCTGTTAGATCTCAGTGCTGCATTTGATATTGTTGATAACAATATTCTCCTAGAAAGACTTGAGCATACTGTAGGGATTAAAGGAAAAGCATTAGACTGGTTTAAATATTAACTGTCTGACAGATTCCACTGTTACTCTGATGACACTCAATTATATTTACCCATAAATCGACTGTAGTTACTTCGACTACAGGCATGTCTTGACTTTAAATTTCCCTCTTTTAAATTCTAACAAGACAGAAGTTGTCATCTTTGGTCCAGTCTTTTAAAAAACAAACTTCTTAATCAATCACTTAATCCTAATGGCATTAAATTGGCCTCTGGTAATAAAGTAAAAAAAAAAGTTTTGGTGTCGTTTTTGATAAAGTGTATAATTAGAGTGGCTTAGGTTACTCTGAGCTATCTCTATAGTCATGCTGCTATAGGCTTAGGCTGCTGAAGGTAATCAAGATCTATTTCTCTCACTCTGCTGAGTTCTCCTACTGTTCTCCAATTTGCATTGTTAGTTGTTATTTCAACGTTTAACTTCATGTTCTCTTTTTTTCTCTTTATACTAGACACACCTGGGCTGGCGTTCTGTTAGCTGTAACACCATCCCGGGGAGCAGATCATCTGCCATTACTATATTAAATAGAGAGGATTCCTGGATCAATGTGTGCTTCTGTGCTTTTTTGTGTCTGCTGTCTTTGTGTCTTCTGTCTTCTCAAACCTCCAGTTAAAGGGGAGTTTTCCTCTCTACTGTCGTTTCATGCATGCTCAGTATGAAGGATTGCTGCAAAGCCATCGACAATGCAGATGACTGACCACTGTGGCTCTATGCTCTTTCTGGAGGAGTGAATGCTGCTTGTCAAGACTCGATGCAATCTGCTGGGTTTCCTTAGATAAGAAACTTTTTGACCAATCTGTCTGGATGATTTGATTGAATTTGACTTTGTAAAGTGCCTTGAGACGACATGTTGTGAATTGGCGCTATATAAATGACATTTAATTGAACTGAATAAAAAATAACTGCTCTCTAAAATGAAGCCAATAAACAAAAGAAGCCTAAAGAGAAATTTACGAACATGAACTGTAAATGATAACTTTTTTGCATCAATATAAGCAATAGTATAGCAATGACAGCAAAGGCCAAAGCTTTGGATAACTTAAAGTGTAACCAACCGCAATGTAAAGGCATAACCCCACTCCCAGAAATATTTTGAAGAAAGCCACCATAGTGGGTGTTTCCAAGAGTGTGGGGATGAGCAGTGGGGATTAAGTTGGGCTTGGGGCTGTGGTCAAGACAAGGGAAAGTGACATGTTGAAACATGGAGTGACACGGGTGACATCTGATGGGTTTGCCATGGATTAGTCTTTTGAGGTGAAGATTATTTGCCCCCCTTGTCACCAGAGGTTGAGTGGGGCTGAGCCTTATCGATTCGAGTCGCTGTCTCAAGGCTAAGAAATACCTGACACAGTGAAGGACAGAATGGGTGACGTTTCTGAGTGGTAAAGTGATGTTAGGAGCATCATTGCTAAAATGGGCTAAAATTCAAAGCAGTAACAAATGCTAAACGCTATCAATCAATGCTCATGATTCCAACTCCTGAGTCTGACTCCCCATCAGGACGTGTCTGAGTGAGATGCTTTTATATGAAGGTATGTACTACTTCAGTGATACTAATTTTTTCACAAGAGCCACATTGGCAGACCAAGGTCAAGAGGAGACCCACTGTTATGACAATTTGCCAAGTCACTGACATAAATAAACCATTTTATCTAAATACTGGCTACCCCACATTAAAAAACAGCAGTCAATATATTTTTTATTAAAATTGTGTTGATTTTAAATCCCAACATGTTCCATCCAAATCACCACAGAACACACTTTAATTAAAGTGTGTTTATTTACCTTTCTACAGGGAAGAACGGAAGCTGGCATGCATGTCCTTAACCTTCTTCATGTTGTATTTGTAGCTTGTTGTTGCGATTATAGTGAGACATTCAAGGTGACCATTGGTCAGTCTGTTTCTCTGTTTCCTCTTGATAATGTTCATGGTTGAAAATGTTGACTCACATGTGTATGTGCTCACGAAGAAAGACATCACCTTCTGTAAGAGTGGTTTTAAGTTGGGAAAGTCTGCTTCAGAAACCAAGCTCCAGAAGTTGCCAACACTTGCTCTGTGTTCAGCTTGGAGAATGTCATTTGCTTGCAGGTCAATTATATCACTTTCAAGAGAGGCACGGCTGTTACGGCAGAACTGTGTGATGGTTGGTGTAAGAGAGGATATATCCACATGAAAGGGATTTTCAATAAAATAAAAAATGCCCTTATGTTCATTCACATCACTGAACCTGGATTCAAACTCCCCACTCAACTCCTTCAAAACTTCAACAAAACCACTGCAGCTGAAGTGCTGCTGCAAAGTAGGCTCACTTTTGGTCTTTTCTTTCAGTCTTGGGAAGTGCGTGAGGTCTTTGTCAGGTATCCACAGAGCAGTTATTTTGTTCTGGAATGCTCTGATTGCCCTCATCATGTCACTTGGCAACTTGTCTCTTCCCTGGAGCTGCAAGTTGAGAGAGTTCAGGTGACTGGTAATATCTGTTAGAGAGGCCAGCTGTATGATCCAGTGTGGGTCTTTTAACAAGGGGTTGTGTTTCCCTTTATTGTCCAAGAAAGTGCAAATTTCAGGAAGGTGCTGAGAAACCGCTCAAACACCTTTCCACAAGACAGCCACCTTACTTCACTGTGCATCACTAAATCACTGTACTCTGTGTTACAGTCTTCGATTAACCGTCTAACCGATTAACTGCCTGTGGTTTAGTGCTGTTGAAACAATATAGTTTACCACAAGCACAACAGTTTGCAAAGTCATTATTTCTGAGCTTTGATGCAAGTGTCTGCTGATGGATAATGCAATGAAAACAGGAATTTATTCCTGTTTGTCATCTCTTTTTTTCATGAGGCCAACAAGACCCTTCTCTTTGCCTCGCATGCTTGGAGCACCATCAGTACATACACTTGCAAGTTTTGACCAGCTTAGATGGTTTTGATTGAAAAAAAATCAACAGTGCATGCCGAACATCCTCACCTTTGGTTTGGCCAAGAAGCGGAAGTAAGCCCAATATTTCCTCCTTAATAGTGTTTTTTTGGGGGAACCTCACCCAAACACACAGCTGCCCATTATCGCTGATATTTGTGCTTTCATCCAGTGCGATGCTGAAACAGGGCACTGTGCGCAGGTCAGTGAGCAGCTGGTCACATATGTCCCGTCCAATATCCTCCATCCGTCTCATTATTGTTGAATCAGACAGTTGTAATGCTTTTATTCATTTAAGAATTGCATCCTTGTTGTCAGTCTGCAAACATTATTTCTGCTGAGGCCAAAAGCAGTCTTTCACTATCTCAGCGTCCGAGAATGGCTTTTTGGCCCTTTGTTTGCATATTAAGCACAGAGGATTCTTGCTGTGAAGAACAAATCAAAATTTGTCTGTCCTTTTGTCCTGAAATGTTCGGTGTTCGTCTTGTATTACACGTATCTTGCGCTTTTTACTGTGAATGTAAACTAAACAAGTATGTAAAATGTAAAAAAAATTGCACAGTAACATTAAAGGAGAAATAAGCAAAGTTTCACCACTAGGTGGACTGCTGAGCACTGTCTGTAGACCAAAACAAGATGTGTGAGAAGCCAAGACTCTCTACTCTCTTGATTTTGGGGTGAGTTACACTTTAAGGACAATCACAGTTTTCATTTGTTTGTAAAAGGTTAGTGTCAAAAGGGTTTTTAAAGGCTTTTTAAAAACGCTTCTAGATTAACTTTCTAAGGAATGTTACATAACCTACTTGGCTGACTCTTTTTGATGGGAAGTAGCTCAGCTCTAAACTATACCATAGCCATCTAGTGAGGAAAACCTGTTTCATCAGTAAAAAAAAAATTGTGAGCACAGGTACATTTTAGATTATGGAGAAAACAGTTTCCCCTTAACATCAGTCTCTGTTGGTAACAAAGGTCTAAAGTCTCAACATAGCCTGTTGTGTTTGTATTGTTGATGAAGCCCCTTATTTTGTCTATCCTATCTCTGGGGAGGCTCCTTGGACAAGTGTGGAAACTTTCTGGACTAGCAGGTTCTCATACAGGCACATGTGAAAACTTTTGACATGTTAAAGTCTTCTTCTTTTTGGCATAAATCTGTCAAGTGCAGAAACTTCTTGAGAAACTAACAAACTGGTCAGTTCATTAGCAGGACCAGCGCAAGACGTTAAAACCAATGGAGGTTTTCTGACGGCATTTTAACAGGGGCTTAAATCAGGGTGGAAAACTTGGGCAGAATATTATCTTATGACCTACGGCCCCCTTCCTTCCTTTCTCTCTGCTGAAGGTCGTCCTCGTTGCTGCTGTGCGAGATAAGGTCTCGGAGCAGAGCAGCATTTTTTGCTTTGCTCTCCTACTCACTGCCCTCGCTAGGAAGACAAGATGGGTACATTTTGGTCCCGAATTGATGTCTCTTATGTAGATGATCAGGAAATCTTTAGAGTCTCCAGTGTAGAGGAAACTGATAAGTTGGCAAGCAGCTCACCAGCCAGTTGAAAGCTTGTGGAACAGCAACTCTTAAATAATTAGATTCTTTAATTTCATCAAGTGTCTAGGTGGAATGTCTGTAGCAGAAGATCACAACACAGCTTCATTCTAAGGCCTTCAGACTAGCGAGGTGGATGTTGTTTCATCAGCAGCTGACGGAGACTTCTACTGTTTAGGCCTGAGGGGTTTCAATATTTTATCAATTCCTCTGCATGAATCCAGGGTTCAGTCTCAGTGACCTATACAAGGTGGTGGGAAACAGAAGACTCTAGAAAAAATAATGTCCCCCATACATGACACAGTTACAGCCCTGTAAGCTCCTTCAGTGTCATGCTGCTGCATCCTAAATGCACAATGAAGAAATATTGTAGGGGTTCTGAGCAACTGTTACACTCTGTAGCCATCACTGATCCCAACAAACTTAGTAACTTCTTGATAGTCCTGCTCCTCGTTGCACAGGTTTCAATACTCTTGAAAATAGTCTTTGTTTTGCACAAATACACAAGAAAAATTTCATTACATGGCTGTTTTTTACAACTGTTGTTTTTCTTGGGTTCTACTGTATATTTGGAGATTGTAGCTTATGATACAATTTATATTAAATCCTATTAATGTAGCTGATTTTCATGTCTCTGTGCTGCTGATACACTGAAATCTCCCACCGAATGACAATGAAGGGCTATTCGATTCTATTTGAAATATACTGTTATGACGTTCACCAAACACAAAGGAGAAAAGAAAACACTTGGAAAAACCCACTACTCATTCTAAAACTGTTCTCTCCCCATCTAGAGGCTATTAATTATTGTGAAAATTGTGTGGTTCAATTAAACAGCCTTCCTGCTTTCTCTTTCACACATTCCTTGCTCAGCCAGTGGCCCTCCTCTCTAGCTGCCCGTTTCACTTGCTTATGACATCACACTGAGCTATTTTTAGCTCCATGCACGAGGAGAGGGAGTGAGAATGACACAGTCCCTTATAGATTTGGTGGTAGTTGTGTTGGAGGAGGATGGGGAGGAGGAACAGGAAAAGCGTGGGCAGATTCAGGATGCATGCTAATTTGAATATTCATATAAACAGCTGCATTCACAAAAGGGATGAGCACAGATTCATGAGTGCAAATCTGCTTTACAGATTGTGGAATGACTGACATGACTAATAACTGGCGTACAATAATAAGGTACATTCACACTAATGTGAATGAGCGATAACATTTAAAGATAGAGATGAGTTGTCTACCTTAGTATTGATAGGAATACCGTCTCTGTCATTGGGTGATATTTAACAGCTGTGTCTCAGGTTCCTGGATCCTGTGTCATTTGTAATAAACATTTTCTCTGTAGTATCGCATTGTCCTAGACAGAAGAGGGCCAATGTGAAAGAAGTGTGGTTGTTTCTTTAGGAGTTGCTTCAAATCAATCATCAGGCATAATTCAGCATTAGTGCGAGAGGGGAGTCAGAAATGGTGATGGGAATAAAGTTAAAACTGAAAGGCTACAAATAAGATATTTAAATAAAGCACGAGTTTTGGACAATCTTGTTAGATTAAAATTTCAACAATTTTTGACTTGAAAGCCTTAAGGTACACTTTCTGAACAAATAGAATTGTGGGATTTGAATAAAAAATATAAATCTACACAAAATGACGTCCTGCTTTTGTCATACCACCATTTGTTACACAAAAAGTGTGACTGCATAATGTCTTTCTATTAAAGTAGATGATCATATTGGTGAGAGGTAATTTGAGCCCTCATGTAACAAATAGCCGTTTGTTACCTCTAAGAATTAACACCTTTAACTTTTCACTTTAGCACTTTAATTTGCATATTTAGCTCTTTGGAAAGCATGCAGCACTTTGAGAAAACATATTTGCATGTTTCAGAAATAATTGCGCACAGTTGAACAAAGTGTTTATTGATTATTCTTTCCTTCTTCCTGGTTTTAGATCCAGTGGCACAGCAGCACTTTAATAGAGTGTTTGGGCCCTGGAGAAGAAGGGTGGCAAAAATACCAACAAAGTCAATATTTGTGCAATATTTCCATTTATACTTACAGTAGACTTAGACAACTTTATTATCATTTTGTATGTACAGAGTGTATACGGAACGAAATTTCGTTGCATACAGCTTACAACAGTGTTATGGGATTTCAGGTGGAATAAGGCAGCATTACAATACAATATAAATTGCAGCAGTGATCAGATGTAACAGTGCAGGAGAAAAACAGTGTGCAAGAACAGTGTGCAGAGAATGTTCAACCATTGTTTATGTACAAATATAATGGTGCAAAAAGGCATTTGTATGCAAAAGTACCGTGCAGTGCAAATAATATGTGCAAAAATGCAGTAAACATTGAGTTGTGTACTATTTAAATGGATAATAAAAGTTCGGCAACGTTGGTAGTGCCAAATAAAGATGCAATTTAGTCCTTAGTGTTTGTGTTTTGTTGCATCTTAAAGTGTTTTAGTGAATTATGTTTTGTATTTGTACTTACCTTGTCCTTGTGTCCACTTCCATCACCTAAAAGAAACCCGTGCAGAAACGAGTGCCTTAAGAAGGTTCCGGGCTGGACCAAGGAAGGGAACTGTACAGGGAAGCCAACTTGAGCTGTTAGTGGTTTATGGGGTTTCTGTTTATCTTCGGTGTTTGGTTTAGGATCTTATGTATATAGCTTGGGGATTTATATGGTTTATGGTTGTGGTTTATGGAGGGGTTTAGATAGTTTTATGTACTTATCTTAACATGTGGGGAGAGTTTTTGTGGTTTTATCCAGTTAGTGAGATAGTATTTAAGGCGCCTCGTGCTTCCCCAAGCGCTATTGCACTTGCACTTTTGGTACATACATTTTGTAAATAGGCATAATAATAATAATAATAATAATAATAATAATAATAATAATAATAATAATAATAATAATAATAATAATAATAATAATAATGATGATGATGATGATGATGATGATGATGATGATAATAATAATAACAATAATAATAATAATAATAATAATAATAATAATAATAATAAATCGTGGACCACACCACTTCCCGCCACTGCATCTCTCCTTCTGCACCTCACGTACTCCAACCACTAAAGGCAAGCCTACATGACACCTCACCTTCCTTTTCTCCCTTTCTACTTCTATCTTATACCTGAAAAAACACTCATTATGTACCAATGTACTTAAACCATTGCATATCATTATTTTTCTTTGCAGTTGGGCTACAAAGACAAAAAAGGCTTAAATCTCATATATAATTTATTTGATAATATGTTTTGAAGACTTTGTACTATACTATATATTAATTTACACTGGTTCTCATCCCATCTGGATGAGTTGACCTGTACAAAATATGACAGATGTGACCCCTAACAAAAGAAAAATAACTGCAAGTAGCCTCCTGCTTGTTTAAATAATGTTTTGGAGTCAAAATACCTTTTTTCTGCACGATTATACTCTATAAATTTACTTTAAATCTTTAGATGCCAAAATACTAAATGTCACCCAGGGATTTAGCAATTGACCTGTGGTCGGTACAGCACATCGTGTGCCAGACGGATCCAGTTTGTGGCCGAAAAATCGTGGGTGCAAAATTACCAACGCTACAAAGGTTTGAGAAGATGGACAATACAGAACCACCACTCTGCAGGAAATTTCAAAAACAGCAAACATGATAAAATAAATAAAAACAACATTGAGTCTGTTAACCAAAAACTGACCTTGTTTTAATTCTGTGCTTTGAAAACAGTGAGCAAGAAAACTGTAAAATGTGACAGACATTTGAGAGAAGGAAAAATAAACTTTGTGATTAATATTTTTGGCATTTCAGGCAGTTAGACCAAAGAAACCACATCCAACAGTGACTTCAAGTAACGTCATGCACACCACCAGTTCACTTCCACAGACTGAACTTGACTTTTGCTGTATACACAGTATTTCTGCTCTCTTTTGGGCTACTCTAATACCGGCACCAGTTGGCCTTCACAGGTCACAATAACTGCACTTCACATAGAACTATTTACATAGCAAGTAAAAGGCACTGAGAGATAAGCTTGACCATGCTGATGAATTCAAAGCCAGTTGATAACAACCAATTTATGCGTTTCATTCCAAAACTAAAATGTTTAAAAATTCCTGATCGTAGAAACTGATAAATATAGGTTGCTATGTTCACCAATGCAAATTAAAGTGTTCATGTTCATGTCTAGAAGTTGATTTAAATGGCAGATTATCATTTTGGAATGAAACATATGTTTTACATTCATATGAATGCATTTACAATCATCACAACCAGATGTCCTACATAGAAATAGAAGGATAGCTGTGAAAGGCCTCAAATATATTTTTACTATTACTTAACAAAATATCTTTCCACCTAAAAAAAAAAAAACACAAAGTTTTTCGCTTTATACAATGATGGTAATAAGACACTATATGTGACTACACTCTTAGATCTACAATAGATGCATGATATGTAATTGAGAGGAACCCCCATTCTAAAAAAGAAAAACAAAAAACTGTTGTTAAATAAATTCCATTTATACCACACAGAGATCTCTAATTCTAGTTTTATAACCAACCATAAAAGATGGTATGAAACTGCAAATAACGCTGGATTTACTGGAGAGGAAGTTCATACACTGTCACAGACTTACAGGGACGAGCTGTTTCTCCACAACTGCTAAAATTTCATGCAAAAGGTCAGACATCCAGAGATGAAACCAGGGAGACAATATTTATTGAAAACCTTCCTGAAAATAAATCTCTGGGGCTCATATGATACTGCTGGGTCTATCTCCAAACCCCATTATCGCTGGTAATGACCATATGCTACCACAGCTGTTTAGGTTAGCTTGAATGCTACATATTGGTTCAACAAAAACAGTGAAAGATGTTTCTCTCGCTTGAAAGATGTGTCAGATACGTATAAGAAATACTTGAGTGTAGTTTTTAAATCTGATAAATTAAGCCCGCTCTAATGCGAAAGTGGGCAAAAGGCCACATCTAAATTGTTAGACGCTCATTTGCCTCAGTATTGTTGTTCAATCTTGCACAGCACATTATCCAAGATAACCATGCAACTTCACTAGACACATAAATGCTAACTGCCAAGGTTTATGTTCATTTGTAACATTGGGGGAGCTTCTAAGCACATTACAAGCATTATAAGACACCTCACCCCCATTCAGGGAGTAATGGCAGGAATGGTTTAAAGTCTTCCAAGAAGTCTTCCTTTGCACCTCCATCCTGCACATGGGAAGAAAAGCTCCTTTCAGAAAGCCCTTCCAGCTGCGATTTTGATGCTTTTGTGTCAAAGTTACGGTGGATTTAATTCAAGCTGGCAAATTACATAGTGACATTCTAGCTGACTTGTGAAAGCATTAGTCAGTTTCCCTTTTCTAGAGTGTAATACAGCCGACTGCAGGATTTAAGGCGAAAACACACTAGAGTCACAGCAGTATGATGGGTCATGTGATGCCTAGCTGTTCTCTCCATTGACATACTCCTTAAGGGCATGCTAAAGACACCAGAGCACTGGACCTGAGCCATGGGAAGTGTCTTCAGTAGTGCTGATGCTAAACTCGCGACACATCATGGAATGGTTGCTTATTGTTGAAGGTTTGTTTTTGAAGTTGTGCCATTTAAGATATTCAACAGAAATGTGTAATGTAACATGGACCCAGCTGGGTCCATATGGGTCCATGAGATATGCATCTTCTGCTGGTTCCATGAAGCCAGCTTAATTTCTGAAAGTTCATATATGTGTGAAGTACAGCTGCCTCAGTTGGTAACTTAATGAACTACTAGAGTAAGTTTATAGAACTGTTTAAGCTGTTTTGTGAATGAGACTTAAAAAGGACAAAGACCTGAGAACAAATATTCATGACAAGTTTTGCATTGGTTCCTCTTTAATAAACTAATTTCAACAATCACCAATGAGTAATTTAACCTAGTTAAGACTAAACCTGGCAAGTATTTTTTCTTAAATCTATATCTAGGATTGTTGATCTACTGCCAACATTTGGATGACAACAAGTTTTTAAGGGGTAGTCTGATGACTAAACTAGACTACAGACAGAAATCTGTACATGAATGTGCTCAGAGGTTATTCCTCTGTCTTGCGTGACGTGGAAAAGAGAGCATTAAAAGGTAATAAACTGCTGCACCTGAGGTGAGAAAAAAACATTTCTCAAACACAAAGTGGGCAGCTAAAGAGAAATAATAATGGGCTCCTCACGCAGGTCTGTTCCAAACTCGGCATGGGCCGTTACCAGTATTAAGGTTTGAAGAAGTTTCAAAACCACAATTTTACATCATTGAGTTCTGAAAGTTTGAAGTACCTTTGGGTGTTTGCCAAAATTAAATAAAACGTCACGGCTCCTCCCCGCCTGGTGCTGCCCACTTACTCCATTCACCTACAAGAAAGGCAAATTTGATGGTTTGAAAATTGTTCTAGATGATAAAAACAAAGATAGTTATAAAGAGGGAGTCTAAAGAGGCACCAACCATCACTTTTGGGGGGGCAACACTGTCTGCAACCCACAGGTGGAATCTCTGTACAGCTTCTGACTACCGCAGCCAGTTGCTATTTAACTGCTTTGTTACACTTGTTCTACTCTAAAGAGCTGAAGTGTAACAAAAAGTATACATATTCTTTATAATATGAAAACTAAAGATACACTTGTCTTTGTACTATATTTTCTTTCATCTTTGAATTAATAAATAAACTATCATAAAACCTTGATATTTTTACTGAAGGTTATCATGTGGTGAAATTCTTGATTGTTTACTCTTCAATAAAGATTCCAGGTTTCAGAATGAAACGGCATGAAAAGTGATGGGCCAGGTTTGCCCTGTGTGTCTGCTCACAATGGAGATACCTTTGTGACTACATACTCAATAGCATCTCTCAAATAATATCCCCCAACGTCGCTTTGTCAAAATAAAACTAGCGTGGTTCAAGTCTTGATCGGTGAGTGGTGAGAAGAAACCAGCCTCAGCTCTACAGCAGTTCAGCTCTGTTCCTTCGAACAGAAGTCCCCACTCTGTCACAAAGTACCCTGATCAACAATGAAGAATCCACCTTCCTTCTTTTTCCGCCTTCTCAGTCTGTGGGCCCTCCAACAAACGGCTGCCACTATCAGCATCACCACGCCAGTGCACAGCAGTGCAACGGACACCACTTTAGTCTGGGGAAGGGTGTTAAAGGTGAAAGTTACCCCGGTGCCCGCCATGCCAATCACCAGAGAGATCACACCGAACGGGAACACGCAGCGGTACCAGGACTTTTCTGTGCCACCTGTGGCCTGGGTGAGCCTCTCGAGTGTGTGGAGAGACTCTGGGGGTCTGGACTTCCCCCGTCCGAGGCCATCTTCCCCATCGGCTTCTTCTCCACAGCCGTTCAAGCTCTGGTTTTGGTTGTTAGAGTCTTGGGGTAAAGTGTTGACCTCGCTAGTGTAGGAAAGGTCCAGGTCTGGGTGAAGGACTGAAGCCGGGGGCTGACGGCCCGAGGAGCAGCCCATCCCAGAGCTGCTGTCCTTGGGTAACCAAGTAAGAAAGGCTGCCTGTAGCGCGTCCTGTCAGTATGCCTTGTGATGAATGCCACTGGTTGTGACGTAATAGGAGGATTCTCTGAAGCCACCGCTGACGTTTCTGGTGGTATTACTCTGAAGATTTGCTACAAGAATTTATCTGCAGGACAGAGGAGAGAGAAAAGAGCTGAAAATAGAGCAGGAGATGAAAGAGGGGAAAAAAACAGGACAAGATGCTTAAAAAAACTACTCGACTAATACATTAAGTTGTGACTGCAACATTCACACAGATAGAGGCTAAACAGATGGGGTGAAACAAGAATGATAACAAGGCAGAGCAGCAAGAGGAAGCACTCACCCTGTAATTTTTCTGTCCATCAATGGGAGATTGCTGCCAGCACATGCTCTCCTGAGCAGCCTGCATGGTTTGTGTGTTGTGATGTCGATGCTCACAGACTATATAAGCAAAGGGAAGGAGGAGGGGACTGTAGGAAGTGTCAGACATGGCAGGAGCACCGGATTGGCTCTCTTGGCAGAGAGATTCAGACAGGATGGGTGGGAGAGAGGCTGACCGTTCAGCGCTCCCATTCATTGAACTTAATTCATTATTTAGAGCAATTTAAGATGCCCTTTTGATAGTAACTTGTACATGGGCAGAGGGAACCAATATAACGAACATGATGCTTGCAAAAAGAAAGATGAAATGTCATAGTCCTACTAGATCAGTTTTAATGAATGTGGCAGCATTGTTTTTCATGACAACTTGCTTTTATTGCTGTCACCGGTTTGGTTGATTAGGCGTATGATATACAGAGTTTTTCTGTTATTGTTTTATATTGTCTAAAGATAGTTAGTGTAAACACACACATAAGAAAAAATCAGCGAAAAAAACTAAAATAAGTGAAAACATCTAATCAAAGCACCATGTGGCTATGGGAGAAAGCACCCCACACTTGTTTTTTTTCATGAGAAACTAATACATTTTGGCAGCCACTCTCACTCCAGATAACAGCCAAGCCTGCAGAATTAATAATTCACTTAAACAGGAACTTTTCTGACAACATGTGGGAGGCTTAAAGATCCCAAATCCTGATCTAAATTAATTCCGACATCTAATCTCGAATTGATGGAAATTTGAGGACTACTCTCTACCTTCTGCTGAAGAAGACCTTCATTTTATGACTTTAACCTTGAATGAACACCCAGGCACAAACAATAGGAAAATGATCTGAAGGCCAACAAGAAGGTCACTGAATGACACATTATAAAATTAAGCCTTTGGAGGGCCCTGGTCAAAGTGTAAAATTGAAATCCAAGTGTGGCCCTCTACCATGACCCTCTAGTGTGGTTGAATAAAACTATGATTCCTCTAAGACAATTTAAAAAGTCAGGGGTGGCAAAACCAGTTGTTAGATTTAAAGAACAGTTATTTTTCTCTCATAAGGAAATGGTGGCTTTTTTTCTCTTCATAAATAACATCAGCATTTTAAAAAAAATGCATTTTGTATTAACTCATATTATCTTAGGTCTTAAAATTTGGTTGCTGAACAGAACCAAAAAAAATGTCCCAAAAAATGTGTATGGTGTGAGTACTTGTCATCCCACTGTACAGAAAATTATCTGTCTCCATTTATTATTTCTTTCTCACACGTAAAGCTCCCGTAACCTGCAGCAAACTTCTCATTTTGTGAGACTGAGAAAGAATTGTGCCTTGGGCTCCCAGTAGAATCTTGAAATCTTGAAGCTTCAATTTTCCCTTCTCAACACGAAGAGCATGACTATTTCTAGGAAAATGGTTTCTTAAATTGGGATTTCGTTGTTGTTTGATCCGCTAGAAGGGTGAGGTCCTTTCAAAAGCAAAAAATCTAATTTGCAAAGATTGAGAAAAAAAGCATCCCAATTAGTTTTAAGGGATTTTCTTGTAGCAACAGATATATAGTTCAGGATTCAGGCCATCCACAACACATTAATTAAAACGTCCTTGCAGCTCCTCTCTTTCTCTCTCTGTATGTCCTCCAGTTGTACCTTCCATGTTGCGTTCGTCATGCTCGCTCCCCTGCACAAAGACACAGCGGCTAGCCTCCTCACAGTCACTGTCTTTGTCAAATTCCTTGTGTCGTTCAGACTACCTTGCCATGTTCAGACAATGCCAGTAGGACACATGAGCCAATTTCAACGATCCCCTAGGGATGGATCGTATCACCGATAACAGCACCAGTGTGTGTGTGTGTGTGTGGGAGGGGGGGCACAGATATTGATGTGGGTCCTTTGGAATTTTCTTATTTCTCTAGGCAGTGAAATTGTTCATATCCGTTGTATCTGCCATAATTATCCAATATCTGATTCGGTCTCTGCCCTCGCAGACACAGCTATGGTCTTGCTGTTTGCGTAAATCTATAATTGTAACGACTGTAGAGTCAGAGATCTGTATGGAAGAAGGCAGAGAGGAGCTGGCACTGATGCAAAACCCACAACAGCGCAACACGGTGTAGGAGACTGAAGTTATTTATTCTGCCATTCCTACATAGACGACTATGAACTGGTTAATATGCAGAATGATGTCACTTGTATTTATAGACCGCAAGCCGAAATAGTTTAAATCTTACCATTAGGCTGCATTTTACTCAGTCTAAAATGGGACACATTCATGTTCTGGCCTTACATGCTGGCTGCTGGTTAAATTAGAACAAGAGCTATTCAGTTACCTTTGTAACCAAGAGGCATGTAATCAGTCAGAGAAGCTCATTTTTATTTGACAGACCTTTAGATGGATAACATTTGACAATCTTGAGGCAGAGATGTGCTGCCCCTCCCCATCATGCTGCTGCAAAATAAAAACCTTTACTTACTCCTCAAGAACACGGTGACTTAGCAGAATCTTAAGGTACCTGTTTGCTTAAATCTCCCCAATGCATACTGATAGGTAATAATCATACACATTCAGTCTTACCATCTGCCACTGCAGACAAACATGACCTCCATCAGAGTCAGACGAGTTTATTTTAAGGAAAATTTCAATTCAATTCAATTCAGTTTTATTTATATAGCGCCAATTCATGAAACATGTCATCTCAAGGCACTTTACAAAGTCAAATTAAATCATATTATACAGATTGGGTCAGATTATACAGATAGATCAAAAATGTCCTATATAAGGGAACCAGTTGATTGCATCAAAGTCCCAACAAGCAGCATTCGCTCCTGGAGAAGCGTAGAGCTACAGGGAGAGTCGTCCCATGAAGCGACAGCGGAAAGAAAAACTCCCCATTAACGGGAAGGAAAAATCTCCAGCAGAACCAGGCTCAGTATGAACGGTCATCTGCCTCGACCGACTGGGGGTTACAGAAGACAGAGCAGAGACACAACAAGAGAGACAAACAAGCACAGAAGCACACATTGATCCAGTAATCTGTTCTACATTAGATGGGAATAGCGGGTGATCTGTCTTCCCTGGATGATGTCACAGTCAACAGAACGCCAGACCAGTTGTACCTACTATGAAGAAAAAAAGAGAGAGAACAGAAAGTTAAAAGCTGAATTGACAACAGTCATTTCAATGCAATGCAATGCAAAACTGGAGAACAGTAGAAATCAGTAGAGTGAGAAAAATAGGCCCTAATGTCCTCCAGTAGCCTAAGCCTATAGCAGCATAACTATAGAGGTAGCTCAGGGTAACATGAGCCACTCTAACTATAAGCTTTGTCAAAAAGGAAAGTTTAAAGATTAGTCTTAAAAGTAGACACGGTGTCTGCCTTACGGACCAAAACTGGGAGTTGGTTCCACAGGAGAGGAGCCTGATAGCTAAAAGATCTGCCTCCCATTCTACTTTTAGAGACTCTAGGAACCACCAGCAGACCTGCAGTCTGAGAGCGAAGTGCTCTGTTAGGAACATACGGGGTAATCAGAGCTCTGATATATGATGGAGCTTGATTATTAAGGGCTTTATACGTTAGAAGAAGAATTTTAAATTCTATTCTTGATTTAACAGGAAGCCAATGAAGGGAAGCTAAAACTGGAGAAATATGATCCCCCTTGTTGATATTCATCAGAACTCTTGCTGCAGCATTTTGGATCAGCTGAGGACTTTGAACTGCATTTTGTGGACTTCCTGATAGTAAAGAATTACAATAGTTCAGCCTTGAAGTAACAAATGCATGGACTAGTTTTTCAGCATCACCCCTGGACAGAATGTTTCTAATTCTGGCAATATTCCTGAGGTGAAAAAAGGAATCTCTGGAAATCTGTTTAATATGGGATTTAAATGACATGTCTTGGTCAAAAATAACACCAAGATTTTTTACTTTATTACCAGAGGCCAAGTTAATGCCATCCAGATTAAGTGATTGATTAAGAACTTTATTTTTTGAGGACTCTGGTCCAAAGATTACAACTTTAAGTGCAGGAAATTTAAAGTCATCCAGCTTTTGATGTCATCAAAACATGACTGTAGTCGAAGTAATTGATTGGATTCATCAGGATTTATGGATAAATATAGCTGAATGTCATCAGCATAACAGTGGAAATTAATCCCATGCTGTCTGATAATTTTGCCGATCGGAAGCATATATATAGTAAATAGAATTGGTCCAAGGACTGAACCCTGTGGTACTCCACAAGTGACCCTAGAGTTTGAAGAAGATTTATTATTAACATGAACAAACTGGAAACTGTCTGATAGATAAGATTTAAACCAGCCTAATGCTTTCCCCTTAATCCCTACAGTATGCTCAAGTCTTTGTAGGAGAATATTGTGATCAACTGTATCAAATGCAGCACTGAGATCTAACAGGACAAGTATATACACAAGTCCATTATCTGAGGCCATGAGAATATCATTGGTGACCTTCACCAGAGCTGTTTCAGTGCTATGATGAGCTCTGAAGCCTGACTGAAACTCCTCAAGTAGGTCATTACTTTGTAAATGTTCACAAAGTAGATTAGCACCTACTTTCTCAAGAATTTTAGATAAGAAAAGAAGATTAGATATAGGTCTGTAATTTACTAACTCATCTTGATCAAGAGAAGGTTTCTTAAGTAAAGGTTTAATAACAGCTACTTTAAAAGCCTGTGGTACATATCCATTTACTAAGGATAGATTAATCATGTCTAAAATAGTGCCACTGATCAAATGGAATATCTCTTTAAACTACTTGGTTGGGATTGGGTCTAACATACAGGTAGAAGGTTTAGATGAAGCTAAAATTTTAGATAGCTCAGAAAGCTCTACTGCTTCTAAACAGTTCAGACACAGCGCAGGTTCTAAAGATTCCTGCAACGCTGCCTCACTTACTGAGGACGAGGTAATCATGTTTGGGAGGATGCCAATTATTTTATTTTTAATGGAATCAATTTTATTTATGAAGAATCCCATAAAGTCATTACTGCTAAGAGCTAAGGGAATGGATGGATCAACGGAGCTGTGACTCTGAATATTGTATGATTCACAAGAACCTACATGTAGAATTGCTAGAAGTCCTCTACTTCTAAAACTACAACTAGACTTATTTTGTATTTATTCTTTTATAGCATGTGTCTGTGTCAAAACCAGAATAAACCATTAAACAACTACTGTAGATAATTTATGTCTAGCTGTAATAATATATGTCTAGCCATATCCTTTTATCAGAGTCAGAAAAATGTTGTCTTTCCTGTTTTAAATACACACAATTAGATCATCTTTGTTTGAATGGTGTCAAGCCGTATTATTTACTCGATTTTATTCTGCAAAAACCTCATTCCGGCTACTGTTTCAGTGTGAGTTTGCTTATTTTTGACAATAATATGAATGAATATAGTCATCACTCAGGCTGTATTGTGTGATGAAAGGCTATTGTACAGTTTTAGAGCATTTATTTCCACGCAGTTGTTGTACAGTGCTTTAAAGTGTTGAATAATAATTGTTGTATTTGCTGTAATGCCTTGTTAGGTCTGCTTGTTGTTGTAGTCTAGGCATTTGATGCAAAATTTAGCTTATCATAAATCCCATCAGTGGTTGCTGATTGTCTTAGTTCTGGGTTTTCAGGTCCAGTAAGAACAAGAAGAACCTGATTGGGAATGTCCGACTGACCTGGAGAGGCCCACTGTCTGTATCATGTGCTGTACATAAAAACTAATTTGCTGTTTAAAATAAAAAATTGGGAAAGAATCACACCCCAAATACATTTTGGATCAGGTTCAACAGAAAGATCTAAATGACCCTTAGGTGGGAGTATTTGCATTTGAATGGTATATCCCTTGAGAGTCTGATGAACATTCCACTTGAACTTCCTCATATTTTGTCACATTCCAACCATAAAGTTGTATCTACTGTCAAAAAAGGTATTTTTAATGATTATTTTATTATTGTGTTATAGACTAACACAAAGTTGCAGATACTTGTGAAATGAGAGCAAAGCATTAATGGTACATGGTTTTCAACTGTTTAGTTTCAAATGAGCATAAACAATGGTGTCGAAACGTGGTATTCAGTTCCCCTGGATCATGCAATCACTCCTGCAAGTCTCTTGGATTATGTCTCCACCAGCTTTGGATGTCTACATTCTCAGACCTACCAGTGTGCCGAAGCAACATGCAAAAACATAAGGGTGTCATGCAGTTTGTCTGTTGCTCTCATTTTTAGATGCAGCATTCCAGCTAAAAAAAAAAAGAAAACTAAAAAAAAGGAATCTGTCTGTCTGTCGAGTTTTCATATAACATGGAAACTACCCTACCAACATAAAACATAATATCCATCTGTGCCACCAAAATCACAGCAAATTATCCTCTTCTAGGAATATTTCAATGTTCTTTTGTGCTATATCTCTTTTCTGTCATCTCTGCATTTTACTTCAACAGTTTATGACCTAATGAGACACCGATGCCTCCCATAACTCTTCAGGTTCCCTAACTCTTTTCCAGACATCAGTCTTTACATCCAAATACTGTTTACTCCGCTTAATGATATAATAATTTTTTTTATGCAAAATTTTCCATTTCCCACTGAAGTTAGTACAGCATTTGGTTTACTGCTGTTTTTTTCTACATGTTACCTTTGTGGTGCTATTTAAGGAAGGGAGCCAATCTAATAAAACACAACCCATGAACAGGGGGCGTTCTGGCATTCATTGAAAAAAAAAAATCGAGTCAGAGGCGGTGGATGAACAGACGAGAGCTATACAAAGATCTTACGTGCTGCTGTCCGCTGTGCTGCCATTTACGCTCTAACAAAGAAGAGCTTTGTGTCGAAGATAGCCCTGCACAAACCAACGTACCCACACACGTTATGCCACCCACCACGCACTCAGAAACACGCATGAGCAGCGATTCTTCATGGGTCAGTGCAGCTGGTGGTTGTCTATCAGGAAGCGAGAAGAAACAAATAGAATACCTCAGCAGGACCTTGGAGCCATTTTGGGAAAAATGTGGGGTTTGTGGATGTGTGTCGTGGAGGTGATTAATTAGAGCAAAATTTGAAGGAAAATTGCAACACTGTTGACAAAAAGGTACAATTGATAAACCTTTTCATTATTCTTGAACAGTTTCCGAAAGAAATGCATGCGTTGTAAGACAGCTGTTAATTGGTATTTTAAACTTTGAAAAATCAATAACTCCATGGCACATAAGGAAGAGGGAGTTTTTTTTTTTACCAGAAGAGGCCATAAACATAGCTGATGTCAGCGGCATACACTGTCCATCCTTTACAATACTTGACTTCCTCTACTTGAGATGAAATCTACATAAAGTCTTTCCAAACAACCGGAAAACATAGAGAATACATTCTTCGCAACATAGAGAGTAAAATCTGCACCCAAGTCACGGCTTTTGTGGGCCCACTACCGTAACGGCTGCTAGAGGGACAGGAAATTGGTCTGGTGCAGTGATATGCCTTGGCAGGTTGACTGTTGCCCTGCTGTCAAGCCCATCTGGCAAACACCGACGCCATAATCATGCTCTCTGAGCCTTGCTTATTCTGCCACCCACATACATCCTACTGAACATGTTTGGACATGTAACCTATTCATTTGGGATGAACTCAATTCAAACTTAAAAAGGCATGTTTCATCGTTTTAACGATTGATATTCAATACCATAAATAGAACATGTTTAAATATTATATGCATAGCATTAATATTCCCCCTACAATGACTTGAGCTGTAGTTTTTGCAATAGTCCTTTTAGGTACCTGTTATAGTTGAAAATGCTACATGCTAATGCAAATACCTTGTGTTCGGATGAGCTTCCCTGTTCAGCAGAACACAAAGTGGGAGTGCAGAGGTACCTTATGCAAATTAATACGTATCAATATGCAATGTACTGATGCATGCCAACATGTGCCTGGTTTCTGGACTTCAGCCATTAATAGTTTAATCAAAAATAATCACAGCATTTGAAAAGAACCGGTTTGAAAAGGTTTACTGATGGTGTGGCTTATTTATTAGAAAATAACAGAGAGTATATTTTTATGAGTGCTGGTACAGTGTTGATTTGTGTTGATTTCAATGCACTCCTCCATAACAGAGCCCTGACGCAGAGGGAGCAATCTACCCTTTTCAAGATGACAATCGGGAGTCGCACAATGCTGTTGTTGGCATTGTGAGCTGATCAAAGGAGATGATTGTAAATTTCAGGAGAAACTGGATTATAGATCCAACACTATTACCATCCTGGGAGAAGAAGTGGAGATGGTGGAGGAGTATAAATACTGCGGTGTTCACCATGATGACAAACTTAACTGGAGACACAACTGTGAAGCTGTCTACAAGAAGGGACAGAGCAGACTGTACTTCATGAGGAAGCTTAGGTCCTTCAGGGTTTGTGGAGAGTGGGATCTCCTCTGCAATCATCTGCTGGGGTAGCAGCATCAGAGCAACTGACTTAAAGAAGCTCAACAAGCTTATAAAGAAGGTCGGCTCTGTTCTGAGGATCACTCTAGAACTTCTGAAGATGACTTTGCAAAAAAGTATTCTTAATAAAATTAAAAACATTATGGACAACCCTAAGCATCCTCTTCATTGTACAACAACAAAGTGTCTTCAGTGAGAGGCTTCATCAGATCAGCTGTAAGACAGACCAGTACATCACCATCTACAAGAACTCATTGAAGAAACCCCTGTAACATGAGTTACACCAGCATTTAATTTCCCTTTGGGATTAATAAAGTATTTTTGAATTGAATTTAAAGGCCTGTGCAAGGACATACATCTTGTTGCTCCTAATCTAATGGAGAGAACAAGAACAGAGTTCTTACTGGCCAAGATATTTAATACTTCGCAAGACATTAAGTTCACAATTCCTGGAAAGTCCTAAAGGTGCGTTCACAACAAATGCAAATGTGGCAGCCTGAGCGGCTGATTTACATGTTATCCGAAGTACAGGTGCAACACAGGAGCGATGCAGCAAAGCAATGCAACAGACACAATTTTGGTGATTACAAGAAAGCCACAGCGATGCAGCACCTACAATGGATGCAAAGCGACAGTTGCATGAGATGAAAAATCAGAACTTTTGTGTCTTGTCGCGACAACCAATCAGGAACTGGATGTGGGGTGAAGGACTGCAGCAGAGACAAAGCTGTTTTCACTCCATATGGAAGACGAGCGGTGGTCTGTGGTCGGCCTGAGTTCTATGACTCAACTAGTTATTAGTACTGAGAAAAGTCCAGAAAGGACCAAGCCTGCAGAAGAGTGAGCGAGGAGACTGGAGTGGCTGGTAAGTGAAAGTGTCACTGGATGGATGACGGTTGATGATGGGTTTTTCTACTACTCTGCTGAGGCTGACATGGCAGGAACCACAGATGGCCACCAAGCTGTGAAAAAAGGTCAAAACAGCTCACCAGAAGGTAGGTCTTAGATTCAGCACTGAACAGACAGTGCAGTGAATGGATCACTCACAACCCATTCAGTATGGGCTTTGCGTTTAGCATGAGGAATTTCATGTGTGCGTCAGGAAAATGTGTGTGTCTCCCAGTCATTGCGTGAGGAGTGCGTATGTATACTGCCTAAAAGCCGACGCAACTAATAAACCTTTGAGAACAAAGTTTTCCTACGGACAGACGATGAGGTTCAACTGTTGCCTAAGGCATCCTTGTCCAGCCATGGTTATATTCAGAAGAGTCAGCGGCCAAAACAGTACTCTGCCATCCACCATGGTTTTTAAAATTGTAGGCACCTTGTTGTGCCTGTGCAATAATTTGTACTGGTCTATGTCATAGTGTGCATGAGCCAGGGATTCCCTGGAAGAAAACTTCCATCTTTTCCTGTCAACACAGCAACAGAAATTGGGCCATTTTCGAACCATTAACTCTGGAACCCGTTTTTAAACGGTGTCGTTGTACTGTTATTGTAATAATAGGCACGTTGTATTACTTTTGCAGCTCACAGTGTGATGTCATCACACTGTGATTCAACAAAGGCCCACTATCTTGCACTGCAGCAATCATCTAAATAGTCCCTCTAAAAAAATACAAGATATCAACATCTTAATGCCAAACCGAAAACTTCAAAGCCATTGCTCAGACCATTTGATCATAGTGGCTTTGTCAGTCGCTTAGATACAGTTGTGGTCAACAAGTAAAGAACAATCGTGCCTGTTAGGGTATTAATTATCTTACAAAATTAATTAACACAACAGGTTTTGTGATACTGATGTCCAAGTGGAAATCCCACAAAGACACCAACACGGTCAAGCCCAATGTTTTATGGCTGTCAGCAGCAGAAAAAAAGACACAAAATAATGAAAGCAAGATATTCACGCATGCCTGTTGGAAATTTGTCCTAACACACTACTTTTTGTCACCCACCTGCACACCCAAGGGAACAATGGCTTCTTCAAGATCCTCTTCTCACTTTAATAAGGTTGAGAATCCCTCCACCTCCACATTGCGCTTTAACAACTCTAACAGGATTCTTTGCTGCTAAGAAACAAATTACTAATAACGGGGGAGAACAAAGGAGCCCTTGAGAACGGTATAAGAAAAATCTGAACAGAGTAAAAATAATTAGGCATATTTCAGGTTGGCACAGAGAGAAATTACCTCTGTTCACAGAACACATCTGCACAAAAACAAATTAATTTGAATAGACCTAAACATTGAGCCAAGCCATCTAAATCGATTATAAAGAATTGGAAACTATTGCTGGTTAGGGTGAGTCCATGTTTCGTTTTCGGTCAAAGAGAGAGGAAGAAACTGAAAAAGATGTGTTGGCGTGATGTTAATAAGAAAAAAGAGGCTTTAATAAAAATAGCTATCTGAAAATATATAGGTCTAGATTCGAAAAAATTTCAGCAGAAATAAATCATGTTTTATATCATGATATATTTCATGTTTTTCCGAAGTCAACAAGGGGGCAGCAACAGCTGCTAAATTTACCCGATGAAACAAAGTCTGAAAGGCTATAGACTATGTGCTCTTAACATTATTCAGCTCAAACAATGCAGGAGTCAACAATAGAAACTGAGAAGACAGTATAAAGCCGTGTAAGTCTCTGCAAAGGATAAAGGTACATATTTTGATTATGTTCAAGACATTATATTGACACAGCAAGTTGGACAAGTTTTGTAAAACAAAAATGGGCTTTGGAGGCAACCCATCTAATGTCATGTCACTTTTCAAATCTATCCATCTACAGACCTTTCAGAAACGGTTGTCTAGCCATGCATTTAATCTCTCCTAAAAAGGTCAGTGTTCTCTGTTTGTGCTATGCACAATTCCACATAATTATCTCGATTCAGTATCTGAGCCACGAGGCACTTATAGATTGCCTCTGCTGCCCTTCATTCAATTAATGGCTCGCTCATTGTTCTCCTATATGCTTTTGTCGTTGACATGGAGAAATGAAAACTGCCGGATCCAAATGAAGCTCGAGTGAAGTAAACACGGCGCGTGGACATCTCCGCAGATATTACCACGCTCACAACAAAATCAGTCTTTGGCTCTTTCTTGTGAACAGCTACTCCCCATGACTCATACAATACTCCAGGTTTCACACAAACAAATCATCACAACTTGGATTAAGATATGTTGTGGGTGTCTAAGTGTAGTCTGCTGCGCGAGCACAAGAATGATAAAAATGCTGCACACATACTTTGGTTAGATAGAGGTCATAGAGCCAGTATGCTAATCGCCTTGATGGCAAGGAGGCTGCTGAAGCAGTATTGGCCAGGGTGTCAGCTGTATATTTTGGGACTCGAGCAGTCGCTAAGTACTTCTCATTTTCAGACCGACACACATCACAATCAGCTTGTACATTGAAGACCCAGAGCCCTGAACTATACTCCTTAACATTTCGAAACAAAACTTTGGCTAGTTTGGCTCATACAGGGTCAAGTTGTTGAAGCATCTTTATGTAGAGCGATAGTTTGTGAGTCATCCTACTTCAAATTACATACAAACCTTCAAACCACTTCTGAGTCTATTTCCTCTATAGCTGAGTGGAAATGTATAATTATAATTTTATTGCATCTCATGACAACGATCACCTCTCTTTGTCTAAAAGTGATTAATGGGCTGTCATACTCCCTGGTTCCACTCACCTTTAATCAGTTCCACCTGCCGCAGTTATCAACCTGGACTCATTCCACCTACATAAGGACTCCTCAGACATCCCGTCTTTGCTGGGTCGTTGTCAGTAGTTGTCAGTCGTGGTCAGACTACTGCCAGCCTGGAATCAGTCAGAGACTATTTCTCGGTCCTCAAGCTTCTCCTCGTCCGCCAGCTCCAGCCCACATTACTCATCAGCTCCGTTACGGTAAAGACTCTGATTTCATTCTCCACAATCCTTTTCCCTCAGTAAAGAAACACTCAACACGAAGCTCTGTGTGTGGCTGATTTCGGGTTCAACAAAACCTAATCATGACAGCACGACCCAGCCAAGAGAACCCGACAGCCACACAGAGCTTCCGTGCAGGAGCTGGCGAGATGGATCTTGCCCTGCTCCCGGACAGCAGTGCAGCGGAGCACGTTCTCCAGGAGAACGCGGGGTTCCTCATGGAGCAAATCCGAGATTGTTTGGACATGATCGCCGCAATCAATCCACCTTCAAGGCGGGTGGGAGTAGTGGCTCAGGTTCGGAACTTGTTGAAGAGCAAGGCGGAGCTCCTCCCGTATTTCGAATTTTCGGGGTTGTTTGAGGAGCTCGATTGGAATGATCGGGCCACATTTGCCCAGCTCTTCAACCGGCCACCTCCACCCCGACCATCCTCTTTCAGTCTCTCTGTCTCCTCCACAGCACTTGCCGATCCCAGCGCTGCGGCTCTTGTTCCGCCTACTGCACTTCCTGCAAGATGTTTGCCAATGTTGCCTAGATATCTCCTCCAATGTCTCCGCCGTCCACATCCCTCCCGTCTCTTTTTCCCATCGTACTTTTATATATAATGTGTTGCTTCCTTTCAAGTTCTCCACTCCTGAATACAATTTTGAAATAACTTTTTTGCCCAAATTTGATTAATTTGCTCTAATAAACATCTTAATTATCCCTGACTGTAATTCTTCAAAATTTCTCTTTTTTTATTAATTCCTCAATAACGTGCCTTACTTGCAAATACCTAAAGAGATTTTTATAGTTAAGGCCAATTTTTTTCTTTACTTCTTCAAAGCTTATTATCTTCCCTTTTTTAATCAGTTCCCAATATGTCTTCGGACCCCTCGCCCACTCACCGAATGTTTTGTCCATTATATTCGTTTTAAAATCTGAATCATGGGCCATCCATCTTAATAGTCTACTCTGCTCTGTCAAACAATGCTTTGATATAATTTCATTCTATATACTAAGGGACAGATCTAACCATGGATTCAACCCCTCCCCTAATTGTAGTCTCAAATTATTGTTATTAATTATGGCTTGTAAAGGTATTGCGGGTGACATGGCACATTGTATGTCTTTCCACTTCGATTTATATAGAGGATCACATATATTCAAGAGAGGTTTTATCTGTGCCGCCTGGTAATAACTCTTCAGAAATGGAAGGGCTAAGCCCCCACGATCCTTGGCCAGCTGTAACATTCTAAATTTAATCTTTATTGGTCTTCAGTCTTTGTCAAGGAACTGATTTGTGGAACCCAAATTCAGCCACACACAGAACTTCAGTCTCAGCAGTTTATTGAAGGAGATGGATTATGGAGGAGGAGGCCGGTGAATGGTTACAGACTGGAGCAGTGGAGATGATGGCAGGAGCTGGCAGACTCGGTGGGACAGGAGCTGGCGGACCAGAAGGAGCTAAGGCGGGCGCAGGGAGTCAGGTAGCCTTCTGGGCTGTAAGCGTGAGGAGAAGGCTAGAGCAGCAGGTGAGCATGAGGGCTCAGCTGGGAGGTTTGTCAGACAACACTCGGGGAAGAAATGATGACATTCCAGCCATGAAGGGCTGGCTGAGGAGTTCTTAAGTAGGGTGATTGACAGGTGTAGTGAGTCCGGCTTGGTTAATCTGACAGGTGAAACTGATCAGGCATGGAGTAGAGAGACTGGGCTGCATGTGAGGTGGAAGGTGCTAGAACTGTCCAGGGTGAAGTGGGTAAGACTGAACCCTGACAGTCTTGAGATTTCTGAGTTTAATTCTTCTTCTCTAATTTCCCCTGTCAACATTTGATTTTGCTCCTCTGTTATCCTAGGTAACTTTAATTTCCCTAACAATGCTTGGATTTGGTCATCGTTTTTAATTTGCGTTTGCAAATATAATTTTTTATAGTATTCTTCAAAACACTTATGAATCTCTTTTGTTTTATATTTTACGAGATTTGATGTGGGGTCCCTTATTTTGTCGATATTATTATTTGACTCCTGCTTTTTCATTCTATATGCGAGATACTTGAGACTTACTTCCGCCTTCATAAAACCTTTGTTTTGTATATAACAGCTTTTTTTTATCTCTTCATTTAGGATGCAATTTATCTCTGTCTTAATTATTTTAATTTCTTAGTTTTTTCCTTCATCCAAATTAGTTTTATGTTGCTTTTCTAATCCCTCTAGCTCTGATTTCAGTTGAGTTAGTTTACCTTGTTTTAGCTTTTGTAAATACGCAGATTTGGCGATTAACTTCCCTCGGACAACTGCTTTACACGCATCCCATACTACAGTAGAAGGGGACCTCACCATTGTCATTCTCATTTACATATGTATTGATTTCTTCCTTAAGTTCCTCCAATGTATTCCCCTGTAGTATGCCTGCATTGATCTTCCAAAGAGTTGACCTTGTTTCCTGAGATATCTCCAATGTTAAATATACTGGGCTGTGATCCGATATATCCCTTCTTCCAATATCACATTTTTCCACTCTGTGCCTATCCTTATTAGACATTAGAAAATGATCGAGCCTAGAATTGTCACGATTTGGGTTTTGTCTTTGTTCATGTTATCTGATTTATTAGTTCAGTTTCTACTTTTGGGTTCTTTCTTGTTTGGTTTTGATTTAGACGTGTTGTTCAGTTTAGGTTACCTGTTTTCCACCTGTCACTTTATCAGCTCTGTTTGGTCTCCCCTCAGCAATCTGTCAGCTCCCTGGCCCTGATTAGTTCCACCTGCCTTCTTGTAATTAGTTTCACTCTGTTTCACCTGTGCACTCTACTATATAGTTCTGCCTCAGCCTTCAGTTCTCCGCTAGATCATTTACGAGCCAATGGTGAGTTTTGTTCCAGCGTTCTCTTTTCTGATTGACCTGTCGATGCAAACCCGATTGCCTCCTGATTCTGAGCCAGCCTGACCCCTGAACCTGTTTTTCCTGCCTTATCTTACTGCCTGCCCGTTTTGCCTGACCTGGTTCTGTTTTTGGATTTTCTGAGCTTGCCTGATCCCTGTCCGTCTTACCCTGCCTGGTTGTGTACCGAACTTGGATCTGTATCCCGACTCCGTACTTGGATTCTGTTCTGGATTATCCTGCTCTTTTTTGATTACCTGGTTTTTGTCTTTGGACTGTTTTTCACCTCCGATTCTGCCTGTCCTCGTCCAGCCTGTCAGCTATATTGTGTATCGACCTGGGACTGTTATTCTGACCACCGAGCCTGCCTGTCCCTGTCTTGCCAGTCTGATAACAATAAAACGTCTTTTAAACATACTCTCTGCTTGTTGGCCTGAATACTGAGTCCACCTGTTCAGTTCCGTTCGTTACAACAATATACTGAGTGAGGTGAGGAGAAGTAAGTGTAGTCTCTTCCTTTGGGATTTAGCTCCCTCCACACATCCATTATACCAAGCTCCGCCATTAATTTCCTAATCTTTTTACCGATTATAGATTTTTGCCACCCTCTGTCTGAACAATCAAGTTGTGGGTTCAATCTTAAATTTAAATCGCCACCACCTGTTATAATTCCCTCTCCCTCTACTACCAACAGGTCTAACATCTTTCTATAAAATGCCCAATTAGATCCAGGGGGTGCATATATATGCAGGATGGTGGCCAGCTCAGCTTCTAGTCTACCCTTAATCAATACAAACCTCGCATCTTTATCTATAATTTCTGTACTCCTCTCAAATCGGGTTATCCCTGAAATGAGGATGGCTACACCTCTATGTCCACTTTTATATGATGCGTGAAATACTTGATTAAAACTGTTTTTCTGAAGCTTGGCATGGGTCTCCTGTAACATTGCCACCCACACACCTTCCCTTTTCAACTTCCCCAACACTTTAGACCTTTTAATTGGGTTGAGCAACCTATTCACATTAAATTAAATTAACTTTTTCTTGGTACTCATTTCCTTGTTTCTCTCCGCTATCTAAGCTCTTCTGATAACTCCCGTGCCTCAAAACTAGGTTGAACACATAAACAAACAGAACAACTTTCACTAATGAACTAATGATTAACAAAAACATAGAAACTTCCTCATGTGAGGAAAATCCAAACAATAGTGCGCAAACAAATATAGAAAGAAATAAGTAAACCTGGGGAGATGTCCCGACCATATATTTCTAACAGGGAAAATAACCTTGAACAGTCAGGAAAAAGAAAACAACCCAAATTATATTTGTACTGATTCATCCTTTTAACCTGAGGATGAATATTCCAAGTCCCCGAAACCAAGAAAAAAAACTTTTACCTCTCAGACGTTCAATCCCTATCCTCACCTCAGCCACCTAAAACACTGTAACCGTTGTTTGTCTCCAGACAACATTTCTTTAGTTGTTGATCCCTTCTGGGCTCTGCGGGTCTTCCAAGTCAGGTGTCTGATCTTCTCCAAGCTGTCCTCCGTTGGTCTAATCACTAACACCGGGAGCCCCCTCTCTGCCATATCCTTAGTCGCCTCCTCTGCTGTGTTGTAGATCCTCGTTTCACCCTCGTAGAACACACGCATTTTGGCCGGGAATGGTGTCTGGAACCTTATATTTTTCTCTCTCAAATCTCTTTTGGCCTCTGTTTATTCCCTCTGTTTCTTTAGCACCTCCAGAGCATAATCATGGTCCAGAAACACTTTATTTCCCTCATACAGAAAACCCTTATTCTCCCACGCTTTCTGCATTATCTCTTCTTTAATTCTTGAACTTGTAAACTTTACCATGATGGACCTCGCCCATGAGCCTGGAGAAGGACGTGCCGCTAGAGCCTGGTGAGCTCTCTCTATCTGGATGGAAAGGGATTCCAGCTTTTCTCTCAGAAGGTTCTCAATAAAATCCGCCACTGACCCCTCTTTGAGACCATGGATCCTAATATTCTCCCTCCTCGAATGTCCCTCCTGGTCCACGAGTCGTGCCTCAAGGCCTTTCTGTAGCTCAATGAGCTCCATCGTAGCTTCCTCCACGAGCTGCAAACGTTCCTCCGCTCCCTGAATCCGGTTTTTGGCATGGTTGATCCTGTTGTTGCCGACTTTAATCTCGTTCTTAATTTCTTTGAGAGTCTCGGAATTTTCCTGGCGAAAGTCCTGCAGTTCATTCAGAATCATTTCCAAATTTGCCATATTTAGGGAAGATTGGGACTTTTCGTCTCGACTCCTCAGGCTTGATTCTGCACCCACTTTTGTACGTTTTAGCTCTCTGTCCAGGACAGCTTGCTCTGCATCTAACTTCTCCTTTTCAATGCTCTTTCTGTCGTGTCGGTCAGGTTTTAGAGATTTTCTGCCGTGTTTCCCTTTTGACATAATTAAACACCCTTTATCGGTTAGTATTTATCAGTTATTCCTTATTTGACTTGAAGGGGCTGGAAAAAGAAAACTTTGGATGTGAGCTCGCCCTGTAAGCTGCAGCCATGTTGGAGTCGCACCGGAAGTTCCTCGCTTTGATGCTTTTTTAGGGTTATGACCAAACTGTACCTATGACTGGAGAGGGCTGAACTGAAGGACAGCACTGAAGCACTGATCATGATCTGTAAGATACTAACAGGGAAGGAATACATGGAACACCATAACCAAGTGGCTGGTATAGTGTACAGAAACATCTGTTCAGAATACCAACTGGAGAACCCCAGGTCAAAATGAGAGTCACCTCCCAAGGTGGTGGAGAATGACAGAGCTAAGATTCTGTGGGACTTCCAGATACAAACAGACAAAATGGTGATGGCCAACCAACCAGACATTGTGACCATTGATAAGTAGCAGAGGACATCCGTTGTGATTGATGTGGCATCCCGCGCGATGGAAACATCAGAAAAAAAAGAGAAACTAGAGAAAACCAAGGGCTTAATGAAGAACTAGAAAGAGCCTGGAAGGTGAAGACAACAGTAGTCATTGGAGCACTTGGGCAGTAACCCCCACTCTGGAGAAGTGGCTCCAACAGATACCTGGAGAACCATCAGACATCTCTGTCCAGAAGAGTTCAATCTTAGGAACCGCTAAGATACTAAGAAGAATCCTGAAGCACCCAGGCCTCTGTTGGAGGACAAAAGCTTGAGAGATGGAGAGCCACCCATCCTGCTCAGGAGTATGAGGGGTGGGTGAGAGAGCGGATTTTTTTTACTTAAAGTGTAACTCACCCCCATGTAATAGCATAATTCCACCCCCAGGCAAATTTGAGAAATTCAATCAAAGTTGGTGGGGATACATGGGAAAGGGAGGGGAGGATGGGTGTTCATGGGTGTGTTCAGGATGGGGGGAAACAGCAGCTAACTTGATTTGCCATACTGAATTGTGGAGTTATGCTGGTAGTTAAATTACCACAGTTTGGTCTTTTGGGGTGGAGGATTTTCACCCCCTTTGTCACCGAAGCTTGAGGGAGTCATGGTGGAGCTCAGTGGGCCGGAGCCTTATCAGTTTGAGCTGCTGGCTTAAGGTGCTGACTCATCACTGCCCAAAGCCCGTGCAGTGGAGGCAGTGGGGGACAGAATCGGTCCAACTACATAATAGCATATTCATTTCCCGCTTTGTAATACTGGCTGGATCACCGACACCTTTGGTCTTGCAAGATTCATTTGTAATGTGGACACTGAGTGTGGTTGATCTCTTCTCAGCTCTCTCTTTGCTTTGACTGACTGCAGGCAGGGTTCCGGACGAGGCAGCAGCTGTCTGCCTGTGAGACAACTCTATGGCAAGACAATTAGCATTCTTCGGTAGACTGCACATCAATTACTGATATCTGCAACACAATTTTGCGTAGTCAAAACTCTTATTCAAAATATCTGTAAAGAGATTTTGATTAATCAAAACTCAGATATCTGTAATTCAGTTTTGCTTAGTAAGATTCAAACTATTTTGCCAATAGTTTGAATACCCCAACTATATGTTTTCAGATTAGCATGTCTGTGCCCACCACTGCATTCCTGTATGGTGATTCTCTATAGCAGTTGCCATGAGCATGTACAAGTCTATGTAATGGACGCAGTACTGTAATGGGGCTCGAAAGGGCAACTAATCTTGTTATGCATTTTAGGATGCGGTCGCCAGTTTCCTGGGCAACAGCTTTTGTTTACATTTCTGATTTCAATGGCGTGCTGTGAGAGAGAAGTAAGTGCTTGGAAAATGGACCATACAAAGAGAAAGGCAATGGGCTGTATCGAGACAAACTAGACCCTGTTCCAAAGGTTTGTTATCTGGAGAAAATCTCTAGGATTGGTGAAATTTATCCAAAAGGGCATGATACACGGAAAAAGGATTTACATTACTTTCCACCATTCTCAGAAGTTGAGCTTATTTTCTATCTCATCAATAGTTAGCTTTTACAGTCTTAAGTACAAACAACATTATAAATACATCCATTGTGTGACATGGCAGCTTTGTTTTGCCCTACCTCTGCTGCCTGCACTTCCCCAGCCAGCCTGATTGAACACACCTGCTCTCAATCATCTCAAGCAGTCTGTTCCCTTCCTTCCATGCCAGTTTGTCTTTGCTTCTTCCAGCAAGCGTTCCAGCACTTTTTTCCAAGTTTTCTAGCCTCTAGTGATTTTTGGACCTTTTTTGTGCTTCAACTCTGCCTCAGCACAATGTTTTTGGATACCTCTGCCCTCTCGACTGATTCTCCATGTACCGACCTTTGGACTGTCATTAAACAGAATTTTTGGAAACTGAGTTGCTGTTTGAGTCCTGCCTGCCCAGTTTCTTCCATGTCCCTGTTTCCATTTGTGAACAGGAATTTTCTTTCTCCTTGATATTCTGATATGAGGCTCTTAGAGTTGCTGTAGATCAGTTTATTTAATTATTAATGGTTGGTCTTCGATCACGCCGACCTGCTGCTTTACTGTGAGGCATTGCAGAGGAGTCAGACTTGGTCCAGCATTATTTAGTAGTGACTTCGTAGTCACCATCTTGCTTTCTGATAGTTCTGCGATACTGCCAGTAGATGACGACATGTCTGATTATATCTGCTCATAACGCCCGTTGCTGGGGTTCCATTTAGGCTTAAAAAGGACCATCAAAACACTATCAGGATGGACGCTTGGTATATATAACCTTATTCTATCATGATAAAAGGGTTTTTGGAATTTTTTGATATGCATATAACGTGGCTATGTACCTGTAAGCCTGGCATTCCCTCTGTATTAATATTGGAAGTCTGTGTTTTAAGTGGAAAATCTTGGGTTCTCGCAAGCCCCCTTTGCCTAATCGTTCTACTTTGTTTTACTACCCTCAGCTGGCTAGGCCAGCTAAAAGTTAGCAGCCTGCAAACAGTTCAGTGTAAAATAGCTTAACAAGCTTTGATTCAAACTTACCAGTCTGAAAATGCCCTGAACACACGCACATGCATCAGGATATGGATTTGAAAGTGAGATTTGGTCATCTCACGGCTGTTATGCAGGCCATTCGGCTTCTCTTTGTTAGTTCAGAGAATCGAGCTCTTTGGCTTTGGTTCCATGTTGGAAAACTGAAAAACTCAGCCCATCATTTTTTTTTACCTGAAGCCATCATGTGAATGAGTGTGAGCGTTGATGACACAGCACATTTGTACCATGTTTTTAACTTGCTAAAAACAAAGCAACACCAGTGTTGTGGATGTAGGCGGTGCAAACAAACAGAAGCCTGTTTCCGAATACCCAGGTATCCCACAATGTATTGTGGTCTTTATGTCACCTTTTCAAGCCCCATGCTTCCATGGCTTCTGCAGACCACGCTCTCACCTGCATTGTGGGTTTAGTTCTGATCAGCAGGCGCTTATATACAGGAATTGGCTGAGAGGTGCTCAAAGGAGCCAAGGTGGGGTCAGAGGTGCACCTTGTAAGCTCCTTTGATGTTACTGTAGGCCAAGCCTGGTGTGCTCTCCCCTCTGGTTCCAAAAAAAGACTAATAGGACACAAATAGTGGTAAAGAAAAGCTTAACAGTTGCATATTCTTTGTTTCAATGGTTTACTGAAGAACAATTTTCAATATTTTACGATGTAAAGTGAATGCGGCTGCCTTGCTTTCATGGGACATGACCACTGGTAACACAAGACAATAATGTCAAGCACATCTGTCCTTTTTGGTAGCAATCAGTCGGTTCATTAGATTGATGGAATGATTTCAGTCGGAGTCATCTTCACATGTGCTAATAGTATGACTCTATTCTGAGCATGGGTTACTTGTTCATTTAATGGTCGAGCAATAACATACAGTTTTATGGTGCAAACAGTGAAACCTATCACTGAAAAAGCTGCAAAGTTCGAAAGACACTGGGTTCCTACACAGTCTCGAAAAGTCTACACTTTTATATGAGTATTTCCCAGGTCTTCATTCTCTATCCAAATGCTCAAAATGTGTCCATTCTTCTTCCTTCTTTCCCCATGTTCTTCCTTCCATCCTTCATCATGTTCTTCCTTGAGTCCTTCCTCCGTTTCTTGTTTTCTTCCTTCCTGTCTTAAATTTAAAGTGCATGTTTGTGTTTTAATATATCAAAATAAGGCTGAGCTTTAGATTAGTACAACTTGGGAATTTTTCTACGGCGACCCTGAAAGCACTGCAAACACTGTAAACACGCCAGGCCACGACTCAAAAAACACTTTAATTCAAGTCTTTTTTCACACTTCTCTCCAGGATTTTGCATCCTAGCCACAGGAAGCTTGCTTTTCATCACTTTTTAACATTTTCTTATTAAAGCATACAATACTTAGTGTAGGCAGCATAAAGGGAAAATAACAGTATGTGCAAATGTCTGCTGAACATTTAACTAACTCCTCTTTAAATATCTAATAGAAAATAGCTTTGTTGTATTTTGAAAGTTACAGAGAGGAAAGCATCTAAACAGACCAACCCCCTCTGCAACACTTTCAGTTATATTACAGGATCACTCCTTGTCGTTGCTCCATATCAGATGCTGTGTCATACATTTTCTGCAACTTCCGGTGTTCCTCCCTTCGGGCTGTCTTTGTGTCTGACAATAGCATAAAATTATCTTCCCTGTTTTATGAATCTACTTATTATTTATTCAAAATCGCTCTGCAGCTCGTCTCTTTATACAGCTGCTTGGCTGGCAGAGTTGGAAATGGATGATAATAGAACAAAACCAATCTGGAAATCACAAAAGATGTAATCTTACATAGCAAATTACATATTTCATGTTTCATTATGAAACAAGACAATGACAATAGAATACAATGACAATCAAAATACAGTGCATTTAATATGATTGTATGTGATAGACCAAGTCAAAGTGGTGCAGACATGGTTTTGGTTTTTGGGGGTTACTCTTGGACTATTCTGGACTGTTTATTGTTTCATTCCTCTCAGCCACCAGTTATTATATCAGCTTAGTCACCTCCCAGCCATCTGTCACCACCCAGTCAGCTCAGTCCACTCCTTAGTCACCAGTTAGACCAGCTCCACCTGCTGCCACTAATTAGGGCCAACTCTGATCACCTGTCACTCACGCTTCTTATACCTGCCTCAGCCAACCCATCCCTGCCAGAACGTCTCATCTGGTCTGCACTGTTGCGCCCACGCCCCAGACCCCGGGGTTTTCTGTGGTTGACCTGCCAGTTACTGTGTACTAGTCATTCCTACTCCAAGTTCCTGTGTGGATCTGCTAGTGACAGGTAGACGAGGCCCCGTGAAGCGTTGCGACACATTCCCCAAAGAGTATGGATACGGTGTCGGTACTGTGTCGCTCTATACTGATACCTGCTGGATCTAAAGCAACATTGCATGCTATTTGGTTGAAACGCTGATCCGACACTGAGTAATATCATGTATTTAAGTAATTGTATGTCATGTTGTATTTTATATCTGGGCTAACAGATAATTATTTATACGTAATAAAATGATGCAGATTGGATTCCAACAACAGAAGCATGCAACTTGAAATAAAGAAAATCTGCGATAAGTGGACATGTCCTTTTACAGCTCAATGACAACTGCTACAAAGCCACCAAAACATACCAAAAGACCAAGCTTACACAGAGCGTCTGCCAGTTGGCCAGCCTAATTCGCCTGCTTTAAGGGTTTCAACGATAAATGTTTTGGATTATGACAATTCCTTGTTGAGTCCCAACTGTGTCTCCTCCAAACAGCAAACACGGAAAGCAGAAAAGAGATTTCTTAGCTACACTTGCTGTTAGCCACTCCTTTCGCTAAAACCAAGTCACAGAAAAACTCCGGTTTTGCCGCTTTTGCTGGATTTGAATATCCTATGGTCTATGCGTCCTCTTCACCTCCAGTTTTTCCTCAGACATTAAGGAACACAGGTGTCCTCAGACATTAAGGAACACAGGTGAGAAAATAAATAATCCACCTCGTTTATTAATCTTGGTCACTGTCTTGCCTGCTCAGTCTACACCAAATCACACCCACATAAACTCACGCTCCAGGCACCTTATTATACGTCCGCCTTCATTGGCTAAATTATGGCCTTAGGCTGACCCTGGGCTGAACAAAATTAGCCCCAATGAGCCGCAAACTGAGGGGGCGTGGCGAGAAGTTTCAATCATTCTGAACCAAGAAAGACATTACATGAGCGGGGCTGTGAAAAATTAGCCCCATGGAAAGGGCCTGGGTTTTTCCAAAGTCTGCTTGGCACCGGTTTTGTTGGAAAATTGATAAAATGTGATAGGCTATATTTTTAATTTGCGTTTATTAGGTATTTCAATGTTTTTATTGTAAACGGGGAGGTCTTAGCCCACTTATACCAGCCGTCCCTGTCCATGTGTTCTCCCTGATGAATGGTTGACCTCCTGACAAGTTTGTGTGTGCTCCCAGTCCACTAACCAGTCTCTTGGCTCCTGCAAATGCAAGAGCTTTGTCTCCATCACTACAGACTTCCAAGGTTTCAACCTCCAACAACCTCCTAACCTCTGTTACAGCTGACCTCCTGACCTCTTTCACCACCGGCCTCCTGACATCTTGCGCTGTTGGGATCCCTCACCACTGGCCTGCTGGGTTCCTCCTGCAGCATCCAGATCTTCTTCACCACATTGGCCTCATGGACTCTGCCCCTTTGGGACAGCCACTGCGCTGTTGTCCTGGGCTCTCTGCCACATTATGATGGTGTCCCAGCTGCTATCCTAGGCTCGGGTTTAGTGCCCTCCTTCCTAAGATTGTTGCTTTGTTTCTTTGCTGTTTTTTTATATTTGTCATTTATTTTCACTAGCATTTTCTTCTTTTTCCATATGTGCCATTTTGAGTGCTTTCCAGGTCTGCCAGTCAGGATCCTTGTTTTCACTTGCTTTCTGTCTCGCTTTGCGGAGGAGAGTCTTGTGAGACTCTTGTGAAGACACATCACCAAAGATAGATTTTGAAGATAGATCATTTTCAGAGGAAATGGACAACTCAGAGTTTGGCTTGTCAAACACCATAGATAGCTGAAAAAGATGAACACTGAAGGCACTGCCTTCCCAGTAGCATTGACTGCACAGACCATAGTGAAAAGCTCTCTTGTTTCAGATGATGTGAAAGCCCCAACTTGCTGCTTTTCCATCTCTGTCCCTACCTGTTTTGGTTTCTGAACTGCTGTAACAATTGATAGAAATCATGATCGAAACTGTATTTAAACCTGTGAAACAAAGGAACAAGCCATGATGAAGATAAAAATAATTTGCAAATGCTTTAACTGTTGCATGACCTCCAATTTTCATCAACATTTATTAATGCTATTAACATGTGGCCTATTTAATCTGTCACCTGTCTATCACGTTGGTCAGATTGTCAATGAACTCTCCAACTGTAGTTTAATGAAGGATGTAGTGTCATATTCTGGGTTTGGTTTTGTTTTGTTTTATGTTTGTTATTTGATTAGTCAGTTTACTTCCCTGTCTTAGATTCTATTTCTGTCTTGAGTTCTGTCTTGTTTGGTTTCTATTTTAGCTTGTTTATTGTTTTAGTTTTCCCTGGCATATTATTAGTTTTAGTCTTAATAGTAGTTCTGGTTTCCATTATGTGCTTGTTTTCTGTTCAGTCCAGCTTAGCTTCTGTTTCCTGCCACTTGTCCTGTCAGCCCTTCAGCCACTTCCTTGATCACTTAATTAGTTTTCACTCTGCTCACCTGTGCCTCAGCCTATTTAAGCCTGCCTCTGCCAACACTTCCCTGCCAGAACGTCTTTTCTCATTCAGTCCGGTAAGAGCTCCCCAGCATTCTTGTTATCTGCCTGTCTGATTTCTTGTCCTTATCCCCTTGCCTATTTTTTAGTCTGCGCAGTTCCTGTCAGTTTTTGTTTTTGCCTTGCTTGGATGTCTGCTCTGTACCTGGCTGTCGGTTGTTTTGTATTTGAATCTAACCCTACTTCCTGTAACCCCCTCCACCCACCCGGTCTAGTCTGTCTTGTTTAAGGACGTCTGGAATCCGCCCTTGAGGGAGGGGCTCTGTCAGGATTTGGTTTTAGTTATGGTTGTGTATTCTGTTTAGTCTTAGGTTTAGGTTCTGTAATAGTTTTGATTTTGTACTTTGTTTTATGTTATCAGTTCTTCTGACCTGCTCCAATCACTTCTGTCACCAGCCTTGATTCAGTTCACCTGCCAGCATTCTTTCACCTCTTAGTAACTACCCTGTCACTCCTGCCTTATCTTAGGGCTGGAGGATATAGAAAAAAAGCTTATCGATTAAAAAAAAAATGCATATTGATCGATATCGATAATTATTGAAAATATTTAAAACCATATTTTATGTGCAGCTCTGCCTGGACATTTTATGATATTGCTAAATTATTTCATTTTAATAAAGAACACAAACACAGAATTCCAAATAAGTCTTTATTTAAACAACTTTTCTAACCATAACAGAATTTTTTTTAAAGAAAAATAACTTAAGAGACCTGAGTTATGTTATTAAATACTGACAAAGAATAAACTAAAGTGACCAGTAAAATGACCAAAATAAATATATCAAATAAATAAATAAAATAGCCTATTTAGGTGGGAATGGTACACTAGTTACTTCTCAAGTTTCATTCTATTTCTATATAGTCAATTGAGAGGCTGAGGTCTGAAGTTGTGGCGTGGGAAGACACAGATTGCAGCTCATTTTGCACTGATTCCCTGCACTCGTTGCACAATTTAGGGAGCGCTGTTAGAGAAAAACTTAGAGGAAAACTTGCGGCCCGGAACTTTATATCGCGGATCAAGAGTGGCAAGTAGTTGTTTGAAGCCAGGTTTTTCAGCTGCAGACAACAGCAGCATATCCATCACTATGAAGCATGTTACTGCATGCATGATGTCCTTATGCCGCTTGGACGCTTTGTCATTTCATCACAAACAGGGGAGCCCAGTTTAGCTGCTATACCTGCTTTGTTTTGGAAGAAGTTCCAGGAGATTTCTCCGAAGATGACGCGGAGCCGCACAGCTCGCGCTGCTGCGGGTGTGAGCGGCTTACGTGATGAAACAAGTTTTTTGCGTTACCAGACTTTGTTTTTACTGGTTCCTTGCAAATTTTACAAATCACTGTATTTCTGTCAGACTGGTGAACTAGTAAAACCCCGTTTTGGGACAATTTCCTCCGTCGCTCCTTGCTGCGACATATTCACGTGCTGTGTGTTGTGGTGTGAGAGGGCGGCGCTTTGTGACGGCGTGCCTGGGTCCGCGATTACGATTGGTTGAGGGGAAGTAGTGACTGTAGCATCAACAAATATGATAGGCTGAAAGGAAGGAAGGAAAACTGTCTCTATATCGAACTTTTATCGACCCCTTTTTTTTCCTGTCGCGCCACACGTCTATCGATCGATATATATTGTTATTGAATTATCGTCCAGCCCTACCTTATCTGACTGCCTGCCTGTTTTGCCTGACCTGATTCTGCCCTAGGACTATCTGAGCTTGCCTGATCCCCGCCTGTCTATTTAGCCTGCCTGTTACAGACCTTTAATCTGTTCTGACTCTGTTTTTGGATTCTGCCCTGGACATTCTCGCTCATCTGATTACCTGGTTTGACCTCGGACTGTTATTCGACCACGAGCTCGTTTTTGTCCTGCCCTTCATTTTTGCCTGCCTGTTTTTCTTGGTTCCTGCTCACACCTGTTTTTTTTGTTTTTTTACTGGAAATAAACCTTCTTTAATCATACCTCCTGTTTGTCTGGCTGAATACTGGGTCCATCTGTCCCTGTTCATGACATGTAGCACAACACAAAGAGGTTGCTTCAGTTGTACAAGAGACATGGTGACATGTCAAAACACTCTTCCATTTCTTTAGGTTGAGATTGGCTAAAATCATCCTGTTGGGGAACAGTATAAAACTATGAACTTTTTCTATGTCTATATTGTGATATCCTACACACAATATCTACTGATTGTTCAGTTGTTAGAGACAGAAATGTTGATTTGCTGTGCAATCACAGCATTTCTCTGGAGTAAGAACATAGGACAGGTCTGCCAACATTTTGATGTGGTCAGCCCGCTCTTTCTCCTTCTCCCATTTTGCTTCTTTTCTTCCAGTGTAGCTTACTGCTTTGTGTTTTTTTATCATCTCTGAAAAAATGTTTTTTTTTTGTGGAAAAAAATCTCACTACATTTACTCAAGCCTTTTTCAGTCTGATTGAAACAATGGCTCACATGTCCACAGACGAGCATGTTTGCTAAGCCACAGGGGATGAGCCCGTCCCACTGGCTCATCTTAGCCCACTCTCCCCTACCCCTGTCACACTACTGCGTATCTACCTAGTCTGTAACATTTGTAATTAGGCTGTTCTCATAAAAAACATAGAACCCCCCCCCCCTCCCTCCCACCACTATCCCCCACCGCCCTCAGCATCATCCCCCTGATCATCTGATTCTGTTGCATATGTAATTTGAAATTCAAATGAACTGTGCTGCCCTGCATTTTATTATTATATAAATCTTTTGATTTATGAGCATCACAACTTTTGAGACACAATATTTTCCTCACATATGCACTTCTGCTATATAACTTTTGTAAATACAACTTGAATGCCACAGCAATACCCCTAAAATAACATTTCTTAATGTCATAAACAATCACACAGATGATCAGTCTGCAACGATGAGGATTCACTCGCTTCGCCAAGCACAAACCTGTCATGATTTAGTAGAGATGAGGACCCACATAATATTTTTCTTTAAATTAGAAAGTGCTCCTATGGAAAGATCAGGAGGATAATCAGGAGATTCAGTGTGGTTCTGGCACCTTGCCAGGTTCAAGTACAATACCGGAATGGAAAATACTTTCAGCTAATGGATCACAGTGCAGAATGTGAATCTTTCTGTGTTTAACAATCCTTGAGTCAACATTTGCTCTCCAGGCTCTGGGTATGGGACGGGGTTCAGGTTCACCGGACCACCTGGGCTCATAAAAACAGATGTTTCTGTACTTCTCTCCATGTCGGATGTGAATTCAGTCAAACCTCTTATGAGACATTTCTTTTAATATGTGTTATTTAATTTTGCAACCATCCACTTAGTATGTAACTGACCCTACTCCCCCCACCCAAGTCTCTTGGCAGAAAGAAAGCCTCTGGTTTTTAAATCTCCACTAAAGGAAATCAGATGTAGTACATATGTATTTTGTCATTACATTAAATGTTTTTGCCACATTGATAATGGAAAGTTCATGGAAGTATTCAGCAAAATAAATTATTAAATAAATTAGACAAAAACAGAAAGCAGATGGGCAAATTATATTCTTGGCTATTTCAGGGCACCAAAGCTGGTGGCACAGTGACACCTGGTGGCCTGCAGCACAATAATTTTGCCAGGAGTTTAACTACTGTTTTTGTCTGAGATACAACAGTAAATGTGGGGTTTGGCTTTGGTCTTGACAAGTTGTTTAATCTTACAACTATTTGCTTTCTTTATCTCTCCACAAAATATAAAAACCTGATCACTGGCTAATTATATCTAAGACAACTTTGTAAACAGAAAAGTAGGGACATCTGGGCCTGAAGGCATTTTAAAATGAACAGTCTTGAAATACCTGACTGAGCTCAGCTCCCTGTTGTGGTGCTATTTGTGATGTCATGTCAGAAGCACACCTAGTGAGTCCTGTGGCTCCAAACTGCTTGGTAATTAGAAAAAAATTCACAGTTTATATTCATATGTGTCAGGTAGCAAAACTATCATCTCTCATTCATATAATTTTAGCAATTTAATAAACCTGGGTTTTCCCAAAGAATGTATTTTTCACACATGGCAATTATGATTCAAGAGAGTGTGTTGGCAGCTGGAGTCTTATTTTCTGTGCATTTACACGCCTCTAAGTGTGGGGAAGAATAATAACTGTATTTATAAAGTGCTGTCAATCCAATTGCTGTAAAAGCAGATCAGAGATTAAACAAACTAGAAATTAAAAAGGCAAAATAAAAATGACAAAATAAAAAGTTAAACCAAATACATCTCATAACAAAGGGACTGCTGTAAAACTGCTGAAAAAGCACATTCACCGACAGTGTTGTTTTTTTTTTTTTTTTTTTTTTTTTTACATTTTGTGCTGTTCAAATTAAAGGGATAGTTTCATGAAGAAGGACAATAGCCTTTCCCAGGCTAGTCTTCAAAAGGGAGCCCAACAGACCTATGAAAAACATGGGCCATTAGTCAAGAACCAACCATGCTACAAGATGGACCAAGCCACCACACAGATAACATCATTGAGTACGCAATCACTACATCATCTGCTACTCCACAGCAGCTTATCTAGAGCTGAGAGGAAGGGGTTAGATATATAAGCTCATCGTGAAGGCTAGCTCTGTGCTAGGATGCCTCCTTAATTAAACGCAGGTGGTTTGAGAAAGAGGGGCTCTGGCAAAAGTAAGATAACTGTTGGACAGTGTCTCTCACCCCATTAATGAAGCTATGGCAGAGCTGGAGAGCTCCTTCAGTGACAGACTGCTGCATCCTATACGCAAAGGATGCCATTGCAGATCTATCCTCCCAGCAGCTGTTAGATTTTATAGCCATCACATCTCCGAACTCAAACACAATAAGTGCTTCCATCCCTGCAGTTTTAGCACAGTTTTACATTCTTGTAAATAGTGTTGATATTTCTATGTATAAATATGCATATATGTTTTACACATTTTTTAAATCATCCTACTCAGTTTTACACACCTTTAATTTCTTAAGTAGGCTACTTTTCATAATTAATAACTAATTTTAACAGTGGGTAGTGCTGTTGCCTTGCAGTAATAAGGTCCTGGGTTCGAGTCTGACCCTGGGTCTTTCTGCATGAAGTTTGCATGTTCTCTCTGTGCATGCGTGGGTTCTCTCCAGGTACTCCGGCTTCCTCTCACAGTCCAAAAACATGACTGTTAGGTTGATTGGCCTTTCTAAATTAGGCACCAGCACCCCTCACAACCCCCACAAGGGATAAGTGTGACAGAAATGGATGGATTCCTATTCTATTTTTACCATTTCTTGTATTGCTTGTTTATAAAACAAATTTTGGTTGGTATAATTTGGTCACTAGATGGCACTACTGTATAGGATTCAAGCTTGAAGTTCAAAGCTCAGAGTTCCCAGCAAACTAACTTTACACTGATATTCTGAATGAATACTTTCTGCAAGTTTATTTCAAACATAATAGAAACAGCAATAATTCAAGCTTCACCCCCAAAAAATAATAAATTTCACAGTAAATTTCTGATCCAGTTATTGCTAAGCTTCTTAGCTTCTATTGCAGAGGAGCAAAGAGATTTTCACAATGATTTTTACTTTAGTTAAAAATGACTTTATATCTTCTCCTTGGCTGAATTGTATTTAGTTGATGTAATATATGTAATGGTGATAATGCTAACATAAATCATTAATCCAGTCATGTTGCACCCACACAAGATTATTTACACAAAGCTTTTTGATTAATGCTTAATGATTACCTCGACTGCCATCTGATGTTTGCTTAGTCTTACAAATAATAAAAAAAAACATCTATACCCGTTGAGTTTTTTCCTGTTCAGACTTGTTACAGGTTCATGTTTCATACCACATAAATTGGACAAGCCAATCAGGATCGCCGGGTGGGATTTTCGTAGATGTGACGTTTCAGAGAAGCGACTGTTTGGATTCAGACAACTATGGCGACTCGCAGCGATGAAGCAAGCCATAACATTGATTCTGCTATTTTCAGTGTTGTCCAATGTAGCAAATATTAATTCTTTAAAAGAACACCAGGGGGGTAAGGCATCTGGGGGAGGGCTGATTGTGTAGGCCTCACCCCTGGTGGCATGTATCTGAGGTTCTGGGTCCCCTGGCATCTGCCTCTGCACTCTGGGAGCAGGTCTTTGGCTCCTCACAACCGTTATTGAGCATTTTTCTTATGAATAAACATTATATACACAAGTGAACTCTCACAAACACCTACAGGTGCTTGGATTCAGGTGCTTACAGATTCACTTCTATATAGAAAACCCGTATTATTATCTTTAGCTGTCACTTCATACATGTCGAATTAATTAATACTGTATATTCTTCAGTGATGTTATCAAGGTGTTGGTTGTTTGTACCTGTAATACTGTATCGGTTGGTTTTGCTGTTCATTTTATATCTTTCTTTGCAGGTGTAGAAGCAGACTCAGAGGATGTTATATTGCTCTCTCCTTTTCTGCTCCCCTTTCTCTTTCACTTTTTCTCCCTTTTAGCATTTTGTCTCATCTTTTTCTCTCCTTTTTCCTCTTCTACCTTCAAGTTTCTGTGTCCATTTAACAAGAAATAGTCCCAGCATAAAATCTAATAAAGCTTCTTGCATATATAATTCAAGCGGAGAACTATGGCAAAAGCAGTAAGGCTCCACATGTGAAAGTAAAACCTTTTGTGCTCTTTTTGGCTTCAAGACAACAATTCTTAATGCTACATTGCCAGGCAGAACACCAAAAACAAAAATGTTGGTTCAGGCTGTAATGCCAGGGAACACCAGCTTGTTCTCCACAAAGCCATACGTAGAAGTTCATGGATTAATAAAAATCTCTACATTCTGTATGAGTAATTTCCACATGAGTCACCAGGTAGGGCTAATACTGCTATCCAAACAGTGTGAGCATGGATATTGCCTTCAAAGCAAAACATTTTCTTTTAGCATAAAAGCAGCAAGTATTGGATTTGTAAGTGCCAGTGATACTTGCTGCATGTTGAAATTTGACATTTCTTTTAATCTGCATAGGTCAGTTCATTTATACCTAACAGGCTGGCTGTTGCCTGTGGTGTAAACTGCAAAGGCCAGGTCTATAGTTTTTGTATTTACAGTATAGCTGGATTAAATTACACACAGATTTACCTATTAGTCAAGTATGTTCATGTATCAGAATAAAATGGGCTGAAAAAAAGCACACCAGAGATCGACTTTGAAGGGTTTTGTTAGTGGAAACAATGTTTTTGCAACTTCTCCTGACCAAGTTTGGCAAGAGCTTAATCTTCCCCTAATGTCAGCGTCGTGGGTTGATTCCGATGTGACTGAAGTAGCGCATCAGTGAAGATGACGGACAAGTGGTTTATCCAATCATATGCAAGGATTTTTGACAAGGCCCCTCCTTCTTAAATACATCTCCAATGGAGAAATTCCAGATTGATGCGTGGAGCTCTGCGGAATAAAATCCATCTGGCGAGAGTCAGGTTAGAGATGTGAGGCCCAGGGGCATTCCCCCTCACCCCAGCCCTCCATTATGAGGATGGGGGGATGAAACCATTTATACCCAACAGTCTCCAAAACACAACCTACCTGGTTCATACTCCGGCCCCTACCCCCAAGGAATTCCTGAAAAATTAGGCTCACCTTCCAGTTGGGTAAAAACATACAACATACAGCCAGAGCCACAATATAATGGTTCAGATCAGAGTCAGCTTTGGAATGCTCTAGCCAAAGTCTAGACAAAAAGCCACACAAGAATCTGTGGCAACATTTGAAAACTGATGCTCACGGATGTTTTGCGTCCAATATGACTGAACTAAAGTTATTTTGGAAATGGCAACAGTTAAAGATATGCAAAGCTGGTAGAGACTTACCTGTCAAGACTTGCAGCTCTAATTGCAATATGAATACTCTTGCAAGGCACGATAACTGCCCACACTGGCATGTCCCTTTGTACTTATTTTGCATTTATCTGTAAATATTTTAACGTGTGGATTGGACACTATAAAAGGCATAAACCACACAGTAGTAATCTTCCTCTGAATATCACTGATTAAGACCTTTTATTGTCTTTCTATACCACAGGGTGGCAGCAAAGCTCCACCGATAATTGTGCTGCTCAATTCAGGTGGGTCTCTTAGCTCTGAAGATCTGCTCATAGTGGATTTGCTGGAGACTCCCAGAACTCTTAAAGTAGCTGCATGATGTCCTGCAAGCACTATGACCAGGCATTGATTATTCCTCTCTAAAGCATCTGATAGAAATTCCTCAACTGCTGTAGCACCCTGTCTTTAAAATATTTTGGGATATGTTTTCAATTCCATCAGTAGTAATTATTTCATGAGATTGTGTCCTCTTGTCTCTAAGAATGTGATGAGAAGAGTTTGGTATTTATTTAACTAAATTCACATAGGACATGATCCGACTGCTGCTGACAGATTTAACAAGGGGACTTAAAGCTATAGTTGGTAATCCTGTTCAGAAACACTTTTTGATATACTGGTTAAAATGGTCCTTCCATCCTGACAGAAGTCAACACACTGAAGAAAGGGAGGTTAAAAAATTTGATCACTGGGAGAGTCGCAGGCCTGTAAAAACTCTGACCAATCGCTGCCTTTCGCACCAAAGGGCAGTGATTGGTCAGAGTTTTGGTCCTGTTCTCACGCCCTTCTGTCCCTCAATTCCCGGGCTATCACCTTATCTATTGGTTGTTCCACATGCCAATCATTGTGACGCGCTGATGTAATTCCAATGTGCGCACGTTCCTTGTTGGTTTCTGCTTGCTGGCTGCGAATGTGCACTTCTAGTGTTTATGTATCCTGTTAGTTTCATGGTTAGCTTCGCCGGTAGCCGTTCATTGTAGCTCCGCTGATCTCACCATATACTTTGAAAATGGCTGAGAATTGCAAGAAGCAAACTGCGTACAAGTTTATGAGAAGAAGAGGAAGGCCTCAGTAGAAAGAAATAAAACCACAGTGGATTTAGAAGGTTTGTTCACTCAATTCCTCCGAGGAGAGGAGGAGCAGGTAAGACGGTCTTGCACATGCGCAGTTATTCAAAAAGGGACTTGTGGAAACTTCTGGAAAAATCGCAGACTCTACCTTTAAGTGTCTGAACGTATACATTGCTTGCATAACAGCATGCAAACTATTTGTATTCAACTTTTTTGAAGCATAACAAGCTTTCTTTTATTTGATAATATTTCAACTTTGTTTTCATCTGTAAGAGCAAAATTTGGGTGTTTGATTCTTAGTCATCTAACAAATGAGAATCCCATAAATTCTGAGATAGAAGAAACCTGGACTATTTGTCCTATGTGATGTTCCATCTGTCATCCCAAAGTCTTCTACATTTGTGATTATTAGCAAAAGGTTTTAGGATTATGCAGTGCTGTGAACAAGGGTCTGGCAGATTTCTTCTGTTTTTGCACACTTCCAATCTTCAGATCGTCAGATCAGATAAAGATATCCCGAGTGCACAAAAATTGAATTTTCAAATGATGATTTCAGTTAATAAGGTAATTAAAAAGAGTTATCATATTATTAAAATAAGGAAAAGTTCAGTTAATAATAAAAAGCTATCCTAATAAACTCAACCCCATGTAAAAGGTAATCGTGGATTACATATTATCCTGCAATTGTGGTAACCCCAACTAGCTCTGATAAAATCCATAATCAAGAAATCACTTCAACAGAATCTAACAACATGTAGTAAAGTAAAAGACTGCAGAAAGCAACTTATCATCCATGATCTAAAGAAATTCAAAAAAGATGAGAAACTATTCACTGATATCCATCCCACAGCCCTTTTCGACAAATGAATAAAAACATGGAACAGTAGCGAACCTTCCCAGAAGAGGTCGGCCAACCGAACATACTCTTAAAGCACGTGTCGATGTGCCCCTCGGCAATGCACTTAACCCCAAGTTGCCTACCGATCTGCGTGTTGGTCTATGAATGAGTGCGTGTTAGGGAGTGCAATTAGGTGAATGTGGCTGTAGTGTAAAGTACTTTGAGTGGTCAGTATGACTAGAAAACTGTTGTATAAATTTAGTCCATATACCATAAAACTATGTCTAGGAGAGAAACAGGGTTAGACTCTAAAGGATAGGACCACATCTATCATCTACAGGAGAATGTGGACTGATAAGGCAAAAGTGAAATTTGTTTAACATTTTTGCTATTTCGTATCTCAAACTATGATTTTTCCTTCCTTATTTGTCAGTTGTTGCAGCAATGCCTCCTTCAGTAATTGACCTTTGGCAAGAGCTAGCCTTGCTTACCAGAGTGATAATCAGACTCTCTCAGTGATTGATGTTGTTCTCTCAGAATGCTGAGACACTTGCCCTTTGCTGTGTTTTCATGTAAGGAACTAATTTTTCTGTCAAAGTCCAATTCTTTGTCTACAGCCCTCCTGAGACACTCAGTCCAAAGTCCTTTCTGATTAGTTACCATCCTCTCACCTGCCTGTCTGCACACCAACGCCTTCTCTGAGTCTCAAGGAACATCTGGAGAATCAAGAACTGGAAAAACCATCACCAAGCGCCCAAACACTCAAATCCTGCCAACCCCGGCCACCTCCTCCTAGAACTCGATCCATCTGCTACCACTAAGATCTGTGTCCTTTCTTTTCTTCCTCTGTCACCAGTGATCCAAAACTTATCATAACCGCTTAACTCTCCTCTTAAGTGACTCCCTGGAACCCCACCTAGACAAAGAAAAACAATTATATAAGCATTCACAATAAACTTCAAATTTACCTACTCTCTCTGTAGTATTTTCCCGCTCGAAAGTCTCATCTTGGTAAAATATGACAAATAGAAAATCTTGAAGGAGAACCTGCAGCTATCAGTTTGTGTCCTTACAATCAAGCACACTTCAGTCATACAACCAACATAAACATTTTTTTTTATTTGATCTTTGATTGGCAAGGTCACTTTTTACAGTGACATAAAAAGCAGATGGCAGTTGTTGAGGCAATGGGTGGGACAACACATTTTTCATACTTTTTTCATAAAGAGCTATATTTTTGCTAAGTTAAAGTCTTTGTCCAACATTACCATTAGTTTTATGATCTCAAATTTTAATGTAGAACTAAAAAGCAAAAACAAAAGACATCTGTGGTGGGTGGTTGGAGGGTGCCAACAAAAATATCTGTCCAGTACAGGTCTTTTTGTTTATGCATAAAAAATGAATGCTTGCCATCTTCCTGCTCATGGAGGAGGAACGTTGCTGCGTTTTGATAGGTTACCTGTGTCTGCTGATTGTGTGGGACAATATGAAACTATTGTTAGGCTTGCACACTATCTGTGAGCCTGATAATAGTTGGGACTTACATGTTAACATTGCAGATTCTAAGAACTGGGCTTCAGGATTTAAAAGGTACTTTGTTTCAGCCAGCAACTTCAGAACCTTTGAACCAACTCAGCTAATGATTCTAAAGCAGCCGTTCCTGAAATATTTATCTACCCTCAGTATGATGTTACATTGCTATTGGACAACATAATATGTAATGTGAGGGGTGCTATCTTAAGTCATTTGGAAGGAGGCGAGGAAACGTCACCAGACCATCACAGGTCTCTATGACAACATGTCAAAATGGACAGGACAGAAGACAAGTGCTGAAACACAGAAGGCAAATGAACGTTAGAGCAGAGGAGTTTTATCAAGAAGTCCACACTGTTTTTTTTTTTTTGTCTGATGAGCTCGATATGTAAACTGATGGCCTATCAAATGCTGATAAAAAAAAAATAACTCAAAGAAGGTTCACCTATGCTTCTTGAGTAGTAAAATCCAGTCAGAATAAGTGACCGCCCTGTTTAAGTCATTCAATGTGCTATTGACCTTTGACATTGTTTAACCATGTTTAGAAACAATGAGATGATGAAGGGTTTTTACTGTCTTGGACAGACATGTACTTGACATTCAGAGAAACCGATAAAACTGAGTAAACCTATGAACGGAATATAAAAGCTGTGAGTCTTGAAACCACAAGTCTAGATTATGCAGGCATCACTTTCCTCTTTTCCTTCCCCTGCTGGTAATGTTTATTTCTCTATTTGCTTTTCTGCCTTTGAGTATCTCTCAGTGTTTTCCCCCCTCTGTGTTTTTGGGCCTAAATCTAATCTGCAGTCTTTTCTTCCCTAGCCTTTCCTTCTCTCCTGGGGGTATATCGTCCTCCTTTTATCCATGCGGAACGTTCCCTGGCCTTTGCCCAGTACCCTACAGCTGGTCCCCATTGAGCCTTTTTCCAGTTCTTTAACCCTCTCATCTCCTTGTTATCCTCCCATACTCTCTTCCTCTGGGCTGGTGTACACTCTAAAAACTAAAATAACTTAGACAACACAATATTTGGATTGATTTGGATTTTTCCTATTATTTTACATGGACCTACAAGATGCATGGGGCAGTCTGCATAACAAGCAGACACTTCTCTCTCTGAAAAGTGAGAGGAGTAATTCCAATGATCTCTTATTCATTTTGGTACCACTGAAGAAAATAAGCGGAATATGTCCTCTAAGCACTCCACATCAAACAAATGCAAAAAAAGAAGAAGCTGGCAATAACAAATGCAGGAGGTTGTGATAGACTGGTTTTGACAACCTGTTTGCGTATGTCCTCTATATCCTTAATGTCAGACGTAATTTGGCGAGGCAGCACCAAAGATTTAATAAATGACTCTGACTGCTTACAAAGAGCCAACTACTTTTAAAACTATGTCATACTGGATAACAGGTTAAACATGTTGTTGAACTATATTTTTTTCTTCCAGTGATGAGTTATTCAATTCTACACTACATTTTATTTTGCGTTAACCCCCTTCATTATTCTGTTCCATCTTCTAAACAAAAGAAAAATAACATTCATGGTCAGTTTGCACTTTCTTTGAGGAACTTCATTCTGATGAAATGATGATGCATTTTTCCTTTATAATTAGTTATTTTCATAAATTATGAGGAAAATGTTTATCCTCATGTAAAATTTGTGTATTTCATTTTGAAGAGCTTACATTACACCATATTTCAGTTGATTGTGATCCAAATTCCTGTTTGGACCAGTTGACTCGCCGGATATGACAAAATACAACCTATGATGAAACCAACCTCCTACAAGTAAATGGTATTAATTGGAGTCAGAGTGGGGGTAGATTAGTTAAAAAAATACTTTAAATGACCTTTAAGTAAGATATTTACAGTAAAATAAGCCTAAATAATTCTCATTTGCCACCTGGGATGGAAGTAACATTCTCTACAAACAATCGGCCCTGTTCATCATCTCTTAGTCAAGTTTTTATCCTTTCAAACCTAGAGGTACGGTCCGGAACTGTTTCAGCTCAAAGTGTAGCCCATGCTTACTTCCTTGTTCCTGAGCCAATATGAGAGTTCCCAGGGTTCCAAAAACAGAGTGCAGCATTTGGTATTTTATTTTGGCAAAAGGGCAGCAGCCTTCAAGCATGGAAGCCATTAAGAGAAGCGGACTAGAAATAGAACAAAATACGGCTTCATATACCTATCCTGTGGAAGTAAAAGCCTCACCAACTTTGGACCATTGAGTTTGAGTTTGCTGGTGTCCATGAGAGGCATTGTGTGTGTGTGTTGTTCCAATTTTAAACACTAGGTATCATTGTTACTCATTGTTCCTTTAAATCATCAATTTTCATAGCAGGTATGAAACGCTCACCTGGTTGGCCACAACTGAGGCATGATCCGCATCACTGCAGTTTGTAAGTCGGCTACAAACAACTAATCTCACAACAACTCGAAATGGTGAATGTGTGAAATGACCAGCACACAGAACAAATATAGCTGAAAATGTTTTACTTTATAACAGTAAAGAAATTAATATATATTGCCCATAGTTCTGACTGGATTAAAATGTTTTGATGTTTTTTTATAATTTAAATCTACCAATGCATGAATTCAGCCTTTTGGACGTACCTTTCTCAAGAATTCTTGATCAGATCAAGAATTCATGCAATGATTACACATCCTAATGTTTAATTTCTATATGAATATTCCATATTATCATTTTTTCTGTTATTGGCAACTTTACATGAAAGCTCCTTTCATTCTCCAGTTACTTAAGGGAGCCGTGATTCCCTTTCCACTTCTGTAGTCAGTCTCACAAACTGCTATGTCTGCCTCGTCCTGGCTGCAAACCCTACTATGAATGCCCCGATATTTACTCTGGTCTTGTTCCATCGCCAATCAAACTCCAATTTTGCCCATTTTGTCGCCCTAGACAATTTTCTTTGCTCTTGCGTGGAGTCTGTGATGGGGTCTGAGATGTGCTTGTGGCTGGCCTTTTGTGTTCCATCTTCTAAAACAGTTGCCCATGTTTTCTCGCCTCAATGGCTTTGGAGACTCTCAACAAAGTAGCAGGGTCAACGAGAACACGCAGCCTGTCACACCCACATGCAAAAATATAAGGACATATATGGAAAATAAAGAAAATAAATAATATTTAACTTCAAACTTGCACAATGCATCTTAAAATTAGCCTGTTATTCATATAACTAATAGGGTGGGTAACTCTGTGTTTTTGCTACTGTCATGCCCAAATGTCCCCACTGTGGGACAGTAAAGGAATTCCTATTTTATTCTACATCTTCACTAGAAGGGATGATATATTTTTCTATCTCTGTTTCTGTAAGAAGTATATGGACAAACCAATATAATGTGAGGTATTTTAAACAACTAGTTTAAGCAACTATTTAAAAGTGACATCACGCCCTGACCTCTGATCAAAACCTAAGTCCCAAGACGAAAAAACAAGAACAAAAAACATCAACAAAAAAGCAAACAAAAAAAAAACAAGCTTTATTACACATGCATAACTGTAATTGTCATTGCATCTAGGGAAATCTCCCTCAAACTTGTTTTTAAAGAATCAGATTTTCAAAAAGAAAAAAAACAAACAAAAAGAACAGATCTTTGATTTTTTAAAACCGTCACATAAAGTTCCTTGTTTTTAAAGTGTAGAGGTAAAAAGTGGGAGGTGGAAAGATGTTTCACATTAAAGAATGGAAGTAATTTACCCATCTTCCTCTGGAACAAAAACACCTTCGAGCAACATGTTGGCTCAGGTGGTGGTGGTCGTAGTACAGTGGTCATGGGCTGTAACATTCTGTGGAAAAAAGAACTTTAAACCAAAATACTCCAGGTTCAAGACTGATGCATGACAACTTTGTTGGGTTTAGGCAATGATCCTGCCTGGTTGGGCTAGACAAAACTCAAAAAGTAGGGCTAAAAAAGAATTTGTAATGGTGTGAATGTTACCATAATGCAGTTCCTTGCATCAATACACACCTCACGGCACTGTGTTGTAATTTTATGTGATAGATCAAAACAAGGTAGAACAGGATTTTAAAGTGAAATAGAAAGGACATGTGATTTTAAAAAAGTTTTAAAACTACAAACTGAAAATTGTGGCATGCACATGTATTCAGCCTTCCTGAGTCAGTCATTTATCGAACCACCTTAACTACAACTGCAGCAGCTGCACACATGTGAGATGCACATGTTTTCCCATTCTTCTGTGTAAAATAGCTCAATCAGCTTGAGTAGAGAGTGTAAGTGAAAGGGTTGGAAGAATGGACAAATGAATTGATTATAAGCTGATTTAAGTGCTTTTAGAAAAGCAATGTTTTTGCTGATAAGTTATCCTATAAGTTATCAGGTTTACCCTGCTAAATACAGCTTCTTCTTAATAATAATAATAATAATAATAATAATAAATCTTTACGAAACAGATTGACTTTCTGTCTTCTTTGGCTTTAAAAAAACATGGTAAACTTTACAGACTATATTACTACTTCAACGGCAGACAAGAAAACATTTAAGAGTTCTTTCCCTGTCCTCCCTTCTTCCATTCTTACCAGCTTCCCTGTTTCTGATAAAAGCATTTCACAGAATGATGTTGTTATCGCTAAGTTTCAACACGTGGATGGTGCTTTCAGTTAAAATGTTTTCATTTAATATTTAGTACTTGGGGTAAAACATTCAATATACTGCAAGTCTCATCTGATCAGAGCATCTTCTTCCATGTTTGCAGTGTCCTCAACATAACTTGTGGTAAACTGCAAACAAGACATTTTAAAGCTTGCTTTCAACAATGTTTTTCTTCTTGTCCCAACTAATAGTTGTCCTGTCAACAAATCCTGCAGCTCATTGAGGGTGACCATGCTTCTCCAGTTAATGCTTGTCAATTTAGGTGCATGGCCTTGTCTTGGTAGGTTTGCTGTTGAGCTGTACTCTATCCATACATTAAACAGTGCTCCGTGAGATTATCGAAGCTTGGAATATCCCTGCTTTAAACCTGCCCACAATGTTCACCATGACATTTCTGCTGTGCTCCCTGGTCTTCATGCTGCTGTATGTTAACTGATGTCCTTCAACAAACCTTTGAGCTCTCATAGAACAGCTGTTTTTAGTCTGAGCGTTCATCAATCAAATGTTATTCGTAACTATTTAGGGGTGTCAGACCAAAGCAGGGTAAATATGTACATTTTTCAGGTTAGAGTTTGCAAAAATACTCTTAAAAACTGTGTGAGCTTTTCCTTCTACTTCTGTAATGATCTACCTTGGGTTGGTCTGTCATATATTGTAAAATCCAAATAAAACACGTTGAAGTTTGTGGCTGCAATCCACCATATGAAAATAATTCTAGGAGTAGGAATATTTTGCAAGACATGACTGTTGGTTGCCTTGGTGACGTTCTAAAAAGACAACATCTCTGTAGCTACTCTCTGACAGGTTTAATAATAAATTTACAATCTTATTTAGAAAGAAAAACAAACTGTTCGGAGCTGGAAAAAGTTCACAATCATGGATTTTCTCATGACTTGTAAAGGACGTATATTCTTCAAACAATTTGAGTTCATAATTCCCTACAGCGGAGCCAACACATGGAGACCTCATTGGATTTAGGATACTCTCACTTGTAGACATATTTATACAGTTGCTTTCCATAAGTAAGACAAACACCCCCCAGTTTTCCAAGCCCTCCATACTACAACAAACTCTGACACCTCCTAATTGGGATGGATGGATTTCATTATGTGGCATCAAGAGAGACTGAGAGGTGGACGGAGGGGAGGGTAAGAACAGCAAAATGTGCTACAAAAACAAACATTACAACTCTCAGCTCCTTTATTATCACACACAGATATTATATAAGCTGTAGTTAGATACACATGTGTTTACAAGGTGGGCTTCAGTTGCCAAACTTTGTCTTATGTTTAATGCCATAATGGGCCTCAATCCCTCTGAAAGACTGACTTCTTCTTTGAACACCCCCCAGCCTTCTTATCTTCTCCCATGTCACCTCGCTAATGGTGCCTTCCTCTCTTGCCACAAATCCTCACGAGCAATGATGCCCACACTCTGACTCAGTGTGCTAATGACACCAACCAAGCTGTAAGAACAACCATCAAAGGCTCCTGAGGACAGCACCATTTGGTTGTCATTAAACTGTTTATGTTGATTCTTTTTCTTTTTAAAACAATGTTTGTCACAGGATCTCTATCAAGCCATCTACTTCAATGGAGGAGCGTATGTACAATGCCAAGCCACGAGCACAAAAAGGAAAATTATGGACAAACACCATCACAATGCCATTTTTGTGGTTGTTTTGTGTGAGTGAATGATCACTGACTTATGTTTTTTTTCCTGAAAAATGGACTTTGATTACGAATGTGGCAAATTCCTTCCCAACATTATAGGATTGAGCTCCATTTCACCCTTTGCCCCCGTACCACTCACTCCTCCCCATAAATGTTCTACTTTCACTTTGAGAGATAAGGTGGTCCCAATTCCTTTGGTGATGTAAAGAAAGGACAATGCAGACGCATGTGACGCAAAGAGTTAAGCTGAAATCAAAAGTCAAAGATATCCAAGTGTACCCCAAAAATTTACATATTTAATTCTCAGGTTAATTGATATAAGTTCAGATCAAGAACTGAAACTTGGGTTAGGGTTGTGTGTGTTATTCATTCATTACACACAAATGTATTTTCTTCCCTAATTTCACATGAGCCCAATATTCTTTTATTCAGAAATATTGAGTTACTGAAACATCTATCCATGAACTGTACAATTTATACACCCCATGCTTAGTGAAAGCTCCTTTTATATAACACTATATTAATGCAGCATAACATAACATAATTGCAGCAGCATAACATAATTGCTGAAAACATGCTCACCTGTGTTGAGCATGTTTTCAGTTGATTCCCAGTTATATTTAAGTTCCGGGTTTTTGTTCTTCTGTTCTGTTTCTGTGACCCTGTTCCTGTGCTCCTGTTTTGGTTCCTTTGTGTATTCAGTGAGTTATCTCCATTAAATATCATTATTTTCCACATGCGCCTGCCGTCGTCTGGTTGCTGCTTTGGTCCTTCTCCACAAATCATGACAAAAGGTGCATTATAATAGAGAGTACCTCTGATAGATTCTGTGCCATGTTTCAACCAAGTTCCTTTAATGAATGTGTTAATGTTGACACTTTATGCAGTCATTTGGCAGTCCTTGTGCAGCCATCTTTGATCAGGTTGCACTCCTCAAGTGTAGTAGTGTGTCTCAAGGAAAGCCCTGTCCTTGGATCAATGAAAGCATCCTGAATCACAAAAGACTGTCGGAAAACTGAACGGCAATGGAAATCTTCTAAATTTGAAGTTCACCAGCTACATCTAAGGGACTTAATTTCTTCTCTGAATGAAATGCCAGATCCGACTATTTCTATCAGCTGATAACAGCTCTTAAGAAAAATCCTTAGCTTTTATTCAAATCAATCAACTCTCTGGTGTCTCCCAACGTCTTTGCTGCCCCTGTGCTTTGTAAAGCAGACTGTAATGACTTTTTACATTTCTTCAGTGACAAGATCAAGAAGATAAAGGTAACAATCCCACCACCTTCTTGTACTCCAATGTGCGTTCCCCCTCCCCCCAAAAATTGTCCTCATTTGAACCTGTATTACTAGAGGATATCACTGCATTAGTGTCCAAAATGAAACCGTCCTCTAGCCCGTACAGTGTTCTTCCCACTAAGCTACTCCTGAATGTCTTTGAATCAATTGGACCTTGGGTGACAAAAATTTTCAAATTTGCCCCTCTCATCTGGCATATTCCCCAGATCTTTCAAGCATGCAGTTCAATTCTTTCAATTCAATTCAATTTTATTTATATAGCGCCAATTCATGAAACATGTCATCTCAAGGCACTTTACAGTTGTGGAACCAAAACTTAAAACACCCAACCTTGAAGCTAAGAACTCTAGGCCAATATCCAGACTTCTCTTTTTGGTCAAATTGTGGTGTCTAAGCAACTCGTATCTGTCCTAGAGGCACATTAGGTACACAATGCTTTTCAATCTGGTTTCCGGAGACACCACTCCACTCAAACAGCCGTGCTTAAAGTTTCAAGTGACATCCTGATGTCTGCTGACTCAGGGAAATGTATTGCCGTAGTTCTGGTAGACCTGTCATCGGCCTTTGACACAGTTGACCAACACATCCTGATAAACAGGATGAGGGATGTGATTGGGATCACTGGACCCAAGGACCGCGGAACCGGTAGGGCCGCGGCCCTACCTACTTTTGATGATCAAGTCCTCCCCGCGCTTGTGTCTTCACCGTGTCTCTCCCCGCCGCAACCAACCCCCTCACCCGGCCGCGTTTGTCTCCCCCCCCCCGGGTTTTTCGCGCATGCGCCCGACCAACTTGAAATGCGTTCCGTGGTCCATGACTGGACCTGTATTGGAGTGGTTCTCACCATATCTGACTGGCAGGAGCTTTTCTGTGCGTGCAAAACATATAATATCTGACCCTACCAAGCTACTATGTAGACTACTGTACCTCAGGGCTCTGTCCTAGGACCTATGTTTTTCCTGATTTATGTGCTCCCTTTAGGTAGGATTATCCAGCAGTTTGAGAATGTCTCATATCACCTGTTTGCGGACGACATTCAGCTCTACTGCTCCTAGATGACATCTGAGGTCCACAAACTAAACTCTGATTGAATGTTTGTCCCATATAAAGCAGTGGCTAAGTGACAATAGTGTACAACTAAACTCAGAAAAAACTGAGACGCTCATTATTTCCCCTTGATTCAGCCTTACTCTTCTGCTCGCAGTCTGAGATCTTCTGAACAGAACCTGTTAATGGCCCCTTGAACCCATTTTAGGACGAGGACAAGCTGTCACACCCAGACTGTGGAATGCACTACCACTTTACCTGTGCTTGGTGAACTCTGTGGATGATTTAAAAAAACTACTAAAAACATATTCTTTTTTAAGCAACCATTTTAGACTCACTTTCCCAAGGGCTGTTATGACTGTATGTATCTTGTCTATACGTATTCTCTTTTGTGCTGTTTTGTATTTTATGCTTTGCACTGTAAAGCACTTTTTGACTCCTGAGTAAGGTGGTATATAAATAAAATGTACTTACTTACATGCTGCCACCAAATTCTAGAGGAGCGGAGATCTGTTCTCTTGAGTGACGAATTAGGCCTCTCTATCTGGCAATCCAACAGGCAGTGTTGTGCATGCAGGCTTGGTTGACTGGGGGAACGGGGGCATGGATGGCGTGGCAAAGGGTTTGGAATTGGGAGTAGCTTGGATGATTTGGCTAACGCTTTGTTGGGGTTGTGCTGACTGAATGGTAATAAGAGGGTTAAGTGACCACAGTTACAATGTGGTCTAAATTCACCCTTTTTCAATCAAAAGGAAATGATAATTCTCTTTTTTGTTGCTAAAAGCGATAAAATATGTGAATAAGGGCAATTATTTCCAGAGAGGATAAAACAGATACTAGGCAATGGCATAATCCATAAAGGTATTTTAAACACCCAGTTCAGTGTGAGTTAAAGTCAACATCAGTGACAACTGATTAAAGTCTGAGCCTAACAATAATTCAGTGTTGTGCCATGTCAGGACGTGACAGACTGCATTTCCCATGATGCATGGTGGTCAAAATGGCCACCAACTCCCATCATGCAACGCGGCCCAAAATGGCCGGCGCCCTAGCAACCGATAACGTTGCTAGGGTAAAGTTGATAAAACTCGGTTGCACCTAGCAATCGATCTTCTTCCCTGGCGCCCTGCCAACCGAGAAGACACACAGCTGTTTAACTCCGTTGGGAAAATCCCACGCCACGTGCTCGAGTTTCTCGCTGGACCGAGATTTTTTCGAAGCAAAACTATTCCCTGTACAGACAGGAGGTCGACTCAAAAAGGTACCTTTAATTCCCTCTGATCAAATACTGGAAGCCGCCTTATCTCCCAGTGATCGAGAGAGGACGACGCGTTGTTTGGCCCAACAAGCGTCTAGGAGCCCAGAGAGAGAGAGAAAGACGAAGGAACTCTCTCGGTCTGGTCCCCGCTGCAGCCTGCGGACCCTGCGGTCGTCAAGACGCGTTCAGGACGTCGCGTGATCCGGAGCGCTCCGGACCGAAGCCGGGACTTTCACTCCGGACCACCTCAAAGTAACGGGGTTCTCCCCTTTTATTTCTGTCTCACCAACAGGGTGTTTAGAAGTGCCTGGGCAGACGTAGAAATTTGTAGGCTTAGGTTAATGCTTTTATTCCACGATGAAGTTGGAATTATTTTGCTGAATATTTTCTTTGTATGTGCATGCATTTTACATTTGATTTTGCTGTGTTGATTGTGGTTTATCTATAACCCCGCCGTGGGTCACTGTTTCAGTTCTTTTCATCTTCCTCCATGCTTTTCCCCCTTCTCTTTTGCTTCTCCTTATCAGAGAATTTGATCGCTTTGTTTGAATCTTAGTTCGCGGTTTCTCTTTGAACCAGAGCGTAAACCACTCCCTCTCGGAGCGAGGTACCACCTCACCTTAGCGTAAGCGCGGTGACATCATTAAGACCTCCCCTCACGCTTCACGCAAATTTGCAGAGCATACGTCATCATAGTCGCCATCTTGGGAGGGTGTCGGATGACTGCACTGTAGGTAGCTTAGCTGATAGCTTTGTAAGGCATCAAAGCGTCCGGTAGGACTCCCACAGCTGCTCTGTCTGTCAATGCTATGTCAAATGCCGATGTTCTGAATGTGGTTTAAACAACCGTGAGCTGAACTAAGAGTTGCAACCGCTCATTTTAATCCATTTGTTTTTCTTTCCTTTCGTTTTGTTTGTTTTGTTTATTCTTTTATCTCCATATATATTTTGCGTGTTAGTTAGTAGTGAGTAAGATTTCCAAAGTCGTTGAATCAGAGAATTACTGTAACAGGGAATTGCTTTTGGTTCAATAAAACACCACTGCGGAATAGACATTGTTTTGTGTTCAATCCAATTCATAGTTGTATGGTTATTCAGAAATCAGAGCTAACCTCCTTTGGAGTTAACATCTGACATTAATACAGAGACAATATCATTGGATGGTGATAGACGAATAAGGATTTAAACTCTAATTGCAGTTACATTGGGGTTCTCACAGCCTGCCGGATAAACCTCGTCGGTCACAAGTCCGACCAGATCATTTATCCCAGCATAAATGAGTTCATAACAGCAAATTAACTAATGCATTAATGGTATAAATACTTACAAGCTTATAGCTAACATCACCACCATTTGAACTATATTTTGTTGTAGCGGAATTTTGAGTTGAATGATTTATTATTTAAATTATAATGCCAAATTATAATTAATAATAATAATAAGCATATTCAACCATCTTCTGGCATAACATCAGTATTTTTATTAAGAAGTTATCCAAGATTTAAAAGCCATACTTTGGTTTGAAACACAGCTGAAAGAGAGCTCTTTAAAAAGTCAATGTTGTGCTTCTGTGGAACCTTTTATTTCTGAGAAGCAGCATCAGTGACGGTCTTCAGGTCAAATCCCACCATGGAGTCCCCTTCTCTTCCCTCTGACCTGAGATACTTCTCTGTCTGAGTTTCCATATGCCTTGGCAGCCCCCTCAAAGCTCACTCAGAATGATCATCATTTCTATTCTTAGGATAAAAAGGAACAACGTCTCACACAGTTAGGATCCCAGGAAGCTACGGAAATGCTTCTATTAAAAGTCTTTGAAGTGTTCGCTTCCTGACCACAGTGGACAGAAGGTTTTGGAGTCATAGAAATCATATTCACAAAAGCAATGCTGGTCAATCAGATCTTTTATGCATTATAGAAAAATCATACATAAGTATTTAAAATCCCAACATTTACTGTGTGATTTACAAATTACACAGGGGCATGCTTAAATTGAGTTGATAATGATGACCTAGAATGGTCCGTTAACTGATAGAGGACTCTTCATAAAACCAATGATAAATGCAATCTATTTACTAACAACTGAATATACCAAATACTTTTCAAGTCTTTAAAGCAGAGATAAACAGGAAAAAATGTCTTTTGATGGGCAGATTTATAACTTAAGCAGCCCTGACAATAACCAGCTGGTTGGAAACTATCTAATTTGATCTATTTTCTATCAGTGAAGAAGGCTCAAAGCTAGTTAGGTCTTTAAATTAATGTTATGGTGTTTTAAAATAAAGTCAGAAACAGTGAGAATAAAAATGTATTTTAAGGCAAACGTTATTTTCTATTATCTCCATGTACGTGGTTCGTTCATGCTATGAGAGTGTAATGCTTTCAGCAGATAATGAGAAGGAAATAAAGCAAAGTTGGTCTATTTTATGCTTTTAGAAATAATGAAAGTCTTCTGGAAATCTGTGGATTATGGTCAGGATCCACATTTTACACTCATTATAAAGTATTTATGCTAGTCATGCTAACAAACTAATTGCTACAATGGATGAGATGATTTCAAATGTTAATCCTGAAATAATTTTGTCTTTGTGTAAAATGTGGTTTTACTGATGCTTTTTTAGTCTGTTTGCTCCCTTAATGGCATGACATTACCTTTGCATCAAATATAAAAAATAACAGCTCATGGAAAGGTAAACAAACAAAAATGTCTAATATTACAGTTCTTAAGAATACTGTAATCACCTAAAATCTGAATCAGAAGGACAAAACCTTGCAACAAATTCCTGAAGCAGGATTGAAAAAATAAATACAGTACTAGTGTCATAGATTATCTTCTGTAACCATTAAACAAGCAAATAATTCCCCCATCGCCATTACAAATTGATTCCTAACATCCTTGGAATATAAAAGGGAGATAAAAATATGTTTGCTCAGATCCATGTTTTTGTAATGTCACCAAAAGTGTCTTTCATTCATTTAATTCAGGTAACATTTCATTATTCTGATGTAGCTTGAACAAATAAGATGAATACGTACTTTGCATATTTACTGTCATCTTATTTTCCCATGAACATCATCCCTGATTAATCAAACCCAGACACTGGCCTGAATGAAAGCATAACATGGTGAAAGTATTTTTTGCCTTTTCTGATATATTAACATAAATAAAATGTAATGAATGCGAATGCAGTGAGTTCACATGTCCAACTTGTTTTGACACAAATACATTCTTCAGCTCAGTTTAGTATTGATAAGATCAAAGTGAAATCAGGTCTTAAATGAAAGCAGGCTGAGTAATAAGGCCAAGCAGGAGTCCTCGTCGGTTGTGATGTTTGTAGATGACAATGTGATCTATAATAAGAGGGGGCAGCAGGTTGAGAAGATGCTCTTGATATGGAGGAATAACTGTCAGCTGAAGCAAAAGAGATCCATGTGAATGACAGGGTGGCAGTAAAGCTGCAATTAGTGGAGGCATTGAAGGTGGAAGAGTTTGAATACCTGGGATCAACTGTCTAAAGCAATGAGTTGTGCAAAACAGAGGTTAACAATAGAATGCAGAAAGTGGGAATGGGGACAAATATTAGCGGGGATTTGCTATAGAAGGATAAAAGCAAGGATTTCAATTTTAGATTTGCGCATCAGGAAGTGTCACATCAATTTACATGCATCAGTTAGTGCCTTTAACACACACTGGATGCATAGTGATAAAATGTAAACACTCCTGACTAGAACAAGCTCAAAAAAGAAGGACTGACCAGACAGTGTGAGTGTGGGTTGTTTAACAGAAGGCAATAATAGTGGCCCCTTTTGTGACATGTGTGTTATGCCAACAGTGTGTTGCCTTTGGAGGTAAGAATATGAAATGTTGGAATTTTTCCTCGAAGTGACCAAAATGCACAGGATTTGAAATTATATTGTTATAATGTTTAGACACAAATTAGCTGACGTGGTATGGCCTGAGGATGTTTGGACATGTAGATAAAGCCGGGCGTACACTGTACGAGTTTTTCCCCTTTTCGGGCCGATTCTTCAGTCGTGCGGGCATTTTTGAATCGGGGTGAATTTCAGCTTGATCGTAGAGGGGGGGAGGAGGGGGGAATGGCTTCTCACGACTACCTCCCGATCAGGAATCGGACGATCGGTGAAAATCAAACATGTTTGAAAATCAGTCGGCTGTCGTGAGGTTTTCGTGAGCGCATCCTGCTGTTCAAGCAGAGCTACGAGGGGGCGCCCTCCCCTCCTCTCCGTCCCCACCAGCGGAGGGAGGGGAGCGGGCGTCCCTGAAGCGACCTCCGCCCGGCCCGCTCGCGGGGGCGTTGGGGAGGGCGGCAACGCGCTGGCCGCCTGTTTCGGCACTCCTCCGCGGTCCTCGCTGGCCGCCTGTTTCGGCACTCCTCCGCGGTCCGCCGCCTGTTTCGGCACTCCTCCGCTCGCGGGGGGGTGCGGGCTGGGCGACCTGCCGTGCCGAGCAGCCGCCGGTGCGTCTCGTCCCTCCTCTCTCCCCTCCGTTCCCCCGACTCCCGGTGCCTCCTGCGGGCCTCGCCAGAGCTGGGCTCGAACCCCTGCTCTGGGTCCCTGTCACCCACCGTCGCTCGCCTGCCTCTGCCATCACAGCGAGCGGTCCCAGAGGGGGCACGACGTACAGTGTGAGCAGTCCGGTCGCGTCCAAGCGCCGCGCCGCACAGATCGTGAGCGGTGAACTTTTTAAAACCCGCGGTTCCGTCGCACAGTTTGAGATGTATATAAGTACCACGACTGAAAAACTCGTACAGTGTATGCCCGGCTTTAGGGATAGTGGATATTTTAGGCCACTTTCACACTGCAAGTTATGCTGACCCTCTGAGCAGCACAAATTATGTGTTTTTGAGTTTTTCTTTTTCTGTTTTTAAATCAGACTAATGTCACTTTCATATGTGGTCCTCGATTGGCTCCATATTTAGTTTTTTTGTAACTCTAGCCAAGCTGGCAACTAAAAAGTAAAGAAAGTATAATCATATTGATGTGTAAATTCTGAAAGAATGCATTTTAATGATATGCATATGGCCTTGAGCCATAACAAGAAAAGTTTTTAGTCCGCAGACTTACCTTATATTGATAAAACTTGAGTGAATTAAGAATAAGGTGGGTCATTTATTGTGTAACAGGCTGACCACTGCCAAGACAGTTCAAAAATAGAACATAATATGATCCCCTGATGTTACACAACTGGTTTTGACTCAGAGACTCTTGACATGTGTTATTAAGTTTTGTGAGGCTGCCATATCCAGGCAGCACATTTCACAGCTGTACAGTTTGACGTCAAATGGAGAAAAAGGGGGAGCTGCAGAGGCAGAACAGAGCTGAGAAAGAAAGGGCCCTTGAAATTCATCGATATTCCAGTGCCAGTAAAGAAAACATTGTCAGGGTGGAAAGAGATATTACCACACCCAGTTACTTTCTTTGTGTCTTTACTCTGTTTTTAGTCACAAACATATATTTGAGTATTTTTCAGTGCAAGTAACCACAAATGTCAATATGTCAAAATGTATTTGTATGTTTTGGCTAATCATCTCTGTGAACTGGCTCAGTTTTCATGCAATGTGTTGTTGATGAGGCTCGATTTCATAATGTCTTTGTACTGTACTGCAATGGTGCCCCAAGCAAATTATAATGGAAATTACCTCAAAATAAAGAAAATTGGTGCTGATAATTTTGCTTGTATTTTGCATTTGGTACCTGCTTCTAGAATCAAGGAATTATTCTTTTTTCTATGACCTATTTATAATCTGTCAGATCCACTGAAATGTGTGCATGTTAGCGTGTGGATATGTGTGTATCTACTGTAGTGTCATTTAAAGCCATGATGAGAAAGATAAAATCAGAATGCATTGGAAGCAACAGAAGTTTGGGACCCTTACAGGCCGAAACAGCTTTGTTTATTTTTGTCAGCTGTTGCAGGAAAGCGGGCTAAAGACGACGCGGATCGGTCACCCTCCCTCACCAAACAAGCTGAGAGCTCAGACTACTAAAGCCGGACGTACACTGTACGAGTTTTTCCCCTTTTCGGGCCGATTCTTCAGTCGTGCAAGCATTTTTTGAATCGGGCCGAATTTCAGCTTGATCGTAGAGGGGGGGGGGGGGGGAGGGGGGACTGGCTTCTCACGACTACCTCACGATCAGGAATCGGACGATCGGTGAAAAACAAACATGTTTGAAATTCAGTCGGCTGTCGTGAGGTTTTCGTGAGCGCATCCTGCTGTTCAAGCAGAGCTACGAGGGGGCGCCCTCCCCTCCTCTCCGTCCCCGCCAGCGGAGGGAGGGGAGCGAGCGTCCCTGAAGCGACCTCCGCCCGGCCCGCTCGCGGGGGGGTTGGGGAGGGCGAGCACTCCGGTCCGCGCAACGCGCTGGCCGCCTGTTTCGGCACTCCTCCGCGGTCCGCGCAACGCGCTGGCCGCCTGTTTCGGCACTCCCCCGCTCGCGGGGGGGGTACGGGCCGGGCGACCTGCCGTGCCGTGCGGCCGCCGGTGCGTCTCGTCCCTCCTCTCTCCCCTCCGTTCCCCCGACGCCCGGTGCCTCCTGCGGGCCTCGCCAGAGCTGGGCTCGACCCCCTGCTCTGGGTCCCTGTCACCTACCGTCGCTCGCCTGCCTCTGCCACCACAGCGAGCGGTCCCAGAGGGGGCACGACGTACAGTGTGAGCACTCCGGTCACGTCCGAGCGTCGCGCCGCACAGATCGTGAGCGGTGAACTTTTTAAACCCCGCGGTTCCGTCGCACAGTTTGAGATGTATATAAGTACCACGACTGAAAAACTCGTACAGTGTACGCCCGGCTTAAAAGGACGTCGGGCCAGGCCTTCCCTCCGACCACGTTTCGGCTAGCTCATTGCCACATGTCTGCTGCTGATACCCCTTTCGACAGCGGGCTAAGAACCAACGTACCCTCTGCTTTGCCCTACTCTCTTCCTTGGATGGCCAAAGTGGACCGATCTCACACGAGGCACCGACGGGTCTGGCAGGATTGTGTCAGGGAGAGTTACACGGTTTGTGTGGAAAGTTTTGGTGTGATGCAGTTACATTGTGTTTTTAAATACATAGAGCTAATGGACGTAGCTCATGCTAGCATTCCGATACCATGTCATTGCCGATGTGATTCGAGTATTTCTTATGGTTATAACAAATGTTATCTCCACAAGGGTTTCATACATTGATGGGATATTAATGTTTATGTTATCCGGCCCACTCATTATGGCTAAAATAGAAGACAAAGCTTTTAAAGTTAACGCCGAAAATCCGCTAGCCAAAATGCTATGTAACTTCCGGGTTCCGGATATTCAAAAAGGGCTTGTTTCAAACATAAGGTTTGCTTCGTTTCTCTCCGCCATCGTCCGATAGTGTTATGAGCGTTATTACAGCATTAATATGGAATATTAATGTCGATTTAATGCCGTTTTGTTTAACTTTAGGATTAGCCGATTCTAGCGACCGATCGCTACAGTGGCCCCTGCTTTCTGGAGGTATAATCGATAATTGATAAAATCGAGCGTCCCTAAAGTAATGATTTTACTGAGCAAATCATTCTTTAAAATGTTATTTCCCCAAATAGTTTTGTGTAACTCGGCATTTGCATCGTGAATGGGTTGAAAAACATGCCAAATGTTGTTCTGAATTAGTGACGCTAATTTAAGCTCATTCCATGTTCTTTAAGGTGAACTTTAGTTCTTTAACTCAAACAAAATGTTATTTCATCAAATAATGTTTTGTTTAACTCAGGATTTGCATTGTGAATGGGTTGAAACACATGCCAAATGTTGTTCTAAATTGGTTAAATTAATTTAAGCTCATTCCATTTTCATTAGGTCAGATCTGCAGTGAAACAGGATTCACTGAATTATTCTGATGATGATCACCACTTTTATGTTGTCTTTTGTCTTTTTGCATGTAGGCTACATAGTTCCTTAGCTTAGCTTCTTTTTATCTTAATTTTGCTTAGTAGTTTAGTTAAGTATCACTAGCCAAGTAGAGAGGATTTATTGATTGAAATATAGTGTTAATTCAGATAAACACCATTCTACAATGATGTTCTCTGGATGTTCATTTTATTTATGTTATTAAATTCTTGTCACTCATTTATTCTATGTGTGTGCAGAGTTTGCTGTTAAAAGATCGCCAGTGCTCGTATCATCCCTTTCAACTATTGTCCTGATATCAGCTTAAGTGCTGATATCCACCGGACAATACCTAACAGACAGAGAGTTATTTATTAAGCATTAAATAACTTTAAACAGTGTATAATTGCACAACACTACTCACCACTTCCTTGCTGGGTGTGACTGGGAGGTGTGGCTCTGCAGCTGCACCTTGTTTAGAGCCAATTAGGGGGACCATAAAAGAGGAACACACATCATGAGACAGTAGTGATGTTACGTGATGTGCCGAGGCTTCGAGGCGTGTGTCGAGTAATGGAGGGGGCGTTTCCGCAATGCGCGTATCGAGGCTTGCTTCATTTAGGGGAGGAGCCGAAAACGATGACGTCCGAAGCCTCGCTGCCCGGCTGTACCACGTGACTGCTTCGGGAAGTGGTTCAGATTTTGGTGCGGGGTTTGACAGCTTTAGAAACCCCACAGGCTCCATTCAAAATGTGGGTTGTTGTAGGCGAGTTGCGGTCAGTTGAGAGAGTGGATAGAGTTTTGATAGTTTGGATAGCAGAGTTTGGATAGTGGTTATTTAGTTTGAGACAGTTAGTTTGGTGTTTGGAGAGTTTAGGAGAGAGATAGATAGATAGGAGATCAGTGCTCTCAACTATCACGCTTTGACCGTCACTGACTTCACACGGTCACACGCAAACATGGCATTTTTCACGCATAAAAATCCCAACGCCCATCTGGGCAGCGGACGATAAAAACTCCGCCTTCTGCTGAGATGTTTCTCACAGCTTGTGGCCATCAGTAATTCCTGCTGCAGAACAGAGCAGCAGGAAGAGCGATCAGAGTTATGAATAATTTTAGTCTTAACCAGCGGTGAAAGTGAGCCGGTAAGGTCCTGTACTACGTACGCAGGAGGGGAGGGGGCGGGGGAAGAGAGCTGCTGCCAGATATTGCCTTCATTCAGAACCAGTCATGGCTGCACTCTGGTTCTGCTCACCAGATGCAGTTTAAAACGCTACGTCTGTTTATAAGTTGTTTTTATTAATTCTGCATTTTTTAACTACACGCACCGTATTTCTGTGCCTCAGCGCTTGCTCCTCTCCCCCCTCCTTTCCCTCGAACCCAGGGGCTTTTTTCACCGTTCACCATTCAAAACGTGAATCACTACGTTTAATGTCCTCACACCCGTAGCAAAGTGTGCCAATTAAAGTCACTAGGAGAGTTATGGCTGTGTTTCATGATCTTTTGTTTTAAACAAAACAGAACCGTGGCGCTTCGGTGCGCTGCTGCCTTGCGCTTTAATTCAGGTGCGCAAAATTACGTTACTTGTAATTTGGGTGCGCACTTTTAATAGTCATTTTAAAGAACTTGTAACATCAGGAGGTTGATCTCAGACCGGTCAGCTCCTATGATCACTGTATAGGAGCCCTTTACAGTTTTTATTTATGCATTTCCCCCCTGTTTATCCCTCGCACGCAGCGCACCATCGGATAAAATCCTCCCACCTCACCGTCCAGAGCGCACTGAGGAGAGCAATAGAGATTTGTCTGGTCGACTGAGATGAGAAACCTGTTGCTGTGAAAGGTGATATAGGTTATAAACTGTTACTGTCTAGAATTGCATTGAGCTGAAAAGAGAGGAGACATCAGCAGCTGGATCATGCGTAAAGACGCAGCGGGAACCTCTGTGTGCTTCAGTGTTGCTGCTGAGGGGAAAATGTGGGACCGTATAGTACTGGGCTAATCATTGGTCACAGTACCCCAATCTGTACATACTTGCACTTATTTATGCACCCCGGCATCATCTGTGCCATGTGAGCGTGTCTTTTCAAAGGCTGGAGAAGTAGTGTCAAAAAAGAGAAATCATTTGAAACCAAAAACTGTGGAGATATTGTTGTTTCTTAATAAAAATGCATGAAATCATCCAAGTTACACAAGCATTAGCCTATTCATTACCCCCTCCCTAGTTCCACAAGCACTTCCATTGTCCTCTGCCTGATTAAGCCCATGCCATTTTTCTAGAGTCACAGAAAAACATTATTACACAACATGCCATATCACGTCACTACTATTTTGGGAATAATTACACACAGAGAATACATTCAAACAATGTTTTATTATACACATGTGTATACAAAATTTATGTAGACAAATTATTTCGTCCTACACCTTTTGTGAAGTCATTCCCAAGAGCCATAATAGACAAAAATTCAATGCATCACACGTGTTAAGATACAGCTGGCTGTGATTATACACCTGGCCAGTAGGTGGTTTCGTGTGCACATGAAGCATCAAGAAATGAACCCTTTCTCGAACCAGTTGGCTCAAGTGGTTCAATGCCTCATGAGGCTTCATCTCACCATCACTATGAGACAGCGTAGTAATCAGACCAACCTTCTCTATGTTGCGCTTGATTTTAATCACAGTTTTTGTCCTTTTTCAGGAAACCTATCCATGCCTTTTTCGAGTTCTCACACTCCAGTGCCATCTTTCATCGATCTTTTGACTACTGGAGATATATTCTCAAGATCACGTCTGTTGATCTGCTCGCTGTTCATCTGTGTGTTCTTCTGGTGCCAGCTGTTCACACCATACTAAAACTTACCTCGAGCTCACCTGTATGTCCACCCTCCAATTGCCAGTGCAGTCCGTTGCATGCTCATTCAAAGTAAGGCAAGGCAAGGCAAGGCAAATTTATTTATATAGCACAATTCAGTACAAAGACAATGCAAAGTGCTTTACATGATTAAAATATAGCAAAATAAAACAGAATAAAAGCAAGTAGGAATAAAATGTAGATAGAAAAAAGAACAAAAAAGTGGTGATTCAGTTAACTAGAACAGTTGAAGGCAATCTTAAACAAATGTGTTTTTAATCTTGATTTAAAGGAACTCAGGCTTTCCGCACCTTTACAATTTTCTGGAAGTTTGTTCCAGATAAGTGGAGCATAGGAACTAAATGCTGTTTCTCCTTGTTTAGTTCTGGTTCTAGGTATGCAGAGTAGGCTGGAGCCAGAAGACCTTAGTGGTCTGGATGGTTGATACACTGATAACAAGTCTGTGATGTATTTAGGTGCTAGGCCATTCAGGGATTTATAGACTAACAGAAGGATTTTAAAGTGTATTCTCTGAGATACAGGGAGCCAGTGTAAGGACTTTAGAACTGGGGTGATGTGCTCTACTTTCTTAGTCTTAGTGAGAACGCGGGCAGCAGCGTTCTGGATCAGCTGCAGCTGTCTGATCCACTTTTTAGGCAGACCTGTGAAAACACCGTTGCAGTAAGGAGGAAACAGAAATACATTACCGTCAAACATTTGTTCTCCCCCACCTGCCAAAGTCAATCTTTTTGGATCTGCTCACCTTCCCCATTGACCTTTATCGTATCACATCAGTAAAGACTCATCTTACTCCTTCTTTCATCTCATAACCATCCCTATAAAAAGTCAAGATCTTCTCACTTTTGCCCAGTGATTCTCCTGAAACTCGCCTAGAACCCAAGGGACTTGCTTTTATGATCTTGCTTTGACTTGCATTTTAACAAACCAGGATTGAAAAGAATTAAGTCAACTGTGATGATGCAATGTTATGGTGGTATAGCCAACATGAGAACTAAAGTGATTTAAGGTGTTCAACCTTCTCTGTATAGAGTATTGGATCTTCAATCAACAATCAATTTCTGCTATTCTCTGAAACAGTTTCTCAGCTTTTTCCTCTTGTACACTTTGCATCCCCATGGCCTGAGAGATTTACTCTACGTGTGAAATATTTTAGTCGGGTGGAGGCATGCTGTTGCATTTATTAAGTGTGGCATTTTGTGTTCTGCAGAGGAGATATTTGTCGTTTTTCAAGCAATTTTTGATTGAAGTGTGTGTGTTTGTGTGTGTTAAATACATTTAAAAAATACCTTCAAAATCAACCCCTCTCCTCTCGTGTAATCCAACTCCATTATGGTAAGATGGGAATGTGCTAATTGCACAATCCATCTCACCCCCAGTGCTACTACGCTGCAACACAACATAGCTCTCTATCATAAAATACTGCATTAATAACCCACCACAGAGCGCTTTCCCAATGTTGTATGTTTAACTTTGGTTTTATCTGATGTTTAGTAAAACAAATAGGCCTCTGTGGTGGACCAGACGGCTACAAAGAATGGAGAATGCGGCTTTGGGTATGTTCAATATCCTACGAGCATTTTGTTTTGTGCTACCAGCTTGAGACAGTAAAGCAGATAGATTCCTTCTTAGCAGATCATACAAAAGAAATTGGTTTTCTATGAGCAAGAGAATATAAGAGAGTAACAGTATCAAATATGTCAGTTTTGTTCTCAGTAAAAACATTTCTAATGAAACTTGAGATTCAATGTTCAGTGAATGTCAACACACAAAGATTCACAAACACAAAGACATCAAAACAAATAAGGACATTTATTAAAGTATTTGTAATATAGTCATACAATGGGACATGGAAGAGATACTGAATGAATTTACTTTATTGAAGATCACCTGACACATTTATGGTGAAAATATGTTATTTGCATTTCCAGATCCTAGCACCAATGGTGCTATCTGTAACATAAGTTTGTGTCTGTAACCAATCAGGTTACAAAGTTCCTGAGAATGAATTTGGATATTACCAGTGGTTATTAATTTGCACTGAGAAGGGGCAGAATTGCTTTCTAAACAAGACCAGATTTCACCTTTCAGTTGGGTTCTTCTTGCCTGGTTATGCATTTTTAATGACTTGGATCAAAATCTGGTGGTGTGTAAAGGTCGGATGTCGCAGTGCAACAGACATAAAACCTAAGGAATTACACAAGTAATGGGTGTTGGATTTAGTCAGGGACTTCCAGGGGGGGCAGGGGTGTTGGTTCCAGTTTGTGGTTGGCTCTCAAGCCTCGTCACTTGTCCCTAGCCCAGAGGGGGTGAAGGAGGCAGAGCTTCTGGGTTCATGGGGTGGGCTCTAGTTGGCTAGCCCGTTAGCTTCATGTTGGCCTCATCTCCAGCTGGATGGGCTCGTGAGTCGTCAGGGGCTGGGACCGGGGAATGGGATTGGGGCCGGAGTATGGTAGGTCGGGTTTTGGGGGCTGGCCCTGCCGGGGACCCGCCTGGGAGTGGGGGGCCCCTAGGCCTCAGATCTCTGGGCCTAGGGCAGGATATGCTCCGGGATAGCTGGCTGCCGGCAGATCCCACAGGCTTTGGCACTGTGGCTATTGGGGGGCTTCCTGGGCCTCTTCTCTGATCTTCCCTGGGATGGGAGAGGCAGCTATCCCTGTGTTGGTCCCTCGTGGGCCCCTTTGCTCTGGGGGCCCTTTCAGGCGTCTGGGGTTCTGGCTTCCCTGGAGTCTGCCTCGGTGCTTTAGGGTGCGGGTCTTGAGCTTTTTTTGGATAAACCTTACATACACAAGTGCACTCTTGCAAACATCCACAGGTGGTTGGATTCATGTGCTTACAGATCCACTTCTATATAGAAAAAAAACTATCATTAGCTTTAGCTGCCACTTTATACATCTTGTATTAAATAATGCTGTGTATTCTTCAGCGATGATATCAAGATGTTGGTTGTTTGTGCCTGTAATACTTTATCAGTTGGTTTTGCTGCTTTTTATATCTTTCTCTGCAGGTGTAAAAGTAGATTCCAAGGATGTAATCTTGCTCTCCCCTTTTCCTCTCCTCTATTTTTTCACCTTTTCTCCCTTTTAGCATTTTTTCTCATCTTTTTCTCTTCCTTTTTTTCTCTTCGACCTACCCGTTTTTGTGTCCATTGATCATGAAATAGTCCCAGAACAAAATCTAATAAAGCTTTTTGCAGAAATTATATAAATCAAGCGGAGCACTATGACGAAAGCAAAATCTGTTGGGCTCTCATTGGCATTAAGAAAGCAAGCACTTAAGAAAGTGTTACACTGCCGGACAAGATAGGTTAACAAAAAGTGCTTTGACTGACCTGGTTGCAAGAAAAAGTATTGTATTGGCTTCACTGCGCTGGTTTCCAGTCAGTTATATGATTCGTTTTAAGATTTAGTTAATAGTTTTTAAATGTTTGAATGTGTTAGCTCCCATCTATCTTTCCAAGCTTTTGTCGTTTCATGTTCCAGCTTGTTCAACAAGAACAGGAAATCAACTGACTTTGTTCTAAGATCATGACTGAAAGCTAGAAAGGACCGATCATTCACTGTGACTGCACTGATTAAATGTGCTATATAAATAAAGTTGACATTGACACTATTTAGCAATTCTTCCTCCAACTCAGACTGTCCTCAATTATCTTGGATTCAAACTGGCAACCTTCTGATCACATGCCTTATATCTCCAAGGTACATTAGTAAGGCCTCATATTTTTATATAGCAAGTGATAGTCCACCAATGCTCTGGTGCTATAAATTTGGAATACTAACATATTATTAAAGGGCTGCTGGGAGAGAAATGAAAAGATTAATGATTGTTTCAGTCAATATGGGATTTATGACTCCTGCCGTTGTCATGGTAACAAGCTAGAGTTGAGCGTAGGTGGATAAACAGTGTGGTTATAGTTTTGGGTAAATGTAACTAGAAACCAGTAATATTTATGTGTGTGTGTGTGTAGTGTTCAGCCTGTATAATTTAGTGTAGACTGTGCAATATTCATATTACCATTTAGCACAGATACACATATTTCATCAGGTTTCCTTGCTCTCCTGTCAGACTCATGTACTTGTCAGATAACACTTTTTTCCTCCCAACTTCAGTAGAGTGACTAAACTGCAATGCAAGACATTTAAACTGTTCACAAGTAGTGAACAGGAGACACAGTTTGATCTCCTGAATGAGCAGGAGGAGCTTCCTTTAAAAACTCTATCTATCTATCTATCTATCTATCTATCTATCTATCTATCTATCTATCTATCTATCTATCTATCTATCTATCTATCTATCTATCTATCTATCTATCTATCTATCTATCTATCTATCTATCTATCTATCTAATGTGTGTGTACAGTACATTGTACGATTGACTACACAATGTTTTATCCAGTCATACTTGTTAACCTCAAATCACATCAATTGGATAGGATTTGTATGTTATTCATCTCTTGAAAGTTTCAAACTATGTATTTTGTATCCAATGTTTCCTGGCTTAATTTCAACTTTTGATCTGATTTCCATGGTGAAACAGGAAGCTTTGGTTTGTGTTACATCAACAAATACTGAAAGCAATTTTACCAAAGATTTTCATTTTTTTCTGGCAGTGTAGCTTTAAAAATCGCTATCTCATTGAGCCCCACAGATTTACTTTCACAAGTGGAGCATTACTACTTTTGCCATAGTGCTCCGTGTGATAAATAAATCAAGTGTATATATATATATATATATATATATATATATATATATATATATATATATATATATATATATATATATATATATATATAGTGGAGCTATAAATATTTTATTATATTGCCATTTTGATTTACTTTGTACATTATGCTTGTGTTTTATTTTTGTTTATGTTTACTAAGGTTAAGATGTATATATTCTCTTCTAAAAACCTTTTGCCCTAATAAAATGTCAGTATCTAAAAAAAAAAAAAAGTGGAAGGAGTATCCACCAAAGATGGGAATCAAGTCACCGTCAGAACAGCAAAATGCTAAAGTTAGGATTTGCTTTGTAGCTTCCTATCGGAGCTAAACTAAAATACTATATCAGTTTTCTTTATGAAACCTGACTTAATTTGGTTATTCTACATTTAAAATAATAATAATTTTGACATATGAAAATGATTTGAAAAAAAAAAAGGAGACCTTTAACTGTGCTCTATATGGAGTCAAACATGGACTCAATCCTTCTACAGTGATCACCAATACATTATAAAACAGACAATTTTGTGGAAAAAAACTTTAAACGTCAGTGTTACGACTGGCATCGTAAGTTTTATGTAAATGTGAGTGTGCAGGTGCCAGTTGCTGATTGGTTCCAAGACAATGACGACGGAGACGTCCCATTGGTGCCCTCCCGGAAGTGACGGATATAAAAAGTTGCTGACGTGGACTTCCTGGATCCGCCCGCCACTCTTCCCAACCGGCCACACTGTTAGCACTCTGTATACTCTGGAGCTTTTAGGTATCAGGATGCAGCTTGTAGGCTGCATGCTGAGCCTCCCATCCTCGGCAGCTCACTCCTACCATGACAGTAGGAGTGAGCTGCCGTTTCTGTTACTTAAGTTTTCTCCTGTTTTCTTAGTTAGGGAGGTAAGGTGACTGTAATTTGTTTACTAACGCTGCAGTAGGTAAGTTGATTCATTTCTTTTTTAGACAGTTACCTTTTTTTGTTATTTTTCTGCACATAGCTCTCTCCGAAGTCGTTTGCTCCATTTGGTTGTAACTTTAGAACCATTTTCCTTTTTGTAAATAAATAACTTTCTAAAAACTTACAACTTTGTATGTGTGGGCTGCTTGGGATGGGAAGAGGATGGATCAAACCTTTAATATGTTATGATCTGGCCAACCCTAGCCAGGTTTTAACAGTCAGCCATTTGCTCATCCATTACATGAGCTTGGTTCTTTTAGTACTGCATGAGGACCAGTAAACGGGTACCTAAAGGAAAACCTATCAATACCCTGAGTAAAGATGTATCCTGTCTTGGCATGTATGAAAAAACATTAAGAACATTTTGTCAAACTCCATGTGTTCCATGTCTTTGAAGTGTGTGTGTTGGTTTGGATGCACTCCCCTTCCCAACAGAGCATTTACATTGAGATCTATAAGAGGATATAATAAAGCTTTTGTACGCACAAAAAGGTGCCTGAACGTTGCGTACATCACTTTCACATGCAAAGGTTGGGATCTATTAAAAGAAAACTTGATGGGAAAATGTGCGGTCCTCACGGCAATGGGTACGCTCATTTCGGAGAAGGGAGAAATTGGCAGTGCAGATGGTAAAGTGGTGAATTGCAGCCAAACTGCATAAGGATTCATCTCAGTCATTATATTTCACTCCATATCAGACTTTAATTATAGATCGACTTTATCATAAGCATTCAAAACAGCAGTGTTATTCAAGCTTGCGCTGGTGACATTTAACTATGCATAATGACCTTTCAAATATATAAAAGAATGTCCATAAGCTATCTTAAATCTCAACTAAAAGTCTTCACAACTTTTCATCTGGGTTTTCTGCCAGCACATTCCTCTCCTCGATGATCACCAGAGTGATATGTTCCACAGATTAACACACAAATGTGACAAGGTGTGAGGAAATTACTTTAATTGCTGTAAAACAGTCAAATACACTTGTGCGTAATGCTGCATGGTGGATGCATTGGTACTGTTGGAAGACATTGCAAATGGGAGAATTGGGAAGGCACGCGGTCTCAGCGATCAAAGATTTTCTGACCAATGAAGATGGCTGACTGATATGCCGCTTTAGACTCCAAGCATTGCATTCTGCTATAACCTAGGGAACAGTGGCTGAAATGTTGTTTTCCTGTCCTGTCAGTCTTGTTTGACTTATATACTAAAGGATCAATACTTGGTCATTGTGAGTGCCTGAACTAGTCAAACAGCAACAGATGCTGTTTTCGCTTTTATTTTAGGTTCAGTAAACTTGACATGCCAGATCTGAGGTGGTAGTGTAGACAAAAATCTGTGGCAGCCCAGTTTATCCGATGGATGGATTGTAACATGTAAAGGTTTCTACTTGATGCAGGTGAATGTGGCTCTTGTGTTGAGTGGTCACTGTAAGTAAAAAAGCAGCAGGTCCTGAAACTGGATGAGTTTGATAGGGGTGGGAATCTATTGGCACTTTAGATTTAGAAGGTTATGATGTGATTGTAAACCACTCGTCGATGTGACATTGCCCACACAGATGAACACATCAACCCCGCAACCCACACCCAATGATAATAAAGCCCAAGACCTTTTAGTTAAATCATAAATGAAATACCTCGGAATAAACACTTTATTTCTTTTATTATGTGTCCTGTCTGGCAATGTAGCACTAAGAATTGCTGTCTTAATGTCAAAGAGAGCCCAACAGATTTGCAGTGGAGCATTACTGCTTTCGCCATTGTGCTCCACTTGATTTATATATGATAATATCTAATCAAAAACGTTATTAGATATTATTTTGTTACTATTCCACGTTCAATGGACACACAAACGGAAAGGTAAAAGAGAAAGAAAGGAAGAGAAAAAGATGAGATACGATGCTAAAAGGGAGAAAAGGTGATAGAGTAGAGGTAAAAGAGAGAACAAGATAACATACAAGATAGCAAAAGAAATATCCAGAGCTTCAATGGAGTGGAACAAAACATATGAATGTGGCCATATCAAAGTCTGGCTCTAAATTCAATTGAAAATATTTTGTGTCTCTTTTTTTAATGCACACAAAAATGGGAAGATAAAAAAATAGAAGAAAAAAAGATGAGACAACATGCTAAGAGAGAGAACAAAAGGGGAGAGCAAGATAACATCCTCAGAGTCTGCTTCGTCACCTGCAAAGACAGATATAAAAAGAACAGCAAAACCAACAGATAAAGTATTACAGGTACAAACAACCAACGCATTGATACCGTCACTCAAGAATACACATTATTATTTAATACTGGATGTATAAAGTGACAACTAAAGCTAATGATAGAGGTTTTCTATATAGAAGTGAATCTGTGAGCATCTGAATCCAAACACTTGTGTTTGCAAGAGTGCACTTGTGTATGAGAGGTTTATCCATGAGAAAAATGCTCAATAGGGGTTGTGAGGAGACAAAGACTTGCCTCCCAGAGCGCCAAGACAGACACTGATGAAACCAGGACCCCAGATGCCTTAAAGGGCCCCCAGAGCAAAGGTGCCCAAGAGGGACAAACACACGGATAGCTGCCTCCCCCATCCCAGTGGAGAGCAGAGAGGACCCCCAGGAAACAGCCACAGTGCTGGTAGCTGTGGTGACGAGCCCGTGGGCTCCTCCGGCAGCCAGCTACGCCGGAACGGATCCATCCATATAAAATCCATCCATATAAAACCACCACATAAATCCTATACTCCCTGTTCCAGGCACCAGCACCCCAGAGGGGTATCCAGCCCCAAGACCCGGGAGGTGAACCCAAGCATGAGAGAGTTTTAAAGGTCCGGGGATGTTTAGTTGACCCTACAAAGATGTAAAATAAATAGAATTAGACTCAAAAAGTGTTCTAACAAATGGTTAACTGATCAGCAAACATACAAACAACCCAACTTAAGAAAACTGACTCAATGGAAGGACAGACGAGGACACCTTAGCAAGTGGTTCGGCCAAACCAATCACATGCAATGGGGAAAAACAGAGATAGACCTCAATGTAAACTAAACACAAGAAAATAAATTACCAAATAAAAAAGACCAACCTATCTGCCAAACACTTGATACAATCTTATAAGCTAGCGTTCAGATGTCAGAGTCTTCAGCCCTTTGTCCCGCCTTTTGCCCATTAAGGAAGGAGCTGACACCTACACAGGTAACTCCAAAGTAAATCATAATCAGCACAGAAAACCGTTCTAAAAACATGCAGTGTCACAGCGTGGGTGCTCCATAATACCAGTGTAAGGTTAAAAAATGTGAACAACCAAATGGCAAATTAAAACTAAATGTTGTGACCGCAAAATAAATGTAGTTAAAATTAAACTAAGGTGGAATTTGTATACCAATGTATAGCTGTCGCTATCCCAGTCTTTAGGATGCTGTCTTTTCACTAACGTCCTCATATAAACCAGAATAGCTGTATTTAGACCGAGATTATAATTTAAACAGGTGACATCTGATTATTATTTAGGTGACTTTTGAAAGCAATTGGTTGCATTTGATTTTGTTTATGGGCTAGAAAACACATGCAGAAAGGCAAAAAAGTCCAAACCATGTATTCTTTTCCTTCAACTTCATAAATATGCACTAGTTTGTGTCTGTCAGTGGCAAAAACTCCAAATAAAACAGATTGTAGTTTATGGTTTGAAATGTGACAAAATGTGAAAATGTTACATAAACCAAAAACGAATGTCAGGGTTTAGAGATTGATAAACCCATCACAGACAGTCTTCTTCTATCTCTGATTATTCCTTCTTCAGTTCTCCCCTGGTTCTCCCTGCAGCTCTGATCCGTGCCACCATAAACAGCTCTAACACAAACAGAGAAGGCCTCCAGCTTCCCTGCAGGATTCTGTCACCATGGCAGCATGGCCAAACACATGGGCCTGACACAAACCACTAATATGCAACAGAAGAAGATTTTCAACAGCCGGTCTGTGGTGCATGTCCTAGGGGTATACATTTGCTGTTGCTCACGCACTTCCATACACAAAACAAAAATTCACAGACTTTAGCACTGGCCTCTCAAGCAGAGAGAGGCCAGTGTCATTCACAACACAGAGAAAACGTCTTGTGAATGAAGGACAATGTCAGGATCTGATCATGGAATCTCGTTCATATTCTCTGAACAGTGAAAGCTTTATTAAACATGGGTAAAAGTGTGCTGATGCGGTTGTGGGGAAAAAATATTGGCTTGTGACTCATTTTTTTATTGGCAAAAAGGACTTTATGGCATAGCATTTGTATTCAGCCTCTTTATTCAAATGACCCTAAGTAAAATATAGAGCAACCACTTGCATTCAGGTGGGTGTTGCCTATTGAGTACAAATGTGTGTACTCTAATCTTAGTATAAACCCAGTTGCTTTGTGAAGGCATAATAGTTTTTTTAGAAGATTAGAGAACAAACAGCATCATGAAGACCAAGGTCAGGAATGAAGTTGTGGAGAAGTTCAAAAGTTTAGGTTACGATATCCCAAGCTTTAAAAACCTCACAGAGCTCTGTTTAATCTAACATGGCCGTAACAAAAGGTCCATGGTGATTCTGGAGGAGCTGCAGATACTGTTTTCATGCCCCTTGAACTTTTCCACATTTTGTCTCATTACAATCACAGACAGAAATATATTTTATTGGAATCATATGTGAATGACCAACACAAAGTGTTGTACAATTGTGAAGTAGAAAGAAAATAGATATGATTTTAAAAAAAATTTACAAATAAAAAAACGAAAAGTGTGGAGTGCGGTGTACCAAAGTATTGGCACGCTGCTCTCCATTGGCAAATTATTAGATGGCATGGAGTTAATTTCCACTGTTATGCTGATGATACTCAGTTGTATTTATCTATATATCCTGATTAATCCAATCAATCACTTAGACTACAGGCATGTCTTGATGACATCAAAACCTGGATGACTTTAAGTTTTCTGCTTTTAAATTCAGACAAAACAGAAATTGTCATTTTTTTGGACCAGAGTTTTTGAAAAGGAAACTTTTTAATCATTTAATCTGGATGGCATTAAATTGGCCTCTGGTTTTAAAGTGCAAAAAACTTTTGTGTTATGTTTGACCAGAACATGTCATTTAAATCCCATATTAAACAGATGTCCAAAGTTTCCTTTTTTCACTTATGGAATATTGCCAGAATTACAAATTTTCTGTTTAAGAATGACATTGAAAAACTAGTCCATGCATTTGTTATTTCAAGGCTAGACTATTGTAATTCTTTACTACCAGGAATTCCACAAAATGCAGTTTAAAGCCTTCAGCTGATCCAAAATGCTTCAACTGGTGAGTTCTGAGGAAAATCAACAAGAGAGATCATATCACTTCTATTTTAGCTTCCCTTCATTGGCTTCCTGTTAATCTAGAATATATTTTAAATTTCTCCTTGTCACATAAAGCTCTTAATAATCAAGCTCCATCATATATCAGAGCTCTGATTACCCCGTATGTTCCTAACAGAGCACTTCGCTCTCAGACTGCAGGTCTGCTGGTGATTCCTAGAGTCTCTAAAAGTAGAATGGGAGGCAGATCCTTTAGTTATCAGGCTCCTCTCCTGTGGAACCAAATCCCAGTTTTGGTACGTGAAGCAGACACCCTGTCTACTTTTAAGACTAGGCTTAAAATGTTATTTTTTGATAAAGCTTATGGTTAGAGTGACTTAGGTTATCCTACGCTACTTCTGTAGTTATGCTGCTATAGCCTTAGGCTGCTGGAGGACATTTAGATCTATTTTTCTCACTCTGAGTTTTCCTACTGTTCTCCAATTTTGCACTATTTGTTGTTATTTCAACTTTTAACTTTATGTTCTCTTTGTTTTTTTTGTCTTCACAGTAGGTACATCTGCTATATAAATGGAATTTAAGTTGAATTGAATAGAATGACCCAGTCAAAGCCCAGACCTAAATCCAGGTGAGAAACTTTGCCAAGATTTCCACAGACACTTTTTATCTAATGACTGAGCTTGAGCAATGTTGCAAACAAGATTGAGTAAAAATGTTTTACTCTAGATGTGAACTGGTAGAGACATACTTGCACCTGTGATTACAGCAAAAGGTGGTTCTGAGAAGAATTTAATAATTTTCCTTTCACTTCAAAGCTGTTCACCTCTTTGCGTTGTCTATCACATAAAGTCCAAAGAAATACACTGAACTTTAAGGCTGTAACAAGATGTGAAGAATTTCCAAGGGTATGAATACTTTTCAAGGTAATGTATTGCCTTTTTTACAATAAAAGCCTAGAGGAAAAGTTTCAAATACATTTTCAACTGATCCTTGAAACACAGAAAATAAAAAACACTGAAGCCACAAAATACCATTAGTGTTGCTGCTAAAACCGTTGGCATGACTGTAAACTTCATCCTCTGAGGCTCAATACAGGGAAAGGTCTTTATCAGCGCACACTTATTTGTGTACAACGAGTCCATACAAACATCTGTTTGTATGTGTGTATGCGTGTGTCTCCATATGGGTCTATTTAACCCTTTCCTTTGATTGTGACACCACTTGACCCGTGGGCCACTTAACATCTTATTTCCTGTTCACTCAGCTGCATCTGGAAACATACACACACACGCACACGCACGCACACACGCACACATGCACGCACGCACGCACGCACGCACGCACGCACGCACGCACGCACGCACACACACACACACACACACACACACACACACACACACACAGGGACACATTTCTCCTGCTTGTATCCTTGATTTATCTGCATCTGAGAAAGCAAATGCAAACGGAAGATGCCTATACCTTCGTTTGTGCCACTTTGCATTCATTTTGAGATAAAAAAGTTAGTATCTTAGTATAAATAATTTAATAGCTTTACTGTATTTTTCAGACTATAAGGCACACTTAAAATCCTTAAATTTTCTCAAAAATTGATGGTGCGCCTTATAATCTGGTGCGCCTTATATATGATTACCGTTGTGCTTAGTGACCGATTTTATGTGGTACAATGCGCTCAAAAATCTGTTAAAATGTGTAAGTATGACTTTGGTCAGCAACAAAGCCGCTCTGCTCAATGGATATTTGGAGCATTGCGGTACACTGTGTCACTAACTGTTCTGACCCCTGAGCAGTCTACAAGACTGCCTGACTGTAATGTCGAAACTAGAAATGCATTCATGTAAAGGCCCCCCACATACTCAGGCATACGTCCGCGCGTACTCAAGGCGGACTCTGCGCAGACTCCGTGCATACAGGTAGCTGTCACATAAACTTCTTGGAGGTTTGTTGTATCAATTTCCCTCATGTATCAGATCAGCTGATTTTAAATCAGTCAGTAATTTTGAAACTATGAGAGCTGGAGAGCACAGGAACCCTCTTTGATGCTGCTGCACATCTGATGCAAAATCCAAAAGTGTACTCCAGACTTGGCAGAGCTAGAGTTGACTGACAAGTCACCGCTGATCTGGCAGATTTCTACAGAAGACAAAGTCAGCCAATTAGGAACATAGACATGGTATGGCTAAACAAGCCAGCAACAATCGCAATGACAGTCTCTCTGTTAATAACTGTGTAATAAAAATTTTCAGTTAAAGTCAGCCACAGTGTTATTTGTTAGCTTCCATCACTCTGGAGACTGGTTTGATTCCCAAAAAAGCTCATGATGTGACATCCTTCAACTAATATTATTATTTAAATACCTGTTTATTTTCTTCTTTATCTCAAACCACAGACAGTTATTAGGGTGCTGGTGTTTGATATTTCAGCATGGGAACTGATCCGTGAGCACACCTTTATTTACTGCTTGTCATGTTCCCTAAGTGTCGCTCTGCCTCTGCTCTTTTCAGTCTCTCACCCCTGCAGCGGTTTCACCACACCCATTGTTCTAAAATGTATCATTAGGTGTGTCTTTGCACTGATCTGTCACCACTCTCACTGTTGCATCATTGTAGTATGTAGACTGATGTTCAGTTTGTGGATGGCAGCTGTCAAAACTGGAGTCGCCAGAGTGTTTATCTTGATGAAGTCCAGAAAAAATATTCAGTCACTGGGTTTCTAATGTAAACAGGCAGAACTCATGGTAAACTGTGGAAAAGTATGAATACCCACCTCTCTCTCTAAACAGAGAGGTGGATAATATTTTCTGTAACAAACTCAGTTTTACAGTGGAAAAAGAGTAATTATGCTTTCTTCAGTTAACTGTTTATGGGGCTGAACATCAAGAATCAATAAATTTCATGAATTAAATTTTGGTTGGACACTGGCTCAGAAGTCACGCAGATTCACACATAACACACAGACACAGCAAGACATAATGTTCAAATAGTTGCATGAACCAACAACACTTCCTGAGAAGCTACTGTCAAAGCGTGCAAATAGTCCTTCGCATCTGGTAAAATGTAAATGTTTGAGTCAAAAAAATACAGACAGCTGTCACTGTACAGAATGATGTAAATTACAGTGCAATTACATGAACTTATGAGAAAAAAACACACCGTGAGAGGTTGAATATTGTGCAAATATTCATTAGCAAAGAGCTGTATTTTCATGTTAAATAACTGTGCAATTTGCATGGATGTCCAAACAAACACTCCCTGAGAAACTAAGAGTGTGCAAATAGATATTAGCATGCGGGAGACAGTGTAAATAATTTGGAATTGGATCAAGAACCTGTGGGACCTGCAGCATTTTTGTAAACACGCAACTGGTGGTTTATTTATTTCTCAGCTGACAGCCCTGACAGCTTTGTGAAAGAAGCTGCTTTTAAGTCTATTAGTTTTTGATTAATGTTCCTGAATTGTTCACCTGATGGAAGTGCATTGTCCCAGTGGGTGGGATATGACTGGCAATTCGTCTTGTAGCATAGATCATGTCCAAGACTGGATTGGGACCAAAACATTGGCCCTGGCGACCCACCATTAGTTATACAATATGCTTAGATACATTACATACCAGATGATATGTATGGCCACATTGTGTTCTTTCAAAAATCAAAATAATGCACAGTAACCTACATGGAAGAGAGTAACCATGTTAAAAAAATTTGATACATTCACACAACTTTGATCTTGGTAGAGATGGCCCTGTACTCATCCTTTAGTGAAAGTGGCTGTCAAACAAACACTGCTGGGGACATCTTTTAAGTGTAAAATGAAGCATAATATTTATATAAATAAGACAATTAGGCCAACAGTAAGGTAAAAAGTCCATGTTGAATCAAATGTGGTGCCTTGAAGTATAAAAAACAGTGAGAGGCTGTGAGAGAAAAAGAGAGCGATACAGAGACAGGAAGACAAAGAAAAGGAGAACAGGGGCCTGTTAAGTTATAGTTTAAATATCTTGTAATCTCACAGAATACTTATTTTGGACACAAAAATTGTACTCAAATAAGAGTAGCACTACCACTAAAATGTATATATTGTATTGTTGTATTGTTTACTGTTAAATCACTGCTGCACTTTATCCTGTAATCTACTGTAATTTACTGCATTTTTTCAAGCTGTATGCAAACGAAATTTCATTCTGTACGCACTCTGTGCATACAGAATGACAAATAAAGTTGTCTAAGTCTAAGTCTAAGTCTAAAATACTAAGAGTACTTTTCACTCACGTAAAAGTAAAACGTAGCTGTCCAATTACTCAGGGGTAAGGGTAAAAAAGTATTTGGTAAAAAGGCTCTTTAAAGGGTAACTCACCCCCATGTGAAAGCTTGTGATACGTGGGAACGGGAGGGGAGGCGGCTGTGTTCAGCATGGTGGGGAAGCAGTCGCAAGCTTGGTTTGCCATGTTGAATTATGGAGAGTTAGCAGAGATAATTCCGCCACGGTTTAAACTTTTGAGGTGGAGGATTTTTTTCTCCCCCCTTGTCCCCGGATGGGCTTTGTAGAGCCCATCGGGCGAGAGCCTTATCAGTTTGAGCTGCTAGCTCAAGGTGCTGACTCAGTGAAGCCCGAAACTGGCACTGCAGTGGAGGACAGGATCGGTCCAGTTATATATTGTCATATTCATTACACCGCTTTGTAATCCAGATAGAATCACCAGCAGCTTTGTGCATCATTAGTCACATGATGTGGTCGATAAAATGTGTTTATAAATATTTTTTCCAATACAATATTTAAATGATTGATCAATAATTTACTTTTCACAAATTGATTAAATAAATACATGTATACACTCCCAGTCTTTGTCATTCAGTGGCTTTGTTACATTGTAGATACATAGTGAAGACATCAAAATTGACTCAAAAGTATAGAGAATTATAAATTGTGAAATAACCCAAAACATGTATATTTTAGTTTTTTCAGGCGTTTGGTGTAGCACCAGCCAAAAATGTGTCGGCCCACCGGGAATTGCCGGGTATGCCAGATGACCTGTCCAGCCCTCACCATGGCTACATCCCACAATTACCTGTGCTAACCTCATATCGCACTCAATTTGCAGTTATTACCATTAACTTACTTTAATGGTGGCAGAGTGGGACTGACAATTCGAGCATGGATGTAAAAGCAAAGGTTTAATAAATACTCAAAGAGAAGATGAAGTGGCAAACAAGAAAGAAGTTAGAGGGCCATAGTCCTTGTCCAAATTAAAATTTATTTTTGTTTTTAAAAAGTTCCTTATAAACACTGCATTTTTGGCATCACTTTGCCTCTTTGCCAATGTGAACCTACACAATTTCATTACCTGCCACTTTTATTTCATTATCTGTAAACAAGCCATCTCAAAAGGTTTCTGGCAACTTTCACCCACATTCCAAGAAGCATGGAGAGGGAAGAAAATGTAGTAACGTAAGGACTTCAACAACAATTGAAGTGCTTGACAACCAAATTTGTTGACGGACCAATGTGCTTCGAATTTTGTTCTCTATCTGCTTCATAACAGAAACATTTAACGGTTTGAAGTAAAATAGAAAGGGCTTAAAAAAAAAGGAGGCAACCATGCACTAAAAGCCTGACCGATATGCACTCAATGAACAGGTAAAACAGGGTTAAATTGCTGCATTGCATATGTGTATATTGTATATTAAGACCACTCACTAATAGGTGTCTTGTATGGTAATAAAGTTGGTTTTTCATTGCTTGAATTGTTGCTGGAGTCCTCACACTACCAGGTGTTCCTCTTCATGAAGCTCTGGAGCAAGTGAGTTTGTCCTCATATTACCAGACCATCTAAACCTATGTACTTATACAAGTTTATTTTTTCTTGTAGTCAAGTATTTTCAGAAAATAGGGCCCAATCAGTCCGAGCAGTGGCCCGACTGTTCAGAAAACTTTGAGGAGCAAAACGGGTTTGAGGTGTTGACTTGGCCTCCAAATTTCCCAGCTCACAAAGTATTTAAGCATTTGGGCGACTATGGTCCAAATTGAAGTTTTGCAGTTGGAAACTTGTGGGTTCGATTCCAGCTTCCACCCCCAGCCACATGTCGATGTGGTTGGGGGTCGATGTGATTGAAGTTGACTACCGATCTGTGCATTGGTGGATACATATGTGCAGCTAGGCAAATGTTGCTCAACTTTAACAGCACATTGAGAGGTTGGCATGACTTGGAAAGCACTCTACAAGGTAAGTCTAATTCATGGGAGCCCCACCTCACAACCTACATCCCTTAAAGGATGTGGAACTACAACAAGAGTGTGGCCTTTACAATCCAAAGAGGCATTTTTGCCCTCAGTCCAGCTCAATAGAACTTGTTTAAAGTCACAAATATTACAGGACATTTTGAAAAAAAGACCACTTATAATTTATTTTAAGCAGTCTTATAATTTTTGAGAAACATCTTCTAAAGGAAATTTGTTCTCATTTCTGAAGAACCCCATTTAATTTTTTAGGTGTTAAAATAAAGAAAAAATATAAAACTTGCAAAATGAAAATGGAGACATTTTCTTTGAAAATATGTTGATATTTGGGAAAAATTTTATAAAAAGCACATAGTTTCTAACCCAATGACAAGAAAAATAGATCTGAAAAAATATTCCTGGTATGTTTAGCATAATTCTGTTTTGGAAATTCAGTGTAATTATTCCATGAAATAAAAATGGAAAAACATGTATTCGTTATATCTACACATAAATAGTAGTCTTTTTATTGGTTTTAGCTGAAGTAATGAAGAGCCATGGTGGAAGGTCCAAAGAGCCCCTTACAGCTCTGGAGCCACATGTTGCAGACCTCTGATCTACAGGGTCTGTACCAACATCTTGGTGCCAGATGCTACAGCAAATGTTCAGGATCCTAATGGAGTGCTCAATTTCTCAAAAGGTCAGGACTGTTTCGGCAACTAAAGGAAGACCAACTAACCTGCGTGTGAAATGTTTAAACATTTCTTACTTTCACAGATACACCTAGTAAAAGAAAACCATATTAATTTGGATGATATGTGTAGGTTAAGGTAGTGTTAGGACTGAGAGACTGTGGCAGTAAAACTCACAAAGCATAAAAAGAAGGTGTATGAAGTTGCTTGGAAACATCCAGCTCTTCTTTGTGCATTTCTAGCTTGTTTTATAGGTCTCATTATTAAATATAAAAAAGAAAAATTGAAAAAGTCCTAAGCGGAAACAAATTATATCTTTTAACACCAGTATTCCCTCTCACCAGCTACCCTTCAAGTGTAATTCTCGTTACATTCTGCACTAATTGTGTTATTGCTGTAATGAAGTATTTTGGCGGATCACTTCTTTGAGAAAACAAGTGGGAATTAGAGAAAAGTTCACAGAGGAAATAGAATGAGAGCTTTTTTGAGGGTCTTCCAAGAAAGGTCTCTTGAATCAAGCTCAAGACAAAATGCTTTAGTGTCTTTCTCTGTTTAATCCATACATATTTCCCCTTTAACTTTACATTCTTAGTTCAGTTTGTGCTCAAGTCGGGCTTGAAGGAAAGTTGTGAATGTATAAGATTGTAGCAAGTCCTTCAGCTTTTGCAGTGCACTGGCTAACCACAAAATAAAAGACTCGTGAGCACCAATTGCTTTGACTGAAAGATTGTCATTTTATCAGCAGGTCTCGACTAAAGCCCTACGCCTCCCTGCATCTCAGGCGAGAGCACAGAAGAGACCAAAAGGGACACGGGGTACTTTAATTCCTAAAATTCCAGCAGCGAAATATGGGATGTTTGGATTTGCAATATCATGTTCAGTGATCTTGACATGTGCTTCCTATAGCTGAATAAAAAAAAAAAAAAAAAAATCTAAACACTCATAACCCAGAGTCTTACTGTTTGCATTACACCACAGTCACGGAATAGAAGAGAAACCAGGGAAGATAGAGATTTTATCAGACCTCAGATGGATGAATAAATACTTTCTCTATTTGCTTACTGACTGTTTGAAGCATGAAAAATTCAGGAACCAGAAACTGACAGCAGTATTTCTCCAAAAGGACAAAAAAGCCCTAAAAAAATTATAGGATATGTACTGTTACGCTAACATATTCAGAATCTGTTAACTTTTTCACATTTCGTCATGTTAAAAACATAACCTAGATGCCTTTTATGGAATAGAACAACACAAAGAAGCACATAATTGTGAAGTGGAAAGAAAATAACAGAGAAGAGTGGCATGCAGCCCCCTTATTCTGGTACCCCTAAATAATATCCAGTACAACCAATTGTCTGATTAAATAAAGTAATTTATATAATTTGATAGTTAGCTAGGTACGTAGTATAAATCCACCTACTCTGTGAAAACCTCAGAGGTTCGTTAGAGAACAATAGTGGACACGCAGCATTATGGAGACCAAGAACTGTGCGTGTTATCACTGGCTCTCTGAGTGATTTGTAAACAGGTTAGACTAGGTTGTGATCTGAGGTGATGAACTGTATGCCTCTTTGCAATTAGCATACAATAAGACCAGAATTTTATTGTCTCTTGTTTTGCATGTAACATATTGTTTAAATGTGGGGAGGGTGGAGGAAGGGGGCACATCAAAGTACCCCAAAATGAGGAGAAGAGCCTGGGGATGCTTCTTCTGCTTTCTACTCACAGCGCTGTTGATGGCGTCACAGGTTGCCTCGTTGGTTGCAGAAGGTGGGACGTACACTGTTATCACTGTTAAAACTCCCTGGGAAGCGTGTACGGCCTGTAACCAACAAACTAGTCACAGTTGATGGGAGGGTGGATGAAGCTAAATACAAGACGACTGTGGAAGAAGACCTAGTCAAGGCACCCAGAGACTTGAGACTTGGGTGAAGGTTCACATACCATCAGGATGATGACCACAGTCAGAGATATATGGTCAGATTTACAATTGAATACTTTACATACTTCATTAAGTTATGCGATTAAGCGTCCAAAGTCTAAACCTAAATCCTGTCAAGAACCTGTGGCAACATTTGAAAATGGCTGATACTCCCAATCCAATTTGACTGAGCTGGAGCTTTTTTATGGCATGATGAACAGGCCACGATTTGGGTCTATGGTTGTCAAGATGTTACAGATGAAATAGGCCCTGCTGTAACTGTGATAAAAAACTGGTTCTACAGCACATAGCCTCGGGCATCATAAGTACACATTCACAATTTCAAGACTTTTGGTCAGTGTATATTTTTTCGGTCACATTTTTTCTGTTGTTTCTGTTATTTTTTTGTCTGTGTATAACTTAAATTGCCAATAAAAATGAGTAAAACATTCAATGGCTCTAGAGACTTTTGTGGTCCTACCAAGAAGCGCTTCAATCGAAACATAAATTACACAGTACATCCAAATGGTTCCGTTATTAGCCATCTGAAAGAACTACTTTCAGCACAACCCCAATTTATAAATGAAGCTGTCAAGTTCAGCCTTCTGAAAGCCATTTCCTTTCACCTTTCACAGATGCAGGATAAAGCGTAGAAGAGGACTACACGGCTGCTGTTGGACACCGTCGCATATCCAACCTGTCTGCGACCTGAGTTGTCCGTACAGAAGGCACAGACTGCAATTAGTAACGTATTAACTTATAGGTGAAGGAAGGTCTGGATTACATCGAGACTTTGCTCGGGTTTCAAGTGAAATTTCTATGACAGAATAATGGGTGAGAGGGAAAACAGAATGACTCATATACACCGCTCCATCACCCTCACCGCTCGGCGTCACACGGCAATTATTCCCTGAGCTTCTAAAAGATTTCACATCCCCTAAGTGTAACCTGCAAAAACCAACTAAACTGTTTTGTGCCAATTATATGCTAATATCAGCCATTCACACTGCGTAAGGAACAATGCTTATTCACTAATCAACATTCACACGCCTATTTTAAGATGAAAACGTTTAATAGATTATTTATGGAGCAGAATCCCATTTAATCCCATTTTCCATGGTGCAAAATGGAGTCAATATGTTATCTGTCCTAGTCACCAGTCAAAGCAGTTTGGGTTTGAAGGGGCAGTTGGGGTTTCAATCAGGGAGAAATTCACATGGGAGAATTAAGCGTAGTTAATTTGTACATTTCCTTCATCTAAAAACAACAAAACATTAAGTGTCTTGGATAATTGAAAATAATATTCAGAATCCCATGCAATCAAAACATACAAACTGACAAAACTCTTATGCTGTCTGTTATGTCCACTGAGCTGTGTACAGATGTGTCTTACTAACAGTAAGACTGTCTTCATCCTCTCGCTAATTTCCTCGTTTCTGAAAAACATTCATTATTAACAACATACTTCTCATCTCCAATGACTTTCCAGAGTCTGTTTCACTCCTAAGAAATAAAGACCTGCTAACTGATCCTTCAACAAACTGTTTAGACCTGCTTCTGTCCAAAGTTGTCTGCCTGCACAATGGTCTCATTACAAACCATCATGACATTCTCAGTATTTCATGTTCTGCTTCTTTTATCATAATTATGTTCCACTTAATTTAACCAATGATGTTACAGAGGCTGCAGTATCTCTTTTACTTGTTGGTAACAGACATTTGGTCCCAATATTATACTCTGGCTCCACTATTGTTTATCTCCCTTGACTGTCAATAACACAGGAAAATATGAAGCCTAAAGTAAATAACACTCCCACATTACTGGGCTCCATCTGACACTATAGCAAACACAATTTGATCTCCAACTAATCCAGGTTGGCACAGACTTTTTGGAGATTACAAAAAAATCCTTAATATGTCTTTTGCAACTCAGAGAATCCAAGGGAAAAGAAAAATGCAGTTGGACACACATGACACATTAAAACACAGTGATGTTCTAGAGATGTTCTTGATTTCCATATTCATCATATTCCATATTCATTTCCATATTCATCTACTACCCTAAATGACGGCTCAAAGAAAGTTGTCACCAATGTCAAAATAGATACATGGCTTGATAAAATTTTTAATTTTTTCCCATTTAGTCCCTCGTACAAAGTGACCCCTGGTCTTGTTGAAGGTCAGCTGACAGAATTGCAACAGTAAACCAACAACAGGTTTTGGGACTTTTGTCAGGGACTTCTAATGCCAATCATTAAAAAAGCCTTAATCTAGACATCTGGGTCAATTTGGGACATCCCTTTGAAGCATTTTTATAACTACTGATTTTGCATAAGGCGAAGGAGGTGAAGAGCATTCTTGTTGCGCCTCCAGCATGCACTTCCACTCCAATTTTACATTGGTATATGAATATAATATAGTTTATTCTAGTTATTTTTTAATTGACAAACTAGATAGTTACAAGTAAATAATTTAACAAAAGTAGTGCGTCGTACTTGATATCAAGTCGTACTTTGATAATTTTCAGTAAAAAAAACTGTCCTGTTCTTAATTTTATTGGTTTCCATTCATACTTATCTATCAGAAAATCAACTACATATCTCTCATATAGAACATTCAATACACTATTATTAAGATTTTCAACGTAATATAGTTTCTGTGTGCAGCTATCACTATGAGCAACTTTAAACGCATTAACAAATTAGATCAGGGGTCTGCAAGCTTCAGTTCTGGGGCTGCAAGTTGCTCTTGGAACCTTCCACAATGGCTCTTAATAACTGTGGCTAAATATGATAAAGAACCAACTAATATGTTAAATAGTTCTATAGATAAAATAACAAATGCTGGTTTTAGCAGTTTTTAAGGTTTTGCATAGAATAATTGTATTGAATTCCCACAACAGAATGACACTTGTCATTAGGTTGCAGTCTATGTGCTTTTTGTTGCATTTCCACAAATATCAACATCCCATAGAAGAAAATGTATCCATCTTTTTTTCGCTAAAGTTTTATTCATCCATCCATTATCTAACACGTCAATCCCTTGTTGGGTCGCGAGGGGTGCTGGTGCCTATCTCCAGCTGTCAATGGGCGAGAGGCAGGGTACACCCTGGACAGGTTGCCAGTCTATCACAGGGCCTAAAGTTTTATGTGTTTCTTTATTTTGAAATCTACATTTGGAAACAAAATGGCAGCTCTTTAAATATTACAACAAACCTCCAATTATATTTTTTTATAAAACATGTTAAGTCTTTTTGAAAAGGTAATGTAATGTTTAAATCTCTGAATCAGTTTTATTTAGCTGGACTGAAGGCAAACATGGCTCTTTGGATTGTAAAGGTTGTAGAGCTCGTGTTGGATTGTCCCCTAACTGCCATGGGGGTCTAGATGGTGGTTACCAGGCATCTTTTAGATATGACTTCATTACAAATGCTGATAGTATCTTCCTAGAATCAATGAAAAGGAGACTAAACGCCAAGGTAACACCCTGTAAGTTCATGTAATGAGACTGTGACATAAACTATAGCGATTAATTATTGTACTGTGACAGCTAATTTTTTTCATTTCAGTTTACTCTTTAATGATAAAATTAGACATAAACCAGACCTAATTAAACCTCCCAATAGTTCTTGTGTTCACCACCATTTGCGAAAATATTTGTTCCCTTGTGCACTTCAGATCTTCTCTCATTTTTTTTAATGATCTGCCTTTTTTGTCTCTGTAACATATGGAAACTCAATACAGACACTGGCAAGTTTCCTGTAAAATTGACGTTGTGTTTGTCATGCGTTATGGTAAAAGTGAGTCACGTCTCCTGTTCTGATCACCTTCTGGTAGATTGTCGTACATTTGATTCCTTTATCCTCTGGATGGAAGGGGCACAGTCACCGTGACCGCTGGCTTTGTATATGTGACCTATTTTACTTTGCTGATCAAAACAAAATGTTCCTATTTTTATGGGTTAAATGATTTTGATTTGTAGAGCAACATTTCACCAGTGGCAGAAAAGACGTCACCAGAGTGAACAACTTGTGTCAGTGCTTTATGAGCAAAGCCACAGTTTTTGGTCTGGGTCTTAATAAGGGAAAATGGGTAAGGTAATGGGAAGAGACTGATTCAAGATACACAACCAAGCATGAATGTTTACAACCATTTTAGAGCAAGGAGCTAACTTGTAAATTGCAGATTTCCACCCACCACAGAAAGAACAAGAAGAATATTTATATTATTTTTTTAGGTCTAAAAACACCCACCTTTTTACTGTACGTATCTGCTCAATAGTTGCAGATAAAAGATGTCAACCAATGGTAAAAAAGAGTGAAATTAAATAACTTAATCTATATTTATGAAATATAGTGGTACTAGATGTATGCAACTGATGGTGTTTTTGGTACAAAAATACCTGGCCGTTTTTTCTTTATTTGTAAGCAAATGCAGGTCACGTCCACATCACAATGGAATGTTCACAAAATGGTCTTTGTATTCATCATTTCTGTTAAAAATTAGAGTAAGCACTGGATTAAAAAAATATATATCTTCACACAAACTAAAGCAATAAACAGAAAAAAGCAAAACAAACAAATACAAAAAAACTGTGGTACCTATGCTACCCTAGTAAGAATCCCACCAGGGAAGAAAACATTGTGGACCACTGTCAGACAGCCTTAAAAGAAGCATAGCACATTGTTTTCTGTGTTGGTCTTGTCATGATTTTGGATTTTTTGTTGGACTTTCTCTGCGACAGACTGGCGACCTGTCCAGGGTTTACCCCGCCTCTCGCCCATTGACAGCTGGAGATAGGCACCAGCACCCCTCGTGACCCCACAAGGGTTAGAAAATGGATGGATGGATGGGTTGAACTTTCTGGAATCATTATACCACTCCATGCTCCACTCCTCCCAGCCACCATACACTCTGTTCAGTCACCTCCCAGTCACCACTCAACACCCTAATCAGCTCCACCTTCTGCTGCAGCTAGTTAGTCTCAACTCTGCTCACCTGTCATCCAGTCCTCTCTAGTTTGTTTAACTTGTGCTTGTGTGCACCGCCTGATAAGGGTCTCTCCTGGATTCTTTGTGCCTCGTTCTGCCTCACTGGGAACTTATCTGCTGCTTCTGGTCAAGTCTGCATCTGCATACAGCTTCTGGTGAAGTTTGCCTCTGCCTGCCTCGTCTGGTCAAGTCAATCTCCTCCTGCAGTATCTGGTCACCTACTCATTCCTGCTGTCATCTCCTGGTCAGCTGCCTTTTGTCATCTCCTGTCCCTGCCTGCATGACCCATCTACCACTACCACACATTCAAAAATAAAACTTTTAAACTCAATGTTTTGTCAGTTTGAATACTGGGTTCACCTCCAACAAGAGCATTACAGGCCTAGGACTCTGATCAATGTCTGCTTTATCTCATCCCCAAAAGAGGCAAAAACTGAAAACCTTGAAGCATGTGTTTAGGACTGTTATGAAGTAGACTGTTGGTGTCAAAGCAGATGTTACCAGCCTGTTTTGACTGTATACATGTAGATTGGAGTGTTTTCTATGCTTCACCACCTGACCTGAATGCATTTAGTGACGCTGTGACACCATACATACGTTTTTGTGAGGTAGCCGAGACCTTTCACACATAAAGCATAAATAAACCATGTTTTTTTTTTCCACATATGAGGAAGCAGTGTCAGACTAAATAAAAGGCTCACTACAGTGGGGACTAGGCCATGTATAAGCAGCCCACCACTTTTCAGCTAATGACCCTGCTACAGTCTGGAGGACCTTGAATAACAGTACAAGCTACAGGAGACCACCCCTGTGATGACACCCTGACTGGCTGCAAGTTCAACATCTTCTCTGTGTTTGAAAACCAGTCTTTCAAACCTCACTCCCACAAAAAAGGAATACCTGCACCCCCCACCAACAACTCTACAACTCCATCCCCTCTCCCTAACTGACCACTAATCACTGAGGACAATGCCCATAGGCTCTTTCAATGTCTAAAGACCAAGGAAGCCTGATGGTATTCCCCCCTTCGGCCTGTTCTCAGATCACTCAGATCTTCAACAAGTCTCTGGAGCTGTGTGAGGTTCCCTCCTGCTTCAAACGCTCCACCATCATCCCGGTCTCCAAGAAACAAACCACCAGAGGTTAAACGACTACAAACCTGTTGCCCTGGTGTTTGTGGTCATACAATCATTTTAGCGACTTGTTCTAAAGCAACTGAAGGACATTACAGTTGGTAAAACTCATGAAGATGATGCTGCTGACAGTGGTCTGATCCAGGATGATGACAAATCAGCATATTGCTAACCTCAACAACACTGTCTACTGTGAATTACTTCTGGTTCCTAGGAACCACCCTTTCTCAGGGTCTGAGCTGGTCGTCACAAATAGTCACTGTTCAGAGGAAGATCCAGCAGAGATTGTACTTCCTGCAGCGACTCAAGAAGTGCTTCCTTCCACATGAACTATGGGTCATCTTCTAACCTGCCATCATTCAGTTTGTCCTGTGTTCATCTATCACTATGTGACTTTGACATCAATAAAACAGGACAGATCTAAACTACAAAGAACAGTTAGGTCTGGAGAGAGTATATTCAGTGCTGTCCTTCCATCCATCCAGGAATTTAACGAGTGCAGGGTAAGGAAAAGGGCAGCTAACATCTCTGCAGACCCCACACATCCTCTACATAGACTGTTGCGACTTCTACCTTCAAATTAGTATTACAGAGCACTATTTGCAAAAACCAGTCACCACAGAGACAGTTTCTTCCCACAGATTGTTTCTCTGATTGACTAAATAAACTTCTTACAGCCTGACTACTCAATAACATGATTTCCAAACTGGATCAGTTGAGGCCCGGGATAACAATGACCACCACTGCTGCTGGTGACTGACAGGGTATCGGTGGAAATCAGCTACTTCAGTCAGTAAAGAAGAAGCGGAAGATTAGGAGGAAGAGTTGCCCATGGGTAGAGAGAGAAGTGGAAAGGCAAGAGTGTAGGACTGAGAGCAAGCACAGTGAATGTTGGGACTATGGCAGGAAAAGCTAGACAGTTGGCTGACATGAGGCTGAGGAAGAATGTGGACATACTGTGTGTTCAGGAGACCAAGTGGAAATGTAGCAAAGCTTGAATCTTAGGAGCAGGGTTTAAGCTGTTTTACCATGGTGTTGATGGGAATATAGCTAGTGTATGAGTTATCTAGAAGGAAGATTTTCTCAGGAATGTTCTGGAGGTAAAACAAGGCAAGTCTCTGATGGGGTCATTAGTCTGAAGCTAGTGACCGAAGGTGTGATGTTCAATGTTGTCAGTGGTTATGCCCCACAGGTGGGGTATGCGCTCATGCAGAAGGAGAAATTCTGAATTGAGTTAGATGAAGTGATGAAGAATATTACCAGAGGTGCGAGAGTGATGATTGGAGCAGATTTCAATGGCCATGTTGGAGCCAGAAGAAGAAGTGACAAAGAAGTCACAAGTAGGTTTAGCATCCAGAACAGGAATGTGGAAGGACATATGGTGGTAGGCTTTGCTAAGAGGATGGAATTGGCTGTAGTTAACACTTTCTTCCAGAAGAGGCAGGAACCAAGAGTAAACATAGGAGCACACAGATGATTGTATCCTGTGTAGGCGATGCAACTTGAAGGAACTTATTGACTGCAAGGTAATGGTTGGTGAGCATGTTGCCAGACAGCACAGGATGGTGGTGTATAGGAAGATGCTGATTGTAAGGAAAATGAAGAGAACAAAGGCAAAGCAGAGGACAAAGTGGTGTAACTTGAAAAGGGATTAACATTCTGTGGCTTTCAAGGAGAAGTTGAGGCGGGCTCTGGGTTGAAAAGAGGTGCTTCCAGATAACTGGACAACTACAGGTAATGCTATCAGGGAAACAGGCAGGAAAGTACTTCATATTTTATGTGGAAGGAAAGTTGAAAAGGAAAGTTGAAAAGGGGACTTGGTGGTGGAACGAGGAGGTGCAGGAGTGTGTTCAAAGAAACAGATCATCTAAAAAGAAGTGGGACACTGTGAGAACAGAAGAGAGTCTTCTAGATTGTAAGAAGAAGCAGCTTAAAGTGAAGGTAGAGGTAGCCGAGGCCAAACAAAGAGCATAAAATTACTTATTATTATGATAGGTTTGAAAATATGGAGGGAGAGAAGGATATATACAAGTCGATGAGGCAGAGAGACAGAGATTGGATTGATGCTCAGCAGGTTAGGGTGATTAAGGATTGAGATGAAAATGTACTGACATGTGCAACAAGTACTATTTGAAGATGGAAGGAGAACTTTGAGGAGTTGATGAATCAGGATAATGAGAGAGATCAAAGAGCAGAACAATAGACATTTCGGGATCGGGAAGTAGCTAAAATTGATAAGGATGAAGTAAGGAAGTATAACGCACTATGAGGCTAAGGGCCTGACTGTGGCCAAGTGTATAATAAGGTGACCATAAATAAGTTCTGCTGTAGAGCCTGTGTGTCTGAATAAGACACCAAAAAACAGAAATTAGACAGCCAGGCAGCCTGTGCTGTTTGACACTTGTAATTTTCTGGGAATTTTCACTACAAAGTGTCATGATGCAGCCTGAAGGCTGCACTCTTAGCAGTTCCTGCCTCCTCCTTTCTCTGTGCAGCTCTGATTGGAAGCACCTGTCAGGCTGCAATTAGCTTGGACTGGCTCCACCTGTTCACTCCACTATTTAGCTCACCTCAGTCTGTTCCTGGTTGCCGGCTCGTATTCAGTCAAACCAACACCACGCCTGTCCGTTCCAGTCCTCACGTCTTGGTCTCCGTCTAATCAGTATGTACCTGTCTGCTGCGCTGCTGGACTCTGCTTCCTCGTCTCCGTCATCCTGTTCTCTGGTCTTCACTCCCGATCCTGCAGCAGCTCAGCTCCTCCGTTTCCTGGTCAGTTTCTCCGCTCCATTCCTGTCAGCCAGCTCCTGCACCCTACAACTCCGTCCGGTAACTGACTCTGGTTCTTGTCATCCATCATCCACCGTGTGCAATAAACTCTCAAAACCATCCCTGTGTGTGCATGCTGTGTCCGGGTTCATCCAAAGACAAATCATGACACAAAGTTGACCATCCAAAAATGGAGATTATTTTCTTATTATATATCTACAAAGGTATGTAATCCAGCCACAACACAAGAATAAGCTTTTTAAGAGAATAGGCTTATTAAACAGAAGTCGGGCTTATTGATCTGTTCATGGAACAATTCATAGCACGGCAGTGAAAAAGCAGGTTAATGACTGAAATGTCAAAGAATGGGTGTGAAACGAAGAGGCCCTCTAACCTGCGAGAGACAGGCAGCAAAGTAGCAGCTACAACACTGTCAGAGTTACAATAGAGATTGGCCAGGGTTACAGCCTGATCACATGGGAAGACGTTGAAACCCAACATTTTTGCCAGTACTCCTAGTCAGTCTGTCGAGTGCTATTCCAGTAGCTTAATAGGCAATGACTATGGTAACTGTCAGTGGAAAACGCCATAGACGTGCTTCATAAACACTGCTTGAGTCTCGTATACTGAAAGACCCCACAGTTAAAGCATCATTCCAAATTCCAGTTACATGGTCAATAAACAGGAGATGATCATGCACAGGAACGCAGATGTCAGGAGACTTAACACTATTAGATTAATTGATGGATGTTCAGATATCAAAAAGGCAGTAGAAGTCTGTCTTGGCCCAGTTAAGGTGAGAAAAATCCAGGACCGTAAAATTGGCTGGCAACTTCAAGACAGTAGAGCGCAAGAAAAGACCACTGTCCATCTACTGGCACAAGGCTATCCATAACTTGGAAGAAAGGCAGAGGTTAGAGAGAGCTTATATAGTATTACAGAAAGGTGAGACAGGGAAACAATTAGGTATGGTCCAGATGGACTGAATAAAACTGATGAGTGAACATAGTATTGGCATGAATACCAAGAAGCATGAAGAAGATATGATAACTAAACTAAATATAGACATAGCATGCTAGAAATGTAAATCAGGATAGTATTGTCTCAATTCACTTTTGAATTAGACTTTTGGTTAGAAATATTTATTAAAAAACATATATCATATTTCCTTCTAATTCAAAATCATGTGCTACATTTGATTGTTATGTAAATTCCTGCTAAAATTCAATTTAGTGTATAGTTGTAACTTAAATAAAAATATATAAAATATGGAGAAGTTCAAGGGCTTTTTTCAAGGCACAGTAATTGTATGTTTTTTGTGTGTAAGTAATCTGTGTTTGTAGTGTGTATGTGCCCTGATCATATATCTTTTGTGTCTGTAAGCTGAATTCATAGCAAACCTACTAACCTGTCACGTCTGTGCACTCCCTATACGTGGGAATGTGCCAGTGGAAAAAGCCCTCGTGATTTTAAAGCTGCTTTTTTCCCAGCGCCCAACACTGGTCTTTTCCTCTCCCTCTCTGCTTTGGCACGAGACTGAGGAAAACCCTCTGTGTGTGTAAGTTTGTTTGTGTGTATGTGTGTGTATACGCCCTCGCACCTCGTCACCTCTGATGCTGCATTGGGAAGTCCTCTTTGCCAGGAGAGCCCCAGACTGGCAGGCATACCAAACGCCTACGCAGATGCCTGTACGCATTCGCACATGCCTACAGACAACACGTGAGCCGCACATACGTGCACACACTTTTATGTGCTTGTACACACAAACCTTTTATTGCACACACGCATGTTGAACATTTTCCATCATTTTATTGTTTCTTCTATAACAGTGGCAGTAAAGTCCACAGAGCAAGGCCCACGCTCCAATGTAAACAGTAGGAAGTGAAGTTGACACTCACCTCTTGTTACTGATGTCATGTTGCCATCAAAGAACCAGTGGTTGAATCCCACACATCTAAAGGAAACCATAGTGGAAGTTCCTTTAACCACTCAGCTTGGTAGATTTTAGCAATTCCTCACTTTAAAAGTTGTTCATCAGAATTTCCCATTTAAAAAAAAAAAAAAAAACACTGGAAAATGCTTGGATGCCAGACCTAAATACTGCACCTAAAACATTAGCACTAAAAACCCACATCTCTGTTTTTTATATGTAGACTTTTCCTTGACTTATTTCTTTGCATGTCCTAGTTTGATCTCGTTTTGTTTTGTTCTAGTTCATCAAATCACTTAAAAAGAAATGTATTGATCTTGTCAAAGATCACATTTTCAGGTCAAGTCTTAGCAGGATATTGACTTTTCTGTATTCTCAGGAGGTTGTTTGCTAAATAGAAGGTTGGTGGTCAGTCTCTGGCATTTCCAACAGCACTTCAGTGCTTTGGCCACTTTCTGAACTAATTTTGGCATATCAATGGGATCATAGATGTATGAGTAAGAATAAGAGGAAAAACGACTCCTTAGAAAACAAGTGCAGCATGAAAACCATATCTAATGAGTGAATGTGGCTTGTTAACAAGACTATAAATTCAGACCTTTTACATCAGCATTTGAATTTCTCTCTACCATGATGTAAATTATCCACACACCCACTCATTTTTCGTGGCCAGTGGTTTGGAGACTGTCTCCAGTGGTCAAAAGGCCGGGAACACCCTGCAAAGTTCACCAGCCCATGAAAGTGATAGCACAGAGACACATGAAACAGACTACCATTCATTGACACCTAGGGCTAATCTATGTTGTTCTGCTTGTTGTAACACATCCAGGGAGGAAATCCTGAATCCCGTAGACTCCTTTCAGTGATAGTTACTTCCCTAACCTCTAAGGCTTAGTTTACCCAACATAAGAATTCATGATCCCCATCACATGGTCATAGACAAGGGTCAGAGAGTAGACATGCCAGTAAATTAAGACAAAAAAATAAATTGGATCGGCGACAGGTTCTTCTTTGTTGAAACATTTCATCTCGTCTCCAAGGGACTTCTTCAGTATAAAGAATTAAAGGTAAACTTATAAACTTATAAGCACATTTGCATAATGGATCAACAAGTTTAACTGTGACAATCAAAACTGGTTGTTCACATGCAAAAGAGGACCATCAGTCTACCAACCCATCGTTAGTGCTTAGATGGCCACTTCCTTCCATTGTTCCCAGGGGGCCGAGTTATCCTCAATAGTAGGATTGTAAGCGGGGGACAATTGGACCCAGAAGCCACAAGCCCTGTTTAACGGCAGTTGGTTTCTTTTCACAAAAATGGCTGCCTTTACTCCACTTTCAAACCAACTTTCCTTTGCATGCATTTTCCTGAGTGCAAACAGGAGAATCTTGGCCTGATGATGTTGCTGGGGGGGCTTGATATATAACTGGTCACAGTTCTCCTAAAGCCATACATGCTAGGCGGAAGCTGCATGTGTGGGCGTAATCCTCAATGCAGAATTGGATTTAAAACAAAAATTATGACATTTGATGCAAGTGCAATAGAATTAGCATTGAACAGTTTTTCAAATTATTATCACAAGAATCAATGTATTTTAGACATACAGCCAGAGTGTTTAGATAGAATCACATTTTTCTGTTAGATGGTCCAAGTCAAAGTCCAGTCCTAACCTCGATTAAGAATCTATGTGTTAGAATTGTGAGATTGCAGAGACTGGACTGCAAAGTTGGTTGCCATGGAAATTACAAATAAACGGACTCTAGAGGTACAGAGTCTAACATACTTATATTGGAAAGAATGAGGTGTGTCAGCGAAGACACATCTGCATTGTGGCGTGATCTTCTCCACCAATGTGATGAATAGAACACTGATATCGTGCTGTGCACGCCCCTGAATGGGTGTACACAATTGGTCCTACTCTGGTAAAGTAGTTACATCTTGAATATAATGTGTAAGCAGGATTATAGAGAAACCGGGCAATGTAAACCTCATAGCATAATGCATAACACTAGGTTAAGTTACAGTTTTACTAGAGATAATTTTTGTATCCCATGGCTACATGCACAATGTTTCTCCCCAGATATTCCACTTGTCCTGTTTGAGGGTACCACTTTCTTGCTGCAACGCACAGAAGACCCACTGACAGGCTGCAAACAGTATCAAGAAGGGGGAAAAAAATCATTTTTCCAACATCAGCTATCACTGACACCCTCCAGTTCCTCCACCACAAATGCTTCTGGGAGCCAATTGAAAACCTAGGAATCGGGACAAAGTCTGCTGCCACCAATGGACAGTACTGTCAATTCGTTGAAAAAAAATCCTTCACAATCCAAGGAACAAATTGCATCTTAGAAACGCATATCCACACTCTTATATAGAGTAACCTTACCAAACACACACACACACACACGTAACTTGATGTCAATTTTGTAAACCTAATCCTCTTAACATGTTCATACTATGTGCAATAATTGCAATACATTGAACTGTATTTTCCTATGTTTTATTAAATACTCAGTGTGTCATATAGGGTTTGTCATTCTTTTCTATAAACAAAAAATATATAAATTATTACCAAGGAATAGTGGATAGTGATATTTTACTAAATTTTATTTCTAAGACATCTTCAGATATCTCAAGAAATCTTCATATTCCCAAGACATCTTGAGACATCTCAAGTCATCTCAAGACATCTTAAGACCATGTCTATAGACACGTCTTATAGACACGTCTTGACTTACCAAGACATCTTAAGACATCTCAAGACATCTCAAAAATGTGTCTTGAGACACATCTTAAGGCGTCTTGAGATGCGGTGATGGCTGGGTATGTAGTTGGCTATCCAGCGATGAGCCCGTGGTGGCTCATGAATCGGAAGGGTGAAATAAGCAATGTTTTTTCCACTTTTACCAGTTGTGTTGGAACATCCTACGGCCATGCACGTGGGCATTGTTGCTTCAACAATAGCTCTCGTGAATGTCAATGGTGAAGTCCTCTGGAAAATCCGAAAAAAATGCTGATGATTGCAGCTGTGTAGAACGGCTCTTCTTGACTTTGCTTGAAAAGCGGGGAGAAATGCCGTCGGCGCTCCGCTTTCCCACGTCAAAGGATGTGATGTCAGATGGCCCTTACTGCCCATATATGGCCAGTAATGTCCGCCCCCATACACAGTGATCCAGACGACAATTTATGTTTTTATTTTCTTATTGATTAAAGCTAAGTTCATTAAATAACCACAAACGTATTAGTTTTAGTTATAGCTAATGATCCCCTGATTTTCCTTGTTGACCGGACTTCTCCTTTAACAGTGACTTGGGATTTAAAAACACTTGACAATTGTTCATGCTTCCCATTCATTGTGAATGAGATTGAGCTATGTACTAATTTGTATTAGTGTCATGCTTTGTTATGATGAACCCGTACTCAGCCACACACAGAGAAACGTTTCAAGGATTTTATTGAAGAGATGGTTATGGAGAAATGAGACCAACAATCTGAACTGGACTGGAGCAGGATGAGGGAGATGGCAGGAGCAGGTGGACTGGAGAGAACTGGAGGACTGCGGGTGCTGCACTGTGGAGCCAGGAAGCCTTCAGAGCAGGTAGGTTAGCGCTGGGGTTGAGGTGGAGCTGACCGCACAGCAGAGAGATTACTTGGAGCGCTGGAGTAGCAGCAGAACCAGCAGCAAAGCAGAGAGAGTACTTGGAGCACTGAAGTAGCAGCTGAACCAGCAGCACAGCAGAGAGAGTACTTGCAGGCGGGCAGGCAGGCGTAGACGAAGGGAACTCTGGCAGGCAGACGTAAGGAACTCTTACAGGCAGACGAGGGAATCTCTAACTTGCAGACGTGGGAAAGCTCTGACTGGCAGACGAGGTTTGGGTGAAGACCATGAGTTGTTGTGAGCAGTGGAGAGCAGACGATCCGACGGGAAAGAGCTGACTTAGGTGAGCTTATAAAGGAGGTTGAGCAGGTGTGCTGAGTCTGGGCTTGATTAAGGCTGACAGGTGTAACTGATCAGAAGGTGGAGTGGAGAACTGGGGTGTATGGGAGGTGGAAAGTGCCATGAAAATGTCCATGGTGCAGCAGGCAAAGCTGCACTATGACAATTGGTATATCTCAGCTGATGTGAGGTTTTTAAAAAGCTGCATTTGTGCCTAACCCGGTCTTCGTTCTGTTTGAGGATTCAACAACACATCTCTACATAATCAAATCTCAATAAAACAAAATGTTTGCAAGCAAAGTAAAATGGGAAAAATATCATGGAATGTGAATACTTCTTGCTTGTTCTTCATCTATGACTTCATCTGACACTTCACAAAATCTTTTCATTTATGCTCTTATTATATTGTTCATAATGACTGCATGTCTGTGTTGTTTATATCAGTTTCATTACCTTCTTCCCAACACCAACTGATTAATAGAATGTTCACTGTTTGATGTGGTTTAATCCTGACAGTGAGATAATGGAGCATGTGTTTGTGCTTTAGTACATTTTTGGCATTTGGCAGAAGAGGCTTGTGATGTCAACAGACCGAACTGTTAAATATTGTTTGTGGAAAACAAACATACCCAAGTGACGTAGTTGCTGGGGGTAGCAATGACTCCCTATACAATTTCTGTATTATGGGCAAAATGGGGGTCTGTGTTTGTGTGTGTTGAACACTGAGAAAGCGAACCAGGTGGTGCCCAGTCCTTTGTGGCTGTCGGGGTGGTCTTATGATCTGAAATTAATCCTCGTTACATTAATCACATGCACACATGGACAATCAACCAATTTGATTGCAAAACGTGTGTTGCATTAACTTTTTGCAGCACCTGGCATGTAAATTATGTACAAATTGTCTGCATATCTGCTTAGTACCATTGTTATTCATGCTGACAGCTTACATTATACCTGAACCTTTAATGTCACAAATCTGAGTCATACAAACCATGATGTCAGCAAATATGTACAAAGAAAACACTTGTCGTTGACACAGACCTTCGAAACGATATTGCCAAAACTTATTTAGTCACACAATGTCATGATCTGGTTTGAAGGTGAACCCGGAATTCAACCAAAACTCTGCTATGTAGATAACTGATTTATTTGAGGGATTATGAGGAGTGGGGAACAGACAGGCTACTGAACAGAATCCAACAGAAGGTAAGGCAAAACATCCAGGCAACACTTGTACGGGAGCAGGCGAACAGAACTGGGCAAAAACAGACAGGACAGGGTCAATAAAACAGAAACAAGGTGCTGGGAGCTCTTACCAGATACAGGATGGAGTGCATGAAAGAATGAGAGACGAACCGACAACTAGCTGAGGAGGGGGTGAGGCTTAAATAAACAGACAAACAGGTGAGCGGAGTGAAAAACTAATTAACCAAAGGTGGAAGCAATTGCGGAACTGACAGGAGCTGGAGAAATAAACCAAAATCCAAGGACAATAATGAAAACAAATCGCAGAACTAAAATCAGAACTAATACAGAAAACAGGTAATGAAAATAATCCACAGGCTAAACAGAACTCAATAATCTAGAACGCAAATAAACCAAGAGGCAGGAAAATACTTAACCAACTAATAAACGTGAACCAGAACAGAATATAAAATAAACAGGCTAAACCGGACTTCAGAACTAAAAACACAGTAAACGTAAGGCAGGAAAATTCTAACTTAACCGAATCATAAACAAGACCGAATATTACACACAAAGTAATTTGTATGACATCCCATTTGAAATACATAGTGTTTATTATGATGTGGGCCTGACCCCCACGACTATAAAATCTTCCACTCTTGCAAATGGTATTTACAAAGTTTAGAAGTGAGTTTATGGTGTTTATTTTTTTTTACCATTTGTTCAGAAGGGCATTTGTGAGGTCAGACACTGATGTTGGAAAAGGTGGCCTGGCTGACAGTTTCCAACCAAATTTATCCCAATGGTGTTTTTTCAGGTTGAGGTCTGAATTTTGTACACCCTTACATGCTGTGCAAGTTATTCTACACCATCCTTATCTATGTTTTAACTGGCCTTACAATGTGCCAGAATGTCCGGTCATCTTGGATAAGAAAGGGCCCATCCCTCAAGTACTGCCTCAAAGAGCATTTGCAAAATATATTTTTATGCTGAAGCATAAATAATTCCTTTCACTGGGACCAAAAAGCTGAAAACAAGTCCAAAGAAGTAGCCTTAGACCATAATCTGCTTTGTACCAAACTTCACACTTAACCACTCACAGCGCAGTCAGGCAAGTGTGGTCCTCCTGCCTAAATGCCAAACTCAGACACATCTTTTGGATTACCAAACAAAGACACATCTCCATTCTCCAAAGTCCAATGCTGGCAGATTTATGGAAGTGAACCCGATATTCAGCCGGACACAGAGAAAACGTTCAAAACAGTTTATTGTAGGAGTGAATAATGGAGGATGAGGCATACAAGCAGACCCAGTCCAGGCAGATGAATCTTGGCTTGGCTTATGCAGGTGAATGCCGGCAGACGATGCAGACAGGCGGAGACGTGAGGATGACCAGGTACGGCATGTAGAGAACAGACCAGAACAGGCAGAACCAACTGCTGGAACTCACAGGAAACAGGTAGAAACGCAGAATGCAGACACAGGTCACCTTCACAGAAGAGTTCAGCAGGCAGGCACACCACATCCAGTGGATCCCAGAGATACCATCAGAGGCGATTGATCTGAGTAGAGCAGTGGAGAGAATGAGACGTTCTGGCAAGGAACTGTTAGCAGAGGCAGGTTTAAATAGGCTGGTGCACAGGTGAGCAGAGTGAATCTAATTACTAGAGCGGGCGGAGCTGATCAGGGAAAGGGAAGTGGCAGGAGGTGGAAATGAACTAACGGAATAAGTGAAAGGAGACCCAAAACAGAAACTAAACTAAGGCAGGAACTCAAACCATGACAGTAGAACCAGTTTGCATGTCTAGATGCTGGATATTATACACCTGTGACCATATCATGGTTTGGATTCTTCTTTCACAGCCATTCCTGTTGTGCAGTTGTGTGGTTTTCTATACAGCATTGTGGTACGTGTAGTAGAATGGCTACAGTGAGTGTGATTGCTATGTTGTGCAATTATACACTGTTTAAAGTTACTTAATGTTTAATAAATAACTCTCTGTCTGTTAAGTATTGTCTGGTGATAATCAGCTCTTAAGCTGATATCAGGACAATGGTTGAAAGGGATGAATTCGACCACTAGCGATCTTTTAACATTAAACTCTGCACACACATAGAATAAAGGAATGACAACTTCTTCAAGTTCAAGAATTTATTAACAGAAATAAAATGAACATCCAGAGAACATCACTATATAGTGCTGTTTATCTGAATTAACACTATATTTCAATCAATAAATCCTCTCTACTAGGCTAGTGAAACTTAACTAAACTACTAAGCAAAATGAAGATAAAAAGAAGCTAAGCTAAGGAACTATTTACATGCAAAAACAAAAGACAAAAAGTGGTTGATCATAATCAGAACAATTCAGTGAATCCTGGCTCACTGCAGATCTGACTTAAAGTACATGGAATGGAGTTAAATTAGCTTAACTAATTTAGAAAACATTTGCCGTGTGTTTCAATCAATTCACAATGCGAATCCTGAGTAAACAAAACGTTATTTGATGAAATAACATTTTGTTTCAATTAAAGAACCAAAGTTCACCTTAAAGAACATGTAATGAGCTTAAATTAGCTTAACTAATTGAGAACAACATTTGGTATGTGTTTCAACCCATTCACAATGCAAATCCCGAGTTACACAAAACATTATTTTAGGAAATAAAATTTTTAAAGAATAATTTGCTCAGTAAGATCATTACTTTAGGGACGGACGATTTTATTAATGCGATTCTAATCCGGAAGCTAGGGTTTGCTGCAGCGATAGGTCGCTAAAATCGGTTACTCCTAAAGTTAACCAAAATGCCTTTAAATCGACATTAATATTCCATATTAATGCGGGAATAAGGCTCATAGCACTATCGAACGATGGCGGTGCGAAATTAACAAGCCTTATGCTTTAAAATGGCTTGTGTTGAATAACCAGAAATCGGAGGTTACCGGCTAATAGCATTTTGGCTAGCGGACTTTCTGTGCCAACTTCAAAGACTTCAGCTTCATTTTTAGTCATAATGAGTGAGCTGGTTAACATAAACATTAATATACCACCAGTGTATGAAACCCCTGTGGAGATAGCGTTTGTTAAAACCATAAAACACATTCGAAGCATGAGCTAATTCCATTAGCCCTTTGTGTTGAAAACACCATGTAAACGCATTACACAAACATTTCCAAATGACCGTGTAACCTTTCCCTCTAGTTTCTCTGCCGAACCTGTCAGTGCCTCGTGTGACTTCGGTCCACTTTGACCATCCAAGGAAGGACAATGGAAAAACAGGGAAAATCATTTGTCTTTCAGCAGCGGGCTAGTGGCTTAGCAGTAGGCATGTGGTCGGGAGTAGCCTGGACCGAGGCTCCATGCAGTCCTTGATCTCTCAGCTTGGGGAAATGGCTCCTCTGCTGGCTCTTCAGCTCTGCGTTGTCTGGAACAAGCTTCGTCTGGAGTCCGCTGAGAAAGCAAAACAAAGCTGGCATAGACGGATTCTTTCACTTCGGCATCTGTTTTTAAGGAGAAGTGAGAGACTTATCTTTGAATCGGCTGGCAGTTTATCCCAATGCCAGGGAGGAACTGAGTGGGGCCATGCATGGGGCCTCACCCAGGCCCCATGCATGGCTCCTGCAGGGCGGCCTCTCCTTTACCCCCGTCCAGCTTTGGTTTGGGGGTGAAATACCTTTTGGTCCCTCCCCCATGGTACATGTTCAGAATTCAATCTGACTTTCACTTTCTCATCATGGCTTTAATATTCTGGCACAACAGCCACGAGGGTACCACTGCACAGCAACGTTCATTAATCATTTAATTTAGTGGAATAATAATTTGAAGCTGTTTTATTGGTATAAATTCAGTGGCTTGCATATGTAAAATCTATTCACACAGGAAGTATGATGTTGCAATGCAGTCAGAGACAAAAGAAAAGAGGAAAACACTGCAAAATAAAATTCTAAATTTTGTTCTGAACAATTAAACCACAAATTTAGCTGAGGCAGAAGGACAAACCAGAATCAATGCTGTCATTATATTTGGGAGATCCTGTAATCTGGAGATAAACCATAACACCTGTTTTCCTCATGCATATTTAGCAGTAGCTGGCAAGTTTGCAGTCTGTTGAGGAGTTATAATTTATTTTTACCTGATTGAAATGTATATTTTTCATATTAATTGTTCTTTAAGAACTGCACAGTGGCACAGTTGCCTGGTTGCAAGAAGTTCCTGGGTTCATAACCCCGCCTGGGGTCTTTCTGCATGGAATTTGCATGATCTTGCTGCACAGATGAGCGTAAAGACAATGGATGGATTTTTTTTAGAGGGTCAAAAACAAGTTTAATCCTTTTTTATTCTTCTAAGTCACATAAAGTGAAAAATCAATATAAAATGTATTTGTCCTGATTTTAAACCTTTTTTCTAAATTTTTTTTCTAAGTATGACAGAGTTCCATGATAACATACTGTAGGGTCTGAGGGGATGCTATGGAGATTACGTGATTCTCGGAAATTACTGGAAAAAAAATACTGTGAGATATCTGGATAATAGGCTAATTATTAATATTTATATTTGACTATGTATATTCTACAGAATATAGATCCTTAACCAAACATTTCCAAATTTTGCATATTTCATAGGCACACGGGTGTTGAAAACTCAAACCGAAGCAATAGAGAAACTTTGCTCTAATCTATTCAGCATTCCTGCTGTGTGCTGAAAGTGTCACTATCTTCAGAGGCCTGATTGAACCACATACATGTATAGACTGTAAGACTCAGAACAGGATGACCCAGTATTTGAGGTGGACAAACAGATTTAAACAGTTTATTAAGAACTGAAACGGAGCTGGCGGCGTCGTCGTCTACAGCAGGAACCTCTGCGGGTGGAGACAACAAGCTAGTGACCTTGTTGATCTGGGAGTGATTAATCACGAACGTACGGGTCACTAACCTGGTCTTAATGTCCTGTCCGGGTCCTGGAATAGAGGTAGGTTCCAGCTGGCGGGCTGCCAACACGGTGCGGTGGTCGCCGCTCAGAGAGTCCCAGACGCTGGTGTATCGGAGGTCAGGCAGAAGGTCAGAACCGTGAGGACGAACGTGGGCAGGATAAGCAGAAGAGCGAAGCCAAAGCTGATGTCGGGGACGGGGTCGGTGGTCAGAGCCAGGAGGTCAGAAGTCCGGCGAGGTGCCAAAGGACGATCCGGGACGGAGTCAGGTCACAGTTCCAGATTCGGTACACAGTGCAGCTGACAGGTTGGACGAGGACAGGCACGCTCGGTAGTCAGGAAACGGATCTGGTCGGTACACATGCAGGCGGAGATCAGGCACGTAGTCAGGTCAGGCAAACAGAATCAGACGGGAACAGGCAGGGTCAGAAGTCAAGAGGCAGAGAGGTCAGGATCAGGAAGTCAGAACAAACAGAACGCTGGAATAAGTCTCACCGGATGGCTCGAAATAATCTGGCACTGATGACTGGTCTGAAGGCTGCTTCTATACTGACAGATGCAGGTGGATCAGATGGGAGGTAATGAGGAAATGGGCGGAGCTAAACAGGTGTGTGAGATGAGTGATCAGATCAGGCCTCAGTGCCGAAAACTTGACATAGACATGTCATTAAAAACAATCGCTTATTTTTATGATGTAGGTTCTTACATCTCTGTGCTTTAAATTACTTTATTCTAAATAACTCAATGGCAATGAACATAGCTAGCTTTGAATCCTCCTGCAGTAACAACTTCCAAACTTTGGAGTATAATCAAGAACCAGGAATCTGTCATGAAACGAAGACAGAGGACCCAGTATTCGAACCAGACAAGCGGGTCAGATTTAAGAAGGTTTATTTAAAGCAGATGTGGGTGAAACCAGTTCAACAGATAAGCAGACCAGCTAGACAAGGTCAGGCAGGCTCGGTGGTCAGATAGCAAAATCAAAGTCGGTACACAAACAGGCTGGACGAGGGCAGGCAGGCTCGGTGGTCAGATAACAGTCCAGATCGGTACACAGGTAAGCAGACAGAAACAGGCAGGAGAAACAGGATACAGGGATCAGGCTGGCTCAGAATATCCAGGTACAGGCTGGGTCAGGCACACAAGTTAGCAGTCTGAAACAGGCAGGAAAATCGGGTAAACAGGGATCAGGCTGGCTCAGATATCAGAGGCAACAGGGTTATCAGAAAACAGAATGCTGGATAAGACTCACCGAAAGGCTTGAATTGATCTGGCAAAGTGGATGGAACTGAGACAGGTTTAAATAAGGAGGTGGACAGGTGAACAGAGTGCTAATTACCAGTGACAGGTGGAAACAATCAGAGGAAGAGTGGTGACTGAAAGTAAACCGAAGCTGTTTGGATGGTGACTGGTGATAGGGGAGTGACATGCAGACAGACTGGGTAGTGACTGAGAGGTGGGTTGGCTGATAACTGGCAGGAGACTGAGAACTGAACTGAACTGGCTGGTGACAAAGATGTGAACTGATCAAAATAAACCAAAACAAAACCCAAATCATGACAGGAATCAATAATCAAGAGTTTTTATTGTCATTATGTTGCCATGATGAGATTTTGGTGAGACACCTGTTCACCAAAATTCACTTGTAACGCACAGACCATGGAACAACGAAGAATGATCATTCTTAGAGAAGACCCTCAAAAAAGCAAAGACAAAAATGAGCAAACTAATAAGTTTTGGGACAGTTTTTCTAGATAGCCAAATATCATTTCAAAAGGAAATGTAGGCAGTGCAGCGCTAGTGATCTTCCTTTGTGAATGGAAATGCTTTACATGTTCTGCTCTTCGTAGGTATTTCACACAGGAGGATCCCTAGTTGCATATTGCGTTCTATGTCTGATTCCTGTGTAGATAATCACAGGCTTCTTTGTAAATAACTGCCTAATGCAAAAGCAACAAGGGTTTAAAGGTTCATAAAACAGAGTTTACATAAACTATGATGATACTTCTTTGCGATTTAAGTTGTTCGAACATGGTAGAAGTTCACATTGGTTTTGCCCCCTCATGGAGTACCTTTTAGCTTCAGGTTATATCAACTAAATTAATATCAAATAAAGACAGCAACAGAGTTATCTCCTGTAGATAATTAACTGCTTATAACCTTTTACAAAACCCTTACTTCTCAAATCCTCCACATACTTTTGAAGAGTAGTTAAGTGGTCATATATTGGTAGTGCACCCCAAACCAGTTTTAGCTGAGTCTAGATCAATCTTTGTAGTGTAATTTCCCACTTAATATTTAAAAAAGAATAGATAATAAATAAATAAAACTAAAGTATTTGAAATTTAATGTGACATGTAAATGATAAAAACTCAAAAGTGTTTTATTCTGGAGCTGTTTCAGCTAGCTACAGAGTGACCCACACTCGATATGCAGTGGTGCTTTATCAGTAAGATTTATAGAACTGTCATTACTCACAGAATATTATTCTTTATGTCACATTAAGAGATACGTAAAAGAAATGTCTCGTGAGTTGTTGAATCTTGAGAGATCAATTTTTCCATGCTCTCTGGGTATGAGTGACAGACTGTCTCTTCTGTATGCTTCCATCTGACTTGATTTGCTCTGTTGTTCCTTTTCCTCCTTTGAGCATTTCTTCTGTGTGTTTATTGCCTTTGCCAGTGCCAACGCTCATGTGGACGTTTGCAGATGCATGTGTGCATATTTCCAGCAGCTCTCCCTCCAAGAATGCATCATGACTCTTGAAGAAGGGATATTAGTACTGACCACAAGCCCTCTTTCCCCTCTCTGCTTCCATTTGGTGTCGCGTTAAATATTAAACTTTTTAATTTGATTCAATTCCCGATGACAAACACCCTCAATTGGATCCAGATGCCGGCAAGCAGTAGGCCCACCCCAGGGCCTAGTCTGTGCATGGGGTTTGGATACTCTGGGGTTTTATTCGGGAGCTGGAACAGAGACTGAGATTAGGGCTGGGTCTGAGAGTGGAGTTCCATTAGTGAGAGGTGGGAGTGGTACTGGGCTTGGACAGAAGCAAGGGTTGCCCTTTGGAAATGAAACCAATAGTAAAGTTTCTAATCACTTTCCTACCAGTTTATGATGTACTACTTCGCTGGTATTACAATGAAACAGCGACTCTCTCTTTTAAAAGAAAAAAAGTATAGTAAAACAGGTGTTGGAGTGACCTGTAGCCCCCCAAAACATTGCTCCTCTTCAAACCCAAAACAGGTAAACTTTTTCACATAAGTGAGTCAATAACAAACTGAGATTGGTTAAACCTGTCTTGTTTTTTTCTCTAGAGTTTATTCTTTAAAAATTAGCCAAACAAGACTCCTTATATCATGCAGATTGAATGGCTTTACTCAGAGAAGACATTTAAATAAACGTATCAGTTTCCACAGGTATTTCAATATGGAGAAAACTGAAGGGTACATTGTGCTAACTCTGCACTTTACATGTCTGGAATCATATTTAACATATACCAATTGTTTAATTATAATTTCCTGTCAATTAAGATGAGACAATGAAACTTTTTTTCTCTCTTTTCTAGGGGGTATCGATGAAGTCTTCCTGCAGAGGTACAGAAACAAGAAATCAGTGTAACTTTTGGTCAACAATTCGTCTTCTCTGCCTGCATTAATTCAGCTGTTTTACTTTCCAATGGCAGTGATCATGTCCATTGCTCTTATAACTACATCAGGTTTTAGCTATTGGAATTTTACTATAGGAAAAATGCAAAGTAACATGTAATTGTGAAGTGGAGGGAAACTGATACTTCACCAGCTTGTCATGGTGTTTGTTGGGGAGACCCTTGTGCTGGCAACAACTATGGATGATTAAAGAAGGTTTAAATGATTTAATGATACTACAAAGAGAGTGAACATTTCTTCTAGGGTTGGGAGCAGGTTTCATGATGGTACTAAGGAGGAGAGGTAGGTTGGTATTGCAAGAAGTGGAGTTTATTACATTGTGATGAGGACTGAAAGAAGGTGGAGGCAGAGATTGTGAGGATTTAGGGTGAGAGGTGAGTATATCTTGTTGCCCTGTTAACTTAAGATGGTAGGGTATAGCAGGAGGCAGATTTGAGCCTCATCTGCCAAGATGGGGGGATTGTCTGCATATGTTGTGATGGAAAAAGAGCTATGCCACAACACAAAGATATCAGTTTACTAGTCCATCTATATTTCAACAGACTGGTAAATATAACACATAGACCATGGATATAGGAAGATGAATATAGCTTCCTCCATATGGTGGCAAGAATATTCATTGGAAATAGGTTGTAGTGCTTAGAGTAAAGCTGTTACTTCTCTGCATTGTAAGGGGTTAGTTGAAGTGGTTTGGACATCTGATCTGATTGTTTCCTGGAAGCTTCCCTTTGGAGGGTTTCAAGGCAGGTGAAACTTTGAGGACACACCAGGGGTTGATCCAGAATACCCTGTATAGAACATTTATCAGCACTACCTTGGCGTTTCCCAGGGTTAGATTGAATGTGTAGCAGGGGAAAGGAATGCATAGTTTTCACCCCTAGGGCTGTTGCCCCATGACCTGATCCCAAATCAGCTTAAGACAATGGATTGATGGTTAGATAGATTCATGAGTGGATGAATAGAAGGATCGATGGATGGTGCTGAGATTGATTTTCTGGGTGTAATAAATCAACACCTTTTATGATAAGGTCCCTCTTCAAATTTACACTTTTTGAGATGAATAGGGGTGAAAGGGGTGAAAAGCTCCTTCAGCCTGGGACAGCTGCTGAAACACATTACACTTTCAGTTTATGGAGTAGTAGTGGGCATTTTAAGATGCAAAATGATCACCGAAGATCTTCTGGTTTCTTGCAACACTAAGGACTTCAGTTTATTTGTGGTAACATGAACCTACCATTTCTTTGGCAAAATATTTTGGTCCCTTTGGAATATTTCATCCATCTTTTTTGATCGGTGCTGTCAGTAGTCCTATAATCCTTGTGTAGGAGCTTGGCTCAGGCAAACAGACAAAAAGGAGGAGTATGAGGATGTCGCACGGAAACCCATTTACAGTTTTTTTTTTGATTGCATAACTGGGCTATTTTCTCTGTTATGATAGTTTGTTGGAAAAGCATTAAAAATGGTGCATATACTCATGTGAGGACACACACTAGGCCTCATAAGGTTTACAATCCCACTTTCGACCTTTCTTAAAAAAGCTAAAATGTATTTTCTTTTATAGTGTAAACTAAAACTGCAAGTGGGGTGAGATGATATCACTTGTTGCCAACGTAAGACAGCTTTCTTGAAGAATGTCCTTGACTCGCTGCCATTATCCTCCTTCTAACACATGTCTTAAGTTGTCTCACTGTGACATTTTCTGCTTGAAAATGTTTAAATTAGTCAAAAAGATATGAAATCTTATACTAATATCTTATTTCCTTGGCAGTAACTCATCTGTTATTAGATCAAGACTCCTGTTTGAGACTAAAGGCCTTGCGGACATTGATTGTCACAGTAAATTACCTAATTAAGCCTGTGTATTCCACAGTGAACTACATCTTTCAGTGCTACTGCTCCAGCAACCACTCATGGTTTTCTCCATGTGTTTTCCACTTGTATGTAATTGCTGTATCTCTAAATCAGTACTTTAGATAAAAGAGCTTTAAGGGTACTCGAGCCATCCAAAAGTCCTGAAACGAAATGTGACATTACTTGCCTCTTTGAGGACCTGACAGCAGGATTTAGTACGATCTATGTCCTCACCCGCCTTCCCATCGGCTGCCCTGGTCCAGATGTCTCGGCAAAGATGAATCATAGCTTCTTTAACTTGTTATACCATTTGACTCTCTGTTTGTGTTTTTCCCAACTTGTTTTGGCCTGACACTATTCAAATGGCAATGAAAAACAGAAAATGGGGATATACCGGATTTGGTGGGCTAAAGAGACTTAATCTTTGTTCCTAATACTGAATACATTCTACACATGTGGTTGTCCAATTAGAACTCAGGAGTTGTACTAGGTGTAATTAGTTTCAAACACAACATGCAGTACTTTGATGGAAACTTTATGACTATCAAGCTTACTGCACAGAGCACAATGAAAACTACCTATCCATCTTCCTGGATCTGAGGTACATCAAAGAGCAACATAAAGACACACAGGACTGATAATGCATACTGTGCACCTAAGGACAATTCAGAGCAACAACTTAACCAAATATGTGTTTGGATGATTGGAAGAATCTAGAGTACCCAGAGATAATCTAAACAGGGCGACTGTGGCATGATGAGTTGAGTAGTTGTCTAGCAATCAGAAGGTTGTGGGTTTGATTCCAGCTTCCCATTGCCACATGTTGATGTGCCCCTGGGCAAGGCAATTAAGCCCCAGTTGCCTACCGAGCTGCTTCTCGGTGTATGAATGTTTGCGCGTTAGTGGGAGCGACTGGGTGAATGTGGCTATAGTGTACAGCGCTTTGGGTGGTCAGCATGACTGGAAAAGCGCTATATAAGTTCAGTCCATTTACTCAGAGAAAAGACATACTTGTCTTTTCTCTTTTGTTGGCACTCTAAGCAACAATGAGTTGCTTAGAGTGCAACTCTTTGTTGCACTCTAACGAAGAGTGCAACAAGTAGACTGCCTTCTACTTGTTATGAAACTCATGCGCTTGCGTTTTTTACTTCCGTTGGCCGATTCAAGAGACAAACACATTCACAGTCATATCAATTTACAGGGAAAAATTATTAGGTATTAGGTTTCTTGAAATATGAATAAGCAAATTACATATCAGCAACTAAATGCTTTCTGAAGTTCAAATTTAAATCCACACAAAACTCTGTTCTAGGTTCTGTTTTTTTATTTATTTTACTCCTATTTCCTTGTATGAACTTTAAGTCCTTCCTCTACAACTGCTTCCCGTTACTAGTCAACCAGTTGTTTCTTTTCCAGCTTAGATATCTCTGTTACTCAGCTATACGTTAGCTACTTCATGTTTTCCCACCTAGTCTGTTCCTCAGTCCTTGTGTTTTCAGGGACTCATTGTGGTTGACTTTTTTATGTCTCCAGTCCTTTACTTATATAAAGCGACTTATTATGAGACTGCGATCTACCTGGATATACTTGGCTCCTCTTACAACTCTACAAATCCCTATAATTAAATGTCTTGGATCAGTATCAGGGACACACAATGAATGCCAGACAGATGAGGTGTTGTAACTAAAAAAAAGTACCATTTATCCTGGGTAAAATGAAGGGAAAATATTCCTTTTTAAAGGGTTTCTCTTTAACTTTAGCTTATATTGGATATTGACTGCTGACCAGAGCAGCTTTGCTGTGTCTCCTCATACCTCATGATGGAGATGGGGTGAATATTTTTGAAAGATCTGAAATTAGGTCTTGTCACACAAAACATATGTAAATCTTTATGTTTCTATCTTATTAAGTGGTCTGACATTTCTCACCAGCAGATGGCCTAACTCCCTGAATCATCACTTCTGAAACATTACACTGGACCTCAAGCAACATGGATTCTGTGTCTTCCCACCCTTCCTCCAGACTCTGGGACAGGGATGGCCAACTCAAGTCATTGAGAGCCAGTGTCCTTTATTTATTAGATGCCCCCCCCCCGTTTAACACAAGTGAATCCAGTGAACAGGTCATTGCCAGACCCGTGCAGGACTTAATGACATTAAGAGAAAATAGTTCAGCCTTTACTTCAGCTTTGTTGTAATGGGAACACATTAAAGACAGGCGGGACACCTGACATTTATGGATTGGAGTTGATCAAGACAGATTAGAGAATATATAGGCAGGGTTATTCAGGGGATACACGGATACGCAGTATAAACACAAGCAACTGTCAATAGCTTGCAATCACCTCATATGTGCAATTTGCTGTTCTTTATGGCAACTGTTCAGCAATAAGCATCGTATTAGGTTGTGTGATGAGTGTAACAATTATGCCTGAGGCAAGGAAAGTATAGTCCTGTGAGTAGTTAATGAACCACACTGAAACACGTTTAGTGTATTTGCCTATTTGTGTGTGGCTAACGTTGCTGATGAACAGGCAGTGGGTTTGGAGGTGGAATCAGTCCGCTGTTTCATATTATTAACACTATCCTTGCACTGCATCAGGCACTCCAAGAAACCTGACTGGTTGGGCTCAGTGCTTGAATCTGAACTCCTTCATTCCCCATGCAGCACTGAAAACACAGAGAAACATGCTGCAAAGACCAATGCCATATTCACTTTTAAGTCTTTAGTGCTTTTTGTTGTTCCTACTGCTGCGCTACAATCAGTCCAAGGGCATTTATGGTCTAATTAGGCTTCCTTTTGCTTGGTCTCTTACTGTTTGGCATTTCTTCATTGTAAAGCCACGTGCAGGCCTTAAGGTTTAAATTCTGTGGCTTGAGGTTTGGACAAGAGTCTCAGCATGGCATTTATTCAGTTGTTTGTGTGTCACAAAATTTATCTCAGGGCATTTGCACAGAGGGAACAGACAGATGTTGATATAAATGGAAAATTACAGAGGGAACTTTTTTCTTCAACTCAGTACTTATACCCTCGTGTTTAATTTGTTTCAAGGGGATTGAAGGTGCTCTTTTTCAATGACAGATCAATTGTACTGTGGATGCTAAGCAGTCATGCCTTCAGTTTATTTTTCTATTCATAAGGGTTCCATAAACTAAAGAGAATGTTTTTCCTCTCCCTGATGTTGTCATATTGAATAAAATGTCATCAATGTATCAAAGACTATATGAGTATTAATTAAATACTTTAAAATCATTACAACATTAAAATCAGTACAACCAGCTGGTCATCTGAGATGGATACTCATTCCCACTATTGCCCCACGCCTAACCTATATATTTTGTATGTTTATACATGAGGGAAGTGGGTTGCCATTCTTTTTCTGATACAGGGGACAGAAAAGTGTTAGAGCTTTTGTCATACTCTTAGGTCTAGGTGCAGGTCTGTTTTCTTCCTCTCTCTCCCCACCTCGCCAAACCTACATAACTCTGGATCCTCGTCTGAGACGCTCCTAGTCAACCCATCAAGAATCCGTGAAAGCCTCGGATCGTTTCACTGTTTAGCCCTCCTGCCTGAGCTCACATGCCTGTCCACCCTCCAACATCACCACCTGGAGAGAACCAACCAGACCTGTACCTTCAGCCTAGACCTCTGGACACCACCCTCCCAAGACCAAACCAAGCCTTCCTCTCAGTGAGTTCCAACGCTCCTCACAGTTCTCATCAGCACCTTCCTGTTATTCACCAGTCTCCTCATCTTCCCCAGCAGAGCCCAGAAACCCCAACCAGCCAGCACTGTTTCAGTTCAGACCGCAGCCTGTCAATAAACTCTTTAACTAACTGTCGGTCTCCGTGGATGCTCTCATTCAGAGTCTCTCTTCTTAAAATATGACAGCTTTTATCCTATTTAAACATATTTATTTCAGATGCAGGAGTCAATACACTCACAGATCAAAGTATATTCTCCGTCAATAGGTTTGGGTTGCTGTACAGCTGCTGTCATTGAAGTGCTGGGCATACTAAGCAAAGGTCCTACTCAAAAGTCACTCTCAATTAGTAATATTCCATCCTTCTTACTTTATGTAAATGTTTGCCACCTGGTCAAAAATTAAGTCCTAACTTTTCATGAATGATGTCAAATTGCTAGATTTAGAACAGGACACTGCACATACGCCACAGACATTTTAGATTTGGACAAACGTTGAGCAGTGAAACTTGTATAGTTTACTTGTACAAATCAAATAGTGAACAGATCCATCCTAAATACGGGCTCCACTTACATGTTATGGTAACTCGCGATGTGATCGTGAGAATACGAAGGGACTCTTTTTCATTGCTGAGAAATGTTAATGTTGTATACAAGCTTACAAGCAAGAGGCTTTATTGTGGAAAATCTGACCAAACACACCTATATGTTCACTCTACATATTGTCGGTGGTAAGGAGCTAACAATTGAATGTCCAGACCTAATATCAGCAAATGTAACGTCTTCTGTGCAAGTACAGTATGTTTACTTGGCTTTTTCTCAGTGGAATGAAAATGTCATCACACATTCCATTGTTATCGTAAACACATCACAAGCTGCACACTGAAACAGTCTATGAAATGGGCTGGTAGTCTTTTAGATTGTCAGTAGGAGTGTTTATGTGAGCTTCAGTGTTGCCTAGTCCGATTATTATAAGCGACTTTGGGCTTGTTTTTCTCTAAAGTCGCTTGCAACTGTTGTGAGTTGCGGATTGTGGTTATTTGGGCTTGTTTTTTAATACGCAGTTGCTTATCTGGGCTTGGCTTTTTCCCGATAGAGATTTTTCTGGCTAAAAGCTCAACAAGAGCTATTACCTGGCTAAAATATCTGGCTTCTTCCTCTCGTTTAATCCTTTGTGCGAGAGGAGAGGACAGCCCTTCCTGCCTTTCTACCTTACTGCTTTCTTTCCTCCTATTTTGAGGCCTCTACATTTCAATCAACATTTAAGCTGTTCTACTTTGTGTTTTTGGATTGAAGCATGTAAAATTAAGCTCAGAGGACGTCATCATCTTCCAAAATTATTGGTGTTATGAACGTTGCCATTCTCAGTTTGTACTCAGTTTGTGCGAACATATAGGGGAACTCGAGCTGCGTTTCCAGTGGGTTTAGTAAATGTAACATCAGTTGAGTAAAGCTCTATTAATTCAATTCAATTTCATTTATATAGCGCCAATTCATGAAACATGTCATCTCGAGTCACTTTACAAAGTCAAAATCAGTCAGATTATACAGATTGGTCAAAAATTTCCTATATAAGGGAACCAGTTGATTGCTTCAAAGTCCCGACAAGCAGCATTCACTCCTGAAGAAGCGTAGAGCTACAGGGAGAGTCGTCTGCATTATACATGGCTTTGCAGCAATCCTTCATACTGAGCAAGCATAAAGCGACAGTGGAAAGAAAAACCACCCATTAGCGGGAAGGAAAAACCTCCAGCAGAACCGGGCTCAGTATGAACGGTCATCTGCCTCGACCGACTGGGGGTTACAGAAGACAGAGCAGAGACACAACAAGACAGACAAAAAAGCACAGAAGCACACATTGATCTAGTAATCTGTTCTACATTAGATGGTAATAGCGGGTGATCGGTCTTCCTTGGATGATGTCACAGTTAACAGAACGTCAGACCAGGTGTGCCTACTATGAAGAAAAAGAGATAACAAAAAGTTAAAAGCTGAAATGACGACAGTCATTTCAATGTAATACAATGCAAAACTGGAGAACAGTAGACTAGAGAACAGTAGAAATCAGTAGAGTGAGAAAAATAGGCCCTGATGTCCTCCAGTTGCCTAAGCCTATCACAGCACAACTATAGAGGTAGCTCAGCGTAAGATGAGCCACTCTAACTATAAGCTTTGTCAAAAAGGAAAGTTTTAAGATTAGTCTTAAAAATAGACAGGGTGTCTGCCTCACGGACCAAAACTGGGAGTTGGTTCCACAGGAGAGGAGCCTGATAGCTAAAGGATCTGCCTCCCATTCTACTTTTAGAGACTCTAGGAACCACCAGCAGACCTGCAGTCTGAGAGCGAAGTGCTCTGTTAGGAACATACGGGGTAATCAGAGCTCTGATATATGATGGAGCTTGATTATTAAGGGCTTTATACGTTAGAAGGAGAATTTTAAATTCTATTCTTGATTTAACAGGAAGCCAATGAAGGGAAGCTAAAATTGGAGAAATATGATCCCTCTTGTTGATTTTCATCAGAACTCTTGCCGCAGCATTTTGGATCAGCTGAAGACTTCGAACTGCATTTTGTGTACTTCCTGATAATAAAGTAGTATTACTATTACGCATATATGAGGTTCATCATGGTGGCGCACTCGGCCACAGTGGCTGTGTGCTCCCGGACTATGTTTCTGTATGTTGTATTTTTTGTGCTTCTTACGTTATTGCTTGTTAAAATACTTATTTCATACAGTCTATGTGACCTCATCTAAATTGCTATAGAAGGTAGCTACGTCACATTCAGCTACCACCAGATATTCTGTGACTACTGTTTTCAGCGTAGAGTGTTATTTGACTAAGACAGCGAAGACAGTGTTGTGAGAGGAAGTAGAAAAAGGGGAAACACACTTCCAGCAGTCTTCCTTGAAAATGTCAGATCGCTTGCAAATAAACTGCATGAGCTCAGACTGATGATTACATTACTACATAATATCAATAAGTGCGGTGAGTTGATTTTTAAGGAAAAATGACCGAGCAGTGATATTCCACACAATGCAGTGGAGCAAGGTCACATGCTTCACCTAGCCGACAGGATAGCAGAGACCTGTCAGGATTCAGCAGGCAGTGTTGTGCAGATTGCTGCCGGCGCTACCTTCTCTCTCTCTCTCTCTCCACAGGTGATTGCAGTTGGCAGGTGGGCGTGGTGCGCACCTGCGGCTCGTTCGGCAGCACTCTGCGGGAGTGTTTCAACAGCGCTCAGACAGCTGGAGGACGCCAGAGTGTTAACCTCGTGTGGTACACCTCAGTGGCCACTGTCTCATGACAGCTTACCTTTTCCCTGCATTAATCCCTGTCTCTTGTCTCTGTCAGGTTGCCTCATGCTCTGGATCCCTCTCCAAGTGTTCTCTCGTGTTCTGACGTTCCACGTCAAGTCTTCTGGCTCTCACGGTTCTGGATCCCGCTCCAGGACCACCTCGTGCTCTCTTGGTGTTACCAAGCCGGGCTAAGAACTCCACCGGATCTCCCTGGTTCCTCCAGCTGCTCACTGACCCCAGGAAGACTAGCTGTTTGCCATGGCAACAGCTAATGGGGATCCTTAATAAAATTACAAATTACCACTGCTCCCTCCATCGGTGCTGCTCGGACCCCGCCTTAGCTCCATCTGCTCGCTCACCTGTCGCTCAATCACCTGGTTCCATCATAGAGGAGAGATCAGCCGAGTTAGGTTTCCCGAACTCGGCGGTGAGCACACCACAGATCACGTACAGGTTGATCTCCACGGCACAATCTAACCCGCTGTCTCTTTATCCGCAGAGAATCGGTCCCGGTCTTTTTGTCTCCGTCTGGCGCTCGTCCATCGTGGGTTTTCTACGTCCCTGTTCTCCGTGCTCTCAATAAACTCTTTAAACTGCTTTCTGCCTCCTGATTGTGTTCTGCATGTGGGCCAAACACCTTAAAACCATGACAAGACCAGTAATCACAAATTGGTGCCGGTTTCTGCATTTATAGCAATGATGACTTGTGAAATGACACCAAGGTTACAAAAAGTCTTTGCACCCTTGACTTGGAGCTTATGACTATTAGGTGCAGACCAATCCATTCACATAGGGAATTTCCCATTGTTTAAATCACCACTTGCTAACAAAAAGCAAGCATTGAAGCTACTACACATGGTGATTTACAAACAATAGGACGTTCACCCGAGAACTTCTTTATTATTGCTGGCAACTTTAATCAAGCAAACTCCAGGTTAGTTCTTCCAATTTTAAAATGCCCAATCAGGGGAAATAACACTTTGGACCAAGTGTACACTAACAGACAACACATCAATAACTGTGCAGGCTCCCACCCTGAATGATCTGATCAAAACCACTGATTAGCAGGTCAAAGGCAGCCAGAAAGGGAGATCAGAATCTTGGCTGAGTTTGCAGCATCACTACTAAAAGACTGCTTTAAGAATACAGATTGCAATCTCTTTGCTCAGGGCACCTTTGATTTGGACCACTACACACCTTCTGTAATGTCTTACACTGGTTTCTGCAAAGAGACTGTAACACACACTAAGAAAATCAATGTGTTCCCCAGCCAGAAATCTTGGTTTAATATTAGAACCTGCTGAGGAGCAGAAATGCTACATGTACTGTAAGGCCAAAGATACTGCTGCTCACAGCCTCGAAAGAGCCAACCTTAAGTGTGGCATTAAGGCTGAAAAAAGCACTACAGGCGTAAAATTGAAGGAACATTTTCAATATGGACCTCAGATGCATGTGGCAGAACTCACATACTCTCAGGGACTGCTTAACCAACAGCTCTCTGCCCTCTAATGGTGACCGTAAGCCTGTTGAGGACCTAAACATGTTTTTTGCACATTTTGACAACAACGGCAGCACAGAACATGTGTGTAGACTGCCACCTGACCTTCAGTAGATTAAGTTGGACACACACAAGTTGAGGGACTCACTACGCTGATTGTACATACAACACTCACTTGCCAGCAATCCTCTGGTTCGTCCGGTCTGTGATCCATAGACCAGTGACGGGTCTCCAGTATTCTGCTGCTTAGCTCCTGCAGCTCCGCTTCCACCTCTCCGATCCGCCGCCTTTAGCATTGTACCTGGACTCGGAAAATCAGCTATCAGCCCCAACGGAGATATGTGCATCGAGGGTCTTTTTGCAACCTTCATGTTGGAAATTAAACACAGATCACTTCAATCTGGTCAGGGTCTCAATGACCTTTACATAGCCCTGGCCGTGTTGTGAACCACAATGTGTAAGCCCACCTGGCCAAGTCGGCTAGCATGAACTCAGTTGTCACACAGAAAAACTCCATTGTCAACTTTGGTCTGCTAAATATCAGCTCACTCACTGGAAAGGGGCGGCTTGTCCAAGACCTCTTCCATAATAACAAGTTGGATTTTCTTTCTTCACGGAAACGTGGCAACAGCCTAATGACTTCTCTCAACTGAATGATAGTTGTCCATCTGTGTTTGTTTGCATCTGTCAGACGAGAGTCTTGGGCCGCGGTGTCGGCATCTCAATGCTCTTCCGGGACATCTGGATAGTCTCAAGTGTGAAGTGCAGACTTCCATGGTGCCTAGAGAATTCATGCTGATGACCACCACAGCTCTAGCTACTGACATAAATATGGGGCATTTTCTAGGGCAAATGTCTGGTGGGGTTGCTAAGCACTGTAAACATAATCCCATCGGTACTAGTGCTTTGAGACTTCACTAACACCCAGAACAATCTGTCAACCCAGGTTTGTCAGTATTGTTATAAAAACAATGTGCCAGATATACGGAGGTAATCTTCATTACACAAGAACTATGTAATATTGAAGTTAAATTAAATAAACTTAGTCATAAATTTTGAAAATCACTATTTCCTTTTTATTTGTTCAGCACTAATGCCCATCAGGCTCCAAACTTTTCCGAATTTAGAACCTTCTGGTTCCACTTAGTGCCCAGATTCAGGAACCAGAAACACTCCTGACAGGCCAGCAAGACAGCTAGTTAGGTTCTTGGCTTTTCAGTCCCTGCCAAGTTTACTCAATGCAGGTCACCTTTTTCTGTCAGAAAGCATGCTAAAATAGTTGTATGTGTTATAAGAATGTTTTATACTGTGCAATTTAACATTACTTGTAAACTCTAACAGTTAAAATGCAATATCTTGATAGCCTCGCTTGAATTTATTTTAAAACTGGCACAAAATTTAGAATTTTTCTAATATGCATTATACATTAACTTTCAAATGATTCCATACAATTTCTAAAGAAAATACCCTAAACTGAATAAAAACATAAATTCATTTCACATTTATTCAGCCATATCAGTTTTTATTCACCTGTTTTAATGGCGGCATTTATCCTGTAGCTTAACATAATTTACAGAGACCCTGAGAAAAATTTATCATCAAATGAGACAGGTTTGAGAGCCATCAGTTAATATTTGCTGCTGCATTTTTTTATATTTTATAGTGCAAGGCCTGAGTAAGGGTTAAGAACATAAGTACTGCCATCTGTTTTGCTAGGCATAGTGAGTGTGTTTTGCCAGGCCAATCATCTACTGTTGGCTGTTTTAACTATGGAACTGGGAATTTCTTCTGCCAGCCCCTGCTGCCAGTGGACCAGTGGACTTGGCTTAATGTGAGTCTCCCTTCATGGCACTTACTGCAGTGCTGTTTAGCCAGAAGACTCTGATCTTTAGCAGAAATGGGCTGGAAACAGGACTGCAGGCCGGGCTATAATCTTTAGGAGCATACCCAATACTCTTGGCTTAAGGCTGAGCACTCTGAAATACCCTCTAATTCTACTAATGCACTGTTTTGGCTCTGTGTTTTGCAGAGATGGGTCCTTTGCCAGTGTGTTGCTTTTTATTGTCATTATAAAGTTTTTATTTATGCTTTATCAGTGGTGCTTAACTAGCTATGATCCAAGTAAACTACTGTATATTGTGAGGCACACTAAGGTATACAGTGCAACATTAACTTGCTGTTGACAAATCAATAGATAGAACTCAACAGCTGGAGATACAATCCTGGAGATGCAAACCTGATGGCAAGGTTAATGTGTTGTATTCAGACAGGTTCCATACGAAAAAAACAAAACAAACAAAGATGCATTTATTATTCTCTTCTTAACTGGCATTTAGTGTGTACTCATTATCATTAAATGTAAGCAAAACTAGATTGCCAAGGAAAAGGGCCCTAACAGCAAATAAAGTTGACATGGATTTAGTTTCGGAGGTAATACTGTATTTGTACCACTCCCCTAGCCACCAAATTAATTTACAAAGATTATAAAGTCCACACTGTTGGTAAAGTTGATTATTGAGTAAAACTATGAATGGGCTACGTACCAAGATTAAAGTGTCCTGAGATTTGACAAAGTTAGAGGTTTAAAACAACAAACATTTCTCTCATATCGTTCCTATGTATTAAAGTTTTTTTTCAATAAGATAGACAAACACAGCACGGCCTGTCAATTGGCCAAAATAAAGCTTCCGCTTTTTTTTTTCACTTGCTTAATTATTTAATTTCATATTAAACTGACACCGTTTAGAAATGCACTGGGAAACTACAAGCTGGTTGCATACAGTAGCTGTTTAAAACAAAATTTATTTGATCGCAGCATACAATGTTGTCTTACATCTTAATATCCAACCTTGCCATTTTTACTACTCAGTATCATGAGAATCTCAGACCATCAGGCTTAATTACAACTATTAATGCAAGGCTATACACATATGGGTAAAGTGTCTTGAGATGACATGTGTAGCAGAATATAAATGAACAGATTTGCTTTCAAGGTAATGGGAAAGAATTTTACTATGACATGGAGATAAAAGCACCAATTGCCAAAAAAAAAACCAACAACAAAAAACCCAAGTTGTTTAACCACATATATCTTTTCGCTTCATCAGAAACCTCTCAAAAAAGATGTGCTATGAAGAAAATTCAAGTACTCTCAGTGATGCAGACGAGAGTGAAGTCTTCTTTTGCTGGATTTCATTTAACTTTGAAGATGGAACCTGGGTTTTGGAATGACACAAAACAAAATTTAAACTGTGTTCTAGTTCCTAGCATGAAAACCTTGTTATTAACTCAGTAACCACACTACATATTAAAGAAATACAACCTATCCCAATTTATTTCTTCAGTTTAAACAATGAAGAAACATGTTCATCACATCACGTTTTATATACTGAATACAAATAAAAATAGACAGAAGTGCAAATAAACAGTTGTATTCAACAGCTATAACCAGCGGCTGCTTGGCCAAAGCAGAAAAAGACGGCGCCTTGTCTGTCAACGGAAAGGGGGGAAGAAACTCCTTTTTCCTCCTTGGTTGTGAGCTACAACCTCATTAAAGTCCCAGCACATCTCTTGTCAATCCCACGACAAGAGGTAAGATGATGTTTGGCTTTGTCCAGCAAGGCGTTCACCCCAAGTTTCAACACGTGACCAAATTTGAGGGATCTCAAGCTGATGATGGGGTTCTCTTCGTTACAGTGCAAACTGCGGGAAGAGACCGGATGGCCTTTTTTTTTACATCTGGGAGGTGGACTCACTGGCACAAGTTTTGGGGTTCAAACCGTGTTGCATGCTGGGAGCCATAGTCCGATCGGCCATTTTATGGCATAACAAGTCAGAGAGTTGGTGTCCCATGCATAATATTAAACACTGTATTTTCTATAACTGGTTTAGAAATATAACTCTGTGTTATAGTGGAAAATCTCTACAGAATGCATAAAATGTAGTGATTTATTTATAGATGTTCTTAATTTTTTATGAGAACCGGTGTCTCTTTTAATATTTTGCATTCTTCCATGGCCTTTTAACCTACATTACTTGAGAAGGTGGCAGAGAAAGGTGGCCTTAATGGTGCCACTACACTTTTTATGCAAGAACCACCACTGACTGAAACTAAGGTATATATAAAAGGTGGCTACACTGGATTTTAATGTTACCGTTGGTTTGAAACTTTTGTGTTCTACAATCTTAACCTTCTTGTTTTTTGCAACTTTAAACATGGAAATTTAAACTTTTGTGTAAAAATGGAATGCATATTAAAATACAACCCTCAACTAATATAGTGGTGGCAAATTAATAATATTTTTTTCTAAAAGAAAGCTGTACGTAGAAAATATGTTATTTACTCAGGTGATTATAGCTATAAAACGTTTGTAAACCTCTCTTTAGAGATCACATCTGTTGTGCCTCAGCTGTAAGGAATATAAATATCAGACAGTAATCTGGTAGCCACGAGATATATGAGATGGTTGGACCTTCCTAGGACTGAACTCACAGCAGGCTGCCTCATGAGATCGTACCAAGCCTTCCCCCTGATTCAAATCTATCTCTTTTCTCACAGCAGCAGCATTTGAAAGCCGCTATTTCCTCAGACTGGAAACAAAGCTAAGTACAGTCTGCTTTCTGTGAAATCAGACATCGAAGCAGGCAGCCAGCTACCACAGAAACAGGCTGTTTGTGATATTTCTCTCTGCTTTTGCAGGAAAAGCTGACCCAGGACTGAGTGAAGCGGTTTCCTGCGGCTTGAGGGATCCGGGGCCACACCCCCTTTCCTGCAAGCCATGCAGAAGTTACCCTAGAGACGCCTCGTGAGCCTTGCAACCCAATCACATTGCAAGCCCCAGGACACTTTAACTTGGCTCCCAGGTAATTTAGGACAGTTGTCAACCCTAACGTGACCGGTATGCTTTCGACATAACTTCATGCCGTCCGTCCCCTTAAAGCGACCCTCCACCATCCCTTATTTGGTGCCCCTAAAATTCCAAAAACGGCTAAAAAATATACCCAAATTAAATCCGATGCAAATTAAATCAGATGCTGCTCTTTTTAGTTATTGAAGTTGGAACACACACAAATTGTATTTTTTTTTTTTTACTCTTGTTTTCTTGTGTCTTTCTTCAACATTGCAGCTGCAGGCTGATGCAAGGAGATTCAAGCTGAAAAATAAGGCATCCAAAAGAGACAAGTCTTTTGTGTGACAAGATAAAATTCAAATGCAATATAATTACTAAAATAAAAATTACTATTCCAGACCTGTTTTTCTGTAGGTATGTCTATGTCTGTAGGTAAGTAATCAGAAAAAAAACATTGTCAGTCCTGTGACACACTCTACCACTTCTTCTGTTGCCATTTGGGTCTTCCCAGAAGCTTTGCACATATTTCCTGGTGAAAATGTACTTCACCAAAAGATGACTTTTACACACAAGCATGCACTGAGAGCGCAGCAACTAGGATGAACTTTACGCATGCTGTTGCTATGGAGTTTTCTGTCCCACAAGCGATACATCCACGTGACGTTAGTTTCACTGGCTACAATCTCCACATGTCGCAATGAGTGTCTAAACTGACTGGTCTGTGCAACGTACCTCAAAACAGGAGAAGGGAGGGTTTTGAGAAATGAGCTATGGTGAATAACATTAGCTCTGGGGAAACTTTCAGTTTTTGGATCAGTTGTCAGATTTCTTATCTGATTTGGTGTTAATTACTGACAAGGTTATTATAGTGGGTGATTTTAACATCCATGTTGACACTGAATGTGATAACCTTAGTGTAGCCTTTAAAACTATCCTAGATTCAATTGGTTTTGCTCAAAATGTGCATAAGCCAACACACTCTCGGCTCCATACTTTGGACCTTGTGCTGACATATGGCATTGATTGTGAAGAATTAACAGTATTCTCTCACAACCCTGTCCTATCTGATCATTTTTTAATAACATTTGAGTTTAATCTAACTGAGTTCTCCACCCCCAAAAGAGGGTTCCATTATAGTAGATCTTTATCGGATAATGCTGTATCAAAACTTAAAAAGTCTGTCCCCCTTTTAATATCCTCAGTATTGCAGAAATGCCCTGTAGATGGCTAACCTGACAACAGCCAGCTGTATGTCGTTCCGCCTAGCTCCACTCACATACATCTGGGACACCGCCGGTAGACAGTGATTTCTCCAACCAAATTTATGGTCTGGCCAATCAGGACGCAGGGCTGGAGTTTCATAGATGTGACGTAGTGGAGACGCGACCGTGACGTGAGACTGTTTTGATAGCAATGGCGGCTAGTCGATGCTGCTATTTCTTCCGTGTTGTCCAATCTACCTAATATTGTTTCATTAAAAGAACATCAGAGAACGCCTCTGAAGGCTTTTGTTGGTGGAAACCATGTTTTCGCCCTTCTCTCGACCGGATTTGGCAAGTTTTGTTTTCCCGGACCAGCGGACGTGCCGACGCGGAAGCGCCCCGGAGCGGTTAGCGGTTAGCGCTAACCATGTTAGGAGGCCTTTAGTCCTCAACGCGGTCGGCCCGGAATCGACTCCGACCCGCGGCGCTTTGCCGCCTGTCTTCCCCCCTCTTCCTGTCAGCTCACTGTCAATAAAACGCATGCCACTAGAGCCGCAAACACATTATTATTATTTTTTTTTTTCCTGCGTCGCTATCATCAGCGTCACGGGTTAGCTTCGGTGTGAGTGGTTGAAATAGCACGTCAATAAAGATGACAGACAAGTGGCTTATCCAATCATATGCAAGAATTTTTGATAAGGCCCAGCCTTCTGTAAAGGCAATCCCTATGGCGGTGTCCCAGATGTATGTGAGTGGAGCTAGGCGGAACGACATACAGCTGGCTGTTGTCAGGTTAGTAGATGGCAGCAATGCTGTTTCTTCCCATTCACAAATCGATACCTTTGCTAACAGTGTGACTTCCTCATTCCTTACATAGACAATGTAGCTCCCTTGAAAAAGAAGGTGATAATTCACAGGAAGCTGGCTCCCTGGTTTAATTCAGAGCTGCGTTCCTTGAAGCACAATGTTAGGAAATTGGAGAGAAAATGGCGCTCTACACACCAAGAGGAATCCTACCTAATCTGGAGGGACAGTCTATTGTTGTATAACAAGACCCTTCGCAGAGTTAGAGCAGCATATTTTTCATCATTAATTGAAGAGAATAAAAATAATCCTAGATTTCTCTTTAGTACAGTTGCCAAACTTACTCAGAGCTGCAGCTCTGTTGATCCATCCATTCCCTTAGCTCTTAGCATTAATGATTTTATGGGATTCTTCATAAATAAAATTGATGCCATTAAAAATAAAATAATTGACATTCTCCCAAACATGATTACCTCATCCCCAGTAAGTAAGGCAGCATTGGAGAAATATTTAGAACCTGCACAGTGTCTGAACTGTTTAGAAGCAGTAGAGCTTTCTGAGCTATCTAAAATCTTAGCTTCATCTAAACCTTCTACCTGTATGTTAGACCCAATCCCAACCAAGTTGTTTAATGAGGTATTCCCTTTGATCAGTGGTCCTATTTTAGACATGATTAATCTATCCTTTGTAAATGGATATGTACCACAGGTTTTTAAAGTAGCTGTTATTAAACCTTTACTTAAGAAACCTTCTCTTGATCAAGATGAGCTAGTAAACTAAAGACCTATATCTAATCTTCTTTTTTTATCTAAAATTCTTGAGAAAGTAGTTGCTAATCTTTGTGAACATTTACAAAGCAATGACCTACTTGAGGAGTTTCAGTCAGGCTTCAGAGCTCATCATAGCACTGAAACAGCTCTGGTGAAGGTCACTAATGATATTCTCATGGCCTCAGATAATGGACTTGTGTCTATACTTGTCCTGTTAGATCTCAGCGCTGCATTTGATACAGTTGATCACAATATTCTCCTACAAAGACTTGAACATACTGTAGGGATTAAGGGGAAAGCATTAGGCTGGTTTAAATCTTATCTGTCGGACAGATTCCAGTTTGTTCATGTTAATAATAAATCTTCCTCAAACTCTAGGGTCACCTGTGGAGTACCACAGGGTTCAGTCCTTGGACCAATTCTCTTTACTATATATATGCTTCCGATCGGCAAAATTATCAGACAGCATGGGATTAATTTCCACTGTTATACTGATGACATTCAGCTATATTTATCCATAAATCCTGATGAATCCAATCAATTACTTCGACTGCAGTCATGTCTTGATGACATCAAAAGCTGGATGACTTTAAATTTCTTGCATCTAAATTCTGAAAATACCGAAGTTGTAATCTTTGGGCCAGAGTCCTCAAAAAATAAACTTCTTAACCAATCACTTAATCTGGGTGGCATTAACTTGGCCTCTGGTAATAAAGTAAAAAATCTTGGTGTTATTTTTGACCAAGACATGTCATTTAAATCCCATATTAAACAGGTTTCCAGAGTTTCCTTTTTTCACCTCCGGAATATCGCCAAAATTAGAAACATTCTGTCCAGGAGTGATGCTGAAAAACTAGTCCATGCATTTGTTACTTCAAGGCTGGACTATTGTAATTCTTTACTATCAGGAAGTACACAAAATGCAGTTCGAAGTCTTCAGCTGATCCAAAATGCTGCAGCAAGAGTTCTGATGAAAATCAACAAGAGGGATCATATTTCTCCTATTTTAGCTTCCCTTCATTGGCTTCCTGTTAAATCAAGAATAGAATTTAAAATTCTTCTTCTAACGTATAAAGCCCTTAATAAACAAGCTCCATCATATATCAGAGCTCTGATTACCCCGTATGTTCCTAACAGAGCACTTCGCTCTCAGACTGCAGGTCTGCTGGTGGTTCCTAGAGTCTCTAAAAGTAGAATGGGAGGCAGATCCTTTAGTTATCAGGCTCCTCTCCTGTGGAACCAACTCCCAGTTTTGGTCCGTGAGGCAGACACCCTGTCTACTTTTAAGACTAATCTTAAAACCTTCCTTTTTGACAAAGCTTATAACTAGAGTGGCTCATGTTACTCTGAGCTACCTATATAGGCTTAGGCTACTGGAGGACATCAGGATCTAATTTTCTCACTCTATAGAGTTCTACTGTTCTTCAATTATGCATTATGTGTTGTCATTTCTGCTTTAACTTTCTGTTCTCTCTTTTATCTTCATCGTAGGTACACCTGGTCTGGCGTTCTGTTAACTGTGACATCATCCAGTGAAGACGGCTCAGCCGCTACTACCATCTAATGTAGAACAGATTACTGGATCAATGTGTGCTTCTGTGCTTGTTTGTCTCTCTTGTTGTGTCTCTGCTCTGTCTTCTCTAACCCCCAGTCGGTCGAGGCAGATGACCGTTCATACTGAGCCCGGTTCTGCTGGAGGTTTTCCTTCCCGTTAATGGGGAGTTTTTCTTCCCACTGTCGCTTCATGCTTGCTCAGTATGAGGGATTGCAGCAAAGCCATGGACAATGCAGACGACTCTCCCTGTAGCTCTACGCTTCTCCAGGAGTGAATGCTGCTTGTCGGGACTTTGATGCAATCAACTGGTTTTCTTATATAGGAACATTTTTGATCAATCTGTATAATCTGACCCAATCTGTATAATATGATTGAACTTGACTTTGTAAAGTGCCTTGAGATGACATGTTTCATGAATTGGCGCTATATAAATAAAATTGAATTGAATTGAATTGAATTGAAACTGTGGATCAACACAGTTGGTCAAAAGAGGTGTCAATCAAAGGAGGAGGGCCTAGATGACCATCTTGAAACAAGAGTTTTTAAGATAGAGGTCTATGGTAAGAACCCCATGGCCAGTTCTATTATAAATCTATTTCTGGATAAATAATTACAATAATTAAAAATCAAGTGATGTAAAGGTTATTGATTTTTAATTTGGCAAATCATTCTTTAGAATGTGATTTTGTGCATGCATTGTGAATGGGTTGAACCCATGACAATTATTGGTATAAGTTAAGCAAATTTAACATGATTCTAAGTTAAAGATCCTCATTGAACTCTAAAAGTCATTGAATCATTTCATGGAGATGGTTTTCAGCCATTTATATTTGTCATTTTGTGTGTAGTTTTTTGTGTCTTTAATCTTCACTTTGCTTTGTAGTTTTAATTGCGTTTCACTAGCCTAGTAAACAAGAGTTGTTGATTGAAATACATTGTTAATTCAGGTAAACAATCTGTCATGTTTGTTAAAGGAGCCATGACATCACTGTATAAACTATGTCCCGTGGTTGATATTGCTGCAAATGTAGATTATCCAAAGAATTTCGTTAACAAATAAAATCACCTCTCTATATGGCAGAAGTCAGCATTTTTGATCACGCTCTACTCGAGCAGAGCCAGAGCCATCCTCTGCTCGAGTAGAGCAGTCAGACCTGCTAGCACGTCTCCACATTAAATTAGGCAGCTGATGTATTAGCTGGGGGAGGAGGGAGAGTGGAGGGGGAAGACTATTTGCTTGATGGTGTGCTCTGACAGGAAAATATTAATTAGGTAGAAAGATAATCTACTTAGAAAAATAAACCGTTTTCTCATCGGACCATTTTTGAGCAAAGAAACAAAGCTGACTGCCCAACTGCCAGTAAAGCACACTGAGAGCCAACTTTAACTTAAAAACCACTTTAATCTGTTTATTAGTTCTTCTTCTGCTCTGAGACTTCAGCAGGACAAAAACAAAACAAAGCGCCACGCTTCACCTTGAGGTTGGAAGCATGGACACAACACACGTCACATGAGCCTTCACACTGGGATTCACCTCCCTGTCTGGGAGGTGAATTTTAATGTCATATTTTATAATAATGTATCAGGATAGTGTCCAAATTTATTTCCCCTTTTGGTTTAATAAAATATTTTTGAATTGTACTGAATAGAAATAGCAGCTGCGGATAGCTCTGATGTCCTCTATTTTCTACCATTGATTTGTTTGAGTATTCTGCCCCACAGTATGTTTTTGAAAACTATTGTCTCAACATTCAGGAAAAGGGTTTTGTTCTTACTGCCGCCATTGGCTACCATTACTTTTTTAATTTGCAGTTAAGTGTTAAAAGATACTAGTATTAATATGTTGCATAACTACCCAGTCATGAAATTCAGGTAACAGCTAAAAAATGTTTACCTGCAAGCAAATTAGAAATCGGATTGGATCAAATCAAATTAAATAAAAAATAATCAAATCAAAATCTTGAGAATCGGAATCGAATCCATTCTTGAAATTTGAATCGATACCCAGCCCTATATTTAATAGTCCTTGATTCTCTTAGTTTAGGTAACTGAACATATGATCTTTATTTGATGTGTAATTATTCACGATTAATTTAAAATAAATTCAACTCCAGAGTAATCCACGGAAATCTCCAGTGTCATCTAAAAGTTTTGCTGGAGATTTCTCCTTGAATTCATCCTCCCAACTGAATTCAATTAATTATGAAACTGATTGGTTTTATGAACAACAATATAATTTAAAGTAGTTTAAAATATCACAAGACTTGAATACTGAAAATAGGGAATGTTTTCTATCTGGGATTGTAACAGACGGCCTGTGTAACTCTGCTGCACCCTTAGGAAAGGAAGATATTAATAAGATCCAGTCACATGTGTGTGTAGATAGAAGCATACACAGAAAAGCATTCATAAGTGGCCATGATCATTTCTTCCAGTTTACATTATATTGTTTTGCAGTAAGTATCAAACAATGTTGTAACTGTTAGTTCTTGAACAGATGACATCGACTTCTCTAAGCCCAACCCATGTGAATAAAGTAGCCTTTATCACAAAGGTAAACATAGGTAAAGCCAACATAGAAACATTAATACTTATTGAAACCCTTGAGGAAATATTTGATAAAAACAACGACAACATAAAAAACTTTGGTGTGAGTTTTAAAGATGTTTAAGGATCTTTCCCGATAAAATTCAATTTCAGACTTCGTTATTTTACCTGACAGAATAAAGTTTAGCTTCATCTTTTTCTAAGATTCATGATAGAAGATATAATCTGAATGTGTTGTTCAACATTACACACAAAGTTAAAAGTGTTTTACATTACATGGATATAAACTATTTTAGTGTGACATTTTTAGAATCAGTTGTTTGATTAGATGTCAATCAATTTGAGGATTTCCTACTTTTTCTAAAAATCCAATATACTATGGTCATTTTCTACTGTAACTACAACTATTACCAATAATACATTTATAGGCCCTCACTGCAAACACTCCCAACTATCAGTTTAAGTCACCAGAAAAATACAAGATCTTTTGTAACATTACTTTTATAAAGTTAAACCTCACAATTTTGACCGATTTCTGGTGTTTGTAATAATCACCTTTTAAAGAAAATCTTTCTCTGTTTTCATGATTTATTTCAGAAGAATTATTATGTAAAGCCTTTTGGAATGCACTTTCCAAAGTCTTGTTTATATGACAACCCGTCTTGTGTTTTTGATGGCTGTATTACATCCAGATGATTCCCTGCAGAATTGTTTGCAGAGTAAATAGTGCTGTAAACTCCTGGTCAGAGCCTGCTTTACGTCATGGGGAGGTTTGTTCTTCTTGGTTTTCCTAAAAAGCTGCAGGCTTAAAAGACATCTTGCTGAGGTTTCCCAAGTTCAAACAAACCCTGCTTTCTGCTCCTTAAGAAGCTAATTCTGTTTTCAGATAATTTATTGTTATAATGTATTTTATTAGAATACTTTTTAATACTATAGTCTTGGATATTGGAAAACCTGGAGCAATGCTGTCTGTCTTACACTACGGAGGTGAAAAAGAGTCAAAAGAAAACAGAAATAAAAAGAAAATTATGCATGATTTGAAAAAAAAGAGCATTGTGCAAAAGTATTCAGTCCTATTGAGTCAATACTCTGTAGAAACACCTTTGCTGCAATTACACATACAAGTCGTGCCCTTAGGGCATGTCTCTAGTTCTCCGCCATACAGGGTGTTTTGCATTTTGGCCAAAAAGTAAAATTTTGATCTCGTCTGACCAAAGCACCTTCTTCCACGTGTGTACAGTGTCCCAATCATGGCTTCTGGCAGAACTGCAAATGGGACGTCTTATGGTTTTCTTTTAACAAGGGTTTCTTCTTGCCACTCTTCCATAAAGATCACATTTGAGCACGACTAATAGTTGTTCTGTGGACAGATCCCCCCACCTGAGCTGAGGATCTCTGCAGTTCATCCAGAGTCACCATGGGCCTCTTGACTGCATCGCTGATCAGTGCTCTCCTTGTTCAGCCTTTAAGTTTAGGTGGACGGCCTTGCTGTGCACAGTAGTGCTAGGAGCCAAGGCTTTGTCATATACAGAAGGAGTCCTACAATGGAAATCAGTACTTTAATTTGACCAGATTTGCTTTCATGGGGTGAAAAACACAGTTGGCACAGTTTGGCACATTTAGCTAAATTGTGCACAGGTCCACCTAGCACACTGCCCACTGAAACATTTGTGGGCAGTGTGCCCAGCTGAATCAGTCCAGATTTGCTGCAGTTATAGTGACAATTTGGATCAGTAAAGTCTGAGGCTTCTCCAAAAGGGTTTTCATGGTGGTTTGCATTGTTTGTTTTGAAAAAGAAAAGGCAAAGCTCAAAGAAATTGATTTTGTCTTTGTTTGATCAACTATAAATCAGGCACATCAGAAATGAGTTTTGCAATAGGGGTTCCAATGGACATATTTTCTTTAATGTCTTAACTTCACACATAAAACCAAAGTTTGCATTTACACTTTACAGCTGTGGAGCTGTACTTGATCTATATCATGTATGTAATTTCAGGTGGAATTTGCTCCTAAACCCCTCTGGGCTTAAGAGAAAGCAGGTACTTTAATGATTCATGTTTTTGTTACACCGTGCTTGGATTTATTTGTTTTCATGTCTCCTTTTTCCTCTTGCCACATCTCTCAATCTGTCTCATTCATCCCACCTGTATCATGCCTACTTGCCTTCATTTCACCTGCGCACAGCACTTGATAAACCATCCCCAGTCTTTTTGTCTCTGCCAGATTATCAACTGTCCCATGCTAATAGAGCAGTTTAAAGCAGAGAGTAGCAGCAGCTTTCAGACTAAAGAGCGGTACTTAAACCTGTTCAAAGATGAATAAACCTATTTTCTTATAATGCTTTCTGTGTTGTGACGGAATTTCCAGCTCCTCTGCGTAAATCCTGGCATGTATCCTCTTCATTCCTTCCTCCTATTGCTTTTTTTAAAAAAACTTCTTGCTTTCTTTCTTCCCATTGTTCTATCTTCTGTTCTTATTTGTATCCTCTTTTCTTCATGGTATTCTTCTTTCCTCCCTTGTGTCCTTCATTCACTCCTTACTTGGGTTCTACCTCCCTTTCTCCTTTGTGTTTTACCTTCCTTTTCTTCCTTCTCTTGCTTTCCTTTTGTTCTGTTTTGTTTTTTTGTTATGTGATGTCTTTACCTGTGCTCTTCCTTAATTTTGTCCTCATTTCCTTCCATCTATATGCAGAAGTTGGTAAATCCAGTTACAGAAAGTAAAATGCACTGCCTAGTTTTCCTTCATCCTCGTCACGTAACTGGGTAATTTTAATCAAGTGGTTTCAAACTCCAATCCTCTAGGGTCGTGTCCTGCAACTTGTAGATCTGTCCCTTTCACTACACACTTGAATCAAATGGTTAAACTAGCTCACTAGCATGTAGTCAATCAGAATCAGAATCAGACATACTTTAATAATCCCAGAGGGAAATTACTTTTGTTACATGCTCCAGATATACACACATTTTTATATATATATTTACAACATTCCACACAAGTAATATAAATATATACATATGTATAACTATAAATCCAAGTAAAGTGATAGTGACTTGTGCAAGAACAGTGCAAAGAATGAATAAATGTCAATTACAGTGGGGGGGTGTCTGAATCAATGAGGGAGGCGTTGTAGAGATTGATGAACACAGGTAGAAATGATTTCCTGTGGCGCTCTGTGGTGCATCTGGGTAAGAGGAGTCTTCTGCTGAAGGAGCTCCTCTGCTGGGCCAGTGTGTCGTAGAGAGGGTGTGAGATATTGTCTAAGATGGACTGGAGCCTGGACAGCATCCTCCTCTCTGCCACGGTCGTCAGAGTGCCCAGCTCTGCATAGCTCTGCTAATGAACTCCTACTGAGGTGTATTGAAGCGGAGACCCATGTATAAGTTGCAGGACACAGGCCCTCGAGTCCTATTTATGCTGTGGAGCTCGAAATGCGAAGTGTTGGAGTTGGAGCTCTGTACAGGCTTTTTACTTACTGAACCTGGATTACCCTCCTCTGTTTATATGTATATCAGCTTATTCCTCCAGCTTAATATTTGCCATAGATGGTAAAGTTTTGTGTTTTATATATATATATATATATATATATATATATATATATATATATATATATATATATATATATATATATATATATATATATATATATATATTATTTTTTTTTAATTGGCATAAATAACTGAGAACCTCTGCATTGTTCCATTGCTTTCAGATCCTTTTGAGTATGGAAATGGTAAATGGCCTGTACTTGTATAGCACTTTTATCAAGTCATTCACCCATTCATACACTCATTCACACCCTGACGGTAGAGAGCTACATTGAGGCCACAGCTGCCCTGGGGCAGACAGACAGAATCGAGGCTGCAGTACAATCAGCGCCACTGAGCCCTCTGACTACCAGCAGCAGGCAATGTAGGTGAGGTGTCTTGCCCAAGGACACAACTGAGAGAGATGGAGTGGGGCTTGGAACCGGCAAACTGCTGGTTACAGGAACTCCTGTAACCAGCCCCTGTTGCCCCTAATGGAAAAATGTTGAATTGTAGCATAAATAACGCTGAGCCCTGAACTAAAGGGCCTGAATACAAATGCATGGTCACTTTTCAGGGCTAAAATGTGAATAAATTCAAAGGGTATGAATTAATCTTTGAGGCAATGTATGCTGTGCCATAGCAGAGCATATTGACTTTGCTCATTTTAAAGGTCACCAGGGAGGACTGACTTGGCTGCTTCATGGAAAAGTTGCTATGGCACATAAAATGCACAAAAACAAAGCTAAGAGGATACATATTAACAAATTTATCATTTTATCCTGATGCTTTTTGTATGTTCTTAAAGTGAAATCATTGGAAACTGCAAGAATAAATTAAAGACCCTAAACAATGAACATCTTGACATAATCAACACATTTGGCTGGCTTTCGTACCGGTAACAACCTTGACTGCTTCTCCAAAGTTATGGAACATTGTATGACCCTAACGCCCCCAAATGAAAACCACTAAAGTCCCTTTTCCCCTGCATCTGAAAGCCCTCTGGATGTTTAAGTTAGTGTTTGGTGCTCACATTTCACAAAATGTGCTAAGCTTATAACAGTGAGGGGCATGCAGAAAAGACACTCTCTCTGCAAAATAATCAGAACCAGAAGCAAACTCCCTCAAGAGCCCTTTCCACTGTGCACCACATCACGTTGTGGATTTGATGTGACCTATGCTATTCAAACTCTACAGTAACTACATTTGCGAATGACTCATCTGTTCTTATTGTATTTGTTGAGTCACACAGTAAATCTCATGTTTCTCTCACATTTGCTGCCATACGGTCATGCACTGCATTTTATAAGACACACTTAAATGTTAACGTCTTGAGTAAAGCTATCTCTTTCTCTAAGACTTCATTGACCATGAAAGCATTGTTGAACTTTGGAAGGGAGCAGTGAGGTGCATGCCAAATGGGTCCCTCAATCTTGAAAGGAAGTTAAAGAGCAGCAATCTTCTCTTCTGTCAGAGGATGTTGATCTGTTGACTAGATATGAAGAGACAAAATAGTTTTATTCAACAATAAAAAGAGAGACGCCCTGCCAATTCTACTCAAACATATTTAGGGATGAATAAAGGTAAACTTCCCTTCCAGCAGTTTCTGTGGAGGACAATGTTAGTATATACTAAGATATACTGAGATAAAAATCTTTGTTCCATTTCAGTCTGAGATTACTGCCTCTTACAGGACATTTTATAGGCAGTTTAGTGCTGGCTTCTGCTTCCTAACTATGACATTTACATACATGACATTTTGGATCGTCCACAATCACTGGAGGGCATGGAAATATAACCCCTGCTGTCCAAGTCTTCCACCCCAACAACCTTCCTTTCTTCTCTTTCTCCCAGCCTCCAGATCCTATAAAGCTGTTACTGGACTGTTTTGCTGGCAGTCCACTCAGAGTGCACTGTAAAAGTTTTCATACCCCTTGAACTTTTTCTCATTTTGTCACATCACAACCACATCTTTTTTTAAGTTCATCTAACACAAAGTGGTGTATATTTGTGGTACATGGCTTGTACAGTGCCTTAACTAGTCCGACGACCACAGCGCTTTACACTACAGTCAGTCATTCACCTATTCACACCCTGATGGTGGTGAGCTATGTTAGTAGCCACAGTTGCTCTAGGGCAGACTGACAGAGGGCATATATACATCGGTGCCACTGGGCCCTCTGACCACCAGCAGCAGGCAACTTCCTTGTCCAAGGACACAACCTCTGAGATGGATTGAACCAGCAACCCGCCAATTTCAGGATGAACTCCCTAATTACTGCACCAGTGTTGCCCCAAATAGTAAGGTAAAAGCAAAATCTTTCATGGTTTTCTTTTTTTTATAAATACAAATCTGAAAGGGGTGACATATTTATATATAGGCCCCTTGACTAAAGTTTATTAAAAAGAAACAAAAATTAAAGCTGCTAATCTTTTTGCATATGAGATTACCAACTTTGCCAGTCTAAAGACTGACATTTTTGTCAATAATTCTTTTCAAAATAGCTTAAGCTATGGAGAGTGTACATCAACTTTCAGGTTTTACTCCAAATGCTCAGTTGGATTTAAATAGCGATGATGACGAAAGTTTGCAACTTGGCCTTGAGCCACACTTGGAAAACATTGAAAAATCAGGCTCAACTTAGTAGTCAATCAAAAGATGCTTTACTTGAATTATACTTGGAGTCTAAGACTCAAGTCTCATAAACAATATTTATCTTATGGTATCTAAGTAAGATGGTATATTAGCTACAGACTGGAAAGCTCTAATGCTGTATTCAGACCAAATGCGATGTGAGCGGCAAAAGGGTGTCCTTTGGGGGGAGCTACCCTGTTCTTCTACACATTTGCGGGGAAATATTTACCGTGGTAAAAGTTTTGATAACTTTCCTGAGATCCCAACTTCCAAGTTTCTTTACGGTCTCTGTAGTGACAGGTTGACTTATCATAGATAATAGGATGAGACAAACGGTGACAATGAGTATGCCCTCCATTGTTGACTTCCTGGCTTTTTGTGGACCTAGCCCAACACAAAAGAAGATGTCTCTGATTGGTTGATGCTCCGCATCCAGCTGCAAAAGCTCAGAGCCATGCCTTTAAGCCGTCGAGCCACTGAAACAAATTAATTTCCCCTTATGGGGATGATACAGTTTATCTTTTCTATATATTAATAATTGTATGATTGTTAAAAAAAAGTTTATGTGCTCATTTCCTTCACTGTTTAGGTAGTGGATCAGCCAATCAGCTCTCTCTGTCTCTACCATCTTCCCTGCTTAAGACACTCTTAGGCTCACCAAAAGTCCTCCTTACAACTCCTAACATTTTTTTTTTCACTTTAGGAGCTCTCTTAAGGCCTAGATGCTTTGTGAATAACTTTTAGCTTACAGAGATGAAATTCTGAGATTTCTTTCTTAAAATTACATCACTAACAGCTGCTTTTCGTCCAAGGATGCTTTGTAATAGAACCCATGATTTGTAGATTGCACGGCCCTCAGTTTTTTTTTCCACAGACCTATGTTATATGTCCAAAGAACAAAGGCAGATTTAAGCTTTTTTGAAACATTGCTAAAATCTCAGCTCATCCTGTTCTACTGAATCCAACTTCATGCAGCCTATCATGCCACCATGTATCACCGCATGGATTGTTACACTCTCTCATACTGCAACGTTAGACTTGTGCAGATATTTGGTGAAACAATGTTAACCCCATAACCCCTTTTAACCCCTTTTAAAGTTTGCTAGCAGTTACATTTAATTCTGCTTTTTTTAAGACTCTATGATTTTCAATTCAAAGTTGTCAGATGACCTGTTTTTAAGTCAATAAGTCGTTGTGTTAGGTTCTAGACCACCTGTTTTATATATACCCACCAAGTTCAGCACAAGCAAAGATTGATTTGATGCAGTATAATTTTTTTCTCTGTTTTTGCAAAGTTGCTATGAAAAGTAAAATTAAGTTATCAGCTATGAGTCAGAGTAAAATTGGAACCACAACTGAACTTTGGAAAATTATCTGGCAGTTTCCTACTTGAAGCTCAAAAAACTTGGGTAGAGTCTATAAAGTACAAAATGTGTGTGCACACTGCAGTTCGCCTTTAAATGCAGTTTATTTTTCTATAACATGCTCATTTGGTTTATTTCACTCTGCAGTCAGATATCTTTTCAGCTTTACCCCCCCCCCCCCACACACACACACACACACACTGTTGTACAACAAAGACATCTCCATATCCAAAGTTCACATACAAAACCTTCTCTGTCCTTGTGTCACAATGATACTTTATGTATTTTAAAAAAGCACAGTAGTGAGGTAGTAACACTTCTTTTCTGTCTGTCTTCTCTCTTTCCTCAGATCTGCATCACCTCAGCTCAACACTTTAACCACGCTGCAGAGGAAAACCAAGGATGGGCTGCTGCAAATGACGTTATAACATCTGTGGCTAGGTGCTGATAGCAAATATAGAGTGAAATGAGCGTGTTAAGTGTGTTTGTGTGATTTTTGTAGGTGTAGCTGAAGCTGTGGGCGTCACAGAGTTACAGACGCCCCACTTTTCCTCCTCTGCTCCCAGTTCACCACTAAACCTTCACCAGTGTGTGCCGAGTTACTTATAGGGTGATAGCGATATGTCGATGGGCTTTCACGCCGACTTGAAAACGCTCAGTGGAACACTTGAAACCACTAATGGTTTCCAATGGTGGGTGACATCACAGCTGTCATGTTTCTTACTATTTTTCACTCTTTATGTGAAAAATGCTCAAACATTTTGAATTATATGGGTTTACTTGTGGACACTTGCGAAGACTTCAGCCTCTCCAGGCCTTTGCACTGAAAGATTTAGCTGAGTTGAAAGGGTGTGATGGATTTAGTGACGTACCTGTCTGCCCCGTTTCATTGGAAAAAGAATACATCCTGAGTCTTTGAAAAAGTGAAGGTGGAGAATGAAGAGAACAGAGGAGACATGGTTCACATTTCGATCTTTATATATCATATTACATATCATATTAGAACATTGTGGAGACTATTCTTGAAGATGGGCAAGGATAGAATATGCCATATTTGATTTATTTAAAAATATTTCCATTTTACATTATGGCTTTTTAAAAAAAATAGGAGGTGTCTCCTCAACTTTCAGCCCTGCTATTTATCCGTTTAATATCTGCCAAGGCTTTAATATTTTTCTCAGTGTTTGGCACACACAGCCATGCCTTAACCAGTTCTGTCAGTCATGATTACTTGTGTTCATTCTTTTACCAAATGTCCAATGGATCAGTGTGGATCAGAGAGCAAGACACAGTTTTGTTTTAAGACTGGGGCTCTGATCATACAATTAGCACATGAGACAAGATGTTACACAAAGTTGTTGTAACTAAAATAAAACAATATGATTCCAGAATTGTTTCTAGAAAACCAAATATTTTTCTTTATGTTTGTTTTATAAAGTAGAGGAGAGGTTTCACCAAAACAAGGAGTCTAATTTCAGTCCAGGTTTAACTGGTTTAAATACTATTGCATTTTAATTTTAGATTTTTAACATAAGATGATCAATGCAGGTAAAAGTGGTGAACTATGTCTAAAATAGCCTTTAAGTTTTGCACTAAACTCATAAAAAGATGAAAACTGTTAAGGCCTTGACACATCTTTGATGTCAACCTCATAGACCAGCACAATCTCCTGTTTAAACTATTTTTAAATTAGCTCAACCACAGTGTCCCACAGTTTTCACAACCACCTCATAGCAGGCCACAACTCACTGGTTTATAGACTCTCTGCTCAGAAGAGTAAAATAAGAAATAGAAACAAGCGATTTCTCGCCTGGAAAACAGTGCAGTTGTTTGTCGCATGTGGTTTCCATGAGATAAATCATACAAAAAAAAAACCCAGCATTTTTCTTTAAAACTTGTTTCTGCTTTTTTTCATCTGTTTGTGTCAGCAACGCTGTAGGTCACATGACCCATTCAGCGACGGATCCGACCCTCTCAAGTTACATAAGAGAGTTTTTTGAGAAGGGCAGCCCACACAGAGGATTGATACGCGGCAGGTGCTGTATATTTACCTGAAAATTATTTAATATATCTCAAATTAAGCTAATACTTGGGTAAAAACTTCCACGGTGTTGCTTTAAAAGAAAACTCAACAAAACAAAAAATGGTTCTGTCAGCAGAAGTTCTGCAAAACATTTTTATTTCATGCCTGAGTTAACAAGAAAATACTACAGCTGACCAGTCCCGGCGGCATGGGTTGGCACCCTTTATTTACTTGAGTAAAAACAAAGCATAAATTGCCAAAAATATAACTAATACGCCAATAGGATGTGATAATCTTTCATAAAAACTTTTTATGCAACCAGAGTAAGCTTAAAAAAACTCATTAAAAAAATTTCAAATGACAAGGCTATGCACCTTTAAGCCAAAATATTGTTAACCAAGAAAGCCCCAAAATAATGTAATAAGATAACTGCGCTTCTATCTCACTGTGCTTTTTCTCCCCTCCTGGAGAGCTCCAGTTACAATTATTTTGTCCCAGGAGTTTATCGTCTCAGGTGGCGGTTAATATTCAGTTTTGTCTGTTTATAAGTATGCCAAAATGTTGATAAGTTAGGGTATTTTTTGCCTTGGTTTAATTGGCTGCCTAATATTTTTTCTGCTATTGTTATTTCTGACAGTCCAAATATATTCACATGCAGACAGACTCTCTTCTTTGTCTGACTTGTACCAGTGCCTCCTTTCTGGCCACAAGGACTGCAGGCATTTTTTGCGAGCGAGTTTTCACCTGACATCCAAACGCACTATATATGACTGCAAAAATTTTGCCGGCAATCAGTTTCAGCTTTGATAAATTGCTTTGCAGGTGCTATTTACGTTTGCATACCTCCCTTCCGTTAATTTGTGGTTTGGTCATCAGTATATGATCTGCATATTCATGAAGGCACACACGGAAAAATGTTTGTTGTAATTAACTTTGTACATGCTAATTAGTTTGGACGGGGTTTGATGCGTGCAAATCTTTTAAAGATCAGGTCCAAGTATTTAGTTCTCATTGTCTTGGCTCAGTAGTCATCTCTTATTGTAACGATCAGGTGTGAACCCGAAATTTAGCCGAACACAGAGTTATGTTAAAAAAAGTGTTTATTGGAAATGTTCAATGTAAACAGTGCAGGAGTTGCTGACAGAACCAGACTTGAGCAGATGCAGGTGGCTGTTGATGACTGTTGGCTGAGGGGAGTGGAAACTAATTAGTCCAGAACAAAGCAAACAAAACCCTAAATCATGACAATTATTAGTTTTTAATCAAAAGTCAGACACATTGCTGAGAATCATAGAGGAGACCACGAGGAGTTACTGTATTGCTCCTCGTGGTGCAATAACACCTGAACTGAGCTACTTACACTATTGATTGATGTTGTAAGATTTTTTAAAAGATCATCTCATCAAGGGCTGTGGTTGTTTTTCCATAAACTATGAAAACAATGGATTATAAAATGTAAAGAGATCCATTTAGAAAAAAATAGTTTGTGACAAAAGAAATGTGTAAACCTTTGAACACCTCTGATTACTTTAGCTTTTCCTGCAAGACGTCAGCTTGTGTTGCAATGTTTTCAAAGGTTTCTTGTAACAAAACTTTTCTTGTAAAGATGTTCTATGGTCAGTAGTTGCCTTTTGATTACATTTCTGTCCTGGCACTAGAGACAGGGGAAAGTTCTGTGAAAAAAAATGAAAACAGAAAACAACTCTTACCTAAAAAAGTTCAATAAAATATGGCTAATCAAGAAATATATTCTAACAGCAGGTCATATTGTAAACCTTTGTAAACCTTTTCTTATTTCTGCCACGTATCATAACAGATATTCCATGTTCTCCGTCAGGAGGCCCAGGCTTATGCTGGAAGCGGTCTTGACTGATAAACGTACTGCCAGGGCCCGCTGAATATCACAAGGAAGTTATCCGAAGGTCTTCAGGACAGGCATGTTCTGTGATATGTAGAGGAGGAGGAGGATCTGGACCTCTGCGTCCTTTGGAAGATGCTGATTTAGTCACAGAACTGCGGTATTCAGAATTAATATGTGGAGAGGATGTCAACTGTAGACCAATCTTAAGGACTTTGTTCATGTTATGAGAAAAATCCAGAAAAGGAACCTCTGGGCTTTGTGGAGAGGAAGGCGAGGCGGGTGAAGTCTGGACCGGTGTTCGTGATGATGGCGGTTCTTGGTCCTCTCGTTGTCCTGCTGAGATCTGGGATGAATCCTTCTGTAGCTCTGACGACGCCTCTTTCTGTGTCATCTTTCTGGCCGTCTTTATCTTGGCTTGTTCGGGCTGCACTGGGCTTATCTTTTGTTTAGGCACTGGATGTACTTTGTTTTGGAACAAAGCTGATGATGTATGGTTCACAGAATAGAAGATGTTTGAAATCAGTCGTTTTGCACCTGACCTATTTAGAGAGAAACCATCTCTGTTGAACAGATGTATCCTCTCCCAAAAGATGTTAAAGTTGTCTATGAAGGTTACAGTTGTTTGTTTGCATGTTTTTTCCAGCCATTTGTTTAGCATCAGAATTCTGGAAAAAATCTCGTCTCCACAAGTAACGGGCGGGAGAGGGCCGCTGAGAAGCACCTTGACATTTTTGCCATGAACTAAGTTCAACAGACGAATGTAATCCTCTTTCAATACTTCTGATTTTCTTATCCGGGTGACGTCGCCCAGGGCTTCAGCTTGTATTATGAGTTTTTCCAAGGTCGGGCGTTCTTTCAAGATCCTTGGAAGGATGTCTAATAAATCAGACACCAGGCCATAGTTCGAGTCGTTATAAATTAACACCTCTGTGTTTTTCTTGTTACAGAAATGTTTAATCCCACATACAGACCCACTGCATAAAATCAGGGTCCTTGGCCCCGTGGCATGTCTTTTCTCTGATGTATTAGAGCGAAAGTCGTTGACGTACCTCTGAGTGTTGTCATGATTCTCCTGGGTCACATTTTGGAGTGGAGCGAATCTGTTTCGTAAAGGAATTCCAGCATTTCCAGCAGGTTTACTCCTATCATTTGTTGTGGGAACAGCCCGCTGTTGTTTCACTTGTCCTGGGACACCTCTCTGTAGTCTCGGCCAGATTTCTTTGTCTAGGCGTGGGGTTCGTGGATCCTTTGGTCTTGCACCCAGAGTGGTCCAGGGATTCTCATTTTCCTCAGGGAACTGTTTGTTCAGTGAGTTGCTGGGCTGGTGGTCCCCGTTTGGAGTCGCAGGCAGGGTTGTTTCATTTCCATATGCGCCGTTTACATCATAATTCAGTTCGAGTCGGCATATCTTCTGTTCTATAACAGCGATCTTCTGTAGAAGCGTGTCAAAGTCCACTGTGGTGAAGGTAGGCATCTTTGCAAAATCAAAATCTAAAATAAGTAAAAAGAAAATAAAATTTCAGACAGAATGTATAGATGCAAAATAAACATCTTTAAGAAAAATAAAATGTTGTCATTAAGCAATTTATCAAATTGCTTTATCATCAATCATGAACTCTATTTTTATTCCAGCTGCTAACATTTAAAAACAACAGTCATGCTGTTCAATTTCCATTCATTCACCGTGCTTCAATAACCTAGACAAAGAGCATGTCCTAAATTATTTTATATTACGACATATAAATTGTGCAGTTGTCATATGGAAATTAACTATGTTTAACTACATTTTACAATGTGGGACCATGCAGAGAAAAAGGTCTTTGACTATTTCCACAAATTGTCCAGAGTCCTCGGTGCTCTCTGGACTCCCTTCTCCTCAGCTCACCCCTGATGTTTCCTACAGGATTTAGGCCTGATGACTGAGAGGGTAATGGAAAAAGGATGACCCAATACTGTCTTGTTTTTGCAATGTGTTTTAAATCATTATCTTGTTAAAAGACTCAATAACGACCCATTTTTAGACCACTAGATATTATTTTTGAAAGTCCTGGTATTTCAGAGAAGGCTCTTCCGCCCAATCAGCTCTTGTGCCAAGCCAGAGCAAGAGTGAGAGCCAGTTCTTAACTAGTTCTTTAAACGGAAATGGTTTTGTTATCCAAAACTTGAGAGTACAATTGTAGCCACTTCATTGTGTCATATAGGTGTCATTCAGTTTATCCGTGATCCTGTTCAATTGTGAGCTTTTTTTAGGGGGCTGGAGGATCCCAGTGAAGCGACAGAGTTTAACTATACAAATCATATTATTTATCTAACATGACCATCTTATTTATCAATGCTGTTTCAGACAACATCTGTCGCTTGTGTAGGCTTTACCCACTGATATCTGATTTGTACATGCAGAGCTTGAAAACTTTAGGACCAATACTGCCACAGTTAGGAATAAACACAGAAATAAATAGCTTGAATAATGATCCACCACCTGGTGGATCATCATAAAATACCGGCGTGGGAGCCTGGGGGGTCAGCAACGCCCCCCATATATTTTTGTTGCATTTAAAGGTATAATAAATGATCTTTCGGCTTCAAGTTCTGGGGGATCATTTTATCTATTGGTTGTCCCACATGCCAATCCTTGTGTCGTGCTCACCTAACGCCAATGTGCATCCGTGTTCCTTCCCAGTTTCCTCTACACATGCACACTTCTAGTGTTTTTGTATCTAATTAGCTTCAATGTTAGCCGTTCATTTTAGCTCTGCTGCTCTCACCGTATTCTTTGAAAATGGTTGAGAAGTGCAAGAAGCAAACTGTCTTACAAGTTTCTGAGAAGAGGAGGAAGGTCTCACAAGAAATAAATAAGACCAGAGTGGATTTGGGAGATTATTTCACGGAATCTCCCAAAGAGCAGAAGAACAGGTAAAACGGTCTTTTGCATGCGCAGTTATTCCAAAAGGTACTTGAGGGTTTCTTACCTACATTTCTGGAAAAATTACCCACTATACCTTTAATGACACTAATTAATTTGTTAAACAATTTAATTATTTCTGTATTTATTCTAGTGCTGAGCAATATATTGAGATTTTAAAAATATTGACATTTAAAAAAAAGATTTAAAAGATGAGAATATGTTTTTGATCGCCTTTGATTCAGAGGTTTGATTCAGAGATACATTTTTATATTTACTTTATAAAAAGAAAAACAAATTGACATAAATATCTTATATTATAAAAATATCAAGATTTTTTTTTGGTCCATATTGCCCAATCTTAATTTATTCTTGATTATGCCAGTGTTGGTCCTCCATAAAACAGGAGCGAAGCATGTTTACAGCAGACTTTATTAACATCATATGATGACATTGAGCAATATTGGCATTTATTGATTCAGTGACAAACATCAGGAGTTTTATGTGGCACCGTGAGCTAATTACACTCTGTGACTGATATATTATATTATGTTATATTTAGGGCTGGGCAACGATTAAAATATTTAATCGCGATTAATCGCATAATTTGCCTGATTAATCATGATTAATCGCATTGTATTTACAAACTCCAAGAATGAATTCAAAAGTAGTATAAAGAGCACTTTTATTTTAATGTTCTGCTGCCATATGAACAAAAGTGTTGTAACATCTGTAGCACTTATCAGTAACACATATTTAGTGTAAAGCTCAACTTAAACATGTAAAACAAAAAATAGCAATAATAATAAATTAAAGCTTATTGCCACTGACAGGGAATTCTCTTTATGGGGAAAAAATCTACCAAAAACAGGCAATTTCTGAGGTAACCGCAGGGAACAGCATTACCATTTTATGTTCAATACCAAATTTTAACGTGGCAGTGGTTACAACTAACTTGTTTCTGTCATATTTGTTGCTGGAAGAACTTTAAACTGAAATGCTTGCTAACTCGATATGCTTGCATGTTTATTTGACGTTAACACGCGGTTTTTTGTTGTTGCTTTCTCGCGTGCATATAGTGAATGGCTGGGAAAAAACAGGCAAAAACACATGGATACTTTGAAGCGAGAAGCGACTTCACCGACGGCGTCGATGCAGACCCCGCTCCGCTCCGCACAAAACTTGTTCCGGCCGCCTAAGCAAATTCCTGCGGGAAACACCGCCTTCCCCATGTCGGCTTTGTTTTTTTCCGGCCATCACCTTTCTTCCTCTTTGAATCCGAGGCTTGGCTGACAGCGAGGTTATTGGTGCATTATCGCCACCTACTGTTCTGATTCAAACCCCTACACCGCAGCAACAGACCTTCACAAAATAAAAGCATGTGAGCAACATGCGTTAATGCGCGTTAAAGTAAATATCACCGTTAATAGTCTAATGAATTAACACGAAATTAACCCCTAGTTATATTATAATATATAAATAAACAATTTATTGGAAAAGCAAGCGCACAGGGGTGTACATTGGCCACACTGTGTCAAAGCCCCAAAGAACTGGAATCTTACCATTTAAAGTACCTAACATAAAATAAAATCCTATCCTATGACAGTGTCAGAGAGTTTAAGTTGGCATTATTGCCTGAAATGTTGTAAAATATAATATTTTTTTACCCTGCACATTGCATGTATAAAATGTACAAAGAAATTCTGCAAAGAGTGAGATGTAATCATTAATATTTTTGTTATTTTACCAATCAATCACATCAAGATGAAATTACCTTTTCAAAAATATTCCTCACAGTAAAATATGCATGGAAACAAATCTACATTGGAATCGTAAAAGGAAAAAAAAAACAGATCTGTAGGAAGACACAAAGAGAGGATGAGTCAGGTTCTCCTCCATACTCATCCATCCGTATATCCCTGCATCTGGTTTGTGTTTGTATGGACGTCTCTCATCTTGAAGCTCCTTCCCCAAGAAACCCCAGTTCCTCCATTAGCCCTCCCCACATGTGGCCGGTGCCAGGTCAGGACTAAGATTACAGTGGATTTTCCCAGGACATGACATAAAGAAGACAAGTTAGTCTCTGCTCCCTCAGCTGAGTATTACTACAGTATGACAAGATGGAGTGTTGAATTAAATTGGCCTGTTTTTTCTTTGGAAGCTCTGGTTTGATTACTTGGGTGATAGGGTGCTTAATCCAGACCTGGCTCTTCAGTAAAATATATAACACACTGACTTTTCTTCTGGCATGGTTTGGGAAAGTGGCTGATTGGTTTGTGGTTGAACATGGGATTAGAACTCTGGGGAAAGTACCACCCTTTAAGTTGGGTGCAGACCCCCTAGTTTAAGGGGGGGAAAAATCTGTCTTGATGATTGATGCTTCACATTGTCTTTGCATGCTGGTGGGTTTGGCCCAAGACACATTCTGCCACTCTTATGGACCATGCGATGGGAAATGACAGTAATTCATACATAATCTCTCACTGACAAATGGTGCTGATAGGCATCTGGGTGATATATTTGGAGGTAGAGTAAGTTATGGCGTATCCACATCAGAAAAGGCCTTTGTTCCACTTGTTTGGTGCAGACCAAAAAAGATTTAAATTTTTTTTAATTCGGTTTGGTTTGTTTTCATATTTTACTTTTTGTAAGCAAACTATAACTTGTAACAATGCCCCAACGGTGAAGATCTTTGCTCCTACTGGAGAGAAATAACTACGCCGGAACATGACAAAGGATATCTGGAATGGTAGACTGAGAAATCTAGAGTTTGATCTTAATTGACTCCATTAATACATTATTGTTTGTTCAATGCTTTATTTCCTAGACATGCATTCCAGTGAATAGAATACTCCCCTCTGACTTTTGCATATATGCAGCGCTGCACCCTCACACATCACACAGTACGCATAGAACGGCAAGTGCCCAACGGGGCACCAAACAAAGTCATATGTTGCAATGAGTTGATGGAAAACGGCTTGGTAACATGAATGGGGAAAAACACCTTAAAAGGTGGGGAGACATCTCCCCTCTATCCCACCTCCTGCTCGCCTCTCTTACTTGGCGTGCTCAGAAGAGCTGTAGGCGTCCCTCAGTAGCCGCTGAGAGGGAGAAAAAAATAGAAAGATCCTCTGGAGTTTTTCACTGTTATAGACAAAAAAAAAGTAGCAAAGCATCATTTCACATGCAGACATTCACCACTGAAGCAACACTAAACGTCTTTGATCAAATGAAAAACATGAAAAATGGTAAACACAAAAACAAAGACATGAGAAATGATCCCACATTCAGCCCACTACACCTGTCCTAATTCAAAACTGATTTACTCTGGACAGCAGTGTTAAAGTCTGCTAATCTAACATTTTATGAAGTTCCGCAGACTTTGAGGATTTTTGGTATTCACAAGCTCCTCCTATTGAATCTTTCTCAGGAAAACAAAACTTGTCATGATCATAGGGAACTTTTTCAATCAGTGGGTTGAGCAGCCATACATTTTACTTAAATAAGAGTACCACTACTTCAACATATTTTAACTCAAGTAGAGTAAAAAGTAGCCAGCCAAGAAATTACCAAAGTAAGGGTAAAAAACTATTCAGTGAGAATGCTACTCAAGTACTGAGTAACTATTTATAACATCTGATTTAATATATAAAAATTATGAAATTGGATGGGTAAAATCATAAAGTTATGTACAAAATCTGATATTTTAATGACTAAAATAAAAAATATACAAAAAAACAACATATTTTAACATAAAACCAATACGTACAACGGGTAATGTATACATAATATTGCCAAGTTGATTATCACCTTTTACATGACCGTTGGGGACATTTTATTCTGGAGATCCAGAACCAAGTTGCGTCTCGGTGTATAAATGTGTGTGCGTTAGTGAGAGCGACTGGGTGAATGTGGCTATAGTGTACAGCGCTTTGGGTGGTCAGCATGACTGGAAAAGCGCTATATAAGTTCAGTCCATTTACCATTTATCAGTATTTGTTAATCTCATGCTACACCGTGCTGTCTGTACTGCAGATGCCTGAAACTGATGGTAAGACCTCCTTCCTGACTAATTCAAATTAGATGACACCTTGGTTCACTCATAGGGCATTGGAATTTCATTTTCAAATGAACTGTCGATCAAGATGAAATCAAACGTCACACGTCACATACCTCATCCTGTTACACTTTTAAGATGCCCAGCTAGCTAGTCACAGCCCTGTCAAGGTTACCTTTTGTGAGATTGTTTAGTACTCATGTCTTGAATACATAAATTAAGTAAAGGCAAAATTTTTGATCTGAACAAAAAACATGCTCAGTTTTTTGCTATACATGACAACATAATGAGCATAGGTGCAGTATGTGTTATGATTTAGGGTTTTGTTTTGTTTTGCCTCTGGACTTTTTTCATTTAGCCTGTCACCTCTCAGCCACCAGCCACTATCCAATCAGCTCAGTCTGGCTCCTGCCACCACCCTATTGTAGATCATCTCCACCTGTTGCCACTAATTACATTCAACTCTGGTCACCTGCTTACTTATACCTGCCTCTGCCAACTCATCCCTGCCAGAAGGTCACCTCACTTCCTTCTCATGTGCGACGTACCCTGCTCTACCAAATCCTGTGTGCTCAGTCAGTGGAACTCTTCAGCCAAGTTGCCTGTGTCTGCGTGCTGGGTTCTGCCGGTATCTCTGTGAGCCCTGCTGTTTACTCTGCCCATTCTGGTGGTTCCCTGATCTACACCGCCTGCTCTGATCTCCTGTTCATCCCTGCCTGCCTGCTACTTCAACCAAGCCAAGTCACACTCAACCAAGATTCATCTGCCAAGTTTGGTTCTGTTCGTCTGCCTCACCCATCACGATTCATCCTCACGATAAACTTTTTAATGTATCTCTGTGTCCGGCTGAATATCGGGTTCTCCAGCTGAAATCATTACAGTATGTTGATTGAATGAGAGGAAATGTCAAGTTTTTGAATAATCCCAACAGTGCTTCTATTTTGAGGAACCAAAAGTCTTATTTTTAATGACTCAGCTAGCCTAACAGGGAGAGATTACGATGTCAACTGTGATTTTAGTTTACGTTTTTCCTGGAACAACCCACTATCGCTACATGCATGCTTGGTATGAGGGATTGCTGCAAGGTCAATGACACAATTGAGGCGACTGTCCACTGTGGCTATGCGCTATTACAGGAGAAGTGAATGCTGCAAATCGATGACTTGATGCAATCTGCTGGGTTTGCTGATTGAAAACTTTTTAACCAATCCGTCTGGCGCTATATAAGTAAAACTGAAGTGAACTTAAATGAATTATTACAACATTCAGTTAGACAGAGATCAGTGTTGTTAATATCCATGTGACGCTACAGCTAACATGAGCTAATTGCTATAAATGGGTTCTGCAAAAAAGTGCATCCTTTCACAAGAGAGTATGCAAATGCAGATCATCAACTCTTATCTTCTGGGTTAACACAGAGCCTTGTATATATAGCATTCTGGAGTTTGGCTGAATACTTTTTTTTAATTTAAAATAGCTTGTTTATCTCAAATCCCATCAACACTGTATCAGTCTCATGGTCAAAGTCAGTATACCCCTTTCTTGGATCTCGGCAGCTGATCTGGCGTATGCTCTGTCTCATGCATCATTTGAAATTCTGGTCAAACCATATTGTCCAGTACAACAGTTGATTTACCACCAACAGTATGTAGCACAAAATTTGCAAAGTTCACCCAAACCTGTTTTCATTTATACACTGTAGACACTTGCAGACTTTGTTCAGGGCAGTGGGATAAGACAGAAGAACTGTCTTTCATTTAATGACTGTCATCAATCATCTAGAATGTAGCTGAAATTGGTAACAGCATGTCAGAACTTTGTGAAATCGTTGAAGAAAAATCAGTAGTAAGGTTTTTGATTGCTGCCTTTGTTATAAATCAACAAAAAGTAAATTATTTCTCTGTCCTAAAATGAATGATGGAAAAAATGGAGCTTAAAATATTAAAACCTTTGAAAATCCCACGCAAGTATTCTATTAGTTTTTTTTTTTTTTGAGAAACTTAAACATTTTATTAGGTTTTTATTAGAAAATGTAGGGTTTTAAAACCATTATTTTTATTTCCCTCTTGAGCAGCTATTGGTAAAAAATAGTCAATTTTATGATTCTGTGGTGCACATGCAACAGCAACACTTATCCTTCTCTCTCGTAGCCCAGGACGGCAAAACATGATTACTCTCTTAAAAAGAGGCTGGAGCTGAAGTACAAACCTTACTAGAAGTTATATAACAAGTCTACATTTTTTCATCCCCATGCAGTGTCATTTACTGTAATATGCTGGCAGGATTCTGACTTTTTTTCTTTTTTTCTACAGAAGCTCCCCTTCCAAAAACCCTTTGAGCCTAGTACTGCCCCACAAACATGAATCACAATGAGGATTTGCTTCTGTTCTGTCATTAAAATCCACCTCTTGTGATGTTCCTGCTTGAGCCAATTAAACATGTTTACAGTTTGGTTTTGGAACGGGGGGAGGTGTTTGGTTGAGAGATGGTGCCACATGGAAGGCTTCATGTTTTGAAAGGTCCAATCAAACCATGTAATGTTTAACATCTGTGGAGCTTTTATTCCATTACTAATCATCATCCAGTCAGGTGAGAAGGATGCTGTTTGGATCAGCTCGCACATGAAATAGTTGAGTTGATGCACACATGTTTTAGAAAACAGTGTGCAGGTTTATTACAACTAAGATCTGAAACAGCAAAAGGAAACAAAATGCCTAACATTTTATAAACACTGGGAAACAAAAGTTGACATATGATACCAAGCAGTTATCCAGCCTTGGAAAGATGGTCATAACAAAATGAGCGGAAAGGAAACCGCAGTCTGGACGGATGCAGTTACCTGGGACTCCGTGCGACTCTTAAACAAAGTGAAAACAAGTTTATAAAAGAACAAAGAGGCAGGTTTTTGTTTTAGTAGAATTATTTAAAAGAGATTAGGATAGATTATTTTCTCAGTATCTCAACCGGAGGACTAGGCATAGACATGAAGAAAGAAAAACAGAAAATCAATGTGTTAGTTTGGACAGCATATTCCCATTCCTTTACACATACACAATCATGCATGACATCATGACCATTGACAGGTGACATCAATCGTTCAAATTTTCATTAAGGTACCCCAACGCGCCTGAACAATGGAGGAAGTAAAGATCGGCTCTCCCAGTTTCCAAAAGCTGGGACAGAACATATAGTCCCCCGTCTAACAGAAAATGTAATGCTTAAATTGCAAAAATTCTGGTACTAGTTTGAGTTCTGAAACATTAACACTACTTGTTTTCAGCCTCTGCATCCATGTCAGTATCAATCACAGCTTGCTAATGACCCAGGTCATAATCTGCTTTAGACATGTAAGGCTCAACCCCCCCCCAGCAGCTGAAATTATCCTTATGACTGGAAAAATTCACTTAGGTGCTTGGATCCAGGTACTTACAGATTCACTTCTATACAGAAAAGCCCTATCATCAGCTTTAGCTGTAACTTTATACATCTGGTATTAAATAATACTGCGTATTTTTCAGTGATGTTATCAAGGTGTTGATTGTTTGTACCTGTAATACTTTATCGGTTTGTTTTGCTGTTCTTTTTATATCTCTCTGCAGGTGTAGAAGCAGACTATGAGGATCTTATATTGCTCTCTCCTTTTCCTCTCCTCTATTTTGTCACCTATTCTCCATTTTTGTATTTTGTCTCATCTTTTTCTCTTTCTTTTTTTCTCCTCTATGTTCTAATCGTTTATGTGTCCATTGAATGTGAAATAGTCCCAGAATAAAAGTTTTTTGCATATATAAATCAAATGGAGTACTATATTGAAAGCAGTAATGCTTCACTTGTGAAAGTAAAATGTGTTGGGCCCTCTTTGGCATTAAGACGCTAATTCTTAATGCTACACTGCCAGACAGGACACATAAAACAATAATAAAAAAGTAATAATTTTACTGTTGTTGAATTAGAAATGCACCTCAGGCCATTTACTTTAGGATGGGTTGGTAATTCTTCGTACTTTTACCATAAAAGCTAGTTGTACCACCGGTGGAGCCATGGGCTCAAACTGTGGTATTGTTTTTTTAATTTAACTATTTAGCATGCATCTTGATCAGCATGCATGATCTGGCATGAGTTAATACATCATTAAATGACTCTAGTTTGGTACTTTTTTAACTTTTGAAGTTTACATCAGTAGAGTATGACAGCACTCTCGAGTACAATCATGCAGAGGTAGCTGTCGCAGGACACACAAAGAAACATGACCCTCTCCGTGGATTAGCCAAAGTTTGCTCTTCCCATGGCACTTTGTGCCCAGGCGGCATCCCAGTCGTCCCAATTGCCTCTGAACTCCTATAAACTTCATCAAAGTGGAACAAGCAGAGCAAGGAGGGGGCAGGAAGACAAGAAAGAAAATGATAAAAGAAACTAGAAAGAGGGAGCGAATGAACCCTGTTTTCCTAATGACATCCCCATGAGGTTTCAGCAATGGAGGTGAGGGCAGAGTAAACAATTTTGTTTATCGTGCTCTTGTTGTGATGTTCTTTCACTCGGTTGCTTCTTTTGTTTCAAGCTTTTCTCTTTTTTTGTGCTGAGGAATAGAGCAGTGATTAATGCAAATTCCTACGCCCCCCTCTCCCCCCACCCCATTTTTGTGTGTATGTTTTGGGGAGGTTCCCTCAGGATGATGAACCCACAGCTGAATTAATTAGAGCAGAGGGAAGGAGGGGGTGCGAACATGTTTGGAGAAATAAAGGGGAACACTGGAGAATAGTGACAATGAAAGTGGAGAACAGTGTCGGCTTGCAGAGCTTTCATTCAGATTGCATCAAACAAAGCTGAAAGAACTTAAGTCCAAATTAAGTTTCCTCCAGCCTATTGATACTCTGCTGAGGTGTACTGCAATGGAAAGATGGGGGTAATATAGACAAAGATAAGAGATTTTAGAGGGATGGATAGGTTGTTTGACTAATGCAAAGTGATATATACAGCATGGATGATGTCTGAAAGATGATACAAGGAAAGACTGAACTAAGGAAGAACAAGTTAAAAGAAAGGGAGGTGAGTGGAGCTTTACTTCAATCTGATTGGTTTCTTCACATTCCTGCGTCATCTTGATTGGTTTCCCACATCAAATTAAAAAGGCCTCTGATGTCCAAGTGCACTCCTACCAAAACAAATACGGGAGTATTTTATATCTAATTCTTCACAAAATATCCCTATCTAAACTCAATCAAGCACTTTTCCATTTTGATCCGTGTTGGATGCCAGTTCATTTGACTGTGGATGACTTGATTGAGGCCGTAACGAATCCTTGGCACTGGTACGTTACGCCTCTGAGCTAATTGAATAAGTGTATTAAGGGAACTGCAAAGTGCTTATTCATTCTCAGGTACGGTCTCCATCCTGTTTTCACCACTTGGCCAGTGCCTTCTTTTCCTGCCTCCCTCCCTCTCTCATGCCCCTTTGCCACAATCTCACCTCTGTTTCCTCTCGTTCTCCTTTTACGGATTCCATTTGGTGGTTTTACTTTGACAAATTTACTTTTCATTTGTGCCATGGCTCTTCTGCTGTGTTGATTGCTGAAGACCATGTCACAATATGACCTGGGTATGTTTACAGTACTTCTGCAGAACTGCCAAGACCATCCTCTGACAACCAATAAAGCTTCTACTGTTTTGAATTTGTGCGTATTTTTCTGTAACACTTTCTTTTACAGTACATAAATAACCATGTAATAACATGGTAATTACACAGCAAGTTACAGTATATTACTAGATAACAAGAACCAACTTTATGTGATAATTACTCTGAAACTACTGTATCTAATTTCTAAGTAATTACCTGTACGTACTCATTAAACTTGTAAACTTGTATATTACTACGTAAAAAATGTCAAATATTACATTACTACATAACATTTTCTATTATTGACCACTACCTACCAATGGATTATGCAGTAAATTGCAACTTATGACCAGGTAAGTGCTGCGCTTCAAATTTTAGGCGGACAAGGTAAAGCTTGACTTTGACATTATCTTGTCCACCAAAAATGTGAAGCGCAGCACTTACCTAATCAATGTGTTTAATGAACTCCATATAAATGCAGACTGTGGAAGAACTACAGTGCTGGTATTATTGGACCTTAGTGCAGCATTTGATAATGTCGATCACTCCCTTCTGTTAGAGCGCCTGGAAAACTGGGTCGGCCTCTCTGGTACACCACTCGACTGGTTTAAATCCTACTTAAAGGACAGGGACTTTATTGTGTCAGTAGGTAACATTACATCAGAGTCTAAAAAATCACATGTGGGGTTCCTCAAGGGTCCATCCTGGGTCCCCTCCTATTCAATATCTACATGCTCCCTCTAGCTCATGTCATAAAAAACAACAACATCAGGTACCATAACTAAGCAGATGACACACAGCTCCACATCACCATGTCACCGGGTGACTATGAACCAGTTCAGGCACTAAGTAAATGCCTAGAAGAAATCAATACATGGATGTGCAAAAATTTTCTTCAATTGAATAGAAACAAAACTGAAGTAATAATTTTTGGCCCGATAGAAGAGCGGTCAAAAGTTAGCACACAGCTTCAGTCGCTTCAGCTAGTAACCACCGATCAGGCCCGAAATTTGGGTGTAGTAATGGACTCAAACCTGAGCCTCCAAACGCATCTAAAGACAATTACAAGGTCGGCCTTCTATCACCTGAAGTACATTTCCAGGATTAAAGGACTAATGTCTGAGCAGGATCTGAAAAAAACTAATCCATGCGTTTATTTTTAGTCGAATTGATTACTGCAACGATGTTTTCACAGGTCTCCCTAAAAAGTGGATCAGACAGCTGCAGCTGATCCAGAACGCTGCTGCCCGCGTCCTCACTAAGACTAAGAAAGTAGAGCACATCACCCCAGTTCTAAAGTCCTTACACTGGCTCCCTGTATCTCAGAGAATAGACTTTAAAATCCCCCTGTTAGTCTGTACATCACTGAATGGCTTAGCACCTAAATACATCACAGACTTGTTATCAGTGTATCAACCCTCCAGACCACTAAGGTCTTCTGGCTCCAGCCTTCTCTGCAGAACCATAACCAGAACTAAACACGGAGAAGCAGCATTTAGTTCCTATGCTCCACTTATCTGGAACAAAGTCCCAGAAGACTGTAAAAATGCTGAAAGACTTGAGTTCTTTTAGATCAAGAGTAAAAACACATTTGTTTAGGATTGCCTTTGACTGGTCCAGTTAAACTGTTTACTGAAACATCATTAGTTTAACTTTGTAGTCCAACTGGTTTTAATATTTGCTTTTAGTTTCCATTTTCCCATGTTTTATTTTGTTTAAATGTTTATACATTTTATTCTAACTTGCTTTTATTCTGTTTTTATCTTCTTATGTTTTAATAAAAGTACAGAGTTTAAAGTGTAAAGCACTTTGCCTTGTCTTTGTACTGAAATGTGCTATACAAATAAATTTGCCTTGCCTGGTCATAAATTGCAATTTACTGCACAATCCATGGCTAGGTAGTGGCCAATAATATAAACTGTTATGTAGTAATGTGATGGTAATTACCCACCAAAGTTTTCCATTATTATGCAGTAATATACAATTGTAATAAGTATGTACAGGTAATTACTTAGAAATTGTAGGGTAATTACCAAATAAAGTTGGTTCTTGTTATCTAGTAATATACTGTGACTTGCTGGGTAATTACCATGTTATCACATGGTTATTTTTGTACTGTAAAATAAAGTGTTACCCATATTTTAAGGCTACTCTAATGATGCATATCCTTTAATATTTGCTTGATCATTCATACACTTCATGAAAAATCAGCTGCTTGTTATGGTTCCATTAAAATCAAATGTAACTTTATTTCTTGCTGTGAAACTCTAGAAAGTCTATTATCTATTCTTGGTGGCCTAGTGGTTAGAGCAGTGCGCTTGCACTCAGAGAAGGTTGCAAGTACCCGGTTCGATCCCCAGTGCCTGTACTCTGGGTCCCTGAGCAAGACCCTTAACCCCTGATTGCTCCCCGGGCGCCGCACATGGCAGCCCACTGCTCCCCAAGGGTGATGGGTTAAAAGCAGAGAACAAATTTCGTTGTAATGTATGTTTCAATGACAATAAAGATGATATTACTATTACTATTACTATATTATGCAGTGACAGGTGCATGACATGCATCCTGGCTCATTATGGCTCATTGCACGCTCACACAAATTTCTTGAGAATTTTAGTTTGGTTCTCGTTTCTTGTTTTCACACTGTCCCACGATAATCATGCTAGCTACTTAGAAAACAAGGTGAAGCGCCACAGGCATGGGGGCTAGGGAAGCCTAACTTTTAACCACTCCACTCTCTACAACCCTGAACCTTTGAGAAAGTACAGTTTAATGGAAGTACAGCATGTCAGCTGTTCCCCATACACTGCCTGGCAAAGTCTGCCGGAGTGATCTGCCTCGTTAGTTTATATTAGATGAGGGAGAAGTTTGCTAGAGCAATTAAATTGCGGCTGATGCTGGGAATATGGGCCCAGGCTTGTGCAGTAATGTCCGCTTAGCGTTTTAGAGAGGAAACATTTGGAAAGTATTTAAAAGATGCAGGTTGTGTGTTTTTATTTCTATTTTCTGTTTTATCTGCATTAGTAGAAACGTCCTGTAGCTTTCCGAAACTCTGAAATCTGCAGTTTCCCACCTCTTAACTTTCTGATTCACTTCGGGCCATGTAAACACCTCGCTAATCAGTGACCAAGCGTTTGCACGGCTCGTTTGCGCGTCCCTGCTCAGATAGCGTTGGTGTAAAGTGATAAGGCTCAGTGAATGATTCCCTGCAGTAAACGAAGGGGAGCAGGAGACGGAGCGCCATTCAGGCCTGCTGCCACGGGAATCTGGATAATCCATTCTGCTCTCTTTATTAACATTATTATGGAGGAAACAGAGCAGGCAGAGACGGGGGGAGGATGCAGATGGAGGCCTGGAAGAAAGCAGAAATAGCATAACAGCTGGAGATGTGGGCGGAGAGGTATAGAGTGAGCGGTAGCTGATTTAGGTCTGAAGAATAAGTCACTGAGGTGATAACAAATGAGGGATCAGAGGCTGGGTGAAACAGACGAGAAATGTCAATCCCACATTTTGAAACTGTGCCTGATGTTAGAGATATGTAGAAAAATAAATGTATAGACAGATGATGCGGTGTGAATCACAAAAGAATTTGTAGTGTTGCTTTTTCACATTTTGTCACTTCAATTTATTTAATTTAGATTGATCACATTTTTCTAAATTGTGTGCAGGTGAAAATCCTGCAAATTGTGACAGCTCCTTCACTTTGATGTAAAATGCAGTAGTGTCAACCCAGAGGGAAATTTAGTAGAACCAGTTGCCTCCAGATGTCCCCTAATTAGTAACTGCACTCTAAATGTGGTTTATATTATTTCAGTATGAAGTGTTCTGCGTAGGAAAATCTCACAGATCACTGTTTAATCCAAAGTCTTACACTAAAAAAAAAAAAACATCCGGCCCTGCTAACTGGGAGGAATTGCAGAGATCCACAACTCAGGAGGAAGAATCTCCTGGGAAGAATTTAGTTTCCCTTAGGGATTAAAAAAGTAATTTTGATTTGAATTGCATTATGATGATGTACTAAATGTATTATTATAATGAAAATGATAATTCCTCTCATGCAAAATTTCATTCTATGCTCATCACACCATAATGTATTGCCATGGCCCTACTCTAGATTTTGCTGTGATACAGTTACAAACTGCTTTTAATAAAATCCAACAAAATCTTTATGGCTAGAAACTTGTTTTAAAGGCAGCCAAAACAAAGATTATGCTGATGTCTGGCAAAAAAACAGAGCCTCCACACCTGCCATCAGTTAGCGCATCCTTGATGCGATGCAAATTGAATTTATATCCCACTATAGATATCTTGGAAGTCTAATTGTCACAGTTTTAGGAGACAGAACGAAGCGCAGACAAGAGCTCTGCAGGTGCCTGATGAATAGAAGATGATTTATTAAATAAATCACCACCCCTGATTACGATCTTCCAGATCTTTTTATCCTGGAGGAACAGCCTTTTTTATTATTACCTTCTTTAAGAAGAAATGACTCTCAGAACAGAAACTATACTTAAACCAACACATTTAATCTAAACAAGCCAAAGAAATGGTACAGCTTAGTACTGGGTGCTTTAATGATCACAATGCAGGAAAAAGGGAAGAGCAAGCAGACATACAGATCTAACAAAACTACAGAAAGAACAGAAGTAACAGATACAAAACTAAGCACTGAACTGATACTAAACTAATGACAGAAACCAGGATCACAGGATAAATAATAAAAAATGGGTAAAACATAAGCAGACTGCAGAATCTACAGGGAGCTACAGCAAGTCATCAAACCCCTGTGGATCCTGACATTAATTGATGATGCACTGATCGTTATTTCTCACATTCAGCAACTTGTAAAAAGGTTGAAGCTTCAGTTGGGTTTTTATTTCAGAATCACAGCCTGCCTTTCTTCTGAATCTAAAAAGAAACTTGTTGCTGCTAATGTTCTGTCTGTGCTTGATTATGGTGAAGTTTTATTTATGCATGCCTCTGCTCAAAGCTTTCATGCTCTGGATAATACCGTGCATTAACACTAAAGGCTCGCACATACTTGGCCGTACCGTATGCATACTGTAAGCGGCATTGACTAAAACACTAACTCTGGTAGTCTTATTATTATCATATCAGATAGTTGATCTGTGCTACTTAATAGCGTGATCTTACTTAATGGCAAAATGCTTATGATCTTTTGATTAAAATGTCCTCAAAAAATCCTGAACTTTCCTCAATAAAATCTTGAACTTCTTCTTAAAAGAATTCAAGAAGACTGTTTTCCAACTAATGAAGCATTTGTTTCTATGCTACTGGTGGACAGCCTCTTTTAAGGTTTGGATTTATTGCGATGACTTTTAAACGCCTGATCATGACAGAGCGGAGATGAAGCAGACTGCGTTACCATTTTGCCCTCAAACTAAAAACACACTGTAAAGGCCAGAGCATAGCTACACACATTATCAGACACACCTCCAGTCAGATTCTTGGTTCAGCCTCATTTAGCCTGGTGTGTAACTGACTGTGTGTAAAGAATGGCTTCTGTCCTGCAGTCCCGAGCCAGTCAGACCAGCAGGCCTCTACACTGACCAGACATACGGTCTCACATAACCCCACCACCACCTTCTGCTCCATCTATCACCTCCACATCCATGTTAGGCAGCCAGTCAGGTGGCATTTCAGCTCCAGAGTTTACTCCTCGACTGTGCCTGTACTACGCCTCCCTTCCCCCTTTTGGGTGGAGTTCTAGATTTAATATTCACCATCACACCCTCAACCACCTCCACCACTTTCTCATTTTGTCCACAGCTACCGGCACCGGGAAATGATGACAAATGATCTTTTTTTTTATGGTAGTTTTTTTCTTTCTATTTCTCCGTTTGTTTTTTGTGAGTAAGAAATGAAAAGTGAGAAATGTAGAAAAAAAAACTAAAGATTAAAACTTTCCATTTTTGGTTATGACTCAGCAATGTGTTTTGGAGGGGGCCTTTTATGAGGTGTGTGTGTATATAAATGGGTTTAGTGTTGGTGTTACTGTTTGATGTGAGCATAGATGGGAAAACAGTACACGCCCAAGGGCACAGAGGGAGCATGATAAATTAAAGTAAAAGTCAGTTAGGTTGTTAGCATTTGTGTCCTGAAGAAATTGTTCTTTCTGCTCTCCAGCATATCAAATTCTAACACCCAATGACTAAATATAAATGGAAGTGTCACGTTCTGGTTTATGTTTAAGGTATTTTGCCCTCCTTCCTTAGGTTCTCTGGTTGCTTTGAGTTTTGTCTTGTCTAGGTTCTTGTTTACTGTTAGTTTATCCTGTTTTGTCATCAGTTTTAGTCTTAGCTTTATTTTCTGTTTTAGGTTTGTACTTCAGGGTTGTTTTGTTCTTTATTAGATCGTGTGTGTGTAGTTTGTTTCTGTCCACTTGTCTTGTCAGCTATTTATATTTGTCTGATCTGTTCTTGTTTTGAGCCTCAGCACTGATGTCTGGTCTAATTACTTATTCTGCACACCTGCCTAACTCCACCCCTGCTGCAATCACTTCTCACCGGTTTCACCTGCTTCCACCTCCATATAAACTGTTGAGACCAGACATCAGTGCCAGGTCGTCTGTTTGAGTATAGGTGAGTCTCCTCTGCAAGTTTGTTTATTGGTTTGCTTTTGGATTTTTGACCACTTGTTCCCCAGAGATCTGAGCCACCCTATTTCTGTCTGTTCCTGCCCAACTGGACTGTTTGTTTCTCTGCCCTTTTTGGTTTTTGGATTTTGTTAATAAATATTATTTTACCGAACCTCTGCTGGCCTGGCTGAATTCTGGGTCCCTTGCCTCCAATTCATGACAGAACGACCTGGCCAATTTAGGATCCATCGCCAGACCAGCACGTTCACATTTTTTTTTGTTGCCTTTTCCCTGCTTTTTTTTTTCCCTCCAAGATGAGCCCGCTGCGACCCTGGAGCTCTCTTCCCTGCAGAGCTGGTATGCAGGCAGCCTCTTTTGAGGGTTCCAGGCTGGCGTTTTGTCCCCCTGGTGTGGGTCCAAGACGCCACCTCCAAGGAAGGAGCGCTCTGCCACAGCCGTTCCGCCACCGCAAACGCCGGCGAGCGGTTGGTCCGGCTGACGCCTCGGCTCCGCTCCAGCCCCGAGAGGGGGTCCGGGAGGACCCGCCTCCGCTCAAGCCCCGAGAGGGGGTCCGGGAGGACCCGCCTCCGCTCAAGCCCCGAGAGGGGGTCCGGGAGGACCCGCCTCCGCTCAAGCCCCGAGAGGGGGTCCGGGAGGACCCGCCTCCGCTCAAGCCCCGAGAGGGGGTCCGGGAGGACCAGGCCTCAATCTCAACTCCAGTGTCGGCTCCCCACAGCTCCAAAGCAGAGCCTCCAGTGCCTGCTCCCCTCAGTTTAAAGACTCAGCCTCCAGTGCCGGCTCCGCGCAGCTTTAAAGCCCAGCTTCCAGTGCCGGCTGCCCGCAGCTTTAAAGCCCAGCTTCCAGTGCCGGCTGCCCGCAGCTTTAAAGCCCAGCCTCCAGTGCCGGCTGCCCGCAGCTTTAAAGCCCAGCCTCCAGTGCCGGCTGCCCGCAGCTTTAAAGCCCAGCCTCCAGTGCCGGCTGCCCGCAGCTTTAAAGCCCAACCTCCAGTGCCGGCTGCCCGCAGCTTTAAAGCCCAGCCTCCAGTGCCGGCTGCCCGCAGCTTTAAAGCCCAGCCTCCAGTGCCGGCTGCCCGCAGCTTTAAAGCCCAGCCTCCAGTGCCGGCTGCCCGCAGCTTTAAAGCCCAGCCTCCAGTGCCGGCTGCCCGCAGCTTTAAAGCCCAGCCTCCAGTGCCGGCTGCCCGCAGCTTTAAAGCCCAGCCTCCAGTGCCGGCTGCCCGCAGCTTTAAAGCCCAGCCTCCAGTGCCGGCTGCCCGCAGCTTTAAAGCCCAGCCTCCAGTGCCGGCTGCCCGCAGCTTTAAAGCCCAGCCTCCAGTGCCGGCTGCCCGCAGCTTTAACGCACTGTCTCCAGTGCCTGCTCCTCGTAGCTTTAGCGCACTGTCTCCAGTGCCAGCTCCCCGTAGCTTTAGCGCACTGTCTCCAGTGCCAGCTCCCCGTAGCTTTAGCGCACTGTCTCCAGTGCCAGCTCCCCGTAGCTTTAGCGCACTGTCTCCAGTGCCAGCTCCCCGTAGCTTTAGCGCACTGTCTCCAGTGCCAGCTCCCCGTAGCTTTAGCGCACTGTCTCCAGTGCCAGCTCCCCGTAGCTTTAGCGCACTGTCTCCAGTGCCAGCTCCCCGTAGCTTTAGCGCACTGTCTCCAGTGCCAGCTCCCCGTAGCTTTAGCGCACTGTCTCCAGTGCCAGCTCCCCGTAGCTTTAGCGCACTGTCTCCAGTGCCAGCTCCCCGTAGCTTTAGCGCACTGTCTCCAGTGCCAGCTCCCCGTAGCTTCAAAGCACTGCAGCCCGAAGCCTGTAGCCAGGCCCAGCCCGAAGCCTGTAGCCAGGCCCAGCCCGAAGCCTGTAGCCAGGCCCTGCCCGAAGCCTGTAGCCAGGCCCTGCCCGAAGCCTGTAGCCAGGCCCTGCCCGAAGCCTGTAGCCAGGCCCTGCCCGAAGCCTGTAGCCAGGCCCTGCCCGAAGCCTGTAGCCAGGCCCTGCCCGAAGCCTGTAGCCAGGCCCTGCCCGAAGCCTGTAGCCAGGCCCTGCCCGAAGCCTGTAGCCAGGCGCCGCCACCCGTAGCTATTAGCCAGGCGCCGCCACCCGTAGCTATTAGCCAGGCGCCGCCACCCGTAGCTATTAGCCAGGCGCCGCCACCCGTAGCTATTAGCCAGGCGCCGCCACCCGTAGCTATTAGCCAGGCGCCGCCACCCGTAGCTATTAGCCAGGCTCCCTTTCCACTCGCCTGTAGTCAGGCGCCCCCTTTAGTCGTCTGTAGCCAGGCTCTGTGTGTAGCAGCCTGTAGCCAGGCTCCCCCATCAGCCTGTAGCCAGGCTCCCCCATCAGCCTGTAGTTCGGCACCTCCGGTAGCCTTTAGTCCGGCGCCAGTTTTTGTTTTCTCTCTCTCCAGGCGTTGGCCTCTGAGGGTCTCGTTCCACCGTCCGGGACGCCCGCCGGAGAACCAGACACGCCGGGGCCGTCGTCCGGGACGCCCGCCGGAGAACCAGACACGCCGGGGCCGTCGTCCGGGACGCCCGCCGGAGAACCAGACACGCCGGGGCCGTCGTCCGAGACGCCCGCCGGAGAACCTGACTCGTCGGGGCCGTCGTTCAGGATGCCCATCAGACTCTTTGTTTTTTGTTTTTCGACTTTCGCCCGGTTTGGGTTGTTTTTGTTTTGACTCTGGCCCTCCGTCCAGTACCTCCCTCCACCCACCCGGTCTAGTCTGTCTTGTTTTAGGGCGTCTGGAATCCGCCCTTAAGGGAGGGGCTCTGTCACGTTCTGGTTTATGTTTAAGGTATTTTGCCCTCCTTCCTTAGGTTCTCTGGTTGCTTTGAGTTTTGTCTTGTCTAGGTTCTTGTTTACTGTTAGTTTATCCTGTTTTGTCATCAGTTTTAGTCTTAGCTTTATTTTCTGTTTTAGGTTTGTACTTCAGGGTTGTTTTGTTCTTTATTAGATCGTGTGTGTGTAGTTTGTTTCTGTCCACTTGTCTTGTCAGCTATTTATATTTGTCTGATCTGTTCTTGTTTTGAGCCTCAGCACTGATGTCTGGTCTAATTACTTATTCTGCACACCTGCCTAACTCCACCCCTGCTGCAATCACTTCTCACCGGTTTCACCTGCTTCCACCTCCATATAAACTGTTGAGACCAGACATCAGTGCCAGGTCGTCTGTTTGAGTATAGGTGAGTCTCCTCTGCAAGTTTGTTTATTGGTTTGCTTTTGGATTTTTGACCACTTGTTCCCCAGAGATCTGAGCCACCCTATTTCTGTCTGTTCCTGCCCAACTGGACTGTTTGTTTCTCTGCCCTTTTTGGTTTTTGGATTTTGTTAATAAATATTATTTTACCGAACCTCTGCTGGCCTGGCTGAATTCTGGGTCCCTTGCCTCCAATTCATGACAGGAAGGGGAAAACATCATCTCAGTAGCTATCAGGCACTTTTAACCCCTTAAGCCCTGAGGGTTTTAGGAGCAATTTTTGTCTGAACTTACATATGTGATTTAAATCAAAGGTGGAACAACTATTGCAAATATCACCATGTCTGATTTATAGGTGTTTAAACAAAGAAAAATCAAAATATTTGAGCTTTTCCAAAACAAACATTGCAAAACACCATGAAAACCCCTTATAACATATAGGAGAAACCTCAGACTTTATAGATCCACATCCTGACTATAACTGCAACAAATCTGGAGTGAATCAGTTGAAGCATATTTCTTCCAAAAAGGTTTTGGGGGGCATTGTGCCAGGCGAGCATGTGATTTTGGCACAGTTGTGTCATGATTTAGGTTTTTTGTTTTCTTTTTCCAGATTCAGCTCTGTCACCTCTCAGCCACAGCACTCATCCAATCAGCTCAGTCCACTCCTCAGCCACCACCCAATCAGCTCAGTTATCTTCCAGCCACCACTGTGCACCTGATCAGCTCCACCTGCTGCAATTAATTAGAGTCAACTCTGCTCACCTGTTCCCCTGTCTACATATACCTGCCTCATCCAACTCATCCCTGCCAGAATGTCTCGTCTTGTTGGATGTGCTCTGCTTCTACCAGTTCCTGTGTGCTCAGCCAGTTGAACTCTTCCGCTTTGTTTGTGTTTTCGGCCCCCACTATTGTATCCTGTCAATGTCTGCATGCTGCACAAGTCTGCCAATTCTGGTGGTTACAGCACTTTAAACACAGGAAATGCCATTTAAATGTCTATCAAAAATTGCTAACTCTCAGAAAAATTATTCACTGCACGGACATGCTCTGCCCCATCCCCGCATGGAAGGTGTCATTGCAAACTAGAGACTCTGGCCTTTCCAGCAGGGTACAGCCCATGTTTGTCCGATCTGTCTCGGTGATGTAATTGGCGTGCGTACCGGAGACTGCACAACTCACAGACAGCTGCTTTGCGCACGCGCTGCATTGCACACACAGAAGACGCAACCGGCTTGTTGCTTTTGTTTATCGCTTCGGCGGTGTGGATTTATCGGAGAACATCTGCAGTCATTTTATTTCCAGCATCTGTATGTTACGTGTTGACTGCAGTTAGTTACAGTCATGAGTAACACGGTCGTCTTATGTTATCTTGATATTTTTGGAGAGCTGTAGGTAATAATACATCGTCCCGTGATCAGGGAGTTTAGCTTTACCCATCCCTCCTCCCAGACCCGGCTGCAGAAACAAATTACAGGGGGGGCATTCCATTTTTTCAGGGGGGCACACTTTTTCAAAAAAACATTTTATATGCTTCAGGCTGAACAGTGGCTCTGTGACTATTCCTACAGCGCTGAGAAAGAAATTCTCCATAAAATCCCAAAATCTAAAAAATTTAACAAACAAAAAGCAATAATGTAGTCAGTGTTGCCAAATTAGGCAGGTTTCGACCCAATTAGGCTTCTCTTGAACACATTGAGCTGGAACAAAAATAGCTTATGGGCAGGTTGTAAAAATTTGGGAAGCTTTTCACGACATCTGTTGGGCTTTTAGAAAGTTTTACTTACAAAATACTGTATATCAAAATAGTCTGTCTGGAAGAAAACTAAAACCATTTTAATAAAATCCCATCTCCTTGAACTCATTTTACTGGTCAATTTATTTTTGAAATGAGTCAAATCTGTTGAATCTGACATCATAAATGAATAATAGTTATCATCAATAATATTGATTGTTATAATTAAATAATAAAATAATGTTAATCAAGTGTCACTATGAAATTGTATTGGTCAATGTAAACGCCCCAAGAGGGGTTGAGTTCTACTGATCAACTTAAAAATATGTCATGGCTGTGAAAGAGAAATGTTTGATTAAGCTATTCTCTGTAAGAAAAATTAAGTTTATATTAAGGTAGATGTACAACCCATGTTGGGAAGCTATTGATAAAAGTTTTTTTCCTGTTGATATATCATGATTGTTAAAGTACTTTATGTCTTGCTTTATGTCTGTTGCTTGTGCTGTTCTTTTTGTGTCTCTTTCCAGGTGATGGAGCAGACAAAGAAGGTTTTATCATTCTCTCCCTTTTATCTCATCTTTCTTTCACCTCTACTCTTTTTTTTTCCTTTCTTTCACTTTCTGTTCTTCCTTTACTCTCCCATTGTCATGTCCATATAATTTGAATTTCTCCTTGCAGGAATCATAATAAAGCTATTTACAAGCATAAATCAAGTGGAGCACTATGGCGAAAGCTGTTTGCTCCACTTGTAAAAGCAAAATCTGTCGAGCTCTATCTGGCATTGAGACATCAATTCCTATTGCCATATTGCTAGACAGGACACTGGGAATAATAAAAAAAAAGTACTTTTGTGTGTTATTTGGATGTCTGATTGTATATTTTGTGGGGAGCCCGTTTTTTTGTTTGCTTTAGCGCAGTTGTGTGCTAATGGCATGTTCTGATGTGTTTAATAGCTCTGTGCTTTTAATATGAGAGTTTGAGATTTGGGCTTGTTTTTTTCTTTTAAGTTGGGCAGGATTTACACTGGGTTTGGTCTGGAAACTAACAGTGAGATACAGCAACCTGTAGTTCTGTGTCTGTACTCAAAAGCCAAGCATAAGCTACACGCTGATAAACATGAGCGCTGGTGTCAGGCTGAACACTGACTGAAATAAAAATTCATACTAGTAGAGGTTCTGTAATTACAGCAGCTATGAGAACAAGGACCAGAACAAAGCAGAGTTCCCTTCTGCCTGCAAGTAACCCAAGTTTCTTCAGTTTGGCAGTTTTACTGCTTGGTTCTGCTCCTGGTGCTCCTTCCTAGCTGTCCTAACCCTCCTAGCGTGAATGTTTACTCCAGTGTTGACTTCACTGCTGACGTTTCACATAGAAATTAATAGCGCTGCTTCCAGCTCGCTCTCGCTTGCTTCGTTGTCACTTCTTGTAATTGTTTGGTAATCAGACCGAATATCCATCCCGCACTACCGAGACCAGCCGAGCCGTGGCGTCTCTGAAGTCTATGAATGTCTGACCCAGCGACCCGCCCCTCTCCAGCTGTGATTGGCTAGCATGTTGCCTTCAGTCGTTGATTTGATTGGTTGAATTGTATGATTGACAAATCAAAGATAGTAATAATAGGACAATGGCCACTCCGAGGTAAAAAAAATAAATAAATAAAAAAAAAAAAAAACAGCTTCCAGTTCAGGACGGGCATTGGGAGTCGGACCCCCAATGCCCGCCCATGCCGCCGGGTCTGCCTCCTCCCGCTGCTGCAGCACAAAGCTAGCTTTACTTTCACTGTCGGCTGGCTGATCAAAAAAGCGTTTTATGAAGTGGCCCATTTCATAAAACGCTTTTTAGATTGGAAATGTATAAATGATATCACCATTTATACCTTTCCAATACAACTAATGTTTTACAATGATGTTTTATGGTGTCATGGCACAGGTGTCTTGGTGAAGGAATAATGAGTTGATTCATTTCACCCCCTAGTGGTCATGAGGTTCTACCTAATTGGTTTACACTACTTGTGTATTGGGGTGGAAAATTTATCTGGACACCATGTGGCCAAATAATTATTAGCTCAATTATTCCTTTACCTTTTTGATGCAGAGAAAGAGGTTCTAGCCCAAAATTAAGTAACATTATTGTTTAGTCAAAGGTGTAACTTTTGAGTTCTACTTACATGCATAGAAAGGTAAGTGTCACATACATATGTTGCCATATCCACAGGGCTGTGCACAGGTTGTGTGTGTTTCTGGTTTACTTCTTCCATTACAGCGTTTGACCAATAGGTGACTCCATATAGCTGCAGTCCATCAAGGCAGATGCCAGACTGTTCCTACTCACAGAGTGGTAATCAGGCCTCCTATATTTGCTCATGATCTTCTTGTGATCATGCCTTCTCTTACATAAATCCTTGTGTCCTCCACTGCAGAAGCCCTTGTCTCCTCCCTTGCAGATATCCTTGTCTCAAGGCTCTTCTTCAGTGCCTTCCTGGATTCCTTTCATGAAAACCAAAGAAACATATACATACCTGTTTTGTCAATACACTATTCAAACCTTTCTCAGTTGTCTGTAGTTTCCTACACAAGGGTCTTACAGAAGGCCAACATGACAGATATGCAACACTGTGAAAGGGGTCTAAGAGAAACATCTACTGTATATAACATACTGACTGTTGATTCTATCTTGGCAGAAACCCACTTCAAAAAGCCATGCCTATAAAGTCCATCTATCTACAGAACCACAGCTTTGGGGATAATTATAGTAGTGAAAGTTTCCAAATTCCCACTTTACAAGCATGGTGTGCATTTATTTTGAGATAAGCAACAGCTTGCAGCTTTAAAGAAAAGGTTTAGATGTCAGACCAGTTTGATCCATGTCTTAGAGGAGTTTTACTTGTCTAAATCTATGCTTAATCCGTTAACGGTGCAAACAAGTCTTTACACATAGGCTCATTGTTAGTTAGCCATCCAAGGCTGCTCCCAGGTGTAACTGGGCTTCTTATCATGTGTGAAAGCAGCCTATATCGATCACACCTATCACACTGACAAATATTGACCGGCTGTGACAACCCATCAGATTTCTAGGTCAGCGGTAGGCCATAGTTTGTGGGAAAAGCTTTGTTGTTCTTGTGGCTTTAGTAAAACTAGATTCAAATCAACCATAAGCCCCGTTATAAAATCAAAACTGTTCAAGCAAATAACAAAACCGGGGGGTCTTCCATCTCAAACCTTTGCAAATAGTTTGATTTGATTCTTATCAAGTCAAGATAAGGCTTTCTGAAGAATTTCTAATTCACCGTGTGCCTTACTAGAATTCCTGGAAAAATAAATTTCCCTATACATCCCTTCCTTTTTCCATTATATTGTGTGTGATACTGGACCCAAGTACAAGCTGGGGAATGACTTAAGAGAATTATCTTCCTGGGATGTGGCCACCTTAAACGTTAAGGTAATCTTCTCTTAATGGATTTGCAAACTATAACCTGTCTTTTTATGTTGATGAGGTAATAACCGTGTCTACTAAGGACTTGTTTCACTGACACTTTCTTGATAGCCTGAGCCATCCTTTTCACAAGGTCTTTTGCTTTTGTTCCAGTGTTGATTCACACTTTTCACAGCAAAATAAGCTCATCTCTTAGACATAGAACCCAACACCTTTCTGAATAGTATGACGGCTAGACATTCACATGCTTGCATATAACAGTTTGAAAAGATGTTTGTGTCACCTTTAACTATCTGAATCTTGTACTCAAGATTGAACCAGACTTGTGGAGGGCTACAGTTCTCTTCTTGATATCTTGGCTGATTTATTTTAATTCCCAAAGGATGGCTCACAAGGAAGCAGTGTGTTTAAGGTGTTGCCTTAAGATAAATCCACAGATGTGCTTTCATATATTTAATAAATTGTGAATCAGAAACTTAAAAAGCACTTGACATCTTGACATCGTCATAAAGTCCTTTTACAGATTGTGTAAATGCATATTATATTGTTAGTTTATGTACTTGTTAGTGAATGTACTTGAGCACTGTACTTAAGTAGTTCTTGAGAATTAGATTTTTTTTTTTTTGTAAAACCCATTTCTTTGACTCCACTACGTTTTTATGATAAAGTAATCCAATGTGCCATGACATCACTGTATTAACCATTTCATGTAGTTGATATTGCTACACCTGTAAATTCTATGAAGAATTTCATCTAAAAAAGGACGTCCGCTTGTTGTTTTGTCAGGCCAAATGTCCCTCCTCAGCAAAATAATATGCAGCAACTACCATATTTGGAAAACCGATCAAACATGCTCGCTGCGGCAGGGGAATGGCTGCCGACTTTGGCTCACTGTGGTCGAGAGCTAGCCTTCCCGGGCTGCGACAGGAAAATCATGCAGCGGTTTTGCTTGTCAGTCAGCCGGATTTTTCAGTTACAAACATGCCTTCCTCACATTTGACAGCATTTCTGATCCGACCATTTTTGAGCAAAGAGACAAAGCTGGGTACCTGCCAAACTTTAGACTCATGTATTGGGTTCAGCTGAATGAATATCAGTATAAAGAATACTGACTGAATTTGAGAACAAGAAATGTTAAATTTCCACTTAAATCATGACTCAACATGAGCTACAAACTAAATGTTAATATTTATTTTCTTACAGAGATAATTCTGGCAGTTTATCTGTGCTGGTAGCTGTATTCACCCAATCCTCCTCCCTCCAGCATCCAAATCAGCACTCCAGGAATTTAGCCAGCACAGACAGGAGAATTAGAAGTTACATAAGGATTTGTGTGTGAGTATTAGAAAGTTTTATAGAAAATTAAACCACATCATCCTGTCTTTATTTCCGATTGCTAACCTACTCCTGCTTAGCCATCAGTCTATTAATACCCAGATTTATCGTATACTCTAGTCTACATTATAATCTATGCACATATGTATACATAATCTACTCCTTAAATTTGCCTTTATTCCATTTATTTTTCCTTCTCCTGTTTGCTCCCCTTGCATTCTCTCATATGGTTTTGGCCAACATCAATTGGGCAGGATTAAGCTTGTCTCACATTGTGCAATGAGCTGCTGCTGCCCAGGATCAGGCCCAGGTATTGGGTTACTATTTTCTGAAGTGCCTGCAGCTGGAAGGTAAAACAAATAATCCTTGTCCTGTTCTGTACCCATGGCATTTTTCCATTACAAGGTATAGAACTGTGCATATTGGCTTTGCATTTTTTAATAGTTCACCATTGCTGGTTATATCTCAAAACTAGTACTAACTTTTTTCCATGCTTCTGCAACTGAGCCAAATTGCAATGGTGAAACAATACAGTTTACTCATTATTGTGGGTGTAAACCACAGCGTGTCTAAATTAGCAATAACACAGGTAAAAATTTGTTGTAAACCTTCTTTTTTGTGATGTCCGATTTGCCACAAACCATGTAAGAGAAACAGCAAACACACATCATGATGTGGTTTTAAACACAGAAAATGTGGCTATGCATTTCACTCTAAAGCAGATGACTGTCCGATTTATTTCCCTCTAAGTTACATACTTTGTGCAGCCGCATTAAACACTGGGTGGTGCTTAACGTTTTTAAATGAAATTAAAAAAAGACTGGAATAATGGTTTTTGGTAACCCCGCTAAGACCGTCAGTGTGATCATAGATTCCTTGGTCTGGTATAATAAGCTGGTTGTCACCTTCGGCGGGTCATAGTGGACTCCAATCTTAAATTTGACAGTCAGAATAACGCAGTTCCAATCCAATTCAATTGTGTTTGTAAAGCACTTAAATAAATACAAGGGTCAGAGTGCTGTACAGATAAAACCAAAAATATAGATAACATGAACAGAACCAATACAATTAAAACTTATTTCAATAAGAAAATACATGGACATAAAAAACATAAAAAACAACAACATTGGATCAACATAAAAATTAACATCCTACAAAGTATTAAAAGCCAGGCAAAACATTTTGTTTTTAAAAGAGATTTAGATATGGCCTCCGAGGATGCCTGCCATCCCATCTTTTTACCCTTTGCATTTGACAGCTTTGTCCATCACTAGTCTCCACAGGATGCAAAATGTTGTAGCTTGTTTCTTAACTGGCACTTGGAAGTTTAGGCAGATTTTCCCCATTTTAGCTTCCCTTCACTGGCTGACCAATTAAGATTCATTTTAAAATGATTTACTTTTGGTTTTAAATCTCTCCGTGGACTTGCCCTATCCTATCCCTCTAAACTGCCGCAACCTTACACACCTACTTTCTCTCTTAAGTCAGCCGATCTGCTGCTCCTCACTGTATCTTGGACTGAGCATAAACTTAGAGATCAGGCTTTTGCTGTAGCCGCTGGAAATTAGACCGCTTTCTTCTCTATCTCCTCCTCGGAAAACCCATCATGATACCCTGACATTTGAAATGTAGGTTTTAGTCCATTTTACATCAGCTAATTTTTGTGCTTTTATATATTTTTTTGTATATTTATAGTTTACTTGTGTTGTGTTTTAATGTGTTTAGCTTTTCTTTTTAACATATTTACCTGTACAGCACTTTAGCTCAGTGCTTTATAAATAAAGCACACTTTATTTTACAAATAAAGTTTATATTATAAAGTTTGTTATAAAGATTATATATATTAGACATTATAAAGTTGGATTGGAGTGTGGTGGAAAGCTACACCTTGTTTCATATTGTGCCTTCCATGCCCACTAGTGGTGGCAGAATCATGAGGAGAAATGTTTCTTCACAAGAGAAAGAAAAGCTGGTCAGAAGATAAAGCTAAACATAGGAAATACCTGGAGGCGAAATCAAGGATTTGAAAGATTTAAGACTGGGCCGGTGGTTCACCTGCTTTAGATCAAAGTTTGTCCATGTTGTTATGATTTGGGTTTTGTTTCGGTTTAGTTTTGTATTTCTCTTTATTTAACCGGTTCGGTCAGTTCAGTTCCTTAGCCAGTATTCAGTCAGCTGACTTCATCTTTCAGTTACCAGCCACTACTCAATCAGTTCAGTCCACTTCTCAGTCATTATCCGATCAGTTTGTCTGTCACCAGTCACCAACCAGTCAGGTCTGTTCACCTTTGAACCACCAGTCATCAACCAATCAGTTTGCTCCTCCTCTAGCCACCACCCTTCCTCTGATCAGTCTCACCTGTCACCTGTAATTAGTTTGCTACTCTGTTAACCTGTTCACTTCACTATTTATACCTGCCTCATTCCTCTGTTCCATGCCAGATCATTACAAGCCTTTTGGTGAGTCTTATCCAGCGTTCTTGTTTGACGTGTTGATTCTGACCCGATTTTGCCTCTGGATTTTCTGAGCTTGCCTGACCCCTGTCTGTTTATTAATCCTGCCTGTGTATCAGACCTGCTGCCTGACACCTGAGCCTGACTGACCCCCGTTCTGATCGTAAGCCTGCACGTTACCGAACCTAGACTGTCCTCGACTACAAACTCTGCTTTATCCTGTTGATCATACTGCTTGCCTGTCATCCCGGTTCCGACCCAACGCCTGTTATTTAATAAACCATCTTTACACGTCATCTGCTTGTCTGGCTTAATACTTCCGTTTCTGTTCATGACACCATGTATTAAAATGGGCCAGTCAAAGTCACAATGTAAATCCAACTGAGAAAGTGTGGCATGACTGGATGTTTACAGATGCTCTTCATAATCTGACAGAGTTTGAGAACAAGGGATCCTGGTAGACATAGACCCCTAAAGGCTCTTAGCTCTAATTGCAGCAAAATGTACTTCTAAAAATAATTAACCGAGGGAGAATGAATACAATGCATCCTACAGTTTTCAGAGTTTTCTGTAATACTCTGGAACTGAGTACCAGATAATTCAGCCGGACAATGTTTTGCGCTTAAAAGGTTTATTGTAAAAAAATAAAACAAATCACAGGCAGAGTCACAGGTGAAACCCATGCAGGTGATTAGGAACAGCGCAGGTTAAGCTGCTCCCACTAATTAGCAGAGTTGGGGCAGGAAGTGGAAAACAGCCTGCCAGCCCAAAAAACAACAACAGAGGACAGGAAGGAAGCATGACATTTTTCATTGTAAGACATTTAAAATCCGTGTATATTTTTCATTTTACTTCACAATTGAGCTCTTCTCCATGCTGTTCATGTATCGCTTAATCACAGCGCAACATCAGAACAAAAAGATTTCTCTGTGTGAAGGTATTCAAGAAGCTTTGTCATTTTTAGTACTCGAGGGTGCTTTTTTCCCCACACCATCCTATCACAATGCTACCAGCACTGTATGACATCTGTAGTATGGTTTTTCCTAACAATCTTAGAGATTTTCCGTCTCCACCATCAGTTTTTCAAGCGTGTCATCCAGTGCAATAATTTTATTCTGATGGAGCGGCAAGTAAATGCAGAAAAAAAATGATCATAAACACTAAATTAAAAGGCAGTTAATGCATCCTGATCTCTATGTGAAAGGGTCTTGATCATTGCCTTGTATTTATTTGTTTGAAAATTATTTGTTGGTAGGACAGGATTTGTTGCACAATCAACATCAGAAAAGATTGGAGTTATATTACAGCCAATCAGTCACTGCTGCTAAGCATTTCTTCGAAGCAGTACACAGGACTGAGCTATGCTGCTCTGACGCATCTTACACTCCATCATGCATAATACTGAATGCACTCTCGATGTTCTCCATGTACTCCAAAACATTTAATAACCTGCAAAGAATATCCACATTCTGGCCAGCTTTTATTGTAAAGGTATAGTTTTATTCCAGCGAGAAGAAGATCTGGAGCTTATCCAAAATTGGCTCATGCAAGTAGCGAATTAGGAAAATTTTCTCAGTTTTTACCAGGATGTGAGATAAAGTCGTACTGAAAATGACTACTTCAAAAAAATACCTCTACAGTAGATATTTATGTGGAAAGATCACCATTTAACATTCATGTGATCACCTCAGCCATTTCCCTTCTCCATGCATGTGTGCGTGGGCTAAAACATTTCCCAGCGGTTTGAGCTCATTGTATATTGTCTGAAGCGTAAATAATTTTGGTCATTATTTTCTGTAGATTTGCATTGCATTACTTCTCATTTCCATAAATAACTGTTTTTTTTTCATACCCAGTAATACATTCTTTCTATTTAGACACATTTCTGTTTAAGCAGTCCATTTCTGTCATTTCATGGTTGGTGTGGTTTGGCATATTACTGTTGGTCTGAGAATTCAAGAAGCTTCCACTGCAGCTCTTTTCGGACTTTTACTTACAGCTGTCTCCATTACGGTTCGGCTGGCATCACATTGACATTTTGTCACATTACAACCATAAACTTCAGTAAATTTTTATTGGGATTTTTTACAATCATACAAAGTAGCAAGTGGAAGGAAAATAAAGCATGCTTTTCCATTCTTTTTTCCACACATTAAAAGAAGAGTGTGTGTTTGTCTTCAGTTCTCTTGACCTTGATACCCTTAAATAAAATCCAGTTCAGCCAACAGAGCTCAGAAGTTTTACTAATTAGTAAACATAGTCCAGTTGTGTTATTTAATGTGAGTGTAAATCCGCTTTGTCTGTTAAGGCCATAGAGGTTTGTAAGACAATGAACAGCATCATGAAAAGCAACGGACACAGTAGACCGGTCCAAAATAAAGTTGAGAAGAAGGATCGGGTTATAAAACAGTATCCTAATCCTTTAACACCTTCTTAAGCCCTGTTCAATCCAAAAATAGAGCAAGAGTGGTCGTCAACTGAAACTGACAGATAAGGAGAAGAGAAGCCACTAAGATGCCCATGGTAACTCTGGAAGAGTTCTAGTAATTGAAAGCTTGAGTGGGAGGATCTGTTGGCAAAACAACTATTATTCCACATCTCTAGCCTTTATGGAAGAGTGGCTAGAAGAAAGGAATTTTTGAAAGAGAGCCAGGGGAAATCCTTTTTAACAGTTTGCCATAAGATATATAGGGGAGACAGCGAAAATGTGGAGGAAGGAGCTTTGGTGCAATGAGACCAAAATTTGCCTTTTTGGTTTACTTTCAAAAGACTGTGTGAAGAAAAACCTCTGTGCATCCATCACGTACACACATTACAACGTGGTTGATGAAACGCTGTGGCAGTATCATGGTGTGGGAATTCGCTTCACAACAACCTGAGAAGCTGGTCAGTTAGCGCAATACCGGAACAAGATGGATTGAGGCAAATACTGGGGAAAAAATGGAAAAACAATGTTAGAGGCTTAAAACAACTTGAGTCTGCAATAAAGGCTTGAAAGCCGAGAGCTAGAGTGAAAGTTCGGTTTAAAAAAGTGGCCCAGTCATGTCTGGACCTGATAAAATTGAACATCTGTGGTAGGACTTGGATGGAGACTTGATGTTCTCCATTCAGTTTGACTGAAATTGAGCAAAAGATTTCAGTCTCTGGATGTGCAACACTGGTAAAGACACTCACCAAAATGTTTGCAGCTGAAACTGCAATAAAAGTTGGTTCTACTACTTCCTCAGGTGAGCTGAAAACACATACACACCACACCTTTCAGATTTTTATCCTCTTCCTTCCCCTTCCCAATTATTCATCAGTATGTTTTGCCCTTTCACATAGATGTGACAATGTTCAAGGGATATACCAACTGTTACAAGGCACTGTGGCTTTTCGTTTGTAGTTAAACACCCAGCTGATTGGTGGATTAAAGCGTTGGGAAAATGCCCTCTTTTGTGCTGGAGTTATGTTATCCTGACAGAATTTAATTGCCTTGACACCGAAACCTTTTTTATATGAAAAGAATTAAAGAAGCATCTATTGTTTGGTGTCTTGATTTCGCAATTTCTGTCCAAACCTGAAAGGCAGCAGAATGAAGATTTTATTTAATAATGCTTTCCGTATGTTTTCCTATTATTTCCCGTAAAAGAACAATCTAAGTTTGTCATCTTGTGGTTTCATTCATGAAAGTATGGTCAGTTATAAAAGAATAAAATCACCCTCAGGATGCTCTATCTCGTTTAGGAATTGCTGTAGCCGCTGTGTGTACAGAAAAGAGACCTAACGTGTCACACAACAGTGAATGTTAAGCAATGATCCATGCAGCAGACATGAGGTGATCCACATGACATCCTCACCGCCATTGGCGCATGAAGGGTAGCGGATTGCACAAAGCTGCGAGCAGCAGAGCATAAAGAGTGAGTTGCAGGACAGCGAGGAAAAACAAAGACGTGTGAGGTAACTATCTGAGGAGGCCGCATGTCGGTTTGTAATGTGTAGGATCACACATTGTTTGTGTGTGTGTCAAGTCATAGGAAGCTTGTGAGTTTGTGCCAGAAGGAGCATTAATAGACCCTGAGCGGCTGACCCTGCAGCTTGAGGTCACCTAGAGCGATGGGAGCTGTTTGGCTGAGCCTAAATCCCAGACTCACCCTTGACGTTATTTACTGCCGGTTTGTTGAAACACTGCAACACTTTTTGCTCGGATCCCAAAAGGAAAGCCACGGAAAATATGAACTTCACTTGTTTTCAGATTTACTTCTGTGCTTTGCACAGAGTTGTGCTCTCTGGTTGCACTTTTGGCTCAGCTCCATGGAATTTTCCCAGTCAGAGTGGTTTGGAAAAGTATTCCCACCCCTTTGACTTTTTCACATTTTGTCACGTTACAAAACCAAAGCTTCCCTGTACATTCTATGGGATTTCGTGTGGCTGTTCAAAACAAGGTAGAGAAAAATATAGAAGGAAAATTATACCTGGTTTCGTAACTTTGCCCACAAATCAACACTTGAAAAGTTAATATGTATTTAGCCCACTCTACTTTGAGAACAAAAAAATCCCATTGCAAGCAATTTCTTTAAGATATCAACTAATACATGAAAAGACAGTGGTGGAAAAATAACTTTACATGAACCAAAGCACACCACTCCTGTGATTAAACTAGTGGTGACAGCATCATGGTATGGGGAGGCTTTTCATCAGTCAGAGCTGATGGATTGAGCTTAATAAAGAGGTTGGAAATAACCCAACAATGGAGTGGAGATGGACCTTCTAGTAGGAGAATGATCCTACAAAATATAGCCAGAGCTACAATGGAATGGTTCAGATCAAAGCAGATCCATGTGTAAGAATGGTCCAGTCAAAGTTCAGTTCAGTTCAAAAGTAAATCCAATTAAGAATGTGTAGCAAGGCTTGATATTCAGTTGTTTACAGACACTCTCCATCTAATCTGACAGAGCTTAAGCTCTTTTGCAAGAAAGAATGAAAAAGCATTCTAGTCTCTAGATGTACAAAGCTGTTGGCCCGACGCCAAAGGACCTACAGTGGTATTGCTCTGAAACTTGTTTTTTATAAATTTTCGGATTTGAAAACCATGCATCCTTTTCCTTTCACTTCACTATTATGCACTACCTTGCATTAGGCAACTGCATTAACTTGCCATAAAATAAATTCATGTGACAAAATACAAAAAGCACAAGAGGTATGTTTACCTCTGCAAAGCAATGAAACTGTAAAAGTAGACCAGCATCTGTGCCCGCATAAACCTGAGACTGTCACAGTGGGATGGAATGTAGACCAGCATTAATGTTCATCTACCTCTACAGGTTTCCCGCTATGATTAGTCACTTCTCCCGCTGTGGAGAAGGTCAACTGATCCTATTCTGTTCAAGGAAGGTGACCAATCATTTTCTGTTTTCCCCTTCCTTATAAAAACTGCTAACTGGCATCACTGGTTAATGTTTGGAAGACAAAGCCGTACAGGAAATACCACAGTTCTGCTGAAGGCTTAATGGTTTGACCTCCCAGCTGGTGTCTGGGTCACTGGAGCACTGTTATGGGCCGCTGCTTTACTGTGTTTGTACTTCATCTATTAAAACTCAACAACTTGTGCATGTCTCAGGATACCTGATGATGGGTGTGTGAATAGATGAGCAGTTAAGAGAGCCGAGACAATTGTTGTAGAAATTCTGCTCATTCCGATGTCCTTGGACCAATATTTGCAACATTATATTTCATGCCATCCATCTTTCCATTAACTGACCAACTTCTTTGTGCCCGCTCAACAGAAGCATCCCCACAGCGTGATGCTGCCACCAACATGTTTGACCAACAAAGTGGTGTGTTAAAGCTGAAATCAGTGTTAGTTTACTGCCATATGTGCCCCACTACAGTGTACTCTGGTAGCTTTGGACATTTTCTATCCAACTTTTTGGGTGCAGAATTATGTTCTTTACAATATAATGTTCTGTATCTACCATGTATCTAGTCCAAATCTCTGTAGTTCAAATCTATACCCAAAGTTTTCTATATTTGGTCTGCTTTAAATAATTGCAGTTTGGAATGAATACATTGTTGAATTAATGAATAATTAAAAAAATTGTCTCCCAGCAGAAGGTTACTTTGAGGTATTTTTTTTGTTGTTTGTTTTACTTTTTTTCCCCCCAACAGGGGTCAGTTATATTAGTGATGAACAAAATTGTTGGTACCCCTCTGTCAATGAAAGAAAAACACACAATGGTCACTGAAATAACTTGAAACTGACAAAAGTAATAATAAATACAAAATTGACTGAAAAGTCAACCAATGAAAATGAGACATTGCTTTTAAATTGTGGTTGAACAGAATTATAAATAAATAAATGAAATAAGCCTGGACAAATATGATGGCACATGTAATTTAATATTGTTGTTGTGGAAGCTTTTCAGGTTATCACTGCAGTCAAACAATTTCTGTAACTGTCAATGAGATCTCTGCACCTGTCAACAGGTATTCTGGCCCGCTCTTTGTGAGCAAACTGCTCCAGTTGTCTCAGGTTTGAAGGTCCCTTCTCCAGATGGTGTGTTTCAGCTCCAATAGATGTTCAATAGGATTTAGATCAGGCCTCATAGAGGCCACTTCAGAATAGTCGTTCTTGGGTTGTACTAGCTGTGTTTTGGGTCATTATGCTGGTGGAAGACCCGTGACCTACAACTGAGACCAAGTGTTCTGACACAAGGCAGCACATTTCTCTCCAGAAGGCCTTGAAAGTCTTGTGATTTCATTGAACCCTACACAGATCTCGGTCACCCAGTGCCAGATTCAGCAAAGCATCCCCAAATCTTAACTGAGCCCACTTCATGTTTCACAGTAGAGACAGTGTATGTATGCTTTATTTTTGCGTCTGTAAATATGGATCTGATGTGTCTTGCCAAAAAGCTCCAATTTTTTCTCATCTTTCCAAAAGACACTCTCCCATTGTCAGGGTTCTCTGTTTTCCGTGCTCTCTAACACTGCTTTACAGGTGGCTGCAGTTGACGGGTGGGAGTGGCCCACACCTGCGGCTCATTTGGAAACCCTCATCTCTGGCTTAAAAGGAGTGCACAGACAGCTGGAAGACGCCAGAGTGTTACCCCGTCGTGGTATGCCTAGGCCACAGATCTGTCTCCCGAGCTTCGTACCTGTGAGTTTTTGGAAACCCTGTTTTTGGACTAATCCTGTCTCCTGTCTTCTCCAGTTTGTCGTGTTTGGATTTACTCACCTGTGTTGGCTCCGTGTCCTGAGGACCAGTTATCCGAATCCCCGCCGCTCAGATTCCGCTCTGGCATCTCCACTCCACTTGGTGGTACCAAGCCGGGCATGCAAACCCCCTTCCTGGATTCCTCTGGTTTGTCAGTCACACTCCGGTTCTTCCAGGTGCTCCTCCTGCCTGCCGCCGCAGTGGTGCTGTTCGGGCCCCCCGCCTGTATTACATCTGCCAGCCCTCCTGTCACTCAGCCACCACCTCCCATCAGAAAGTTACGATCGCAGAGTTCCTTTTTCACTCATCCCCCTCGGACAGGTCTCCCCGTCCAAACGGTAAGCGGCGCAACTTCTGGAAGATTTCCCCCTGGTTCGATCCTCAGTAATATATCCTCTTTCTTCCCGCAGTCGTTCCGGCTCTGACGTTCCGACCTCGTTTGTTGCACACATCGTGTGCTTTCCCTTTGCTGAGCCTAAAAATAAACATCTTAAAACTGTTCCTGCTTCCGTCTGTGTCTGCATGTGGGCCAAACACTTAAAAACCATGACACCCATAAGCTTTGTTGATTTACAATATGCATTGTGGCAAATTCCAGTCTTGTTTGTTTATGATTTGCTTTCAACAGTGGTGTCTCCCATGAAGTCCACTTTGGCTCAAACAGTGGTGGATGGTGCGATCTGACACTGATGTACCTTCACCTTGGAGGTCACCTTTAATTTATTTAGAGTTTGTTAGGACTCCTTGGTTACCATTCATGTTAACGTTCTTTTCAAATGGTCATCAATTTTCCTTATGCAACCACGTCGAGGGAGGTTGGCTACAGTCCCATGGACCTTAAACTTATGAAATAAATGCAACTTTAATAAAAAAACACAAAACTGCTTGGAGATTGTCTTATAGCCTTTACCTTTAACATGCTTGTCTATATTTACCTTCTAAACTCCTGAGAAAACTCTCTCCTTCACTTCCTGTGATCTATGTTCCGTGTGGTACACACCATGTTGCCAAACAACAAAGTGACATCTTGTAATGCTTTAAACAGACATACTGACTGGTTCCTAGCCTCAGGACTTCTGTAATGCTAATTGGAGGACACACTTCAGTTTAACATGTCCATGTGGTCAATTTATTTTCAATCTTTTCTAGGGGTACCATCATTTTTGTCCAGGTTTGCTTCATCAGTTTGGTTTATAGAATGATTCCGTTGAACCACAATTCAAAAGCAATGTTGGAATTACATTGTTTCATTTGCAGTACAGTTTTACTTATTGTTTTACTTACTTTTGTCAGTTTCAAGTTATACCAGTGACCATTGTGGGATTTTGTTTGATTAACTGAGGGATGCCAACAATCGTGTCCATGACTGTATGCCATAATATTTTATGAAAATCAAGTGTAATACTATTTTCTAGATAATAATGATACACAATTGAGTTAGGTGAATATTTAGCAATGTGATTCATGAAATACAATAAAATAATATGATATTAAACTGATAAGCCGTGATTGAAGTACTTGGTTACAAAGTGATTAGTTTATCGGTAAGACATGGATAAAGGAAATGACAAAAATGGCAAAGCACAGGTATGACATGGGGTTACAAATTAGTGAGGGTACATCGATCCAGAGCCTATACCACACACATTTTGAAAGTAGGCCAAAAAGTTCAATTTCTTTTTTATCTGTTCAAAGCAACTTTTTCTGCAAGCTTGTTTCTTTTTTCCCTACATTGCTGGATTGCAAACTTCAGAATTTTTTATGGCTTTTTGTCTGATTGCTGTTCCATAAAGTCCACATTTATCCTGCCCTGAGCTATGGATCTCTGCAGGCCCTGCAGAGTTTTCATTAGGCCTCTTGGCTGTTTCTGTGATTTATGCTCTCCTTGCCCAGTCTGTTTGTTTAGATGTTCTCTAACAAACATGGTGGCTTCATAGAGCAGCCATTTTCACAATAGGATTGAATTCAACACCGGATCTATTCTCTAATTGACTGCCGAAGCCAATTTGTTACACTGAGTTTATTTAGTAATATCCGAGTAAAGGGGTTTAACACATAAACTTTATGTGTTAAACCCCTTTACTCGGAGAGATCCGGTGTTGAATTCAATCCTATTGTGAAAATGGCTGCTCTATGAAGCCACCATGTTTGTTAGAGAACATCTAAACCGATCACATTTAGATTTCTTAGTGACAACCAGGAATCCTTTTCCTCATACTTTACTATTATGTGCTACTTTACATCGGTCTATCAAATAAGACAAGATAAGATGAGTAAAAAATAAAGCAAAAAGAAAAAGTAACAAGATAATACAATAAGAAAGTTTGTGTTGCAACCTAACAACATATGAAACCATTCAAAGGGTATACATAGTTTTACACTCTTAGGAGCTTTTTGGACCGAATGATTCAAATAGTCAGTGTTAAGTAGTTCTGCAAACAAACATCCCTCTGAAAAACGATCTGGTTGTGAACTAATAATGATTGAAGTTGATAAAATTAGTAAAAAAAGACAATACAGCTGCTTGGAAGCAAAATTTAGATAAATGACAGATGATTCAATGTAGTTACACAATGCTGCATCTTCATTTATTTATCCTTAAGAATAGAGAGCATTGTTAATGTTATATCCTATTTGCCAAGATTGACCCAAATGCTTTGCTTACCCTGAATTTGAATTACCATTCTGAAATGTTGCTCAATACTTGAGTAAATAGTTGTAACTGGAAATGCATTTCTGTTAAGCTTCATTAGAAGTAAGGGAAGACCAGTTCTCTCAGGCCTATACAACCTGCACAGAAGCCAGATTTGAACAAATAATTGCTGATCTCTTTTTTCTTTTTCATTGTTGACCTCTACGGAATTAATATCGTGAATATGTGTCACTCAAGGCTCAAACTGCTGCTGCAGGATGTACACATCAACTGTGAACTTAAACATGAGGCTTTTATTTGATGTAGACTTTTATGTGAGGACTGGTGTGTGGTTACTTAATGATCTTTCACTTTAGAAATGTTCCGAATGCTATCCAACACTTTGCCTTGTTAAAAATCATAAAATTTAGCAACCAGATCATTTTGAGCATTGAGTTTTACCATTCATGTCCTGGTAACGCAGCACAATGGTAAATGCTGAATAAAAAGCTGAAAATGGCCATCAGCTCCCTCCTTCCCACCCTATGTTCTTAACATTGTGAATCCACAAGGAAGCCCAGAATGGTTTCCCTATAAGGGTTCATCTGGAAAATACTACAAACTTTGTAAATAATAATTACATCATTTGACTTGGTCAGTCAACCTCTAAAGTTCATGTTAATGAGGATGAGCTACAGGAAGCCACATGGGACGAATGAGTCACTGTTTTATGAGCAGATGTGGGATACAAACATCACCAGTGGATTCAGTTTTCTCTGCAGATGATAACTGAAAAAACCCTAAAATAGTTCATGTAAAGGTTATCTTCCAAAAGTCAATTGTCCTAGTTAGTTTTCCAACTAACTAGGACAAAACCGGCTTATATAAAAATTACCACAACATTATTTTACTCGAAAAGAAATTTGAATGTGAAATGATTATTTATCTGATAACTGCCTCGTAGCATCCAGATGGGGAGGCGGATGGACATCAGCAATGACCTTACAAAGTAGTTGTTACTGCCCACCAATCTGGGACCAGTTATCACACCATTTTCAGATGCTTTGAAGTTAATCATCTTCAGTGCAAATTATCCGGGTCATGGCAACTACAAACACCCTTAAATCGGAGGCAACTGGACTTTGGCTCAGTTATTCTGAAAACGATTTGACTAAAACTAGGTCTTTCCAAAGGCAGAATACCCAAACCAAAGCTGGACGGTGTTGTGTACGCAGTCCGATATAGTGAGGACTGTTCAGACCCCTGTAACATAAAAAAACAAACAACTACATAACAAGCACAGGTGGAAGAGCAGCTAAAGGTAAGATTCAGCAGTCCAAGCTTGCACTTCAAGAGCAAAGGACACACTTTTGATGACCATGGTGTGCAGATTTTGGATGGATATAGTACCAGGAGCTGTGAGATAACCCAACTTTGTCTGATGGTCAACCAACTTAGCAGAGTCAAGCTGAGAAAACCACAATTCGTCTTTCTTGAAAAGTAAAGTTTAATGCTTTTGTGCCTCACATTGTAGCTCATGTTGTAGTTCTTCATTTCTCCATGCCTACCCCAGATCACCTTCATGGGCAATCGCCATGACTTCACCTCCTGGAAAGTTGTCCACTGTCAATTCTTGCAACTTCTCAGTCTTCAGGGGTTCCCTGCCTACCCACTCTCCAACTCCCTCTCTTCAGTTCCTATCTCGATCTCAAATCTACATCACCTCTGTACAAGTTGGTCACTCTCCTGAAAACAGGCTTACCCTTTAAAGACTAACACAACATCGTTACACTCTGCTTTCCATTTCTGTTGTCCCTCATTCACTGTAAGTCATTCCCTCCTGTCTATCACTTAAATAAGAAAGACAATACTTGATGCTAAAGAAACCAAATTTCACCTTTGATTACATGTTTGATTGTTTCTACTTCTAAAAATAAAACATTTTCTTAGAGAGTGATGGGCAACTGGGGTGGGTTACACTTTTTTGTGACATGACAGTATACCTCAGGCAGGAAGAGAGGAGCACTGCACCACAGCACACTGTACACATCAGGAAAATACTCTCCTTACTGCATTACTTAATATGGCTGGTGATTAAAAGGACTTTGGATTATAGGAACAGTGTTTTGAAAGTTTTTTTTCCTGTTTTGACGATTTCGAAAGCAGAACTTTCGAAAACGTCAGGACTCTTTCATATGGTAGCTGGCTAATGCTATCTCATACGTCTCTGTCAAGTGTGTTGATAAACAAAACAAATGAAAAACAGGTCTAGGAACAGATCCCTGTGGAATGCACATCGCTACACTGTGATAACTGCAAGAAATACCTTCTACCCTAACATGCAAGGTTCTGAGTTAGAATAATAATTTTCAAACCACTTAAACTCCATGTTTGGTCAACATAGTGAAAAGTCTCAAAAACCTTAGAAAGCTTGTAGCTTGTTCCCTAGAGCCACAATAAATTGCTTTATATTTAAGGCTGCTACAGTAGTACTATGTCTGCATGCTCATATTCACGTGATGCATGATTGTATTACTAGTTAAATTATCCTGTAAGCTGTTGTTTGGCTTACTAAAGTTGCATGTACCTTACACACAGACACTAAATGCTGTAAATTCTGCCCTGTTCTTAGCAGTAATGTGCAGTTCAACTTGGGGAACTTTGAATGTGCTGGGTCTTTTCCCAAAGCTGCATTTTCCCACACACTGTCTGACAGGAGCCATAGGATGCCCTGTAAAAAGATGAGTGGTTATTAGCTCCTGTGTGTGCTACAACTTTTGCCCTATTATTAAACACATATTTCCCTGTGTGCACAAATGAGTTTGAGCTAAAGATTAAATAGTTTTTTTGCGTTGAGATTATCCACATTGTTCTGTCTAAAAGAAAAAAAACGTGCAGAAGACATTATAGAATGTTGATATATTTTCACTGACAAAAGATAAGAACATTATCAGTTGTGCAACCACACATACAGGAAGGCCAGTTGGGTCAGCTGGGATCAGTTAGCGCCATCCTGGATGAGTGTCATGCAACTGCTGTTTAACTCTATGCCAGCTGGACTCAGACCAGTATGCAGAGGAGACAGCCTGCCTCCTTAGAGACAGACAGATAAGACCTGAACTGCAAAAAGACAGAGAAAATTGGAAGATTTTTGGAATATGTTGAGCCAGAGAGGGCTAGAAGTAAGTTTTTTTTGTTTTATTTTTTGCAAAGGAGGCTGTGGATTGATGCCAACCAAATTTCATTGGGCAGTTCAACACAAAGGGAAACATACTCATGCTGTGATTTGATAAGGGATTTGTAAGCATCTGAAGTAATAATGCCTTTAAACCTTCACAGTCATTACTGTTTGGTACAATAGCTACCATTTGTTCATAAGAAGAACAGTAAAGTGATCTCAAGCAGACATTGCCTTAGTTGGCAATAGAACTGGGAAATGTAAGATACTATGTGGGGTTAAGACTCCTCTGGGAGTAAACAACACATGTACCTAGAAGCTTTTTACTGTGATGAAAGTCTATGAGGAGCCCATGCATCTTAAATATCTCATCAAAAATATTTACACCCCTTGAGCTTTCTCCACTTGTCACATTGTAATCGCACACTTTTCGTGATACCAGAACAGAGTAGTGACTGTGAAGTGGAAGGAACATGAAACAAGTTTTTGACATTTTCTTGACAAACAAAACTCAGAAATTCTGGCATGCATGTGTTTGTACAACCACCCTTTACTGTAATTACAGCTGTAGGTCTTTTGCCGTTGTTCCAGAAGATTCTGAATTAAATTCTATAGTCTATAGGCCCTACAAACACAGCAATATACTTTGTTCTAAACCATTCTGTTGTGGCTCTGACTGCATGTGCTGGGTAATCTTGCTGAAAGGTGAACCACCACCTCAGTCCCATGTCAAGTCTCTCACAGGTTGTTCTTTGTGATTGCCCTGTATTTAGTTCTGTCCATTCCACACAATCTCTGAACAAACATCACAACATCCTTAAAACATAACACTACAAGCACCATGTTTCACCAGGGGGTGGTGTGTTCAGGGTTAGGTTTATTTTTAGTTTTGTTCATGGTTAGTTTTCCAAAGCCCATGCTACTTCTCTGATTGATGCTATCCTCGTTGTTTTAGGTGAACAGCCATGTGAATGGTAAGATTGTAGTTGTGTCACAGTCGTTCCATTTTCAGATACTAGATTGAAAAGTGCTCTTAGAGATGTTCAAGAGAAGGTTATTGTTTTAAAACCATCGACAACTTCATCCCTGAACTGTATGCTGTGTTTCTTGGTCTTTATGATGCTGTTTAGTCAGTAATGTTTCTAGTAAACTCGTGAGGCCTTCACAGAACACCTGGATGTATGCTGAGCTGAAATTACAGGTCTTTGTGTTTTACTATGATGTCTTGTGGGGGTATAAGGGCACACTCGATTTCAAGGACCTAATATATGCACACTTTTCAGACTTTTATTTGCAAAACCTTTTGAAAAACATGAGTTATTGCCCCCCCGCCTTCGCAATGACACATGACACGCTGCTTGGTGTTGGTCTGTCACATGAAATAATCCACATAACACTCATTGAAGTTTGTGGATCTCAGAATGTTAAAAAGTACAAGTATTGATAATATACATAACTCTTGCAAGGAATTGTACAGTATGAAATTGTGAAAAATTACTTCACCATGTGTGGTTTCACGCCAATATTCTCACACAATACTTCACATTGTGGAGAAGAAGACACTGTTCGGTCTTACCAGCCAGAGCTTATTTCTAATTGAATAGTCTTCTTCCCAAGAAAGGAATTATATTTAGCAAGATACTTCAATGCTAGAAGAATCTGTCTTTTCCTTTCCCTAACTCTAAATATATTATTCAGCTAAACTAGATAAATGTACTGTTTAAACATTATAGATTTCCGCGGCTCTTTTTGCTCTCTGTCTCTTGTCTTCTTTCTTGTGCGTTAACAACACCATTTTAACAAGTCATTTTGTTTAATAATGGTGTAGAAATCTTCAGCTGTTTGCAGCAGCGTTTTCTCACTGTAACAGGATGGTCCATGTCACGAAGGTGCCTTCTGGCTTTAGCTTTCACTAATATTTATTGTCAACAAAATTGTCACATAGTCAAGTTTGTGGGCGACAGAGTTAGGGAGTTTGTCCTGTAACTGACGGGTTGCCGGAACGATACCCCACTCTGACTGTCTCAGTCGCTGTGTCCTTGGGCAAGACACTTCATCCGTACTGCTTGCTGGCGGTGGTGCTGATGTATATATGGCAGCTTCGCTTCTGTCAGTCTGCCCCAGGGCAGCTGTAGCTACTAACATAGCTCACCACTGTCTGGGTGTGAATGTGTGTTTGAATGGGTGAATGACTGTAGTGTAAAGCGCTTTGGGGTCGTCAAACTTAATAAAGCATTATACAGGTACCAGCCATTTAACATAGTCACTTTGTTACATATATAATTTCACTCACAGGTTTTTTTCAGTGACACTGACTGCTGGTATTTTTCCAGCAATGTTTAGTTATGTAACATTAGTAAAATGACACTGTCCCAATCATTTTACCAGCCTTGCTCAAATCACAAATTCATGATGGGGAAATGAAGCACTACATGGCTTGCATAGTATTCTATGCATTTACTTGGATAGTTGGATAGTTAACTTGCTGAGACAGACAGATAAGACCTGAACTGCAAAAAGACAGAGAAAATTGGAAGATTTTTGGAATATGTTGAGCCAAAGAGGGCTAGAAGTAAGTTTTTTTGTTTTATTTTTTGCAAAGGAGGCTGTGGATTGATGCCAACCAAATTTCATTGGGCAGTTTAACACAAAGGGAAACATACTCATGCTGTGATTTGATAAATGATGCAACACTGTCACATGCAACTAATTACTCTCCATCCCTGAGAGGAGAAAACCAAAAAGGAAAATTGGGAGCTGAGCTATTTCTTTTGGTGCTTTTACCTTGTCAAGCGTTATTTTTGTAAAAGTCACATCTTGCTTATGCCAAAAAGGTTTCCATGTGGAAGAGTTTTAGTGTTAATGTTCGCTTGTTTAGATGGGACATTTTAAAGACAAAAGTTTTGTTAAGGACAAAGTTTTTTTATATTTAAAACAAATGCTCATTTTGGCTTTATATTTCAAACGCAATCCAACAAATCTGAAGTCCCAGCCTAGTTTTACTAAATATGCAAACACTTGAGTCACCTTCAGGGGGAAAAACCTTAAACTGGAATATTAGACCATCAGTCAGGTCATTGTATGCCTCAAAGGGGAGGACTTTCACATATTCGGCAAATCCTCCTGCTGTGAAGACTCCAGGGTATTTGTCGAAATCTGCTCTGATGAGCTTTAATGTCAGTCTCTCCTACCAAAACGCAAACATTGTTCAGTATGTCAACTCATCGCATTAACTTACATGTTGAGAAAAATTACAGCTAAAAAGGTCTTAAAAGACATCATCACCTTGCTGAGTGACTTACTCTATCACAACTTCTGAGTTGTAGTGCCCAGCTTCTTTAAACCTGAACAATAATTGACAAAAACCCCTACTGTCATACAAACTTCCATGTGCCGAGCGATGTACTTTTTTTTTTGCTTTATCCCCATTGAGACACGTTGCCGCAGCAATCACACAGAAAGAACTCTTTCTGTAGTATCCAAAGGTTGCATATGAAATGGACAGTCTATGGCTCTTACTCTTGACTTGGATAGATTGATTCTGATGGCTAATCACTACCTTTTGAGTAAACATTTAACTTAAAAGCTTACAATCTGGACATTTCTACATGTTCCAGTAGTAGAAGATTACTCTTACATTACAAGTCAAAGTGATTTGCCTAATTGCAACACGGACTGCTGGTATGATTTTCCAATCTCAGTCACTGAGAATTTTCAAGGTTGGTAATCGCCCAAATCTTCTCAGTATAAATCTGTCCCTGGGCTGTGTTTGAGCCAGACTTCCTTTCTTGTTTGGCTGAATGTTGTACAGGATACTGTCTGTACAACAGCCACGAAATTCTGATGACACACAGGCATACACAACAAAGATATTGTGTTGCTACTAAAAAAAAAGACTTAAGCAAAATAAATAATAAAAATTAAGATTCAAAAAATAATTAAATTGTTAAGACAATTGAACAATGGTGTATGCCAGAAATACTTCTCTGACACATTAAGGTTTCCAGCTGCAACATGTAGGGAATTAAAAAAGGCTTAGTAACTTTCAGGGCAGGGGTTTAGTTCAGCAAACATACGGAGTGAAAGTCATTCCAGGATGGGGACAGATACAACGTTGCACAACAAAAATAGTCACAAAAAAGAGGGAGGAGTAAAAATATACCTTGGAAAGATAACTGGAAAAATGTTTCTCCTCATCTTGGCTCTGATGCTACTGTATAGTTATTTTTCTTTGGAAATTGTCTCAGGGCGTTCAGTAAATAAATACAACTGAGCATTTATCAAGAGAGCTTTACAGAAGTAATTCAGCCTCTGCACAGCCTCTTATGATTTTTGATTAAATGGAACCCAATTATTGGGATTGCTTTTTCAAATATTAGGAATACAGCCATTTCCATGGGACTGTATTAAAAAGAACATTAAAAGGTGCAGTTAAGCAGATTTTAAAGCAAGAAAGAACGAAAGAAAGACAGAAAGATTTATGTTGAAAAAACATGGTGAAACAGGGTGCAGGTGGAATATGAAGAGCAGAGAGAGAATCCTGTTCCAGTCAGCAGTTTAATGTCTGATAATCTTGTTTGATGAATGGGGATGAATGTGATTATAATTTTTGGTTTATTCGAATTGTTCTTTCCATGATTGAATGATTAGATAATATGCAACTTTATTGACTTTAGACACCAAAGTTGGGTGCACAACTTTGAATGAATTTATTAATTCATTCATTTATTTAAGTGAAGTCATCCATCATTAATCACTGCCCTGTTGTGGCATCCATCGATCCATTATCTGAGATTGAGATGCGAGAGTGACAGATCTTGAAGGGAAACCGAAACATCCATCTCCCCATTGAAACAGACCATATATTTTTTTTTATATCATTCCAGTGAGGTCTATATCTGCTCAGGAGTCTCTGCCAAGGAAATCCTCAAAGACGAGCTTCCTCTGGACTAATTTTAAGTGACTCATTTTAAGAAGCTTAAGGAGCTCCTCTCTTTACCCTATCCTTTTAGGGAGAACCCGACCATCCTGCTGCACATGCTTTAGATCAGTGTCCTGCTGCATAAATACACTTGAGGACGTTCTTGTTTAGGACCTCCTGGTATATAGAATTGCAGGTGCCTACGTCCAGCAGTCATTGGGTAAGACGTGGGGTACACCCTAGACAGGTCTCCAGTCTATCACAGTGCTGTTAGTTGTATGCCAAAAGTAACAGAACAAAAAACGGTCAAATAGTTACCACCATCAGTCCACATAGTTTCCCAAAATTCTTGGCAACGCTAAGGATGTTTTTAGCAAATATGAAATGGCAAAGTGTTGTTTTTGGTCAGCAGTGGTTTTGGTCTTAGAAGTCTTGCATGGATATCATTTTTGCCCAGTCTGTTCCTTACCTCACTTGCCACAAGTTGTTCTGGGTTATTTTTACCATAATGCTCTTAATATCCATTGGGCAGATCGGCTTCATTGCTTACCAAAGTCAACTGACATATTTGAACAGATTTTTGAGTGCATTGTACCACATAAAATCAGTCAGTAAGCACAACGGTAAACATATATAAAGGTGCACCCGATTATAAGGCGCACATACAATTTTTGAGAAAATGTAACGTTTTAATTGTGCCTTATTGTCCGAAAAATACCATATATATATGACAGCATTATATATATATTGAGATATATATAAATGTCATCGGCAGTATTAGGTGTGTCCAGCAGGTTTGCGAATATTGACTCAGTGACAGCACTAATGAAACACCACTGATTCATGCAGTACAAGTTGGTGAGTCACTCAGTGCTGAGGGTACTGCTATGTTCAGTAGTAGACTGTGAATCAGGAATCAGCGGCAATACTAGACATGTCCAGTAGGTTTGGGAATCTTGACTCAGTAAAGCACGAATAAAACACATGATTCATGTAGTACAAGAGTGAGTGACTCACCAACTAGTACTATGCTGGAAGTGATGGCGCTGTTTCTGCAAGTCACTGCTATATGAATCAGGATGAGAATAAGCATTATGTGCACACATTTCCAGCATGTGATATAAATAAATAAATAAATAAATGTAATGTGTCAAATGTATGGTTTTTAAATTAGTTTTATTGCACTTAAATGTAAACAAGAAATGTTTAAAGTGGGACATAATAAAAAGCAAAATGAGAAACAAACTAGGATGAATACTGTACATTTTTAAATTAACTTAAATATTAACTTGAATGGCACCACAATAAAATAAATAGACCTTATTTATGTTTAGTGCAAAATGCTAGCTCTGTGTGGCCTACATTAAAAACATAAAGAGAAAATATCAACTTAAAGAAAACAAAATATAAAAAATAAAGTAGCTAAACAAATAAAGGATATTGCCCAGCATACACACATGCATAAATAATATATATAATCTCTCATCAGTGTCTCCCCCGGCTATTCCTAATTCTTCTTCTGTCCCTTTGCCCTCAATTTCATTGCTCTGTTGTGCCTGTTAAGATAATGGGAAATGGGGGCAACAGGTGTGTGTGTGTGTGTGTTTTCATATGGCTTGACTAATGATTGTTAGTTTGGAGAAACAGCATGACAGCGTATCCCCCGCAAGAGGAAACAGTAAAATGAATAACTCAGGGTAATCATTGCTTCATTCAGATTCAGTAGCAAGACATAACACGGAAGTTCTAGTACAGACTGAAATGTGCACTGACTTCCTCGTTAACTGTACTGAGAAATGTACAACTCAGTTAATGAAGTGATTCAGTTCAGTTTGTTCACTCAAATGGGTCATTCTTTTGAATGAGTTATGTTTTGCTGAGGCTTAGTAGCTGGACCAGACAGCAGAACAGAGCCGAGAAGCAGCATGATCAAGTGACAATATTTTAATGAAGAAATTAACATGTACAAAGTCCAAATTAGTGCAGAACAGGGAATACAAAACTGGAGAACACAACAGAAGAACAGGGATGAGTCGCAGAGGAGGATCTGACAAATAGTGAAGAGATGCAGGCGGCTTTAAATAGACGGGAAGGACAAAGGGGAAATCAGAAGCACAGGTGAAGACAATGAATCAATAATTAAAGTGACATGTGCCAACAAAGAAAGTGAATGAGGAAAGATGGCAGGGCAGACAGGGGGGTAACAGAAGCAGAATACCAGGAACTAATAAATAGAACACTAGAAACAATAGCTGAAGGAACGATCCAAATAAGCAACGTCCAACACAAAACTGAGGATTGTGACAACACTAGATTGGGGAGATGAGGGTGGGGACTGTGACTGAATGTGTTCTGGGTCTATCCTGCTTCAGATTGGGCAGCAAGGGAGGTTGGGGGCTGGGTGCCGCTGGAGGCTCTGCTGTTACCAGTAAGTATATGGGGTCTCTGGGTCCATGTGCATGTCTGGACTCTCCTCATCTGCTCCCCCCTTGGGGGTTTGCTCCCTTGCTAGGGTTACCCTGGGCACTGGGGTCCCTAACCATAGTCTTGGTTGATGTTCTAAGTGGAGCCACTTAGGGAGTTAGCCACCAAAGGGGGATATGTGCATTTCTCTTTGCTCCTATCCCCTCCTCCCTAAAAAGGCTATACTATACTGTAATTCTACCCAGCTTTAATGGCCTCATCATGAAACTGGACTTTAATGCAGTTCTGACACATGGGAATTTGGGGGTGGGGGCATTCTGCTGTCTGCAATATGTTGGATTTCTCACACCCTTACTGTAATTACAATTTTAATGGAGTGAAGACATACAGACCTGCATTCACTGCAACACTTTGCACATACAGAGTCCTACTTGCATACACAAGGAAAGGCAGAGAGCTTCTAGGGGTGTTTCATTGCCTTTTTATTGCCCCAGAATCAGTTTCTGCACTGGCATGACAAGGGATAGTGGTGTGGGAATGGGTTTGAGGGCCTTGCAGTTCAATGAATCAGGCTGCTCTGCTGTTGGACATAGTAAGGGTTCATGTTGTGCTTATGACCCATGGTCTCTGGGGGTATATTGCTGTCTGTGGGCCCGGGGGGTTGTCTTAATCTTGGGTTGGTGCCCCTTCCTCCTGTCTCATGGGCAAGGCTTGCACATGGGCCTCACTCCCTCAGTTAATTCCTTCCTCAGTTAATTACTTGGTTCAACTCTGGTTGTTGCGGTGACTTTGTCAGTGATTGGGCGGGGGTACTCAGAGGTGCTCTCCCTCTTTATTTGTGGTATGTCATGCTGCCAGTTGTTCAAGCAGAACCCTGGCTCAGGCTTGACTTGCACTAGGGGGTGTGTTGAAGAGCCATGTTTGGGGATTTCTCTCTTTTCCTATGACTTCAGTCTCTGGGCTATTGTTCATTTGCTTTTTCTTGGGCTCTGTTGTCTGTTGGGTAAATGGCTATGTTGTGACTGTAGCTTTGGTGTTACCGCTTGGAGTAGCTACAACCCTTACTGATCCATGGTGCTTACCTGCCATTAACTTATGGTACTGAAATTTATGGTGCTTTTCAACTTGTCTGCTCCTTTAACCGCTAATTTTATTATGCAAAAACAGAAAATGAAGGCATAACAGTAATTTGCAGTAAGTTTTGCCTCTTTACTCAGTGCTGTTCTAGCGACAGGTGAAGGAAAAATTATATGAAATTAGTGATGTTATAATTGAAAATGTAATGTCTGCCATTCCAACATTAGTGGGGGCTAAACAGTTTCCTTTGGTTGCCTAAAACTCTGCAAGTACAACAGCTGTTGCATCTTGCAGAATTGCATGTTATGCCATTGAACATTTTCATTTTGAGCTTATTGGCTTGTGGGGTTCAGCCTTCATTTATAAGTAGTGTGTAAGATGTCCACAATGTTCTTTACTCTAGTTAACTACTGCAGTGAGTGATAGGAGAGAGTGAGCTATGTGTCTAATGACCACAAACCCTAGAGCTAACCTGCTGGCACAAAAGTGTATGGTTTAATATCTGCAACCAGTAACCCCCTGGCACTACTGACCAGCTGTCGTCATTCTCTTTATGATGCGTGTGCCTCCCTGAATCACAGTAGACAAACAGGCTGACGTTGTCATTAATAAGTCAGTAAAATCCGAACTTTGCTGCCGAAGGGGTGGGACTCAAGGTAGGGGGTTGTTGCCCTATTAAACTTAACGAGTACTCATATCTTTTACTGGCAAATTTTCACCTGCATGGGCTGGAGTTTGAACGCTGTAGCACATCCCTGTTCCAAATACTGCTGCTACTGCTTCTCATTAATAAACGGATGACGCAAGTGTGCATGGTGTATGAAGGTGTGAACAGTCGCTTGTTTTTATGATACCTCAGTCCCTATGGTGTCACTACTTCTGTACAATGATGCAAGTTACCTCCTTTGTGGAGGGGAAAAAATCCTTCTACTCACAGATGAGGTGAATATAAGCACAAGTACATATTCTTAACATATGCTAAAATATGCAATCTCTTGCAAACTTTTCATATCTGTCAATCAATTTCACATTTTGTCACTTTGCAACAACAAGCTTCAATGTATTTGTTGGGGTTTTATGCGATAGATGGACACAGAGTGGTATATAATTGTGAAACGGAAGGAATTGTGGATTTTTCTTTAATCACATATAAGATCTGAAGAGTGTATCATGCATTTGTTTTCAAGAATCAAGAATATTTTATCTGTCACCGCTGTGAAATTTCTCTTTGGCTACTCCGGTTCACATTACAGTTCACATAATGAAGGCAAAAAAGGCTCCCAAACAAACAGGCAATGAACAAGGGTTAAAAAAAAAATTTATGTTCAGGAGAGCCACAGATAACAATCAGTCCCATCAGTCAATACTTTGCATAGCCACCTTTCAATGCAGTTACAACTGCAAATCATTTGGGGTATGTGTCTACAACCTGACATTTTTGCCTAATTCTTTCTTCTCAAATTCCTGAAGCTCAGTGAGATCAGATGAAGAACATCTTTGAACAGTAATGTTCAAGTTTTGACACAGGCTCTTGAATTTATGCATGAATGTCAAGTGTTACATTACACTCTGATCAGAAACCAGGGATTGCAAACTTCAGGGTCCTGCTACTTTTAAATGCATCCATGGTCAAACACACCTGAATCAAATGAATGGATTATACCATCAGCATGCTGGTTAGTAGGGCCAGTGACTCATATGTCCCAAGTGGCATATTTGTGACCTTAATTGCCCTATTAGTTTGATTGTTCTGACAAGAACTCACAAGCCAAGAAGCCTTTTGAATGAGAGGTAAAACAACTTCAAGAAACATAAGAAATCTAGTTTAGTTCCATTCAGGCACTTAGGGTTCTCATGTTCTGTGCTGGCAGTTTTGTTCTACCAAGGGTCTTTTGGCTGTTTGTCTGATTAATGTTGTCCTTGTCTGGCCAGTCAGTTTAGGTGGACAGCCTTGCCATCATAGGCGTCCTGCTGCACCATACAACAACTGTGCAATTGTGTCATTTTTGCATGATGCGATGCGATATGTTCAAAACTGGAGATAGTGTTTGAAAATGTACCTGGCACATCTCGTGAATAGCTTGTGACCCACATGTTGCACATCACTATAAGAAAATGAAGGTTATACAGTTTTTTGTAATACAGGAATCTGTAAATGCATGATCTGTGAAGGGTTCCTTTAAAGTGGATGGAGGGATTGCTGTAAGAGAGGAGGAGGAACTGGTGAAGAGAGCAAATACTTGAATTGGTCTTGAACATCACTGCAGGTTAAGCCCACTCCTCTTGGAGGTGGAGTTTAAGACAGGGAAGGTTTTCAGAGTGCAGGGTGATGGTCTGTGGGATAAGAAAAGTCTTGATAGGTGGTGGACCATTGCAGGGCAGACAGGTTACACTGGGGATCAGAAGGAAGTGGAGCCTTGGGGTTGCCACTCATGACGGTTTGAAACAATGACACTATTTGACTGGGCTGTGAAATTAGAAGGCATCAAAGGCAGGTAATCCAGGAATAAGCTCGAAAAGTAATCTTGGAAAAAGATCAGAGTTGACAAAATGTAGGAATAAGGTGAGGAAATATAGATAATCTCATGAAAGCTAGATGTGCCACATTGGTTTACACTCAATTGTCAAATGATTGGCAACCATTTTCTCTCATGCTAAAGGTGATGAGCTAGAAAGGACTCGTGTACTGAGCCAGTTCGGTTCCACCCTCCCGGAAGACCTGTAGCTCCAAGGGAGAGAGGAAACCTCACAAACACACCCAGATCCCTAACACCAATCCTCATTTAAGGCTTCTCAATAACTTTATTTCCGACCTGTCTGATTTTGTTCTTAATCATCATTTTGATGTTGGTTCACTGATGTTCTCTACCAAACCTCTGAGATTTTCACAGCAGAGGTTAAATTACTCATAAGTACACTCATCCATTCATCCATTTTCTACACCAGCTTATCCTTGCAGGATCGTGGGAGGGAGGAGGCCTACACACTGGACCGGTCGCCAGTCCATCACAGGATACGTAAACTCTATTAATTTGGTGAATTCTGTAGGAGACAGGGTTCACATTTTTTTTTTTCAATGTATAAAAGTCAAAGAGGTTGGGTACATATTCAGAGCACCTTTTACACATTTACAAAGAGAAGTTCTAAAACCCACATACTGTTTTCCTTCCACTTCACAGTTATGCACTCATTTGTGTTGGCCCATGACCAGGAGACATGTTCATGCCAAATCTGAACAGTAAGAACATAAAGAAGGTAAACATTATTTATACATTACTCTTTAAAGGTCATGAACTTCAATGTGGCTTTTGATTAAATATATACATTATATACCAAACTTATCCGGATCAATGTAGCAGGATCTATGGGTGTTAATCAGAAATGTCCTGTGTTCATTTCAGTATGGCTGCTCAAGAGATTCTAAGGACAGAGGTCACAAAGTGTATATGAGAGCAAGAGAAATGCAGCGGTTAGTATTCTGGCTGTTAGATGGTGACACATCTGTTTAATAATGACTTCCCAATTCCCAGACACAGTGGATCAGTGTTTGTGTTGGCTGACTGTAGAGCAAAGGTGAAGACTGACATGTGGCTTTGCCAGTGATGGACGACAGGTTGCACTGACTGAAAAAACATCTGTTGCAAACTGTCAGTAGCATGGCCTTTAATTAAAGGGAGCTGGAAATTTACTGTGGTGCAAAGGTGAAATGTTCTAACACCGCATCAGGGTAAATTTATGCTGTTTCAGAAAAAGTCACTTTTCTGTGCATTCAGTGTTACCTGCGGAGTCATTTTCCCTCAGCAATTATCTGTGGAAAACCCATAAAAAAAAACATCCACCTGAGGATTATTAAGGAATACTCAGCAGTTTAACTGAGGTTTCTGAAACTTTTTATGCCCTTGTGTGAAACAGATCAGATACATATCATTTGGCTGCTGAAAGAGGAGCAGGATAAATTCTTGTCATCATTATGGAAATTATGGTAAAATCTGTGGTTGAAATTTCTTTGGCTAACGACAGCAGTCACCATGACAACCACAAAATGTTTGTATTTAACACAGTTTTTTTATCTTTCTGACTTTGTTGCATTAGAGTTAGCTTTGTATTTTAGTGGAAGTACAGTGCCTTACAAACATATTTGCACTTTTTATTACATTTAGTCACATTACAACCTCAAACGGTGAATAATTCTATTGAAACTTATTGTGAATGGCCAACACAAAGTAGTTCATGATTTAAACAACAAAAGAATTATGGTGTGCATTTCTATTTGGCTCTTTTTACTCTGATATTCCTACATAAACCGATAAACTTCAGAAGTCACCTGATGAATAAAGCGTCCAGCTATTTGAAATTTAATTTCATTATAAATACAGCTGTTCCGTGAAGGCCTCAGAGGTTTGTTAGATAACAGCTAAACTGAAAGGCTGAGAAGGGCTCCTTAGTGCCAGTGAGGGACATCATAAGCTCCCTATGATAAAGAAATTATAATAGGAAGCATACATGCTATTTTTCCTACGTTCTTCGTTACTGACTATTTGGACGGCACTTAAGCGAACGTTGACGCACTTCAGCTATGGCTAAAGAGCGCTTACCAATTAGAACATTTCAGACGCAGCCTCAGTCTGTGACTTTAGGCGCAATGAATGCGGGGAGGTGTAGTTTGTTGGTCTTTTCCAGTGGGATTGCCCAACATCTATAACATAAATTCATAAAAGAACACATTGAAGCTTTTGGTATTAATGTGACAAAATATGAATAAAATAAGGAGGTATGATTACTTTAGCAATACAGTGTATTGGTCTTGATGACGCGACATGTGTATTCATACTATGCATTCTCAGGAGCTCGTATGGGCACCGCACTAAACAAACAAACCAGTCTGAGGGGAAATAAGACAGAGAGTCTGCAGGTAAACCTGATCTTTTGTTTGCAAAAGAAGCCAAACAGACTCTGTGTTAAATATCCACTCTGATCTTATCTGGGAGAAACTGATCTCCGTTGGGTTGGGGTAGGGATTTGCCTTGAGTTAAGTAATCCTACCACACACAGTGAGAAGTTGACATCTGTCAGAGTAGGGAAATATTGCCAGCAACACCAGCATTGTAAATATTTGTGCACTGTATTTCCCAGATTTGTGAAGGTTAATGGAAAGTATTATGGGAAGGAGAATATAAATCTGAAGCAGTTTTGACTAATGATGCATATGTAGTGTTGACTGACAAAATATTACATTCACCAACGTCAGTCATATTCCTTACAGTCAATTAGTGTGTAGCTATTAAAGATAACTGAATTGATTGTGTATTTTCAAGTTTTTTTTTTGTATAAAGACACTTAAAATGGCCAAGCATATAATGACGAATCTTATTAATTCATAATGAATATACATTTCATCAACAAATTACACTTTTGTGTAGATGACATATCTGTGTTTTGTTCGAAATAATTCCAGCATGTTTCCTGATCTTTATGTTGCAGCTACATTGTCTACTAGACTCCAACACACCCTTTTCTTCCATGGGTTGTGGATCCTTTGACATTTTAGTATAGATTTCTGCAGAAAACATGACATACTGTTAAAATCCCCTTACCAAACATAATAAACCATGCTCCCACTGCTAGTGTGACCTTATCAGTATAAAAGGATATTGGAAACGTTAATAATTAAATTATTTTGAGAAAAAGTACATCAACATTGATTTTCCAGTCTGTAATTCGGCTCTCATGGGTTGAGTTTTTTTTTTTTCAAATTAATCTTATTACTTTTTAAACCAAAGCTCTGACCGTGTCGTGGTTTAACTGGTAAGTAGACAAGAGCTTCGGAGGCGCATGATGAGTGGAAGATGATTATTCTAAAAATAAAGAAGGCAGACAAGGAAACAGGAACCAGGAACACGACATGGATGAAGACAGAGGACCTGCCAACTAGAAGTGGCTGAGTTGACAATATATGTAAGTGCCACTCTAACTGAAAAGAGTAAGATCTAATTAACAGAGGTAAAGGAGGACAGAGAACTGACAGGGGAAGATGGAGAACTGAATCTAACAGGGAAGCATGAGAATTGCCAGAACTGAAAGAAAAAAAAAATAAACTAACGAAGAGCTAACAGAAGTACTAAAATAAAAAAACAGAAGCTAACCGAATCTAACAATCCAAAGAATGCATCGTAGGCATGAATACTTAACACAAACTAAACTGAAGAAAGGCAAGCATAAAATAAAGATCCAACTACTGAAATAATAAAGAACATTAGCTAACTACACAGGAACTGAATCTAACAAATACCAGAATATATTATTAACATAAAAACTCAACAGAAAACTAAATGGATAACAAAAACGAGGATCTAGGGAGGAACAGTACAAAATAGCCAGACTGCAGGTAGCTACCATAAATCAAACCCCTGGGGATCCTGACAAACCAAGGAAAACTTAGGACACCCTTTACTCTAAAAGCCTCATTATTAGCTTTGATAACTTCAGTGAGACCCTGCTTACAACCATCTACCAATCTCTCACAAGGGTCAAATACAAGTTTGCTGCACTCCTCCCTTTCAGCTGTGAGATCTGGTCATCTCATTTGTCCCTTTTCCATCGCAGCCATTACCTTGGATTTTGAAAACCCAGCATGCGTTTTGATACAGTTTTACCACAGTGATGTTCCTTGGTCCACACTTTCCAGAAAAAAAAGATCCTGGTCTTCGGGTAGGACTTTCAGATTAACCTGGAATGTTTAAGGGGCAGGGTTGAAGCGGATTGTTCAATCAGAAGCTCAATGGCGGAAGCGACCAGCAAAAACTGTGGTTAAAGTTTGATATACTACACTTTCTGAGACACAAAATAAACCTTCACAATGTTTTTTTAAGTGAATGTGGCTGTGTAAAACTCATCTGATGTCTCAAATAACAATCGCTTAATCTCCAAAGTGCGTTGATGTTCCTTCTGCACTTAAAGCCAACTTGCGTCAGCAGCTGTCAGCTGACAGGAGGTTCAAGGCATTCACCCCATTGATATTGTTCACATTTTGCTGCCTCACAACCTGGAATTAAAATGAATTGTTTGGCAATGTGGATCCTTTCATTTACAGAACATGCCATGCCGAAAACTTTGAAGATATATTATTTATTTATTTTAGAATTTACACAAACGTAAGGGTGGGAAAGGCTGGGGATGCCTTGGTTTCTAATTAGCGCCACCCGTTGGACCGAAGGTGTGATATAGTTTTCTTCATAACGTCATATAAATATAATATATAAATACATTTTCTTTATAGCCTTTCATAGCAGTGGAAACAGAAAGCACACAAATTGCCCAGGATTCCTTTTGCATTGGTAAAAAAAAAATCCAGGTATAAATCTTGGGACCTTCTGTGGAAAAGGGAGATAGAAAGTTCTGGGCAGGATGAAAGACCAGATTTCAATTTCTTAATTCCCAGCCAGTCTTTGGTGGATTCTGGTATGTTTTGAGTCATTGTCAAGTTCTTCTTTAGCTTTTCCTTTTTACGAATGATATAATTTTTTGAAGCACCCTCTACTACACCGTAGAATTCATGGTGGATTCAATTATGCTCAGTTTCTGACGCAGCTAAGTCTTCCAAAACCATGATTGATTCACCTCAATGTTTTGCATATGGTATGATGTTCTTTTGCTGCAATGCCAGATTTGGTTTATCCAAAGCATCTCTGTTCTAGAGTCCAAATGAACAATATATAGAGTCATCTGTCCAAAGAACCTTATTCCTGGTACTAGATTAGCATTAGTAGTTTTTGTCCTGGTAGTATTTTTCAGTTTTGTATCTATTTTCTCTGGCAAACTTCAGCATGGTCTGTGGCTGTTTTCTGTAGAGGCCAAATGCGTCCTACTTGCACACCTCCCATGAAAGTGAAACTTGTGCAGTCTCTGTCTGATTGTATTTGCATGTACTTTCATATTACCTGCACCAAGAAACCGCTCTAGGTCTTGCTGTTTTTGTAGACTTCTTCTAGGATCTTACACTCTGCTGTCAGGACAAACTTTTTTGGACATCGAGACCTGGAAACATTGGGCTGCTTTGAAATTCCTCCTCTTGTAGAGCTGATTAAGGGCTGATTTCAAATTCTTTTGATATCTCTAAAAAAAAGTTAACAAAATTTTTTGACGAATATAGAAAAGTTTAGTTGATACTGTTCATTTATACAACAACTGTGAATGTTTTCTCTGACAATGGCACAATTTGAAAACAAATTCCAGTGTGTCATGATTAAAAAATGCCCCAGTCTCTGTTGTAGTGTAAATGGGAAAATTTGTATTCTTCTTATGGGGGAATCCCTGGCTCATGCACAGTATGACATAAATTAGTAGAAATTAGAGCGGGTACAACATAACAGCTGCCTACAATTTAAATCTGTTTTAATTGTAGGCTGCCTACAATCTGTTTCTGCTGCTGACTGCTGATAACCACGGTTCACAAGCAAGAGTTGAAGCTTACCATAAGAAAACTTGATTCTCTGTCATCACAAACGTTTATTACTTGTGGTGGCTTTTAGGCAGAACATTTTTGTGCGCATGCACATGTTTAGTTTCAAAACTTAGCACCAACTAGTGGTGTGGAGATGGAATAACACCGTTTTTCAATTCTCTGTTGTCATGTAAACAGAGATTGAAATTTGAACGAAGTCATATAAATGTCAGGTATGTGGTTCTGTACAGTGGAGGTATGGTGCTGTTCTTGATTTTCTCCGGCAGTGTGCGACAGGTGGACGCCAGCCCAGGTGTTTTCCATCTACACCAGGAGGAGCATGTAAGGCAGCTGGAGACAGACGGAGGGTGTCAGAGCATTAACTCAACTAGAATGGTACCTGACCAGTTCCTAGCTCCAAGTCTCTTCGTGAATCTCTGTTCCCCTTGACTAATCCCTTGTTCCTCTCTCAGTTGCTAACTCGTTCCAGTCTGGCAACTCCTAGAACTCCTCTGAGAAAATTCATCCACTCCACTGACAGTTCTGAATCTCAAGAGCCACTCCGGTCAACTCCAGCACCTCTGACCTCGCTGCAGTCCTGGACTTCAGTCACCATCAAGCCTGTCCACCCTGCACCGTGGAAGACTCCTCAAGGCATGATTCACACCTCTACTCAGACAACCTGCAGCAACCGCTACCTGCCTCTTTCCCTTTTGTCATTCATTAAGTCAGCCTCTGCCGCACAATCTTGCCAACCTGCTTGTTACTGGTGTTCACTCCTATCCTTTCAGCACAGTCTGCGACCAGGGCTTTCCCAGTCGACCGACCTCTGATTCACTGCCACTTTTGCCCATCAGCTAAAACTCCAATAAATTATTTAATGCTGTCTCAGTGTTTGTTGCTTCTGTGTCAATCATGGAAAGTGTAAACATGACAGTAAACTTTAAATGAATCAGAAAAAAGCAATCCCGTTTTCAATGGAACGTTCTCTTGTACGCAGGGTCTTACTGTATAAGCTGCTACTGTCATTCTGAAGGCTTCAGACAGCTCTTTGGCACATACCATGGTGTGCACTCTCACTTCAAATGTCTTGGGCACACCATTTAAATATCTGAGGTTTAACCAGGGGAAACCTCCTTCAAGGTGCTGCATAATCGTGTTCTCTTTATGTGCACCTGATTTGACATTTCTGTGTAAAGCTTTAGTGGGAATAAAAGTGTATTACCTTTTCCAAAACACAAATATCAAAATGTTTAGATGTGTTATTTGAATCTCTCAGTATTGTAAAAATTGATACTCAATATCCATATGTCCAAATTTTTTTTGAAAAAACAGTCCATCAAAAGCTGAAGTGGTTGGTTTTTCACTTTTAGGGAAAAACAGTTTACATAAGAAACAGAATACCTGTTTAAGACTTCATTTAGTTCTGCAGTGCAAATAAACACCCTCTGAACCACATGTTCTTTTCTCTCTTTCAGCACTCACACCCTCACTTTTCTTTCTGGCACTGGTTTCCACTTCCACACACCACAAGAACCCATGATCCGATCTGAGCAACCCACACACAACAGACTGGCTTCTTTGGCTGTCCAGGACCACTGTGCGTTGGTAAGCAGCGTCTGAGACAATAACTGAAGTGATGCTGAAATTGTCAAAGAAAAACAAAAGATCACATCTGTTTGCATTTCCACTTGGTTTCAAACTCACAAATTACAGAGAAGTGGACCGGTACAAACCACAAGCCCTTATCCAAAGCATTAACTTCCACAAAATACTTCTCTGCGTCTACACTGCGGTAGACCCAAGTACCAAGTCATTCGGTTATGTCTCCTTTGCCTTCATGTTAATGCAACCTATTCAAATAAATGATGTAAGGTTTATATTTGCTGCCATGGCAACAGTTACAACTGAGCCTCCCATGGTATAAAATAAAACTGATACTGGTAATATTTTGCTAAAGAAACCCCAACCTCTTGAAACACTTTTGAAACAGAAGGAAGGATTGGGAAATTCAGTGTTAACGTAAATGTAGAATTTACCTGGGGTTTTTGGATTTCAAAGCAACAATAATGCATTGCAAGAAGGACTATACAAATCCTTAGTAGCATTATCATTTAATTCAATTCAATTCAATTCAATTTTATTTATATAGCGCCAATTCATGAAACATGTCATCTCAAGGCACTTTACAAAGTTAAGTTCAATCATAATATACAGATTGGGTCAGATTATACAGAATGTTCAAAAATGTTCCTATATAAGGAAACCAATTGATTGCATCAAAGTCCCGACAAGCAGCATTCACTCCTGGAGAAGCGTAGAGCTACAGGGAGAGTCGTCTGCATTGTACATGGCTTTGCTGCAATCCCTCATACTGAGCAAGCATGAAGCGACAGTGGGAAGAAAAACTCCCCATTAACGGGAAGGAAAACCTCCGGCAGAACCGGGCTCAGTATGAACGGTCATCTGCCTCGACCGACTGGGGGTTACAGAAGACAGAGCAGAGACACAACAAGAGAGACAAAAAAGCACAGAAGCACACATTGATCCAGTAATCTGTTCTACATTAGATGGTAATAGCGGGTGAGCCGTCTTCTTTGGATGATGTCAAATTTAACAGAACGCCAGACCAGGTGTACCTACTATGAAGATAAATGAGAGAGAACAGAAAGTTAAAGCAGAAATGACAACACGTAATGCATAATTGAAGAACAGTAGAACTCTATAGAGTGAGAAAATTAGATCCTGATGTCCTCCAGTAGCCTAAGCCTATAGCAGTAAAACTATAAAGGTAGCTCAGAGTAACATGAGCCACTCTAGTTATAAGCTTTGTCAAAAAGGAAGGTTTTAAGATTAGTCTTAAAAGTAGACAGGGTGTCTGCTTCACGGACCAAAACTGAGAGTTGGTTCCACAGGAGAGGAGCCTGATAGCTAAAGGATCTGCCTCCCATTCTACTTTTAGAGACTCTAGGAACCACCAGCAGACATGCAGTCTGAGAGCGAAGTGCTCTGTTAGGAACATACGGGGTAATCAGAGCTCTGATATATGATGGAGTTTGATTATTAAGGGCTTTATACGTTAGAAGAACTTTAAATTCTATTCTTGATTTAACAGGAAGCCAATGAAGGGAAGCTAAAATTGGAGAAATATGATCCCGCTTGTTGATTTTCATCAGAACTCTTGCTGCAGCATTTTGGATCAGCTGAAGGCTTTGAACTGCATTTTGTGGACTTCCTGATAGTAAAGAATTACAATAGTCCAGCCTTGAAGTAACAAATGCATGCATAGTTTTTCAGCATCACTCCTGGACAGAATGCTTCTAATTTTGGCAATATTCCGGAGGTGAAAAAAGGAAACTCTGGAAACCTGTTTAATATGGGATTTAAATGACATGTCTTGGTCAAAAATAACACCAAGGTTTTTTACTTTATTACCAGAGGCCAAGTTAATGCCATCCAGATTAAGTGATTGGTTAAGAAGTTTATTTTTTGAGGACTCTGGCCCAAAGATTACAACTTCGGTCTTGTCAGAATTTAGATGCAGGAAATTTAAAGTCATCCAGCTTTTGATGTCATCAAGACATGACTGCAGTCGAAGTAATTGATTGGATTCATCAGGATTTATGGATAAATATAGCTGAGTGTCATCAGCATAACAGTGGAAATTAATCCCATGCTGTCTGATAATTTTGCCAATCGGAAGCATATATATATATATATATATATATATATATATATATATATATATATATATATACAGGGGTTGGACAATGAAACTGAAACACCTCTCATTTTAGTGTGGGAGGTTTCATGGCTAAATTGGACCCGCCTGGTGGCCAATCTTCATTAATTGCACATTGAACCAATAAGAGCAGAGTGTGAAGGTCCAATTAGCAGGGTAAGAGCACAGTTTTGCTCAAAATATTGCAATGCACACAACATTATGGGTGACATACCAGAGTTCAAAAGAGGACAAATTGTTGGTGCACGTCTTGCTGATGCATCTGTGACCAAGACAGCAAGTTTTTGTGATGTATCAAGAGCCACGGCATCCAGGGTAATGTCAGCATACCACCAAGAAGGACGAACCACATCCAACAGGGTTAACTCTGGACGCAAGAGGAAGCTGTCTGAAAGGGATGTTCGGGTGCTAACCCGGATTATATCCAAAAAACATAAAACCACGGCTCCCCAAATCACGGCAGAATTAAATGTGCACCTCAACTCTCCTGTTTCCACCATAACTGTCCGTCGGGAGCTCCACAGGTTCAATATACACGGCCGGGCTGCTATAGCCAAACCTTTGGTCACTCGTGCCAATGCCAAACGTCGGTTACAATGGTGCAAGGAGCACAAATCTTGGGCTGTGTACAATTTGAAACATGTATTGTTCTCTGATGAGTCCACCTTTACTGTTTTCCCCACATCCGGGAGAGTTACGGTGTGGAGAAGCCCCAAAGAAGCGTACCACCCAGACTGTTGCATGCCCAGAGTGAAGCATGGGGGTGAATCAGTGATGGTTTGGGCTGCCATATCATGGCATTCCCTTGGCCCCATGCTTGTGCTAGATGGGCGCGTCACTGCCAAGGACTACTGAACTATTCTGGAGGACCATGTGCATCCAATGGTTCAAACATTGTATCCTGAAGGAGGTGCCGTGTATCAGGATGACAATGCACCAATACACACAGCAAGACTGGTGAAAGATTGGTTTGATGACCATGAAAGTGAAGTTGAACATCTCCTATGGCCTGCACAATATGCAATATTATTGAGCCACTTTGGGGTGTTTTGGAGGAGCGAATCAGGAAACATTTTCCTCCACCAGCATCACGTCGTGACCTGGCCACTATCCTGCAAGAAGAATGGCTTAAAATCCCTCTGACCACTGTGCAGGACTTGTATATGTAATTCCCAAGACGAATTGACGCTGTATTGGCTGCAAAAGGAGGCCCTACACCATACTAATAAATGATTGTGGGCTAAAACCAGGTGTTTCAGTTTTTTTGTCCAACCCCTGTATATATATATATATATATATATATATATATATATATATATATATATATATATATATATATATACATATAGTAAAGAGAATTGGTCCAAGGACTGAACCCTGTGGTACTCCACAGGTGATCCTAGAGTTTGAAGAAGATTTATTATTAACATCAACAAACTGGAGTCTGTCCGACAGATAAGATTTAAACCTGCCTAATGCTTTCCCCTTAATCCCTACAGTATGTTCAAGTCTTTGTAGGAGAATATTGTGATCAACTGTATCAAATGCAGCACTGAGATCTAGCAGGACAAGTATAGACACAAGTCCATTATCTGAGGCCATGAGAATATCATTAGTGACCTTCACCAGAGCTGTTTCAGTGCTATGATGAGCTCTGAAACCTGACTGAAACTCCTCAAGTAGGTCACTGCTTTGTAAATGTTCACAAAGTTGATTAGCAACTACTTTCTCAAGAATTTTAGATAAGAAAAGAAGATTAGATATAGGTCTGTAGTTTACTAGCTCATCTTGATCAAGAGAAGGTTTCTTAAGTAAAGGTTTAATAACACCTACTTTAAAAACCTGTGGTACATATCCATTTACTAAGGATAGATTAATCATGTCTAAAATAGGACCACTGATCAAAGGGAATACCTCCTTAAACAACTTGGTTGGGATTGGGTCTAACATACAGGTAGAAGGTTTAGATGAAGCTAAGATTTTAGATAGCTCAGAAAGCTCTACTTCTTCTAAACAGTTCAGACACTGTGCAGGTTCTAAAGATTCCTCCAATGCTGCCTTACTTACTGGGGATGAGGTAATCATGTTTGGGAGGATGCCAATTATTTTATTTTTAATGGCATCAATTTTATTTATGAAGAATCCCATAAAATCATTACTGCTAAGAGCTAAGGGAATGGATGGATCAACAGAGCTGCAGCTCTGTTGATCCATCCATTCCCTTATCCATCCTTTGGAGGCATAAGTTTGGCAACTGTACTAAAGAGAAATCTAGGATTATTTTTATTCTCTTCAATTAATGATGAAAAATATGCTGCTCTAACTCTGCGAAGGGTCTTTTTATACAACAATAGACTGTCCCTCCAGATTAAGTAGGATTCCTCTTGATGTGTAGAGCGCCATTTTCTCTCCAATTTCCTAACATTGTGCTTCAAGGAACGCAGCTCTGAATTAAACCAGGGAGCCAGCTTCCTGTGAATTATCACCTTCTTTTTCAAGGGAGCTACATTGTCTAATGCAGAACGCAATGAGGAAGTCACACTGTTAGCAAAGGTATCGATTTGTGAATGGGAAGAAACAGTATTGCTGCCATCTACAGGGCATTTCTGCAATACTGGGGATATTAAAAGGGGGACAGACTCTAAGTTTTGATACAGCATTATCCGATAAAGATGTACTATAATGGAACCCTCTTTTGGGGGTGGAGAACTCAGTCAGATTAAACTCAAATGTTATTAAAAAATGATCAGATAGGGCAGGGTTGTGAGAGAATACTGTTAATTCTTCACAATCAATGCCATATGTCAGCACAAGGTCCAAAGTATGGAGCCGAGAGTGAGTCGGTTTATGCACATTTTGAGCAAAACCAATTGAATCTAGGATAGTTTTAAAGGCTACACTAAGGTTATCACATTCAGTGTCAACATGGATGTTAAAATCACCCACTATAATAACCTTGTCAGTATTTAACACCAAATCAGATAAGAAGTCTGACAGCTGATCCAAAAACTGAGTGTAAGGGCCTGGTGGACGATACAAAACAATAAACAGAAGAGGTTTTATTGCTTTGCATTTTGGATGAGGGAAACTGAGGGTTAAATGTTCAAAAGAACTGTAAATATTAATTGGCCTGGGACTAATTAATAGATCAGACTGAAAGATGGTTGCCACTCCTCCTCCTCTTCCCACAGATCTGGGAATGTGGAAATTTGAATAATTTACCTACAGTTTGTTTGAGGGTAATGCTTAGCTTGACTTAAGTCAGTTAAGTTTTAAGTAATTTTAGCATTTTTTTAAACAATTGAAGAAGTAATAGTTGAAACAATTTCCCTAAAAGCATCTCTTAATTTCTAAACGAGGTTCAAAGGTTGAGAGTGATCAAAAGGGCATACATCTTTAGTGAGTTTGGTCAAAAAAATATTTTCAACTTACTTTTCTGGGCAAAAATGTCAAGGACTGACAAATCCTAATAATTAGCTATAAAAATACAAATTAACTTCTGGTACTTGGAGGGAACATTGTTTGTAAGCATTGTAAAGTTGGAGTTTTGCAGAATGGGGCTTTTGGCTAAGTGATACTTTTTACCACAGTTGAAACTGGCAATAATTCATAAATTGTGTTCTATTCACCTCTCTTATCGAAAGTATTGTACCAAAACCTGTAATTTGTACATAAACCCCACAGTTACAACAACATTAAGGTCGACTAAGATTTGGATCATTTTGATGGGACCTGTTCAGTCAGAAGTCCTACTTTATTGTTGTAATACACTTAAAATATGCTTAGTGCTTACAAACCCTGATTGAAGTAAAACACTTTATTACTTTTGCTAGGTGATGCTTTGTAGTGGTAAATGAGGACACCACAGGTCTGACTTTGTGAGATTACATCCATGCTAACTTGCTGTTACTGTTCTTCTGATCACAAGACAATTCTAATACGGTAACTCTTTTTAAAAAACAAACAAGCAAACAAAAACAGTGCTGATAGTTTTTAACATGTTGTAAACTAGCATTTGAGAGTAAGTGCTGTTTATTTTTCCAGTGATTGAACCTATAAAGTCAGATTGGGTTGCAACGTAGCGATGAATTCAGCTCATCAAACAAATCAGCATGCCTGTTGGTGTTTTTGGTTTTCTCACCCCTAAGGAAGGACAAACAGACTTTCCCTCAGCAATAAATACCTTCACATTTTTTACATAAAATATGTCAAATATTTACCACATTCTAAGCACTCCTAAGTTTTAATGGAAATTTTGCATATTAGAAATGTCTCATTTGACATCAAAGTGGTGGTTTTACTCTTCACCATTGACACAACAGGTTCCACGCTTCTAGTGGAGCTGATAACGATTGCAAGGTCCCACTGAGTGCTTCCACCACTCTTACATGACTTATTTTAGTGGCGATAAGTTTATGCAGGACTTCACCACTGTTGTGTGAAATACGTCTGCTGTTGCTATAGCTCAGTTATTGTTGATGGCCATACATAACGTGTAGGTCCACGTGACATCATGCTTTTGAACACCCTGTTTCGGCTCAGCAGTTTCAGTCAATTCACTTGTTCTCCACACTGCACTGTGCCAGCACTCTGGTTAGCTGCAGAGTGCTCTCGAGAGGCATGGCTTTTGGACTTGAGTGGCCTTACTTCTATTTAATGAGCCCTGTCTTTAAGAAGAGAGAGAGAGAGAGACAGACAGACAGACAGACAGACAGACAGACAGAGACAGAGAGACAGACAGAGACAGAAACAGAGAGACAAGCAGTGTAAGAGAACTATGTTCTTTGCTCTATTCCACCTGAACAGCTGCTTCTGTGGTTTTCTTCACTGACAGTACTGTGGTTTTTGAGAGTCATGCCCTTTAGACGATCTAGCTCTGCTCTAAAGTCTGGTGGCAGCTCATCTGAAACTGAGAAGCAAAAACAGTGATTGAGAGAGGGGGAGATTCAGATACACACCAGCAAAAAGAGACATGTACACTCATTAAATGATTGATAGAATATAAACCAAACACAAAAGAACTCTTATTTGGTTAGTAACTAGAGGTTCTTGGTTCACTAAACAGCTCTTACACAAATTTAATCATTTGTAATTAAGAAATATAGCAAAATGAACTTTATGTAATGTTTCTCTCCCTAAAGTGGAAGGAAAGCACTTTGAAATATGGCTCCTCAAGTGCTAAATGGTACCAGGCTTCGCCACGGTAACCAAAACACCATGCAACATTTGCACTACAGCTTAGCATAGGATGATGGCCAGGCACATGTCGGGCAGCCATATGGAGAAATAATCATTATATGAAAAGCAAAGAGAATTGGAAAAGAAAAGAGAAGTATGAAGCACTGTCCCTACTGCCAATGTTCTATCTCTGCTTTAAACCCTGACAGCATAGACAACTTTGAATACAATATAATACCAAATAAAATAACTTTTTATTATAAAAATAAGTGTTGACACTCCGGGATCCTGACTTCCTGTTTGCGGTAAGGCGTATTGTGTCACTTCCTGTTGTTGCTGTGTGAACGACGGATTTTTGCTCCAGGCTCTCTCGCTTTTTATCTTTAAACCTCTTTGCTGTAACATCTGTTTCCAAACATAAGCACTTTTAAAACATTTTCTGTGGCTGCTCATCACGTTTGGGAACTCCTCGTGTTTCACACGGTTTGTTCTTTAACAACAAGAACAAACAGGGCGCTAGCCTAGCTTTAGCCTAGCGTTAGCCAAGCCTTAGCCTCATAATGGCTTCTCCGTCTCTGACTAAGTCTCCTATCTGCTGCTCTCTGTGTCAGATGTTCAGTTATTCCTCTGCCTCCTTTAGTGATAATGGTACATGTAATAAATGTAGTGTTTTTGTAGCTTTGGAGGCGAGGGTGTCAGAACTGGAGACCCGGCTCCGTGCTGTTGAAAAACCAGCTGATAGCCGCTCCTTTGCTAGCGTGGAGCCACAAAGAGTAACTTCACATAGCGAACCAACAACCGCACTCGAACAACCGGTTAAGCAGGCCGGCTGGGTGACGGTTCGTAGTAAGCATAGCTCTAGATTTCAGCCCCCAGATCACCACCAACCCGTCTGCGTTTCTAACAAATTTTCCCCTCTGAGCTAACCCTAACCCTACAGGAAGGGGGGTGGAAGAGGGGGAGAGACATGCGGCAAAGGACCGCGAGTCAGAGTCGAACCTGGGACGACTGCGTCGAGGACTAAGGCCTTCATACATGGGTCGCACTGCCTGCTGCGCCACCAGCGCGCCCAAACCTCATCTTTTGATCTAAAGAAATTCCAAAATAGATGAGAAATGAGGTAACTGACATCTCCAAAAATAAAATTTCTAAGATGTTGGGACTCTTGCAAACCACCGTGAGAACCATTTTCCACAAATAGAGATAACATGGAACAGTGGGGAACCTTCTAAGGAGAAGCGGGCCAATCAAAATTATTTCAGAAGCGCAACAGACCTTGTGCTGACATATTGCGTTGATTGTGAAGAATTAACAGTATTTCCTCACAACCCTGTCCTATCAGATCATTTTTTAATAACATTTGAGTTTAATCTAACTGAGGTCTCCACCCCCAAAAGAGGGTTCCATTATAGTAGATCTCTATCGGACAATGCTTTATCAAACTTTAAAGAGTCTGTCCCCCTTTTAATATCGTCAGTATTGCAGAAATGCCCTGCAGATAGCAGCAATGTCGTTTCTTCCCATTCACAAATAGATGTCTTTGTTAACGGTATGACTTCGTCATTGCGTTCTGCATTGGACAATGTAGCTCCCTTGAAAAAGAAGGTGATTATTCACAGGAAGCTGGCTCCCTGGTTTAATTCAGAGCTGCGTTCCTTGAAGCACAATGTTAGGAAATTGGAGAGAAAATGGCGCTCTACACACCAAGAGGAATCCTACCTAATCTGGAGGGACAGTCTATTGTTGTATAACAAGACCCTTCACAGAGTTAGAGCAGCATATTATTCATCATTAATTGAGGAGAACAAAAATAATCCTATATTTCTCTTCAGTACAGTTGCCAAACTTACACAGAGTCATAGCTCCGTTGATCCATCCATTCCCTTAGCTCTTAGCAGTAATGATTTTATGGGATTCTTCATAAATAAAATTGATTCCATTAAAAATAAAATAATTGGCATCCTCCCAAACATGATTACCTCGTCCTCAGTAAGTAAGGCAGCGTTGGAGGAATCTTTAGAACCTGCGCTGTGTCTGAACTGTCTAGAAGCAGTAGAGCTTTCTGAGCTATCTAAAATTTTAGCTTCATCTAAACCTTCTACCTGTATGTTAGACCCAATCCCAACCAAATTGTTTAAGGAGGTATTCCATTTGATCAGTGGTCCTATTTTAGACATGATTAATCTATCCTTAGTAAATGGATATGTACCACAGGCTTTTAAAGTAGCTGTTATTAAACTTTTACTTAAGAAACCATCTCTTGATCAAGATGAGTTAGCAAATTACAGACCTATATCTAATCTTCTTTTCTTATCTAAAATTCTCGAGAAAGTAGTTGCTAATCAACTCTGTGAACATTTACAAAGTAATGACCTACGTGAGGAGTTTCAGTCCGGCTTCAGAGCTCATCATAGCACTGAAACGGCTCTGGTGAAGGCCACCAATGATATTCTCATGGCCTCAGATAATGGACTTGTGTCTATACTTGTCCTGCTAGATCTCAGTGCTGCATTTGACACAGTTGATCACAATATTCTCCTATAAAGACTTGAGCATACTGTAGGGATTAAGGGGAAAGCATTAGGCTGGTTTAAATCTTATCTGTCGGACAGATTCCAGTTTGTTCATGTTAATAATTAATCTTCTTCAAGCTCTAGGGTCACTTGTGGACCAATTCTCTTTACTATATATATGCTTCGATTGCCATAATTATCAGACAGCATGGGATTAATTTCCACTGTTATGCTGATGACACTGAGCTATATTTATCCATAAATCCTGATGAATCCAATCAATTACTTCGACTGCAGTCATGTCTTGATGACATCAAAAGCTGGATGACTTTAAATTTCCTGCACTTAAATTCTGACAAGTGTTAAGATGGGGTTTTACCGGCCTGCTGTTACATGTCTATTACAAACCCATCTTTCCCAGTTCCGGATTTGGCTATAAATGGGGAAGTATTGATCAGAGGTGAAACGGTTTAAATACATATTTAATTCATAGAAATTAAATATGGAGACAGAGTACATACCATTTACAAGATGTTGTTCTCACCGCGGTGGATAAGTCTGTCTGTCTGTCTGAAGCAAGTTTTACCAAGACATTCCTTTTATCAACTTTTAAACTCCTCCTGCATGGCTCAGTGGGAGGATGACTGACCCCCTCTCCTGCTGACCACCCCCTCGGGGCAATAAAACGCCCTGTTATTCTACCCAGCAACAGAGAAGGGAGACACCCCCACTAAGATATATTTTTTAATTCTCAACAACTCCCTCTGTTTTGATTAACAAATCAAACCAATAACTAGGCTAAACTAAGTCTATGTCTTGAAACCCTTAAACAAAATGTAAATAGTAAGATGTAATATTGTAACCCACTGTCCCCTCTGTTGGCGACTTATGAAATCAAATGAAGTTTAAATGTTCCCCTTAAATGTAAAATAACCCAAGTATAAGCTAAAAAGCTACTAAACCTATCCGAATCTCTAACCTACTAGAATTAAGAAAAGTAAGCACCTTTATCCGAGAGGTGCAAGGCTAAGATAAATGTGCAACTACCAAAAACTATTATATGATCTAAATATGACTTTAAGAGTCCTAACCTAGATTAACAAAATGCTTCTTAGAAATAAAGATAACCCATGAAAGCACTACACTCAGATCAAACCACAGAATAAAAAACAGATTTTCATGCAATGCAAAACCAAGATTCTAACGATACTAATATTGAATACCTTATGAATATGGAACTTATAAGACATATGCAGTGGTTACAAAACTCTCATTTTCTTTTTTCTCTTTTACAAAATGCATTCAATTGTTGTAATGATGTCTTGCATCTCGGAGATGTCTTCTTCTCGCCTTTATAGAAGATGGTGTAAAGAGTCAGTGTTCCGACCGCGGTCTCCACACAACTGTATGTTAATCTTTATTAAAAATAAAAAAAAAAACGAAAACAAAATAAAATTCCAGCTGCCCCTCCGTGGGTGGCTATCGGCGCCTCGAGCTGCCCCGTTGCCGGATGGCACGGGTGGGTGGCAGTTGAAAACCCTTCCAGTCAGCCAGTCTGACCCGAAAGCTGGTCCGGTGTTGTTCCCCTTGGATCCTCTATGTGGCTTGTACACATGACTCTGGAATCAGATGGGCCCCTGACCTCTGGCCCACCACATCTGCTTGTCGATAACCTTAGCGTGCACTCCGTCGAAGTCGGGGGTTGGTGTACTCCCTTCACATTTCTGAACTCTCCTAATTTTATGTCTCCAATACAACCTGAAACTTACACGACAATCTTTTAGATATCAAATGTCGTGTGCTACCTGTAATTCCGGAGGTTGACTTCTGTCCCGAAAAGCTCCTTTCAGTCATATGTAATCATATCCTGTAATGAAATTAACTGAACACTCCCACAAGAAACACACTTCACATCTTCCATTGTTCCATCTCCATCCTATTTTAGAAATGTAATAGTTAATGAGACATTTTATCGCAATTTCACTTTCCCCGTCCTTACGCTGTCCTGTAAGAAAATGCAACGACCACACAAATACGTTAATCTCTGGTGAAGATTCCCCTGTCTGTAAAATCAAAAATTAGTTAATGCAGTTGTGAAATCAAAGTATAGTAACGAGACGCATGTAGGGCCCGTTTGTGTTGGACCAACCTTTTGTCTAAGTTTCCTTGAGACAGTGAGTCTGCTGCCTAACCTTTGACCCTTAAATGTGATCTAGCTTGGTTCCTGGCTTGTTTCCTGGAAGTTAACTAAAACAATGAAAAGCCTCATGTAAGCATTTTTAACAGCGTTATCTGGTCACAAGCTTGTCATATGGCCTCGGTGCATCCTGTGATGTACACATGCCCACTGAAGTGTGAAACCAACCTTTGTTCTACATACATCCTCATCTGTTTAGGTCACTGGGTTAAAGTTAACCTCTATATTACTTTAAGCTACACTATTATATATAAGTGATTATATTTCCATAACACTGTTATCCTGTAAGAATGTCAGAATGTTCTCTGAATTAAAGATTAAAGATTACCATTCAGCACTCACTCCACACAAAACCTTTCAGCAGTCACCACACCTCACTTCTGTACCATTTACTCAGATGTCTATGCTGTAAAAAAATTCCTATATTTTTTTTTTTTTTTATCATTTTATCCAGTTGTTACAAATCCTGATCCAGTTTACTGCAACAGATATACGTGGCTTTGAATCCTTAACAAACCTTCCTGACACACCAATGGTTTTAAAGTAAACTAAATATGCATTAAATTACCCTCTGTTTATCTCTGTTTTATCCAGTTTTTTGTAGTTTATGTAGTTTTTCTGTTTAATTTAACATTCACTTTTTTGGCCTGCTTAAACTTTTTAAGCCTTTATCCAAGAACCCCCTCATATAATCTATCTATAACAGATACGTGGTGTCTGACACTCCGCTCATTAAATCTAATTTATAGTTCTGTTTTGGGAGTCACTTAACAAACATTCCAGAGAGCCATGGGTAAGGTCTTTTGTGGGGGGTTTCTCTTTGTTTAAACAACCGTTATCTGATTTACAACGCAGTTACATACCTCCGTGGTGTCCTGCACAAGAATCCTTCCTCCGAAGTACTTGTGCCAAGGGTTGATATAAAGTTTAAGATCTGAATAGCTTTACAATATAGTGTTATCATATAAATGTTTATGTCATATCCCTCTGCTTGGAACAAAATTAATTTTGTTACAAAACATTAACAAAGAATAGTATTAGTCACCACAGGGAATCAATTAACTGCAAATAATTATCTGACTTGAAGCATGAAAAACACTGCCTTATATCCTGGATTCAGATCAAAACATAATGCAATTTCATAATCCCACAGATCTACAAGAAGTCCTCCAAAAAGATCAGTGTACCCATTGAAATTATGATTATTCTAATGTGCTCACAGCAAGTTGATGGTATGAAAATGCTGAACGTTCCAAGGTACTTACATACTGATAAAATATTGGGTTTTACCTGAATAAAACACCTGGTAACGGCAAAGTCTGGTGAAAATCTGATAAGTTTTAGCATGCAACAGTTATATTGTACAATAGAAAAATCTCAATACTTGAGAGCTATTTAAGAAAGAACCTAACAGATCCGTTTAACCTATGTTGTTTAAAAACAGAATGTCCCAAGCAGGACACATCTGTGCTTACCGAGAGGCCCATGTAATAAACCTGTCCCCTCAGGACGTCGCAACCCCCCTTGTGAAAATTTATGACATGCAGTTGTTATCTAGAACTCACAGAAACCTAAGTAGAAGTGGAGCACGTGAATGTATTCCCGCCCCTGTGGATTGTCTGCCCATAGAAGATATGGAAACATACACCTGCTGCTATTTAATTATGAGCAATATGGTCCTGGACATAATAGAATTAAAACTCATGTTTAAAAGGAACATATCAGTTATATAGTAAAAAATTTAAGAGACAGTAGTATATTTTTCAAAACCGCAAACCTGTAGTGTTCGTATCTGCCCAATCGGCTGCCTTAAGAAATGTATGACCCAACTCCAGTTTCATTTGCCTAGGAGCTCAAACATGGAGACACAGAAAAAATATTAGAAATCACATTCGATAAAATGTGGTCAGAAGAATATTGCTAGAAATAACAGTCTGAATTACCTTAACAAAAAAAATGTTTGATACCAGGCTGCGGCACCTGAGATGGACTCGAATTGTCATGTGACAAATCAGGCAAACACGAGATGGAGGTGAGACTTCATATTCAAAGGCTTCCATGCATGGAACTGTACATCTCTTCCCCCAGTGTGGCAGTAGGTCGCTGCAACGTCTCTGCAAGCACCTCAGTGAAAAAGTCTCAGTCCACAACTCAGTGTTTGATGAAACAGGTGGCTCCAATGTGCGCAAGAATTCATACAGTCACTTCCCCTGACAGCTTGGAATCTGCGCTGTTGATGAGCGCTGGCCACTTCTCAAGGGTGAGGGAACATTGTTCATGGGTGCGTTATCCCTTTGCTGGGGTACTGACCTTCCGGATGGGAGCTCATGCCAGGATTTCATGCCAGGATTTAGTGATGCGAAACAGTTCCTGGCCCAGTGCCCAGAGAGACCACATTTAAAGCAGATGTCTGTAGATGGTCGAAAAGTTCTGACATGTCCGCCCCGTCTACTCGGTCTCCTGGTCCTGTCTCCATGTCTGCACTGATTGCCACAATGAGATCCGCGTCCATACACAGGAACAGCAAATCTGGAATCAAATACAGAACAGAAAAGCGGAGGAGGTGGCCCCCCTCCATGAATGAAGTTAGACTGTGGTGGAACCGTCAGGGTCTGAGTACCACATGATACACCCGCAGAGACAGTTCTTTGTGTCATCTCCTGCTTTCTCTTGGTCACTTTCCGCCTTGCTTCTAGTAATTGTAATTTAAGTAATTGAAGTTGCAAGTCCTCTAAGTCCTGCTTCAACTTCCTGTCCTCCCTTTGAGCCACATGCAAATAGTCGATCAAACAGGTTTCCCAGCGAGCATACGAACACCCAGGTATATCAGGATTTTGTTTCATAAGCAGGGACACTAAAGAAGGAACCCCATCCAAAATTGCACCTCTAAATAATTCACCCAGATTGGAGCAATTTGTTTTAGGATCCACACCCGTGTGTTTGATCCATGTCTCTGCAGCTTGAGTTATGTAATCTGCAGGACGCTGTCGTGGGTCCCAGTCAAATTTAGGAAGCTCAATTGATGTGGATAAAGGAAAGTGCTGTGTAATTGCAACTTCCAAGGAAGAAATTACTGAAGACAATAAAGTTTCATCAGGCATATGAAACGTTTGAGCAACCTTTTCAATATCCGTTATTACAGGCGCAGACACAGAAAGTCTTAAAATGGCTCTAAACTCACCGAGAGCCAGTTGTGAGCCTTTGGTTAAATTTCGTAATTCAGCCAGCCATGTTCGACCACCAGCACTGATACTGGGGAGTTTATTCACCAGAAGTTGCATGTTACCAAGTGAACAACTAGAAAACTCCTGTGTTCTTAAATAACTGTGTGACAAGGGCATCTGCATTTCGTGGGACTATGAAAATGTGATGACATACAATGAATACTATGGGGACCGTCCTGCGATGATCCCGTGATATGTTCTGAATCTACTAGTTTCTGCCGTTCTGCAATATCAATATCTATAATAAAACAATGCAAACCAATAACATTAGTCATAAATTCCTCAATTTTAGCTGCTTCATTTGAGGATAACTTCAAAACTGACTCATGACTAAATGCAGTGTTAACAAAATCGATCAAATCAACCGCAATATCAGTTTGCACACACTATTAAGTTACAGTTTAACCTTAACTTCTAACTCTGTGTAGTTCTGCTTGCTTGTGTTTTTCCCAGGCCTGCAAATGAGCAAAAGTTTATAGGGTGGCTATTTCCTGCTCCCTATTAATCAGCTAGATTTAAGTCTGATGAATTATATTTATTTATTTATCTATTATAACTAGGGCTATCAAACAATGAAAACCATTTAATCACTATTTAATCGCAAATTATATTTCATGTCTGAAAGTATATATATTCATTAGGCATTTTAAAACGCTATTTTGCAATAGATAATGCTAGTTAAAATTACACTCTAACAGAAGGCATTTTCCCTTTTATGTGTTTTCCCAATTTATAATGCCTCAAACAGATGTTCAATGTCCTGCCAAATTTTTTAACAACTTTTCCAAACTTCTAACCACTTTCTAACTTTTAGGCTACAGTTCAAAATAAAAAGTTTTCTCCAAAACTCACCAAACTGCAGGCCGTGGTCTCTCTCCAATGCAACTCACCCAATCAGCTTGCAGCCAATACCTCAAACGTTTTACTGCATTGAAATTCTCCTGCACTTCAACAAACATTATTAATGCATCGACCTTTTTTCTAATGATTTCCAAATTCCCCTTAGTTTTTTCACCCATATTTTTACTTATCACTTTTACTTAACAAAATTAAACTGCGCCCCAGTCACCGCTCTTATCTGTAGGCCCACGCACGCAGAGAAATTCACACCCTCATGAAGACACACACACACACACACACACCCCCACTCTCCGCTGAGTTGCAGGGTACGACCAATCTCTCCTTCTCTCAAAACCATGGATCCCATATTACCGAGACATTCAAAACATCAGACAAGACATAACAAACATAACATTTAAGACAGACAGCCTTGCGCGCGCAGAGGGTCTTCTCCTTTTAATACCCTTCCACTCGACGAAACGTTTCCTTATGTTAAAATCTCCTCGTCTAATCGTCGTGTTCACGAAAAACCCCGTTTTTCGAAAACTAGAAAACAAACTGCTATTTGTTTCCCTGGAGCTCCTTTTTTTTAATCTCTTATCTTTCTTTCTCTATCACAAACCTATCCCCTGCTTCTTTATGAGTGTCCCAAGTTCTCAAGAGGTAGCGCAACACCTCAGCCATAAAATTACCAGTTTGACAGTCTGGTTGTCGTTGGCCAATCCCCGAACATATCCCTTTTTTTTGTCTATGTTTTTATCTTTTTTATTTCGTTTTATTTTATTTTTCGCCTCACCATTTCAAGGCTTCTTGGCATTTAGTTCAATATCCAATTCTAAGTTTTTCTGACGTAAACAAACACATAAATCCCATTCAATCATTTCTCGGTTTCAACATAAATTCCATTCAAACCTAGTTATACCGTTCAGCCTCTGATATTTTGAGAATTGAGTCTCTTAAACCACAGCATCACTTAATTTAGCCTACACATCATTTTGCCAATGGAGAAAAATCTCCTTACTTTTTTCCGGTCGACCGGTGATGCTGCAGAATTAGTCCTCTTTTCGTGTCCAATTTTCAAACAGACCCTCACTCACAGCCAAAATCCGAGGGGTTTCGGCACCATGTTAAGATGGGGTTTTACCGGCCTGCTGTTACATGTCTATTACAAACCCATCTTTCCCAGTTCCGGATTTGGCTATAAATGGGGAAGTATTGATCAGAGGTGAAACGGTTTAAATACATATTTAATTCATAGAAATTAAATATGGAGACAGAGTACATACCATTTACAAGATGTTGTTCTCACCGCGGTGGATAAGTCTGTCTGTCTGTCTGAAGCAAGTTTTACCAAGACATTCCTTTTATCAACTTTTAAACTCCTCCTGCATGGCTCAGTGGGAGGATGACTGACCCCCTCTCCTGCTGACCACCCCCTCGGGGCAATAAAACGCCCTGTTATTCTACCCAGCAACAGAGAAGGGAGACACCCCCACTAAGATATATTTTTTAATTCTCAACACAAGACAGAAGTTATCATCTTTGGACCAGAGTCCTCAAAAAATAAACTTCTTAATCAATCACTGAATCTGGATGGCATTAACTTGGCCTCTGGTAGTAAAGTAAAAAATCTTGGTGTTATTTTAGACCAAGAAATATCATTTAAATCCCATATTAAACAGGTTTCCAGAGTTTCCTTTTTTCACCTCAGGAATATCGCCAAAATTAGAAACATTCTGTCCAGGGGTGATGCTGAAAAACTAGTCCATGCATTTGTTACTTCAAGGCTGGACTATTGTAATTCTTTACTATCAGGAAGTCCACAAAATGCAGTTCAAAGTCTTCAGCTGATCCAAAATGCTGCAGCAAGAGTTCTGATGAAAATCAACAAAAGGGATCATATTTCTCCAATTTTAGCTTCTCTTCACTGGCTTCCTGTTAAATCAAGAATAGAATTTAAAATTCGTCTTCTAACGTATAAAGCCCTTAATAATCAAGCTCCATCATATATCAGAGCTCTGATTACCCCGTATGTTCCTAACAGAGCACTTCGCTCTCAGACTGCAGGTCTGCTGGTGGTTCCTAGAGCCTCTAAAAGTAGAATGGGAGGCAGAGCCTTTAGCTATCAGGCTCCTCTCCTGTGGAACCAACTCCCAGTTTTGGTCCGTGAGGCAGACACCCTGTCTTTATCCGGAAGTCAATTGAAACTTATCCTGTAAGTGACTGCGATTTATCACTGCACTTTATCCTGTACTGTAATTCACCGCAAGGTATCCTGTAGAGTTACTGCAATCTTTCTGAGCTGTGTGAAAGCGAAATTTCGTTCTGTATCCACTCTGTGTATACAAAATGACAATAAAGAAAGTCTAAGTCTAAGTCTAAGTCTACTTTTAAGACTAATCTTAAAACTTTCCTTTTTGACAAAGCTTATAGTTAGAGTGGCTCATGTTACCCTGAGCTACCTCTATAGTTATGCTGCTATAGACTTAGGCTACTGGAGGACATTAGGGCCTATTTTTCTCACTCTACTGATTTCTACTGTTCTCCAGTCTACTGTTTGCATCCAGATTTGCATTGCATTACATTGAAATGACTGTTGTTATTTCAGCTTTTAACTTTTTGTTCTCTCTCTTTTTTCTTCATAGTAGGTACACCTGGTTTGACGTTCTGTTGACTGTGAAATCATCCAGGGAGGACAGATCACCGACTATTACCATCTAATGTAGAACAGATTACTAGATCAATGTTTGCTTCTGTGCTTTTTGTCTGTCTTGTTGTGTCTCTGCTCTGTCTTCTGTAACCCCCAGTCGGTCGAGGCAGATGGCCGTTCATACTGAGCCTGGTTCTACTAGAGGTTATTCCTTCCTGCTAACGGGTGTTTTTTCTTTCCACTGTCGCTTCATGCTTGCTCAGTATGAGGGATTGCTGCAAAGCCATGGACAATGCAGACGACTCCCTGTAGCTCTACGCTTCTCCAGGAGTGAATGCTGCTTGTTGGGACTTTGAAGCAATCAACTGGTTCCCTTATATAGGAAATTTTTGACCAATCTGTATAATATGATTGATTTGACTTTGTAAAGTGCCTCGAGATGACATCTTTCATGAATTGGCGCTATATAAATAAAATTGAATTGAATTGAATTGAACAAACAACTCATCCTGGAAGTCACAAGAGAAACCAGAGCAACATGTAAAACCTGGCAGGCCTTACTTCCCTCAATTAAAGTCAGTGTTCATGACTCAACAATAGGAAACATTGCAGTTATTCAAAGCCCTCATAATGATTCAAATGAAATATCTGGAGTGGCCTAGTCAAAGTCAAGACTTAAGTCTAATTAAGATACTGAACTGACAAAGACTCCTGGATATGTGTCGAAACGTTTTCATAAAGAACGGATCGAAAGTCCGGTTGCCTCTGATTTAAGTCTATGTGCTGTTACAAAATAAGAAATTACTGACTATTTTAAGACAAATTGACCCTTTTTGGCAGTCACCCTTACTGACAATCAAAATAAAGATGTATAGAGACCCTGAAATAGATATAGATTTTATTGACATAGCATTTTAGGAAAATGGAAACTTAAGTTTGAGTATATTTATTTGAAATGGGCTGAAAATTCCTTTTAAAGAAGTAATAATTTCACAATTAAAGCTGTTGATGACCCTGTTCAGAAACACATGTGATATTGGGAAACTGGTCTTTCCATCCTGAAAGTAGTCAATACATTGTGTATTCAGAAAAAGGAGTTTAAAAAATGTATCTCTCAGGGAGCTCAAAATCTGTAAAAACTCTAACCAACCCCTGCCTTTCGCACTCAAGGGCAGGGATAGGCCAGAGGATTGGTCATGCAGTCACCCCCCTCTGTCCCTCTCGTTCCAGGGGAATCGGCTTATTTATCGATTGTCCCACGTGACAATCATTCTGATGCGCTCACGTAATGCCAGTGGGTGCGCGCGTTCGGTTAGCTTAGTGGTTAGCTCCGGTGTTAGCTGTTCATTGTAGGTCCTCTGCACTCACTGTATATGTTGAACATGGCTGAGAGTCGAGAGAAGCAACTCTACCTTTAATCTCACCACTAGATGTTATGTTCATGACATTGGGTTACTTGGGAGTGATGCTTATTGCATCCTACGACTGATTAATTGATTAAAGAGTAAAGAACTTAAAAGCATTAAACTGCACAACACTCTGCATACTGTTAAATACGGTAGAAGATGTATGATAATGTGTGGCCCGGGGTATCTTGTTGGGTGTTTGAAGAGGATCTCAATCACACAACCAAAACAACATATAAATTGTTCGGCAGTCACAAAAAAATCTGCCTTCTTGCATGGCCTTCTCAATACTTGGATATCATAGAAGGCAAGGCAAGGCAAATTTGTTTGTATAGCACATTTCAGTACATGGACAATGCAATGTGCTTTACATGATTAACACATAGATAAACAAAAACTGAACAAAAGCAAGTAAAAAAAATAACATTTGGAATAAAATGTAGGACAATTTCAAACAAAAAACCTGAGTGACAATTGATGTAAAATACAATTTTATCTCAAAGCCTTTTACACATCTTTACTAGGGGTGTCAATAAATGTGGCAAGCACTTTACATCTGCACCTACATCTCAACACACTGTGCTGTTAATACAATTTTCCCACAGTAGCACCAGTACAAAAGATTCCCATATAAAGGACTTTTTTTTGGTTTTTGCTAGTGTCAAAACATGGAAAATGTGGTCATTTCTTACCATTAAACGTACATGTCTTGCTATACTTTTGAATGATCACGCCTACGTCATTGTCAGGGGAAACTCAATGCAATTCACCGAGATGTTGGCCGTATGACGAGTGAGCAGCGAGTCTCATGGGGAGCCTGGGGTTAACCACTAACAACCAGAGGCTTCTTCTGTGCCAACCATGCTGTGCTTTAAAAAACCACTTTGCCAGCCCAGTGATCGGGGCTGTGTGCCAGCTGCAAGGGCCAGACTATAGCTGGGAAGCCACCAATATTCTTTGTTCACACATATGAAGATGAAAGCTCCAGAAACGTTCTATTTTGAGACTTTGTTTTGTAAAGCACACTTGAGAACAGTAAAAAAAAAACTTTTTCCAGGACTTTTCTGTTTCTATCAAGCCTCAGTCTCTTTCTCTCCATCCAACTCACATTGAAACAAGACAAGTGAGAAAATGAGAGGGAAAGCAAAGCCTTGTCTCTGTAAGAGCACCTTTCAGTTCATAATCAGCCAAATCAAGTGTATATGCACTGACGGGCTGTTCCATGGAGAGCTGCGCTCCCTGCCAGGGGGATGTGGGAAAGTTTGAGCCAGCACAACAATAAAAACCATTGTTGCATTTGTTTAGACATCCCATCCAAGTCTGTTCTGCCCCTCTGGAGCAAATGCCCAGGTTTGTCAGCCCAATAATGGCACCTAATTTGTACAGAAGTGAGGGGAAATCAGTGTGCAGCGAAACCTGCACAACAAGCACTTTTACCATTACTGGTCCCGGGCTTTCAGTGATTTAGCTGTTGCTGATAGAGGGCGACGTTCAAGGGATGTTTCATGCCAGGGACGTTTCTGAGCTGTTTAAACAACTCACTCTGTCATCCAGCGGAAAAAAGATTTAGAAAAAGATGACCAAAGACTGATGAAGATTATCCTAAAATCAGAGTCACTGCTGGACATAATTCTGTTCATATATGCTCTTTCTCTAATCATCACACTGGATCCCATTTTCCCTTTACTCTGTAGACAGGCATGTGCCAGCTGTAGGAAACTGACAGGGCAGCAAGAAGACCGGGATTTTCCCAGAAACATTAGCCTCTCAAAGGACAAGGTGAGACTCTAAGGACAGAATGACTATCTGTCTAGCTGCCTTTCCAGGTCATTCCTACTGTCAGTCCTTTGCCACTTGGCTTCAGACCATGTTGAACGTCAAACACATTTGAGATTGATGAAGGACCTAAGAAAATATAGACAAAAATGCATCCTTGGGAAAAATGTGTTAAAGGCCTTAAAATGAATCCATCTTTTATTGTTTCTAGTAATGAAAAATCAAGAGGAATCCAACCCCTATGTTTGATTAAACAAGCTTGTGCCAATAGGTCTAAGATTTATATTCTCCTTTAATGTCTCACAAGACTGGTTCATCCTCAAAGATGGGACTTTGACCACTTCCCTTCTTCACAATCTCTTTTAATCAACCAGAGGCTTCTCTAATGCTCTCTTCAGGATTTTCTTAGGAATTATGTCTAGGGACTGAGTCGGAAGAAGATTGTTTACTGTGTTGACTTGGCCATGTGTTTTACATGATTGTCTTTCTGAAAGACCCAGCATCAACCCATTTTCAGTTTACTGGCAGTGTCCACCAGATCTTCTTGAAATTAATTTTACAAACTGTAACAAAGTTCCCAAGACCTTTGGAAGAAAAACAGCCTGACAGCATCACAGATCCTCCACCATGCTGAACAATTTTTTCACATTCATTTTTAATTCAAGCCAAACCAGCGTGCAGCATTCAGTGCTAAGAAGCATAATCTTTGTCCTGGTTAACACCTGTCATATCTGCCTTATCAAACAGCATCTCGGTGGAGTGGACCCTGTTTGGGCAGGAGCCATTTATTGTTTCAGATTGTCATGAACATCCTTTCATCCAACGTCCCAAGAGTGGTGGTTGCCAGGAGGATAAGCATCACACTAGAGTTTAAAATCATTTTTGCTTTTCTAAAAAATAAGCATACAAATAAAAATTGTATTTTTTGGCTGAGATGTTTACATTTTATCGCAACACAAACTCAAACCTGAATGTGTTCCTTTGGGATTCCATGTGATAGATCAATACAAAGTAGAGCATAATTGTGAAGTAGAAGGAAAACATTATTTTTTTTTAATCCAAAATTCAAATCTGAAAAGTCTGTAGTGCATTTGCATTATGTACCACTGAGTCAGTACTTTGTAGAACCCCCTTTTATTATAGTGAATAACTTATTTGAACCAGCTATTTTGTTGTAGCCCTGGCTTTATTTTTAAGGTTGGCTTCCTGCTGGAAGGTGACCCTTCACCCTGGTTTCAGGCCTTTTGCAAACTCCAACGGATTTTCCTTCAGGATGGCGTATTTAGCTACATATACCTTTCCATCAAATCCAACCCAGGCTGAAGTAAAGCATCCTCACGGCATGATCTTGCCACCACCCTCAGTTCCAGAGGGAGGGGTGTGGTCAAGATGACTTAGAGAGCCAGTTTGCCAACCCACATAATGTTTTAAATGTGGGTCAGAATGTTCAGCCATGGTCTCTTCTGTCCAGAACACCTTCTTCCCCACACGTGTTGGGTCTCCTAAATGGCTTGTGGCAAACTGCAAATGGCACCTCTTGTGGCTTTTTTTTTTACCTGGGTCTTCAGGATGCTGTTTGTTCTCTGCTGTTCTCTAACAAACCCCTGGCGCCTTCACGGTACAGCTGTATTTATACTGTAATCGAATTACACTCAGATTGACCCCTTACTAATTAGCTGACATCTAACTGGACTTGGTTGCATTAAATGTTCTTCAGAGTTTCAGAGTAAAGGAGTTTTAAGGCTTCTCAAGTAATCAGTTCCTTGGGGAATGAAACAAATGTAAATATTTAATTTTCATTAGGAATAAGGAGATGACCTCGTTGCCAATGAGCTTTATCTGGTTCACTGTTTGATTCATATTGGATTCTAGAATAATTTTGATGTACCCAAGAGTTCAAGGTCAACTCAGTCCCTGCAAAGGGGCCCTGGTCCTATGGTTACAAATCATGTAACAATCAATTACCATTGGCATGCCTGGCAGTTGCTAGAATGTGTTTTTGGTGATATACAGTGTTTGGTTTTCCACCTACCATATTTTTTGGACTATCAGGTGCACCGGATTATAAGATGTACTGTGAATTAGCGTGTCTATGTATGTGTGACTTCGTCCACATACATGACGCACCAGGTTATAAGGTGCATTACATATTCTTCCCAAGTGTGTAATGCCCCTCCGGTAGGGTGACCAGATGTCCCTGATTTCTGGGGACAGACCCCGTTTTGGATGACCTGTCCCCATCAAAAGCTGTCCCCAGAAATGTCTCAGATTTCACTGTATCATGATGGAGTAAAAAAAGTTTAGCCCAACAAGAGGTATTTACCCAGTCCTGCCGCTGTCCCGACTTAGTAGAGCTTTGTCGAATGCACCTTTCCCTGCCCCCCGTCGGCGTTGCAGTTCAGACAAAACAAACCAACTTCCATGCAGAGATTCTGTGCTTAACAACATCAGAGACATCCCCAGTTTTTATAAGAGAAATCAAATCTTGTCAACTTAAGGAAGAAATACACTGGCCGTGTAATGTAAACAGCGTGGTATGCGGGTGTGTTTTTAAAAGTGCAAATTTACACCAGATGGTGCAAAGTGCACGCCACAGCTGCGTGATTCTGCGGAGAGAAGAACTTTCGTCATGGTAAGTAATTACAGAGAGACACATTATCAGTGATATATGGGTAAGGTATTAAATTACCAGTAATATATCCTATGTTTTGAAGTCCTAAAAGTCAGTGTCTTGACCATATCTGATTATAAATCGCATATTTTAGTTTGTTAGCTTGTCACAACTACATCAAATAGGCGCTTTTTCGACAACGCTTATTTTGGGATACTTCTGGAAGTGAACAGGATGTTTTCTCATTTATTCCCCCCCAAACAGGAGCGTATACGCGTCTGAAATTAGAACTTCATTTTAATCAGTTAATAAATGTACACCAGAAGCATAACGCTACGCGATGGCTAAATTAGATTGAAGTGTAGTATATGCGTATGCTGCTTTGCTGTGCTTTGCAACGCATCCGGTGTGTTTCCTCTGCTGAGAGGGAGAGCTGTCCGTCTCTGTCGGGAGGACAGAGTAGTTGGACTACACTGCCCTGTTTCTAACATAAGGTCAAAATAAACCTAACTTTTATATTGAATTAACTTACTTGGTTTATTTTTGCTAGCGGATACTCCGAGCGCTGCCTTACATGAATGCACTTCTAGTTTCAACATTACAGTCAGGCAGTGTTGTAGACTGCTCAGGGGTCCGATCAGGTAGTGACACAGTGTACCGTAATGCTCCGAATAGCCATTGAGCGGAGTGGCTTCGTTGCTAACCAAAGTTGTACTTACACATTTTGACAGATTTTTGAACACATTGTAACACATAAAATCGGTCAGTAAGCACAACTTGAATCATATCTAAGGCGCAGCAGATTATAAGGTGTATCATAAATTTTTGCTAACTTGACAGACTTCTAGAAGACAGTTAAGACCTTTCACAAGAAGGATAAGCCACAAAAGGCCATGGCTAAAGAATCTGGCTGTTTACTGAGTGCTGTATCCAAACATATTCATATAAAGTTTGGAGGAAGGATAAAAGTGCGGTAGGAAAAGGTGCACAAGCATCACAAGGAGTGGACTGAGGCTGGAATCAGTGCATCTAGACCAGGGGTTAAAGCAAAGATCATCAATTTGACTGAAAATTGTTCCAGTTAGCCCATATATTGGCGTTCAGGGGCCGTGGACATCATGCCACATTACGTAACACTTTTGCTTATTGTGCAAATTCAACTTTAACCAAATCTGGCAGTTTTACAATATGCATTGACATATTGACATGTATCTCTCCCACCTTTCAGCTTAAGAGCCTTGGTGTCATCCTGGACAGCCTTCTCCATTCTCTCCTTATACCAGTGTGAAGTTTCCACAGTCATTGGCTGCACGCATTTATGCAATCACATTTTCTCATTTATATTTTTAAGAATCAGCTTCATTTTGTGAAAATCTGTTTTGATAGGATATTAATTTAATTTATGCTTTTTTTTACATATATATTTGTAAATGTTTGCCCAAAAAGCCAAACTATGGTAATTTATTTTATAAAAGCAATTAGAGGATCAAACATCCAGGGGGTTGAATAGTATTTTTTACTATCCAGAAAGCTTTCTCAATAAAAAAAAAAGTCTGGAGTAGTGTTGAGTTGCAAACTTTATAGTACTGCCCAACAAAGGCCTTGTAATGGCTTGTTGGGCAGTTGTTGGGCAGTACTATAAAGCTTGCAACTCAACACTACTCCAGACTTTTTGAATTGAGAAAGCTTTCTGGATAGGAAGCGAAACGTCTTCAAACTTCGGAAAAAAGTCCAGTTGTTTTGTTTTTTAAACTTTTTTGGAATGACCATGACCTGGATGACTGAGAACCTTCACCAGCAGTATTTTTTTACATTTACATTCAACTCTAATTTTTGTCTCAAATGGGTTCCAGATGGAAAATACCTAAAAGACATAGCCTTTCTTATGAAGTGTTTTTTTTTTTATATTCTCTCATTTAGGTACCGACTACAAGATCCTCTCCAAAGCCTTGGCAACTCGACTGAGAGAAGCTATGGAGCAGGTCATCCACCAGGACCAGACCTACTGCGTTTGATCACGTCGAACACGGCTTCCTCTGGAGAACAATGAAGAGGTTCGGGTTTGGCCCCGGTCTGATCCAGGTGATGTACAGCGGCATTGAGAGCGTACTAAAGATTAACGGTGGTCTGTGTGTTCCTTTTAGGGTGCGTAGAGGTGTTCAACAAGGCTGTGCGCTGTCTGGGATGCTCTATGCGCTTTCCCTGGAACCCCTGCTTCAAAAGATACGTTCCAGTGTTCACGGTTTAGTTTTACTTGGTTTTAATAGCAAAGTGGTTTTATCTGCCTATGCAGATGTTGTTTTAACTAGAAATCAGCAAGATGCCCACTGACTGACTGAGATAACAAATAAGTTCTCCGTTTTATCTTCTGCCAGGGTGAACTGGGGGAAAAGCGAAGCCCTAGCTGCGGGCGAAGGGCGTGAAGGGCTTCCGGTTCTCCCTCAAGGACTTTTATGGAAAAAATGTTTTTAAACGTATCGCAGCTATGGCACAAACTTTCCTGTTTGGACCCACCATATGGTTTGTTAGCCAACATATAAGCTAAAATTGTCAACTTTTTTTCGAATGGGTTTCATTGGGTGCCACAGCCTGTGTTGTTTTTACCCAGAGAAGAGGGGGCCAGGGCCTTGTTCACCTGGCCGGGAGAACAGCAGCTTATAGATTACGCTTTGTTCAGAAATAGGGTCCCCTGACTTAGTGTGGAGGGACGTGGCCAGCTGCATTTTTAGACGTGTAAATAACCTGGGGCTGGATGCTGCTCTGTTTTTAACAGTTTAAATCTTTTAAAGTTAAGGGGATTGCCGAGTTCTATCAGGGTGTTTTTAAGTCATGTGCCCTGTTTAAACTAAAACCATCCCAAACGACTAACTCTCTGCACTGGCTTTTACAGGAGCCTTTAATCTGTGGGTCGAGGCTGGACATGTGTGACGGCACGGGACCAGGGTTGTCGGAGGTGCTGCACCGATCCAAGACATCAACCGTGAAACAGCTGGTGGAGACTGCAGGACCATCCCTCTCCAACGTCGAGGCCATGGGTTCCGTGATGGGGGTGCAGTCTGCCAGGCTGGTGTGGCCTGTTTTTGGACTAATCCTGTCTCCTGTCTTCTCCAGTTTGTCGTTTTTGGATTTACTCACCTGTGTTGGCTCCGTGCTCTGAGGACCAGTCATCTAAATCCCTGGCGCTCAGATTTTGCTCTGGCATCTCCACTCATACCCCCTTGGTGGTACCAAGCCAGGCGTGAGAACCCCCTTCCTGGATTCACCTGGTTCGTCAGTCACACTCCGGTTCTTCCAGCTGCTCCTCCTGCCTGCCGCCGCAGTGGTGCTGTTCGGGCCCCCCACCCGCGTTCCATCCGCCAGCTTACCTGTCACTCGGTCACCTGGTTACCACATCGAAGAGATCCCTGCTGAGTTCCACTTGCTCCACTTCCCCCGGCCCGGTTCGCGTGCTCTGTGGTAAGCTCCCCCTTCTTTCGCGCTTCTCCCGTGCACTGGAGTTATCTAACCGCTCTCCTCTCGTCTTAGATCGAGCGAGTCCTGGCGTCACGTCTCTCACTGGCGCAGCCCCATCGTGATTTGTCCCTTCGTTCTCCTCTGTTCGTCTGAGTGTCTCAATAAACATCTTAAAACTGCTCTCTGCCTCCCGATTGTGTCCTGCATGTGGGCCAAACACTTAAAAACCATGACAGTAAATGTCTATTGTGCTTTGAAATCTTCCGTAATGTCTGCAATTTGGTTCTTCCCACGCTTTTTTGAAAGTCAACAAATTGCAGACATTACAGAAAGAGATTCGTGACCTCATTGAAGCTCAATTGTTCCACAGTCTTCTCACTTCCCAGCTCACAATATTGCCGCTGGCTCACTTTAACCTCTCAGGATCCATTGCAACAGATTTGAGCATTTATGCAAATGGGTTAACCCACTACATATAGGTGACTGTTGGAACAAATATACCATAATTCTTCAAATTGCATGTAATGGAATATTCTACCTTCACTTTGCTGATTTGATTAATCACATCAAAGCACTATTGGTTTTAAGGAAATTGACTAAATTACGAAAAATGCTTGTTGAACTCAGAAGCTCTATCTAAACTGTATCAACAAGTGCTTTGATATGAGATTTAAGATCAATCAGGAAAATGTCTCATCTAACTTCTAGCCAAACAAGACTATGGATTCAGAATAACTTTCTCACTTTCCCCACACCTCATTCTGTGAAGTATCCAATCAACTACCAGCATCCCTCCTAATCAGTTGGCCATGCAGCAATTGATAGATAATAAGGCATCCAGAAGCTTGCAATACACCATCAAAAGTTTAAAATTCATCAAAACAGATGAAACCCAGAGTTGCAGAGTAAACAAACTTTTTCGGACTGGCCCCTGCAAACTTGAGTCAAATTATTTTTGAGTTGTTAAAATTCTAGTTATCTTAGAATATTTCTGAGAACAAAGGATTTTTTCCCCTAATAGATAAAGGGAGGGCAGGAGGTCATGAGGGTCTTTGGAAGTTATAAATAATGTATCAGACTGAGAGCTCCAAATACAAACAAAATATGATTTATTTAAATTAATTTATTTTATCCTAAATAAAATCCCCAGTGGTCAATGGCACCCCAACCCTGCACAGATAAGATGGGATGTTCTCTAGTCTAACATGTGTTTTCCCCCAGTTAGAATCATGAGTTCAACAATAACATTCAGTTGTAAAACTAGTTTTTCAGACTGTGAACTCTGCTGACAAAGGTTAAATCAGCCAAGAAAATGTTTTTTCTTCATAACTTTCTAGCTTGTTTAGCAGCAACAGGAATAAAGAATCCAAACTATTTTGGATTGACTTTGTGTCGACAGAACGTTTACATCCATCTTAGAGCCTACAACCCCAGAAGAAACTAGTGGTTTCACTGAAATACATAAATGATTAATCTCCCTGTGCAGTTATTAAAACATAGCCACTTGACATTAGAGGGCTCCCTATGCTCTCCTCTTTACATCTCATAAAACCCATATTTGTTCCCTTGACATAAGCTGAGGTCACCTCAAGAATTCACCGAGACTCTTTGACAAAGTAGTTTATTTTAGGACTCTCCCTATATCATTATGGTTTTCTTAGCAAACAGAGTACATTTATTAGCTTTTTACTCACCAGAGAGCTGCAGTGGAAAATGCATAACCAACCCTATAGTCGTTTTGTTCTGGTGCCGTTTTGTCCGATGTGGGAACTCGCACACGGACACTCCTTTGAGGGCTCGTTTAGAACACCAGCAGTGACCTCAGGGCTATGGCTTTGGGACATGAGTAAAAGCAAATCCACATTATTCTAACTATAGCGGGGGAGACAGAGTGACTCTGACATTTGATTTGTTCCGCCATGCTGATATCCCCGCAACCTCAGGCTTTACTAAATTACATCCCTTTGCTTCTTTTGCGCTTCGTTTACCCTGTCAAGTGAATACAAACACGTTGATTTTTAATTCTCACACAGTTATGACTGATTTAAGCACAGGCAGCTCTTTGCAAGAACATTCATACACCTTGGATTTTTCTACATTTTGTTACGTTAAAACCACACTTGTCAGTTTTCTTTAATTAAGATTTTATACGACAACCAACACTAAGTTGTGCAAGGTTGTAGAGTAAAAGGAAAATGAAAGATGATTTTTATTTTGCCAATAAATATCTGAAAACTGTGTTATGCTTTTGTATTCTGGCTATGTTGATTGGATCCCTAAATAGAATCCAGTGCAGCCTTCAGATGGCACCCAATGGGGCAATTCTCAAATTACGTCACATTAGTCCCAAGACAGCCGTTTTCCCGGCTGGTCGGACAGGAAGAGTGCAAATTACATTGGCAACAACCACAATACAAATCATTTTCGAAGATCACAACATCCCAGGAGCTTCATTTCAACCTGCTTCAATCAAGAATCCCAGCATAGAACAGCTGAAATGTTGGTTGAAGGGCTCAAAATGAGTGGAAAGAAAGCAGGATTAGTAGGTTAGGAAAGGTAGGAGAGGCTGTCCTCTTCTCTTACACAATGGATCAAACCTAAGGAACAAACCTGCTGAATCCGTGTAAAATTGCAGCTAATACTAAGAAAAAAATATTTCTATTATTACAAGCCTATGCTTTAATTTATCATAGTGCTCATTGCAGAAAATAGACTTAAAAACAGTCAATCATCCCGCACACACACACACACCTCCGCAGAGACACACAAACAGTTCCCCTGTGAGAAAAATATTGACTTGATCCATGAAAAGAAGAGGAAGACCAGCAAGAAAACCACCACACGCTGCTTCTAATCATCACAAATGCATGTATTTAGCTGTTATTTATACACATCGTAACTTTTGCTGCTTGGAGGGATTGAACCCCGCTCTCTTGCTGCATTAACCAGAAAAAGGAATTCTGTCTGAAATAAACAAAGCCCAAAAAAGCGTCTGCGCGTTCAGAAACAAACCCAAGAAACCGCAACCTCCGACTCACAAAAGTTACAAGTGATTATAGAAAAAAAAAACAAGCACAAAGTTGTTGATAATAAGTGGACTAAAAGGAACACTAAAGCTCACATGAACACCACTCATGGATTGTATGAAGTTTTAAAGCCGCTGAGGAAAAGCCAAATAAACGAGCCTGCCTGCCCAGATGCTGCAGTCACTGGTTTCAGGTCTGGACGTTCAAATGTTGGTTCCTTGCCACAGAGGAAATGTAGAGCCCACATTTAGGTGTCTTTGGTCAGATTCCACAGTAAAGTCCTCTCGATTACAAACTTGTATACAGCACTGACATTTCTATGAAATCCTCCAGGATTTTGGAAAATCAATGGAAAAAAAAAACACCCTTCATATGATCATGCTCACCATATCGCCAGTCACTCCAGCAGATACCAGCAGTGGTGTTTTCTTGTTACCATATTATTGTTTGTTGAGGCAATATTCAGGACAGATCTGTCCACTATTTGACTCAAGTAAAGTATTCAAGCGATATCGCCCTGCTTCTACGACCACAAGATGGCGGTGACGCATGCGTCTAAATTTAGTAATTTAACGTCATTTGAGAATGCCCTATTAGTAAATAGAGTCCCCCTGTGTGTAATTTACTGTCAGAGGACAAACGGCATAATAAAGACCAAGGAATGCAGATAACAGGTCTGCAGATATAGATGTGGAGAGATTTAAGACAGTGTTAGGCTGTACAACCATAAGCCAAGGTTTGAAGATTTGATGGAGGTTGTGTACTCATCTGATGTTTAATCAATCATCGGATGCAAAGAATGCAAAGAGTGTATTAAAACTGCAAACCTCCCAAGACATGGTCGTTCACCTCAGCTCACAGACAAGGAGAGCTTTAATATGAGCAACAGCCAAGAACCTCATTGCAACTCTGAAGGAGATTCAAAGGTTTTTAGCTCAGGTCGGTGATTCTGTCAACAGAACAACTATGCAGTCTAAAACTCTGTCCTTTATGGAAGAGTGGGAAGAAAGCAATTTTTAAAGGTGCATCGCACAAGGTTCCAGGATTTTTTGCTGACATCTGCCACCTCTGGCGACAATTTGTAATGACACCAGTGTTGTGCACGCACATGGAAGAAGAGAACAAAAGCTAGCATTTGGAGTTGTGACTTCACAGGTCTTTATTTAGAGGCATAATGTCTTATCATGTAAGATAGTTAAAAATATTATAATATTATATAATAGATAAAAATAAAATGTTATTTTGCATTGGAAATATTTCATACTGAGTCAGTAGTTAAACATTTTTAAGGGGAAAAATCATAGCTATCCTTTGAATTGGTCAATAACATAGACATGGGTGGACTGGCCATCAGGAGCCCCGGGAGTTTTCCCAGTGGCCCGGACAGTGGCCTGGCCCACTCGCCCAGCCTGGTCTGCTCAGCAATCGCAAAGGTTTGGGTCACTCTTGATAACAAAAACAATCCGTGCCATTCATGCGGCTCACTCGTGTATCTCCCTGGTTGACACTCCCACAGTTGTGAGAGGGAAAAGACAGACACATCCCCTCACCCCCTCCTTTTATTTTCTGAGGCTGACACTCTCTGTCACAGATTTTCTTTTCAAAAAAGAACCTTCTCATGTATTTTCTGTTATTGCTGACTTCACGTGAAAGCAGCATTCGTTCTCCAGTTACTTGAGAGAGCCATGATTCCTTTTCACACAGCTGCTGCTGCCTCGTCCAGGCTGAAAACCCCACTATGAAGAGTTGTACCCGCCTGTAGTCGGAGCAAAGCGATCAGAATCTCCACCTTGTTTGGACTTTACAAAAATGTATCAAACACAGTGCAGAGCGATACACAGCAAGCTGCGAACCAGACCCCCTGTAGACCATGTAAAATGGAGCAAGGAAGACAGTTAAAAAAAGAATGGAGGTGCGGGGAGGGAGAGGTTGAAGAAGAAAAAAGCACTGGCCACTGAAGTAGCAAAGGGCCCTAAAGGGATGTTTTTTTCCCAAAGGAGAAGTTAAGATATAAACACTAGAGGCAAACTGTGAAAACGCCAGCAGCCTATCCTGCACAATAGTTTAATAAGAATGTTAGTCTCACTGAGGGACCAAAGGGGCTCGAAACTAACTCAAAATGCAAATCAGACTCCAATGTGGTCCTTTTCGTTGCACTTTTTTTGTTATTATTTTTGGGTGGAATCTTTGTTGGTGTCTGAGATGCGCTTTTGGATCGATCTTTTGAGTTCCATCTTTTAAAACAGTCGGCCGTGTTCTTTCGCTAATGACTTTCAACAAAGTAGCAGGGTGGACAAGAGCGTGCAGGAGCGTCACCCCCATGCACATGGCCAGAAGATTTGGCCCAAATAACTCTCTCATGAACTGAATAATGTAGCCTTTTGAATGTTGAATATTTAATAAATAACTCTCTGTCTGTTAGGTATTGTCTGGTGGATATCAGCTCTAGAGATGATATTAGGACAATAGTTGAAAGGGATACGAGCACTAGCGAACTTTTAACAGCACACTCTGCACACACATAGAATAAATGAGTGAAAACCTCTCTTCAAGTTCAAGAATTTATTAACAGAAATAAAATGAACATTCAGAGAATATCACTATATAATGCTGTTTATCTGAATTAACACTATAGTTCAATCAACAAATCATCTACTAGGCAAGTGGAACTTAACTAAAACTACTAAGAAAAATGAAGATAAAAAGAAGCAAAGCTAAGGAACTATGTACATGCAAAAGAAACAAAAGACAAAATGAAAGTGGTGACCATCATCATCATCATCATCATCAGAATAATTCACTGAATCCTGGTTCACTGCAGATCTGAGTAAAAGGACCAAAGTTTATCTTGGAGAATGTGAATTGAGGTTAAATTAGCTCAACTAATTCAGAATAACATTTGGTATGTGTTTCAACCAATTCACAAAACAAAACATTATTTGATAAAATAACATTTTAAAGGGGAAGTCCGGTCAACAAGGAAAAATCAGGGTATCATTAGCTATAACTAAAACTAATACATTTGTGGTTATTTAATGAACTTATCTTTAATCAATAAGAAAATAAAAACATAAATTGTCGTCTGAATCACTGTGTATGGGGGCTGACATGACTGCCCAAATATGGGCAGTAAGGGGCGTTTGACATCACATCCTGCGACGTGGAAGAGCGGAAGCGGCGACAGCATTTCTCTCCGCTTTCCATGCAAAGTCAATAGGAGCCGTTCTACACAGCTGCGATCATCAATAATTATTTCGGATTTCCAGAGGACTTCACCGCTGACATTCCCAAGAGCTATTGCTGAAGCAACAATGCCCACGTGCATGGCCATCGGATGTTCCAACACAACTGGTAAAAGAGGAAAAAACATTGCTTATTTCAACACAGTCACTTCAGCGATCTCTCCTCCGCTGTGTGTGTGTGTGTGTGTGTGTGTGTGTGTGTGTGTGTGTGTGTGTGTGTGTGCGCGCGCTCAGCTGCAGCACCGGTGCAAAGCCGTGCTCAGCCCAGCATGTGCTGGAATGCTCTTATATTTTAATACTTATACTATAATAATCAGCTAACTTAAGTCACTTCAGCGATCTCTCCTCCGCTGTGTGTGTGTGTGTGTGTGCGCGCGCTCTGCTGCAGCGCCGGCCAAGTCGTGCTGCGCGGAGCGCACACACACACACACACACACACACACACGCGTGTATAGATATATACTGTAGGACCCGACTGAGTTTGATCTTGGAAAATAGTGCGCCGTGACAAACAGAGCGTTGAAACTTGCTCAACAGCGGGTCCGCCGAGTGACGTCAAAAAATGGGAGGTGACAGTACTATTCTTGACCAAGATGGATTCCTCCACATAAACATGATTAAATGAAAATTATTATTAATTAAAAAAACTTATAATTTTTTGCACAGTATGTAGTAGTTTTATATTTAAAGTACTTTCAGCAGTTTGAATTCTGATTTTGACCGGACTTCTCCTTTAAATACTGATTTTCTCAGTAGGAATCTGTAAACTTTAGGAACGCTTGATTCTACTAATGCGATTATACCTCCGGGAAGCCAGGGGTCGCTGTAGCGATCGGTCGCTAAAATCGGTTACTTCTAAAGTTATACAAAACGGCTTAAAATCGACATTAATATTACATATTAATGTGGTAATAACGCTCATAGCACTATCGAACGATGGCAAAGCGAAATAAACGAGCCTTATGCTTGAAACAAGCCTTTCTGGTGCCTATCCGGGAAGCCGGAAGTTCCGGAAGCTAATAGCATTTACGCTAGCGGACATTCGGCACTAACTTTGTGTTTAATTTAGTCGTAATGAGTACACAGGATAACACAAATATCAATATCCCATCAGTGTATACAACTCTTAACGTTTGTAATTACCATAAAAACACACTCGAATTACATCGCCAATGGCATGGTATCAACATGCTAATGGGAGCATGTTGATACCATGCTCCATGTCGGTCAGCTCCATGTGTTCAAAAAAACACCATGTGGACGCATTACACAAACCTTCCACACAACCATTTAACTTTCCCTGTTCGTCCTCTGCCAAACCTGTCAGTGCCTCGTGTGAGTTCGGTTCACTTTGGCCATCCAAGGAAGAGCAGTGGTCCAGGAAACGTTGGTCTTTCAGCAGCGAGCTAGCGGCTCTACAGCTAGCCGAAACGTGGTTGGAGCAGGGCAGGCCGGTCCAACGTCCTGCGTACAGTCTCTGAGCTCTCAGCTTGTCTGGTGAGGGAAGTCGACCGATCTGCCGTCTCGCGTCTGCTTTCCTGCAACAGCTGACAAAAATAAACAAAGCTGTTTAAGCATTCTTTAGTATGCGGCTGGTTGCGTACAAGTCAGACTGCAACTTAGCTTCTATCTAGCCGGTGAATCTCCGAACTCGGTCGGGTCCTCCGCTCTGCAGAGGACGAGTTTCTCCCCATTGCTGTCCCAACAAAACAGAAGGTACTTAGTTTCAGAGAGGCGCATTTTTACTCAGCTTGTGGGTCTTTCGGGCCCCATGAGGCCCCATGCCTGCCTGGCTTGTCCAGGGGGACTCTCTCTCCTCGAGAGCTCCAGGAAGAAGTGGGAAGACTAAGTCTGAGTCCCATTTGGCTCGCAGGGCCGCTGGTCTCCCCAGCCACCCTATCCTCCAGGAGATTGTGTGAGGAGTGGTCTGGCTCAATAGCAGGGCACCCCTGCTGTGAGGCTGTCTCTGCTTTGATGTGTGAAATTCCTTTTGGTTCCTCTCTCATGGTACATGTTCAGAATTCAATCTGACTTATTTTTTCTCGTCATGGCTTTAATGGCATAACAAGAGGCAACTGTGGTAAATAAAAAATAACAAATTTTACACATCGAGCAATTGTAAGGGCATATATGGGGGGGGAAAATAATATTTAACTTTAATATTTGCACTATGTACCTTTAAAGAAAGCTGTAAGAGGTCCCATTTGCAGCTTGACACAAGCCATGTAGTTGGAAACAGCAACATGTGGAAGGAGCTTCTGGTAAGAGGAGCTCTAAATGAAACTGTTTGTATGGAGGGGAACCAACATTGTACATCACTTTGTACACATCCACACTGTGAAACCCTTTGGTGGCAGCATCTTGCTGTGGGGATTCTTTTCTCTGGTTCGGACAGAGAATACTGGGACCCATTAAATTGCAAGATTTATGCTTGAAAAATTTGGAAAAGTTTAGGGATCATTAAAACTTCTGCAGAGTACATATTTAAGGTATATCTGTGCAGGGTGATTTCTTTTCAACCTCATATAAGAACGTTGTTTTAATTCTTGTTTAATTTTAGGATGTTTAAAAGTCTGATGAAACAGCTTACGTTGCATCTGCTTTAACACGTCTATGGTTCTGATGTGTTGGTAACAAGCATTAGGCATCTACACAGCCACCCTGCCAAATTGCCCAAAGATGGCACAACAGTCTCTGGCCGCAGCCAGCCACCAAGCTGGCTCCGGCACACACCCATAGACAAACACACATGGACTTAGGACACGTATCATGGTCCAGTTGCACAGGCGAAGGTACATTCTGCTCCTGTGGCAACTTCACAAATAGACTTGTTTTTCTCTTGCTGGAAAAAGTGACCTGGAGCCAAGCAACACTCACAACCCGCAGTCCTAACAACCACACCCACCCACTCATCTACCAAGGAACTAAGATGTTTATGGCACAAGATAGAGGCAGGTCTGTGCGGGCCGGGGCTGAGGCATACCCGCTTTGACGGAGCATTTATTTTGGAAGTGTTTCCAGAAAATGCCAGTAAACACTTTTCAGCTCTATGTAGGGGGAAAAACAGAGACTGAGTGATGCAAATTGTTAATCAAACTCTAATCCAGCTCTCAACGTGTTTCTTAAGATGGTCATCGAAGACCCTTGAATCATCTTCCAAGTGCCGTTCTCTTATGACAGGACACAGACCTCTTGTTCCAGAGTTGTTAGGAAAACGGAGACTTTCCATCAGTGGTTGCGCGTCAAGATGTATTTTACGAGGACACATGCTGGGGACTGGTCATCGTTGTTATTGCAAAATTATTGGGTGCTGTATTGAAGAGCTGGAAAGCTATATTAAATATGTGTGTTTGTGTATGTGTTAGGCCACTGACTAGTTAAAGTACCATACATGAAGTAAGCATCTCTTTGTATCATGTTATTAGTCTGTTTAAATGATTATAACTGAGCATTTTTTGTTTGTTTATTGTTTTTTTGTTGCCACATCTTATAGTGTGGGTTTATGAACTGCTTCCATCTTTTTAGCACTTAGAGTTGTACATGAGGTTTCATTAAGAAGTTGTACTCAGTTAGTATCTTACATGCAGTAGATTAGCATCTTCCTTTTATGGTGGCTGAGAGGTTATGCGGAGCTAGCCTGCAGCTTTTCTAAATTTACAGCAGTTTTTATTACTTGCAGCATTTTGCCCTTGCACGTGTTTTGCGTGTTTGTGTGTAAGCATCATTTGTGTTTGCAGCACGTTTGCACTTTGTGTGTCTAATTTCTGTCATTGCAGCATTTCTCATTTGCTGCATTTTTCCATTGCGTCTGTTTTGTGTGTTTGTGTCTTAGTTTTCTTTTGTGTTTGCAGCACATCTATGTACTTGCAGTGCATTTACACCTCTCGACCACCGTATCCTTTAGTATATATGCAGCACTGACAACCCGTCCAGTCCTACAAGAAAGTTAGAGAAGGCCTTCAGTGTTCCCAGAAATACAGTAAAAATAAATCAGCTGCAATAAATAGATGCTAATTGTATGGCCACTAATAATTTAAATGAATTCTAAATGATAAGTGAAGAGCTTCTTTGTAAGATAATTGTGTTTAACAAGAGTCAGAACTTTCTGTATGAGATCCTGATGCCTAATGTCAACATGGCTGCCCTGTACAGCAGCGATTCCCAACCCTGGTCCTCAGGGACCCCTATCCTGCATGTTTGTCTCTGTTCTGGCTCACCTGATTCAAATGATTGCTTGACCTCCTCTGCATGTCATCAAGTGGAGGACCAGAGTTGGGAACCACTGCCATATAGGTCTGTGCATCCCTTCAAGGATATATAGTATCTCCCCTGACAAAACACTGACCCACCACCAGACTGATCCTGCTGAATGATGCTGAATTCTTGCAACAAAACGTTCACCGCTGCTTCTCCAGATTCTTTCAACTCGATCCCATGAGCTCAGAGTGCACCTGAGCTCACCTGTGAAAACCTCAGGGTGCTCCACAGTGCCACGCAGTGATTACAGGGCCTACTAGAGAACATTGTGCCATCAAGCCACCCTCATGATGTCTGATTCTGATGGTTTGGTCAGAGAAATTGACACAAGTGGCGTGCTGGAGCGTCACTTTGTTGGGCTCTGGCAGTAGCTACTCATCCTGATCCTCCTTGCAAAAAGGTAGGGATGGGTATCATTAACGATTTATCAATACTTCTACTCTTAATGATACTCCCTATCGATCCAGTATTTTATCAGTACCATTATCGATACTTTAATCAAACAGGGTAAAAAAATAAGAAAAAATCATGTTTTTTAAACACTTGGACATTTGGAAAGTAAATGTACAAAATATATTTTTTTTATAGAAACAGAGCACTAAAACACATAAATAACTTTATATATAAAAAAGGCTAAAACACTATATCTTGGATAAAAATAATGTAGGCAAGACAAATGTCTAAAATTATTAAAAACTCTTTAAATATGCTAACAACAAAAAAGAACTCTATAAAATAACTTCAAGTATTAAATAATATTTTTACCTGAATACAAACAACATTTATACATTTTTTATATTATCAATTTTAACCAAAGGATAGCAATGGCACCCACAGTGGATGAGCTGAATAAATGAGAGGCTGTGTGAATCAGTTACAGGGAGGGATCTATTTAACTTCAGCATATATTTACATCCTGCTTTGTAATCTAGTGGAAGCTTTGCTCATGCGCAATTCATTTTCGATGGGGAAACACTTCAAGCTGCGTTTGCTGCAGCAGCACGGAGAGGCTGACTGACTGCCTATCACTGCTTTCAAAGCGGGAGAGGGGCTCACAGCTGATGGTTTGCTAAAGAGACAGTAAACTCAGAGTGATAGGTGCTTTTACTCGTGGCCAAAGTCTCAAACAACACGGGAAGAAAAAAAAGAAAAGAAAAATATTGCTAGATCGATTGCTTGTCACTTTTGAATAAAAAAAGTCACTGGAGTGGTCTGAAAAGTTGCTAAATTGGCAACATTCAGTGATGAAAGTAAGCGAAGTGAACATGTGAGAGCAGAACGTTAGCCTCTCATTCCCCTCGGAGTCTGTGTTTCTTAAGGTGGAGAAGATCGGCAAAACAATGTTGTTTCGGGTTGGAGTCTCCTTGAAAATTTTGTGTGACCTTAAAAATACCGTTAAAAGGAGCGATAAGGCTGAAGCTCCGGAAGGACCGTCCGACGTGGCCCTGGGGCCGTTTTGATACCAGGTTTTGGTACCCACCCGTACACAAAGGAGCAGATACTCATCTTGCTGATGGTTAAAGGACCTCTGTCGGCCCTGTGCAGCTCTCCTAGAGTAACCTCCTGTTTTCTGGAATCTCCTTCAGGCTCTTGAGACTGTGCCAGGAAGCGTAGCAAATGGCATAATGTGCAATCCTGGTGGAGTTGGACTGGCTGTGTAACCTCTGTAGGGTCCAGTTCCACCTCATGCTGCCAGTAGTGACACTGACCATGGTCAAATTCTAAACGACCTTTACTGCACCTGTTGTTCATTTCATTACCACCAGTACAGCCGGCACTGATTAACAACCCCCTCTACCACTGAACTGACCAGATTCCTGAAGTTTAGCTGACCTGGTATTATAGTCTGATTAAAGCAGTGTAGATTTATTATTTGGCAAAATAAGTTTTTGACACCTCAGTTACTTTTAAAATGAACAGTTAAGCATTTGTTTTACTTTGTCTTTACATTTTTGGATGAAAATGCATTTCTGTCACATTAGTCCTACAGTCTCTTGCAGAACACCAAGGTAAGGTGGGTAAGATGAGATATCCTTGTTGAGAAAAGTGGTTTTAAACTTGGATCTTAGAATCCACATACATGTAAGTGCAGTTTTCCTCATTTTACTTGATGCATTTGAAAATCCGCTGGACATTAGATAAATCCTTTGTGTAGCATTTATCAAAAATAACTGTTCCCCTTTTTAGGGGTTTCAGAAATGCTTGGAGTATAGTAAAAATATATTGCAAGACAGAGTGTGGACACACACATTGCTGCAAATTCGTTGAAAAAAATATGTATTTGACCTTAGGAAACACTTTACAATAATTCAGTTCACACTCCAGTGTAATGATGTCTGAAGGGAAGAACCCGAAATTCAAGCCGGACAAAAGGAGTTAAAATTTTTTAATTGATGACAGTGACAGGATGAACAGGCAAGCAGGAATGGCTGACCTGTGCGGGAACTGACAGACGCAAGTTGACCAGTTGACGGTTGGCAGAGTCAGACTTGACCATGAGAAGCAGGAAGAAACAGACTTGAGCAGGAGCTGTATACTGAGGCTGATTTGACCAGAAGCTGTATGCAACTAACCTGACCCTAGCCAGATTGATATCGCTCCGCCTAGCTTCACTCACATCCATCTGGGACCTCTCCCATAGAGAGTGATTTCTCCAACCAATTGTATTGTTCAGCCAATCAGGACGCAGGGCTGGAGTTTCATAGATGTGACGTAGTGGAGAAGCGACCGTGAGCCTGTTTTGATTCAGACAATGGCAGCTCACATCGAGGAAGCAAACAATTTACCTAATATTGTTTCATTAAAAGAACATCAGAGAACGGCTCTGAAGGCTTTTGTTGGTGGAAACGATGTTTTCGCCCTTCTCCCGACCGGATTTGGCAAGTTTTGTTTTCCTGGGCGCGCCCGTGGTGGAGTGGTTAGCGCGAACCATGTTAGGAGGCCGTTAGTCCTCGACGCGGTCGGCCTGGGATCGACTCCGACCCGCGGCGCTTTGCTGCCTGTCTTCCCCCCTCCTGTCAGCTCACTGTCAAAACGCGTGCCACTAGAGCCGCAAACACATTTAAAAAAAAAAAGTTTTGTTTTTTCCTGCGTCGCTCTCACAGTGTCACGGGTTGGCTTCGGTGTGAGTGGTTGAAATAGCACGTTGATAAAGATGACAGACAAGTGGCTTATCCAATCATACGCAAGGATTTTTGATAAGGCCCAGCCTTCAAAAAAGGCCATTCCTATGGATCTGTCCCAGATGGATGTGAGTGGAGCTAGGCGGAGCGAAATACATCTGGCTAGGGTCAGGTTAGTATGCAACAGCAGACTTGACCGGAAGTCACAGATGAGTTCCCAGTGAAGCAGAATGAAGCACGAAGAATCCAGGAGAGCCCTTTACCAGGTGGTGCATACTAGCACTAGTTAAACAAACTAGAGAGAGAGGAGTGTGAGCAGGTCCAGAGAATAAACAGGCAGAGGAACGAGAAGACACTGAGGAACAATACATGCAGGCAGTAGGACAAGACGAGACGAGACGTTCAGGTAAGAAGTGGGTGAGTGAGGCAGGTATAAGTAGGCAGAGGATCAGGTGGAATGACTTGAGGGTAATTAGTGGCAGCAGGTGAAACAAATCAATGTGACTGGTGGCTGGGAGGAATGGAGCATGGAGTGGAATAATCAATCCAGAAAAAAATAAAATCCTAAATCATGACATCCAGTTTGACCACTTGAGCTTCTTGTGCAAACAGTGAAGTAAAGAATGACAGGAGGAGGAGGAGGAGGAGAGGGAAAACAAACAAATAGGAGGAGACAGGCCATGACAAAATGTTCACCAGATGTTGGGTCTCCTCTTCCAGCTCCATGTTTGATGGCTTCATTTTTGATGCACATTTCTAATGGGTTAAGGCTTATTCAGATGATTTTTTTTATTAAAGCTGGTGTGGATTATTTAGACATTACTTTTAAATTCAAGCAATGACATACAACTGCTTTTACTGGCTTTGTCTTTGTAATGAATTAAAATGAAATTTGTTGTTACAGCTCTTAGTTGTCAGCAGACCACTGAGTACAAAGGTTCATGTTGAAATGCATCTGCCTTTAGGCCATTTGGACCTAGGAAAGCTCATTAGGAAGGATGGTTTCACTTAAATCTGAATAAGGTTTTTAATAAGCAGTACACTAATGGTAGCAATACAGTGCTCATTGTTAGCGCAACATTTTTAATTCAATTCAATTCAATTCAATTTTATTTATATAGCGCCAATTCATGAAACATGTCATCTCAAGGCACTTTACAAAGTCAAATTCAATCATATTATACAGATTGGCTCAGATTATACAGATTGGTCAAAAACGTTCCTATATAAGAAAACCAGTTGATATTCCCGGGTCATGGACATCATGCCGCATTAGTTGGCTCCCTTGCTTAGTCTGCAAAGTCAACTAAATCTGATACTTTTAAAATATCCATTGAAAATTCCTGTATCTCTGCCACCTTTCAGCTTTAGACCCTTTGCGTCATCCTGGACAGCCTCCCCATCACTTTCCACATCCACATCATCATCTGGGTTACTTTCATCTCTGCAGCATCAAGTTCTTCCTTCACACTGTTGACAAACTGGTCCACAGTCCACTTTACAATCCCAGCTCCCTTTCCTCTCTGTCCTCCAGAAACCCTCAAGCAGCTTGCATCATTACATTATCTACTTCACACCTGTACATCAACTCCACTGGCTCCCTGTCACATTCAATATAAACCAATATTATGAGCATACAAGGCAAACACAGCCTTGGAAATGCAGGACACATCACCAACACTATCATGACATAATACATTTTAATTTGACACAGATTGCACATGACAATAATCAGTCTCTGCTTTGCCCGTAATTGTTCACCAATTAATCATTACAGTTTATAAAAAGGTACTTCTTTGAAGTTTAATAAAATGGTTATATTTTAGCCCAGTCACAGGAGACCTGTCCAGGATGAACCCTGTGTCCGCGCTCCACTTTAACTTCATATAAAAACTCTCTGAGAATCGCCTTTCTCTGGCCTCACCCAGGTAGAACCCGTTCTCCAGTCCATGTTGTAGCTGCAGTTTATTTGTTTTATCTTTTTGATGTAGTTTTCTTAACAATCTGTAAGCATCAAAATCCTTGTCATTTTATTTAGTGTCCTGGAGCGCAGCTGCTCATCAGGTGATCACTGCTGCATACCGACAGCAGATACAGCTGACAGACGACTTGGCCACAGGTGGAAATAATTCATTAATTAACTTTAGGAGCAGATTGACACACTTACCGAGGGAAGTTGTTGTCAGCTGCTGAACTTTCTGACCTGCTGGTTTGCATAAATCCAAAGAAAACCTTTGACCACCGCTACTTTCATTCATACCATCTGTGTAGCCAGTTTAAAATGCTCTCCCAAAGGTTAAAATGATGAACACCGATAAACCACAGACTGGCCATGTCCGCTTTGGAAAGACCCGCCCTGCTCTCATTCTGATTGGCTAATGTCCCGGCTCTGCCAGGTTTGATTGGTTGAGAGCAGCTTCAGATTATAACCTTGAATAAAAAGTCTAAACGGGACTTTTTGCGCTCAATTTCCAAATGACGGAAATCCATCGCAGCGACGGAGAACTTTAACCCCTGAGTTAGACACTGTCATTGGACAACATGCAGTAATATATAAATGTTTTAAATGAGGTTGGGTCCGGATTAGGTAGCAGCTGGGTCCGGATCCGGACCGTGGTCCGCTAATCCGTGACCTCTGACCTATTGTGTCTAGAATTGGAAGTTCGACTGACGGTATATGAAGTTTTTACATTTTTATATTAAGAATTTTGTGCCAACTTTAAAATCTTATGTCAAAGATAGCTTTCACTAACAACAAGCCACATTTTCAAATTTCTGGGACAGCAATGGGAACCAAAATGGCACAAAGTTTCGCTTGCTTATTTGTCAGACAGCTAGAAGAGCTTGTTTGATATGATCACCAAAAAATCCTTTTCTGCCATTAATTATTTCTTGGAAAAGGTACATAGATAATGTTTTCTTACTTTGGAAGGGACCCATCACCCCTTTACTGCAGTTTGTAGAATTTCTAAATGGGAACTTTGCAGGTTTACATTTTACCCTTGAATACAGCTCTGAGGAAATACATTTTCTTGATATAAAAGTCACTAAAAGAGACAAACATTTATACAGCTCTCTTTACACGCCCCCCCCCCCCCCAATGACAACCTATAATATCAGTGACAGGGTTGTCAAAGCTTTCTATACCACCCCAGCAACAACCCTGATTTTTTAAATGTGGAGCTTGCAAAAATTGTCAATACACTCAATTGGCGGTAAGATCATCAACATAAAAAGTTTCATTACCTGTAAAGCCAAAAATATTTTTTTATATGAGACAGTGCCCATGCAACAAACTATACATTGGAGAAACACCCCGTCCTTTAAAAGAACGAATCAATGAACACAGAAGTTCCATCAAGAGGAATGATCTAACTAGTCCTGTTGCAAGACATTTTAAAGAAAAACGTGGCAGCTCACCATCATTTTTATTTTTTATAGGCATCAAAGCCATCAAACCCAATATAAGAGGGGGTAATATTAATTTTATTAGGAAAAACAGAGAGGCGTTGTGAATATTTTAAATCTTAAGAGTTTAGCTCCTACCGGTATAGGATCTGTCCATTAATGAGTCTCTGTGATATTTTTATGGTTTTATTGATTTTTTAAATTATATTAATTGGACATTTATATTTTTTAATGGTGCTGTTTTTAATTTTTTTATATTTTCTAATGTTTTTTTTATTGGTGTTGCCTATTGTGTTTATGGATTTTTTTGTCACAATACTGTTACTTCTGGTGTTTTTGTGGTTGCGATGTATGGATCTTTTTTTGTTTGTATTTTATGGGAATGAATACTGTTGCTGTTAAGTGTGGCATTATATGCCCTATTTAAAATTGTAGTGTTTTCCGCAAGAACCTAATTGGACACTAGTTTAACCAGTCAGCAAGTTCCATCCCCCTGTATGCTGATTGGTCAGGTTATGTATGTGGGAATAAGTGATTTTTTCTGCGTCGTACTTCTTATTTAAAGACAACTGATGTGGTGATTTGTAATGACCCTGAAGAAGGCCACAAGCTGAAACACATTTGTCTGTCAATAAAGTCTGATCCTGAACCTTCAAGTGTTGCTGATTTTTTTTAACCGGCAGCACATTCAGGTTCAACCAATGGCAAAGGTTCAAAGGCGCAACAGATCTGTTATGTTTCTTTGCAAGTCGCAAGTTTAAATTGTGACCTCATGTGATGGAAGTTTTAAGGGGAGCTATCCTGCTTGAATTGGACTTTGATGGTGCTGTCTTATCCACCACTGCCTGTCCTTTCCTTCCCTTCACTTCTACCTCATCATCTTGGTGCTTGTTACCGGAAGAGTTCAGCATGCATTTTGGTTACCAGACTTGTATAAACCACTGCAGCTGCAGGTCAAAGACTGTTCTCTACCTCTTTTTAGTACAGGAGAAATTTCTGCAAAGCATATCTGCAAGTTTTTTGTTTGTTTTTTACTTTTAGAGGAAAATAAATCGTCTGTATTCTTCTTAATAAGTTTCTTCAAAAGAACCTTGTGAACCTTGCAAAAACACCTATACCTGCATGGATTTTTGCACATTTTTGATGTTACAACCACAAAAGTCTTTGTATTTTATGTAGCACACCAACACAAATTACAACTATATTGGAAAAAATAAACATTTTCTTTTACAAATGGCAATCTGAGAAGTGTTATGTGTATTTGTTCATCCCCAGAGCGTCCCTACAGCGTGAATCTACCATCACCATATTTCACAGCGGGGTTAGTGTGTTCAGCATAACTGTCAAGTATTTTGACACAAATAATGTTTTACATGTGGGCCAAAAGGTTTAATTTTGGCCCACATGTAATACAAGTTATTACACAAATGTGTCTGGTTATAATGTGACAATATTAGAAAAACTCAATGGAGCTTAAATACCTTTCTCAATCCAGGCCTGTCACCTTCTCCCATCATCTCTTATCTTCCTAACTATACAATGTACCGATCTCTCTTGATAGTTTAATTTGACTGAATCAGCATTTTAGACAACTTTACTACAGTGTGGGCTTGATTTTAGCTGATGGAGAGCTTTTACTGTTACACCTCTCCACCATTTAGGGAATGTTTAGACAAGTTTGTTTCGCTTTAGTTTTCATTGTAAGTGACAAGGAATATTTTATGAGTGCTAATTCAGAAACACGTAAAAAGCGTACTGCTCAGATATCCATCAGTTTTGTTCAACACGAGGAGCAATTTGAAATGATAGAGACATTGGCAAACCAAGAGGTTATTAGAGATTGGCACTGACCAGGACATCTATCAAAGCCGATGTGAACGTTGTTATTGGCAACATGGTGTTCCCCACATACTGAACCTCAGAAACCCGATCCTCTCTTGGACTGTTGGGCAATATTTCTGAATGAGAGATTGTTGGTGAAAACACCATCTGCTTGACTTTAGTTCATTTTCAAACACATAACCATCCTAGACTTTTTCCCTCTTTGTTTGCTCTCACATTTTCTGAAATTAAAACTGATATCAGTCCGTATCCCAATTCATTTATCAGTAAGGCATTCTTAACTTCCTTAAAACATAACTTCTCTAAGTCCTGGTCTTCCCTAAAGTGAAAACCTGAGGTTTATTTGACTTTGGTTTAGAGAGTTCTGCCAGTGTCTTTTAACAAAGCACCAAACAAGATTAATGTGGGGATCACTGAAAGGACAAGATGATTGACTGCACGTGTCGGAGATTGTCCAACATGAGCCGAATGTTCCGAAACATGAGGTTTTATTCCAATCAAGTGGATGATTTCAAATTAGCACACATCTTAAAAAAAAATCCAGGAGCAAATTACTGGCAGTACTGGAATGTAATGATGCATTTTTCTGGTTGAGGTTTTGGGTAAAAAGGAAGAAAAGTTCTGCAATTATTTTTAACTGATGTGTTGTAATCATTATTTTATGCTGGTGAATGCTTGGTATGTTTGTGAGGTCCAAACTAAAAAAAAAAAAAAGGTGCAGGGAAGTCTCGGAATCTGGCCAGTAAATATTATGCAGCCAAATTTTTGCTGCATCACATTTGATTGACATTATAATTTAATATAAATTGAATGCAAAACAACACCTCATAACCACAGAAACCTATTTCAATAAGGAAATTTCCATTTAAATCAACCTTTTCTCATATGACAATTGAAAATCTGTTTCTTAAGCTGGTAACGGATGCAGCGGTTAAAAGTGGCCAGTGCAATGAAAGAATAAGGAAAATGCTGGTTTTAAAGGTGTCTGACAACATGAAGTAGGTGGGAAGATCTCAAAAGACAAACTTATCATGCACAATATAAACATTTATATCTAAAGTAATTTAGGTTCAGATGATAAACAAGGTATCAGACATATGTCAGTCTAGAAAGGATAACAAAGACATTTTTAAAGCTGTGAGACTCAAACCACATTCAGAATCATTATTCACAGATGAAGAAAACATGAAACACTGGTGAATCTTCACAGGACCAAAATTATACCAGAGCACACATCGACAGCTTATCCAGGAGTTCACAAAATTACCCAGAACACCATGATTCAACAGAGAGAAAAATATCAATTTCACTGCCCACAAAAAAGAAAACAAAGACCCATCTGACATCCCCCCCCCCCAAAAAAAAATATTTGCCACAATCTTTGAATTAAATAAAACAAAACCGGAACTTTTTAGTGCGTCCCAATACATGTCATGTAAAACTAACACATTATTTCACTAACAGAAGATCATTAGCCTGGCCAGCCAGACTTACTTTTGCCTCTCTTCGAAACGGCTGAAGTTAGTCTTGAGCTGCTCCCATAGAGGGCTTTCTCTGGGGCGGGGTTAACAGGCGTAAAGTAAACCAATCAGAGAAACTGCAGAGGTGACATAAAAAAGGCACAATCAGACTTCCACTGTCAACATTTCACAATATAATTCAGCATGGCGAGGCGCTTTCGAGCGGAGACTATGGTGAATGATTCTTTTAAAATAGAAGAAAGCACACTAGCAAACGAACGCTCTGTAGTAGCGGCCATCTTGTTTTGTTTTGGCTGAGGGATTCTCAGGCGCTGCACATCACTCAACATATAAAGCCCGCCCATGTTTGTGATTGGTCGGTATCAGGAAAGAGGGCTCTATGGGAGCAGTTCCAGACTCTGTTCGCTGTATAGCAAAGTGAACGCGAAACTGAGTCTGGCTGGCCTAGCTAGAAGATCATACCAACAGCTAAATATGGTACTTAATTTATGATGGTCTGGTTCTGCTTTGCATGTTCAGGAACTGGACAACATGTCATATTTCATGGAACCATGAATTCCAGTTTGGAGTGGCCGATGTCACAGTCTGGACTAGGGCTGCGTATTGATTCAAATTTCAAGTATGGTTCGATTCCAATTTTCAAAATTTAGAATTGATTCTTTTCGATTCAATTTGATTGAATGCGACCTGATCTCAAATTGGATTGCTGGTATTAAGAAAATGTTTAATTGTTAACTAAAATTCATGACTGTGTAGTTATGCAACATATTGATACTAGCATCATATTAACATTCAACAGCAAATTAATAAAGTAATGTTGGTTAAGGGCGGCTTTAAGGACCAAACCCTCTCCCTGAATTTTGAGACAGTTGCTTTCACAAACAAACATGCTGTGGGGCAGAATACCCAAACAGATTCAGGGTAGAAAACAGAGGACACCAGAGACATCTACAGCTGCTATTTCTATTCAATTGAATTCAAAAATACTTTATTGAACCAAAAGGGATACTAAATGTGGAATCTAACCTGGTGCACTATTAAATATGTTACATTAAAAAGTCACCTCCCAAACTGGAGTGTGAAGGCTTCTGTGATGTATGTTGCGTCCATGCTTCCGACCACTAGGTGAAGCTTGGCGGCTTTGTTTTGTTTTTGTCCTGCTGAAGTCTCAGAGCAGAAGAAGAACTAAAAGAAAAAAAAAAAAAAGACTAACATGGTTGTTAAGCTAAAGTCGGTGTACTTTACTGATAAAAACACAATATTACATCTCCCATATACTTGGGTGAGCTGTGCCCAGACTGTGAGCCACGCGGAGTCTCTGCAGACCTTTTAGCTTTATAGTCGAGCTTACCTGTTGTCTATATTTCTTGTGAACGATTCGTATGCTTTGAGCTGCTCAGTGTATTGAGCTCAGTGTCACATATGAAACAGTTCAATGTGAAGACTTCTTGCCGCCGAGCAGTTTACAGCGTGACACCGCATACGCACACGTGGTCGTAAAAATTGAGCTCTGTGCATACCTGTCAGCATGGAGTCTGCACAAGTAATGCCAGCTCACACATTTAAGTTCACAGTGGAAAATTATTATTTTTTAAATTGATCTTCGGTTATATGAATCAATCTTTAGGAATTTATGAGAATCAATTCATAATTGGAAAATCAATTTTTTTTTCAACATAGCCCTAGTCTGGACTCAAATCTGATTGAGTTGGCTCATACTAAAAAGTACAGGACAATATTCCTAGACAGCAACGTTAATAGATTCATCGCCAGCTGTTGCTAATACTTGATACCTGTTGTTGCTAACAAGGGTGACAAAACCAGTTATTGGGTTTTGGTTGAAATTGTTTCTTGGCATAACATTTTTCCTTTCTCTTAAAAAAAGAAATAATTTTAAAAATTATTTTTGAAATTAATCAGGATGTCTATTAAAATTTGTTTGATGGAACCAGTAACATGTATGACCTCCTCTTACCAGAAACCAGGAAGTCAAAGTTAGTTCACATTTTAAAAGCAAACATTAAAAAAACAACAGTCAGCATAATTTAGAACAATAAGGTTCTCCTTTTATGTTTCTCTCTGTGCTAACAGGGTGTTTCTGGCTTGCAGTGTTTTGGCTCTAAGTGAAAATACACACAGGAGAGTAAGTCCGGGGTGGATGGAGTTAACAAGGGGTGACTGGAGGTGCTAAACATACACGTGTTGCCACTAAGTATCTGTGAGTACATAAGTTTTGTGACAGCACAAAAAAAACTGTCCAAAACAAAAGCAGGGATTGAGCCAAAGAAGAAGATTGCAGCAGGATTTCTTTCACCGGAGACATAATTTGGGATAAAGGTTGAAAGGGTTCTGTTGGGAACATGGTCAATTTTAAGCATCATGGCTTTGAGGTTATCACAGTTTCACGATGGGGCAACCAAGCTCTGAAAATCCCAGCACTGTGGTTTAAAAATAATTTTTGTTAGGATTGGAAAAAAATTTATTATGTTCATAAAGTCAGAGCAAAAGAGGTATACGGTTTTAGTTTATACCTCTTTCTTTCCCATTTTGAACATAACACTAAGCTTTTATGCTGTGAATAATATGAATTTACATGTTATTAGTTTATTTTACTCTTATTTACCAATCATGTTTGAAATAAACAAAATGTTACACTATATCTCAACGTAAAATAACAACAATTGGATTCAACTCCAGTGTGTACTGTGTATATTCCAGGTTGGATATTGTTACCTGTAGTAACTGTTTATGTAGTTTATAGTTTCAACAGCTTTAGGATATTTTTTTGCTGTTTATCATGACTTATAAGTCTTGAATGTATTTGTTATTCGGGTTAATATTTACCGAACAATGTTGGTTATTCCAACCGAATTGAAAAAAAGAAGGAATAGGAAGGGTAAAGGGAAGAAATGACAGGGATGAGAGGGGAGAAGGAGGTGGAATAACCAGTGCATCTGTGAGGGTTCACAGTTAGGGTCAGCAGGTTGAACGGTAATCAGGTTTCAGTGTGAGCGCATCTCCGCAGCTGACTGAGTGGAGCTACATTAACTCTCATTACATTACATGCACACACAAATACTGCACAACTGCCAGAGCGCTTAGCATAATCAGCATCCTACCCCAATCACTAATCACTATCTTTGGCCTTGCAATCACAGCGGCAACGGCTTTAGCTAGTCCAATGATGGATAAGTGGTGATGTCATCAGGATGTTATCATCTGGTTGGCTAATGACAGGAAGTTTGCAGGGCAGAGGTCATGGCCCTTAGGGGCCTGTCTTTTCCTTGAAGCATCATGCTCTTGTGTTGTCTAAAGTGAAGAAACATAAACCTGTTGTTACACATAAATATAATTAAAAACATTAAGTTTATGTGGGTAGGAAAAGTCTGTAAATACATATTTTAATGCTAGAAGCCATTTACCTAACCCTACCAATAGTAATTTAGTCTACTCTGTATGTTTTCATTGCACCTCGGGGCAGGTTTTGCGAAACACATTTACAATTGGTTGGGCCCATAAGTCAATACTCTCAATATGACCAACCAACACATATGTGAACTCGTAAAACACTAGCATTCCCTGATCACACAACTGATTTGCGTCACATGACACAAGTTAAAACATTTTTAGACACCAGAATGTATGGCTTTCTTATAGGCTGTAGTCCCTGAGTATGATAAATGTGGCTGCCATAGACGTTATAATTAAAAGTCGGTGACAGATTTTTGGTCTTATGTTCAAGCACACATGCCCCGGGTTTAAGTTTTCTTGCGATTATTGTATTACAGCTAACACAAAAGGTCAGTAACAAAATATTTCTGCCGCATATCCCCAACCAATGAAAATGCACAACTAAGATTCTTGGGTGATATAAAATCCAGTGCAGTTCTACAGAAAGCGCGTGACCTGGTGTCCCTATTATAAGCAACCAACAAGGGATGCCTACCCATGTCATACTCTCGGGGCTGTGTGCTGATTGCTGTTTGTTTAATTCTAGTACCTTCCATGCAGAGAGTGATTGGCAGCTGCAGCGTGTTGGAGTAATCAGCTAGAGGACAAGAGGAGCTTGGAACCAGAGGCCAATGCCAGTTCGTGTACTCATGCAGTGTGACTGTTTTCTTGGAAGGCCCCTTGGATTCCCTGTTCTGGTTCTGGTCTCCGGTCTTCCTGAATAATTTTAAGAAGCCAAACGAAACCTTGAGTCAGTCTCTCATCCGCTTCTTGGCTCCACCTTCTGGCTCACTTGCTTGCCTGTTCACCCTCATGCATCCACCTACACAGTGTCCTACCAGGGGAGGTGTCCTCACCTCCTCTGGACCGTCATACAGATCCTCCACAGTATGTGCTCCTTCTTTCAAGTCATCACATTCATCCTCCCTACCTACCCAGCTTACCGCGCCATACTCTCCTCTCCTCCTCAGTGACCGCTCTTCTCACTCAACTAATCAAACCTGCTTAAATCAGTTCTTGCCTCAGGTATTGTTTGCCACACCAGAGTCAATCTGATATGACAACCCAACTTTCCCTGTAATGTTGCCCTGGATAATTTCACTTTATTTGGCTCTTGGTTGAATGACATAGTAATACTGGGGTGGAGAACTCAGCTAAATTGAACTCAAAGGTTATTAAAAATGGTCAGATAGGACAGTGTTGTGAGGAAATACTGTTAATTCTTTGCAATAAATGCCATATGTCAGCACAACGTCCAATGTATGAAGGCAAGAATGTGTCGGTTTATGCACATTTTGAGCACAACCAATTGAAAATCTAGGATAATATTAAAGGCTACATTAAGATTATCAGATTCAGTGTCAACATGAATGTTAAAATCCCCCACTATAATAACCTTGTCAGTGTTTAACACTAAATCAGATAAGTCTGAGAACTGATCTAAAAACTGAGAGTAAGGGCCTAGTGGACGATACAAAACAACAAACAGAAGAGGTTTTATGGCTTTGCAGTTTGGATGAGGGAAACTAAAGGTTAAATCTTCAAACTTATTGTAGTTATTAATTGGCCTGGGACTAATAAATAACATTCTATGAATGTGAAAATTTTAAAAAAAAGGTTTTGACTAATTTATAGTAATGTAGTCCTCTTGCAGCCAGGCTTCTGTCAGACCAAATAAATCAATCTGATTATCAGAAATCAATTCATTGACTAACAGAGTCTTTGAATGGAGAGACCTTATATTTAATAAACCACATTTCATTGTTTTATGTTTTGGATCAAGTTGAGGTGTGTTGATTTTTAAGATATTTTTATGATTTGCTTCTTTTAGATCTGTCATGATTGTGTTCGGGTTCAATAACAAAACATGACAAGATCTGTTTCTAATCTTTTTAGTTTTGGCCATAGGGAAAGACACTGTCTTAATGGGGTAATGGGTAGGTAACAGTACAGAAGCTGCAGAGAGGTGTGTTAAACTACAGCTCTGCTTCATGATCTGGACCCTGGGTTGTCAGCATTTTGGAGAACTAAAAAATCCAGCCAGATTCCTAGAAAGAAGAGCTGCACCATCAAAAGTTGGATGGATGCCATCTCTCCAGATTAGACCAGGTTTTCCCCAGAAAGTTCGCCAGTTATCAGTGTAGCGCACGTCATTTTCAGGACCCCACCTAGACAACCAGTGGTTGAATGATGACATGTGGCTAAACATGTCATCACTGGTCAGATCAGGCAGTGGACCAGAGACCAGAGTCCGACATTGTTTTAGCAAACTTACACACCGAAGCAACACTAAGTTTAGTGACCTCCGATTGGTGTAACCAGGTGTGAATAATGAATAATGTTCATCTATATTACAATGAGGGAATTGATCAGTATTATTTCATGGTTAACAATGACAACCACAGAGAAAAGAGCAAAGAAACACAATTTCACAGAAAGGCCTCTTTTAAATGCGTAAATTAGCAGTGCAAATGCATCCACTGTGCAACATTACTGTCACCTTGGGATTTAAAATTTTACAGCAATCAAATGATTGCCTTACACCTTGTCACAATTTATCTATTAATATGTTACATACACCACCCTGGTGATCGTCATTGAGAGGAATGTGCTTGTAGAAAACTATGATGAAATGTTGTGAAGACTTGGAGTTGAGGTTTAAGTTGGCTTATAGGCCTTTTTTATTTTTTTGAAAGGTCCTTATAGTTTTGGCTCACCAGCACATGCATAAATAACTGCAGTTTTGAATGCTTGTGATATAGTTGATCCATGATCAGAATTTGATATGGAGTGAAATTGAATGTCTGAGAGGAATCATTATCTAGCATTGCCTCAATTTCCCACCTACCCATCTGCATTGCCAGTTTCCCCTGTTTCCAAAACAAGCCTATGCATGGATGACAATTTGTGTGTGAGACCACACTTTCCCCCACCAAGTTGGTTTTTCTATAGATCACAACCTTTGCGTGGAAAGTACTACGTTTTGTGTGGCACAACTTTTATAAATGAGGCCCAAGAAAATCTAAAAGAAAAACACATAGACCTTTAGTTTGCCGTGCATAGTGAGCACAGATATGCTCGAAAGCAGAACAAATAGAGAAAGTGCCATCAACCTCTTTTCCAAGCCGGCATTGCTCCTGAGACATCGTATTAACTTTGAAAAACTCACATAAGAGAAGTATATCTCCGACTTCATTCTTTATTTATTTATGACAAGTAGCCAGTTTATGACATAACTGTTTTGTAAAAGTTGTTTTAGTCTTAGGAATTCACAGTATGTAATGCTGTTTACAGATAAATTTGGTCTAACATGTTTTTAATTGCCTCCTCTGTCTTATAATTCCTTTATTTCCCAAAGGACAAGTCCTGGCAGGAAATCTTTCTGTCTGGTCAGATAGCTTAGTCAGCAAACAGCACTCATCATTTTTCCCTGTCTGGATGATTAAGAGGGTGGAGTTCCACCTTGTATATTTTATTAAGACCAAAAATTAAATATTTATAACTGTTACGGAAAGCAGGCAGTGATTTCCGTCCATATGAAAACAATGTGAAACAAGCTGCTTCTCAGGACTGATTGAAGTTCACTCAGAATATGTCAAAAGATCCTATACCACCCAAAAGAAAATAGTAAGTAAAAGTATGTAAAAAGAATAGATTAAATACAAGAGATGCCTTATGAAGACAATCCCGGTTTCCATGAATATAGTGAAACAAGACTTGAAACAATTTGATCAAGAAATATAAAAGACACTAACACTAGCACTAATACCATAATATGCCTCATCAAAATTGAGTCTAATATTATAATATTATTAACCCTGGAGATGAATGCAAATAAAGTAACAAGTCCAATTTCTGGGATGACGTTTAGTAGACACAAAAACACCTTACATCTTTTCATAAGCTTTAAGGTCCTAGAGAATATGCCTTGATGGGACATTTCTCAAATTATGTCACATTTGCCCTGAGAGCTTCATTTGAACATTGAGAAAACCCAGCCTAGAACAGCTTAAATTTTGGTTTTAATGTAGAGGCTTCAAATGTGTGGAAAGAAAGCAACATAAGTAGAAAGGTAAGATAGACTGTCCTCTCCTCTCACAACGAAACGTGAGGAAAAACCCGTTGAATCCACATAGAATTGCAGCTAATACTAATTACATATACTGTATATATATATATATATATATATATATATATATATATATATATATATATATATACAGTATATATATATATATATATATATACATATAAAACGATTAAAATATTTAATCGCGATTAATCGCATAATTTGCCTGATTAATCATGATTAATCGCATTGTATTTACAAACTCCAAGAATGAATTCAAAAGTAGTGTAAAGAGCACTTTTATTTTAATGTTCTGCTGCCATATGAACAAAAGTGTTGTAACATTTGTAGCACTTATCAGTAACACATATTTAGTGTAAAGCTCAACTTAAACATGTAAAACAAAAAATAGCAATAATAATAAATTACAGCTTATTGCCACTAACAGGGAATTCTCTTTATGGGGAAAAAATCTACCAAAAACAGGCAATTTCTGAGGTAACCGCAGGGAGCAGCATTACCATTTTATGTTCAATACCAAATTTTAACGTGGCAGTGGTTACAACTAACTTGTTTCTGTCATATTTGTTGCTGGAAGAACTTTAAACTGAAATGCTTGCTAACTCGATATGCTTGCATGTTTATTTGACGTTAACACGCGTTTTTTTGTTGTTGCTTTCTCGCGTGCATAAAGTGAATGGCAGGGAAAAAACAGGCAAAAACACATGGTTACTTTGAAACGAGAAGCGACTTCACCGACGGCGTCGATGTAGACCCCGCTCCGCTCCGCACAAAACTTGTTCCGGGCCGGCCGCCAACTCACCGCCTCGCCTAAGCAAATTCCTGCAGGAAACACCGCCTTCCCCATGTCGGCTTTGTTTTTTTCCGGCCAGCACCCTTCTTCCTCTTTGAATCCGAGGCTTGGCTGACAGCGAGGTTATTGGCGCATTATCGCCACCTACTGTTCTGATTTAAACCCCTACACCGCAGCAACAGACCTTCACAAAATAAAAGCATGTGAGCAACATGCGTTAATGCGCGTTAAAGTAAATATCGCCGTTAATAGTCTAATGAATTAACGCAAAATTAACGCGTTAACTTGCCCAGCCCTGATATGTGTATATATATATATATATATATATATATATATATATATATATATATATATATATATATATATTTATTAGGGCTGTCAGTTTTAACGTGTTATTAACGCGTTAACTTTATCAGACCATAACGGCGACAATTTTTTGAGCACTGTCCATTAAGTGCTCAGTCTAAACCCCACCTTCTGCAGAGATGTTTTGGCTTCTTTCACAGCTTATGGCCATCAATATTTCCTGCTACTGTTCGTGTTAACAGAGCAGCAGGAAGAGTGCACGTTGGATCAGAAAACAGATCTGCAAACAATGTGCAGTCTAAAACACCACTTAGTCTGTTTATAAGTTTCTTTTTTATTCATTTTAGTTGTTTCCTAACTGTATGTGCTGTGTTTCGGTGCCTCAGTGCTCTTAGCCACTGCTACTCACCCATCCCTTCCCTCGGAGAAAGGGGCTTTTATCAGCGGCCAGTCTTCAAAACTCAACCATTACGTTTAATGTCCTTCCCCCCGTGGCAAAATGGACATTTAAAACAGGAGAGTTAGTAGTTGTGTTTCATGCTATTTCAATCTGGAGAGACTCAGACGGAGAAAGAGAAAACGATTAACACATTTATTTGACAAAATGAATAACAGTTCTTTGGCGCTCGGGCCCCGGCTGAAGATTTGAGCAGTGAATTCCGACGAATTCAGATGAGCCCATCAACGCTGAATAGGGATGCTCCCGCGGGGCCCGACACTGGTGGTGGAGGTTGGAAAACATGACGTCTTGGAATGCTGGTGGAGAAGGGGAGGAGGTGGGTCGAGCACAGCTGGAAAGCGACAGGCAGCGTGGGTGTGGAGCCTTTTAAACGGAAGCTTGATTGAAGATTGGAGAAAGCGGGTCGAGGTCCGGAGATGAAGATGACGCAGTAACAGGTAGGCGGAAGTCTTCCAGCTTGAATTTGCGCCTAGGCTTCGTTTTGTTTAACAACACAGAACCAGTGGTGCTGCGGTAGGCGTGCTGTGTCGCCTTGTGCTTGAATTCAAGGGCATATAATTGAGTTAACATTTAATTTTGGGGCACAAAATTTTAAGGAGCTCAGACCCATTGTTCCTCCTCTTCCCTCTAAATGACCCGTTGACAGTCTTATATACAGTCTTTATTTATGCATTTTTTCCACAGTTTATTACCCGCGCGCATCGCACCAATGGTGGAAAAATCTGCCCATCTCACTGCCTCAAACTACTATCGTTACCACACCTTACCAAAAAAAAGTAATTTAGGAACCAGAGAGGCACAGAGCTTGAAAGGTTGCACCTATAATCGTTGAATCTGGGGTTGCAATGCATAAAAAGTGCTATATTTCCTATAGGATTCTGCCTTTAAGACTGTTAGTGGGCTAAAGGTGAAGCAGAAAGTAATCATTCCATCCACTCCAACCGCAAACAAAACGTGTTGTGAGAACAACTTTAAACTCAGCATTCGACTTGCGTAATCACGCACTAGAGCCTCCTCGGCAATAGAGGAGATTTGACTGCTCAGGGCGGAGACTGAGATGAGAAACCTGTCGCTGTGAAAGGTGATGACAAAGGTTATAAACTGTAACAGGATAGAAGTGCATGGAGCTGAAAAGAGGGAACACATCAGCAGCTGGATCATGTGTAAAAACGTAGCGTGAACACCTGTGTGCTTCAAGTTTAGCAGCTGACGGGAAAATGTCTGACCATGTAGGCTTGATGAAACTCAGCCTCATTCACACATGAGGTTATAGACCTACATTGATAAACAAACCCAAAGATTAGTAATTACTGTCAATTCTGGTCGCCTGCTTACATATACATGCTTCAGCCAACTCATCCCTGCCAGAAAGTACTGTAATGGGTGACGTTGGTGAGCCCAATATTCAGACGGACACAGATTTACGTTGTTTTTTTGGGGTTTTTTTTAAGGTTTATTGTCAACTATGAATAGTGGTAGGTGAGGCAGGCAAGCAGAACCAGACTTGACAGATGATTTAATGGCTAATGGTGTAGGCAGGCAGCGATGAGTAGGGGACCAGAAGATGCAGATAGCAACAGACCAGAACAGGCGGTGTAGACCGGGGAACCACCAGAACAGCTGTTAAGAAAAGTCCAAAGCAAAACAAACAAAAACCTAAATCATGACAAAACTAGTAATTCAAAACAAAAAAACGTTAAAGCTAGCAAAATGTTAAATAAAATGCAGATCCACAAATACAAACAAAAACTCCAAAAGCTAACATGGTTAAAGGCCAAAAAAGATCTGTTTTAAGAGAACATTAAACACAGTAAGTGAAATGGCCTGCCTGATATGGGAAGCTACTTGAATCAAGAGTTTTGTGCAACGACAGAGAAAGTGCGTTACTTCTTCGCACTCTTTGTTTTTCAGATAACTGATAAAAACTTATCGGCAGACCTGAGAAAATGAGAGGGAGCATGCATATGAAGCAGGTCTGACACTGATACTGGAAACGGGGCCATGACGACAAAAACTAATAAAATCATTCCGAATGTGAACCAGTAGCCAGTGAATTGCTAATAAAACTGGAGAAATGTGCTCTCATTTTCTGGTACAAGTTAAAAGAAGAGCAGCAGCATTTTGGAACAGCTGGAGTCAAGCGACTGGAGTTTCATTAAATCCAGAGTGAAGTGCAGTGCAGTAATCTAAGCAAGTTGTAATTATATCATAGATTAAAATCTTTAGTCAGCTGTCTCAGTTTGGAAAAGCTGGACAAAACCACAGATTTTAACTTTGCACTAAAGTTAAGATTATTCTCAATCTTACACCCATGTCTGTAGTCAGATATTGACTTTAAGGTCCCAGGTCAACACTGATGTTAGACATCAATGTGCCCAAATAACATTAACTTAGTAGACATCAATGATTTCTGCAATGCATTCGAGAAATTTATTTGCAGAGCAACTATTTTCCTTTTTAGTGTCATAAAGGTCTGACTGTCTTCTGCTTAAAAAAAGAAGGCTAAACACTGATTTCTTATGACTGACTCCCAGGGATGTGCACAGTACCTTTCTAGATTTAAAAGCTTATTTTTTCAGTGTACCACATTTTCTGTAAATTTTCCCAATAAGAACTACCTCTGTGAATGTGAATGTAAAATAATTCTGCAACGCGCCTCTCTCAAAGATGGACAGACACGTGGTGGTGCAACTGCAGCACCTCCTCCCCTCTCCTCTTCTCTCATCTCTCCCGCTGTGCATTAGAGACCTGCCCTAGTGGAGGCCCTTCTAACTTTCCAGGTAACAAACTAAACCCCTGCATTTGCTTCCTAAACCTCCAATAATAAAGTTGAAACTTCACTTGCTTCAAATGTTTCTAAGCTAGCCGAGGACACCTTCCCGCTACGTCTTCAGTGGCTACCAGGTGCCCGGAAAACATTTAAAATGTAGCATTAAAATTAGGCAAAATAATTTTATTTAAATGTATCACATAGATGGAGTCATTATATTTACTATAATGGTCCCCCGTGACTTCTATTTGACTTATGTTGCTTTTACAGCACAAACATAAGACAAGTTGGCTCTGTCTGTTACACATTTCATTTAAATACATTTTAGTCCAAATGAGCAAATGAGAGTATTGACTATTAATAATTCCTTTAATAAAGTTAATTAACTGCGAGGCATGTGGGCTAAGTTTTATTTTCTATTTCTGTGGGTGTAAAAATATGACATGGATAGTGAATTTTAAAATGTAAATAGCAGACATGTAGTCATCAGATCTCAGGGCTTGTGCAGGTCTATCTAGAAACAAAATATATTTTACAAGAATAAAGCAGACAGCTGGAATGGACTCAGGAAGGTGGAGTTTTGGTGGCGGCAGACAGAATTTCTGAAGATGAGTGACAATCAGAACAAATTGTATTTTCATCAGAAATCTGTAAACGACCACAGAGCCGTTTAATTGTTTAGAAGGAGCAATATTATTGTTGTGAATGGAGATTAAACAGACATGATTCTCTCCTCATATTAGGCAGTCTTGGGATGTTGAAACAATCACGGGAGAACAGTTTTGTGTTTTTCTGTTTTAACCCAATAGCTGAACAATAAAGTGTTGACATTCACTTTTTAACAAAAGTAAAACATCTCTACTTCCATATCTAGATGTCTAGTTGGTTAAAATGAGATGGAGCTCATTGGATCCGCTGCCATGACTGCGAAACTGAGCTACTAAGCTGCATTTTAATCAGTCAGGACCATCCTAACTGAGTTGTGGGAACCAAATACTACTTTTTAAAGATGCTTTGAGCCCTGCTGCTACTCTATATACCAGCATTACTGTAGCATTAGCTGTGTTATCACAAAAGGCTATAATTAACTCAGTTTTCCAACACTGGATTAGAATCCTAACATAGTTGGTCTTTTTAGCTATGCAAGCCCCAGTTAACTTCATGATTCTTTGGCCTCCAACCTGTCAGACTGAACCCTCTATGCATGTAAAGGCTGTCACACTGCTGTCTGACTTTGGCTTTAGATGAAATCATCCAACACACGCCCTAAACAAACACACAAGAGGCCAGCTGTCCATCATGATGACTAATGAGCAGATGATTGCGTCACAGGCTGCTAACAGTCAGCTGGAGCTGTTACTGGGAGACTGGACAGTTTCAGATCCTGAAACGATGACACGGACAAACAGGAAGGGATGGAAGAGACGGACTAAGATAAGGAAATTATTACATTTATATTTGGGAAGGAAAGGGGACCTTAAGGAGTGGGATAATAAGCCTGGAACATCCAAATTCTACATGTAGACAAGAGATGAGAGATCTTGTTTCTGCTCAAAGCCACTGGGGGTTTCTTGGCTGAGGAATGGAGAAAAAGTAGAAAGGGGGAGAATTGGGTTGAGGCCAACAAGGGGAGGTGGGTGTCTGCCTCTCATAAATTCCTTTTTCCTCCACCTCCTTGTCTGTTTACGTCTTTGCATGTCAAACACTTTGTCGTTGAGACATCTTGAAAACCGATTTTAGTTCCAGGTGATTCAGCTTCTAAATACTACACATATCCATTCTAGCTCTTTGGTCACTACAACCAAAGAGGTACAATTTTTGTTTATATTTACTGTTAAACAGGTAATGGTACATACCTAAAGTAGATACCTAAAATAAACGTAAAACTGTAATTTTTCAGTCTGAATTTGATTTTATACTTTGCTTTCTGAAAACATCCATCTTTTTTCCATCGGTCACAATGCCAATCCAGTAACACACAGAAAAGACCTCTGCATGCTGACAACGATGGGAGAACAAATACAGGATGCAGAAAATATGATAAGAACAGAGAATAAAACAGGAGCAGGAAGATGTAGAAAAGCTGGCAGAGATCAGATTCCAAAAGACACAAGGTTAGTATTATTGTCAGTGTCAACTCTATTTATATAGCACATTTAATACAGATGCCCCTGTCCAAACTGCTGTACAGTGACTATATACAGGGGTTGGACAAAAAAACTGAAACACCTGGTTTTAGACCACAATAATTTATTAGTATGGTGTAGGGCCTCCTTTTGCGGCCAATACAGCGTCAATTCGTCTTGGGAATGACATATACAAGTCCTGCACAGTGGTCAGAGGGATTTTAAGCCATTTTTCTTGCAGGATAGTGGCCAGGTCACGACGTGATGCTGGTGGAGGAAAATGTTTCCTGACTCGCTTCTCCAAAACACCCCAAAGTGGCTCAAAAATATTTAGATATTATGCAGGCCATGGAAGATGTTCAACTTCACTTTCATGTTCATCAAACCAATCTTTCACCAGTCTTGCTGTGTGTATTTGTGCATTGTCATCCTGATACACGGCACCTCCTTCAGGATACAATGTTTGAACCATTGGATGCACATGGTCCTCCAGAATGGTTCGGTAGTCCTTGGCAGTGACGCGCCCATCTAGCACAAGTATGGGGCCAAGGGAATGCCATGATATGGCAGCCCAAACCATCACTGATCCACCCCCATGCTTCACTCTGGGCATGCAACAGTCTGGGTGGTACGCATCTTTGGGGCTTCTCCACACCGTAACTCTCCCGGATGTGGGGAAAACAGTAAAGGTGGACTCATCAGAGAACAATACATGTTTCAAATTGTCCACAGCCCAAGATTTGTGCTCCTTGCACCATTGAAACCGACGTTTGGCATTGGCACGAGTGACCAAAGGTTTGGCTATAGCAGCCCGGCCGTGTATATTGACCCTGTGGAGCTCCCGACGGACAGTTTTGGTGGAAACAGGAGAGTTGAGGTGCACATTTAATTCTGCTGTGATTTGGGGAGCCGTGGTTTTATGTTTTTTGGATACAATCCGGGTTAGCACCCGAACATCTCTTTCAGACAGCTTCCTCTTGCGTCCACAGTTAATCCTGTTGGATGTGGTTCGTCCTTCTTGGTGGTATGCTGACATTACCCTGGATGCCGTGGCTCTTGATACATCACAAAGACTTGCTGTCTTGGTCACAGATGCGCCAGCAAGACGTGCACCAACAATTTGTCCTCTTTTGAACTCTGTTATGTCACCCATAATGTTGTGTGCATTGCCATATTTTGAGCAAAACTGTGCTCTTACCCTGCTAATTGGACCTTCACACTCTGCCCTTATTGGTTCAATGTGCAATTAATGAAGATTGGCCACCAGGCGGGTCCAATTTAGCCATGAAACCTCCCACACTAAAATGAGAGGTGTTTCAGTTTCATTGTCCAACCCCTGTGTATATATATATATATATATATATATATATATATATATATATATATATATATATATATATATATATATATATATATATACACAAAATAACAAATACACAACACAAAATGAGAATAGTTAAAAATTATTATGCTTAATTGAGCATTACAAAATCTACCTACAGTTAATACATTCACCGGTCAACCTGATTTCACTAGAAATGATGATCGAACATGACTTGTGTTGATGAACAGAAGCTTTCTGGGCTTTGCTGTGACTCACACTTTTTCTAGTAATACTTTTTCTGGCTATGCAAACTCATGTCATCGTGAAGCTAAAGATCCACTCCAGTCAGGATGAATACTGGATTGAGTCCATATGTGAACCGGAATTTCCAGGTTATCAAGCCACAAAACCTGAAACCTTGCAGTTCTGGCTCTATGCTTCAGGACATTATCCTGCTGGAATGTGTAACTCTGCTCCGGTTACTTAAAGGTTTTGGTTCTTCAGGATTGTCCTATATTTTGCTCAATCCATCTTTACCTCAACTCTGTGCAGCTTCTCTGCACCTGCTGAAGAAAAGCCTCCCTTTAGCATGATGCTACAACCGTCATCTTTCATCGTTCAGGGTGATGTGCAGTGTCAGTTTTCCGTTGCTCTCAGTTTTTTGTCTGTAAATTCAATTTTCTTCGCATTTCTTCGCAGTTCCATGTAGCGGACCCATCAAACATGTCTGCTTGTTGAAAACTGCAGAGAAGACTTTTCATGGCTTTTTCTGTCATCGCTTTTTTTTCTTGCCACTCTCCAATAAATTCTAGAGTTTTAACAGCAAATAGTTCTCCAGTCAGCAAATTATCCAACCTGAGCTGTCATTCTTTGTTGCCCCCCAAAAGTTAGCTAGTTTTTTTTTCTGATTATTGCTCCCCTTGCCCAGCCTATTGCTTTAAGTGGACAACCATGTTTTGGTATGTTCGCCGTTATGCAATACTCAATTCAATTCAATTCAATTAAATTTTATTTATATAGCGCCAATTCATGAAACATGTCATCTCAAGGCACTTTACAAAGTTAAGTTCAATCATATTATACAGATTGGGTCAGATTATACAGATTGGTCAAAAATGTTCCTATATAAGAAAACCAGTTGATTGCATCAAAGTCCCGACAAGCAGCATTCACTCCTGGAGAAGCGTAGAGCCACAGGGAGAGTCGTCTGCATTGTACATGGCTTTGCTGCAATCCCTCATACTGAGCAAGCATGAAGTGACAGTGGAAAGAAAAAACACCCGTTAGCGGGAAGGAAAAACCTCTAGCAGAACCGGGCTCAGTATGAACGGTCATCTGCCTCGACCGACTGGGGTTACAGAAGACAGAGCAGAGACACAACAAGACTGACAAAAAGCACAGAAGCACACATTGATCTAGTAATCTGTTCTACATTAGATGGTAATAGTCGGTGATCTGTCCTCCCTGGATGATTTCACAGTCAACAGAACGTCAGACCAGGTGTACCTACTATGAAGAAAAAAGAGAGAGAACAAAAAGTTAAAAGCTGAAATGACAACAGTCATTTCAATGTAATGCAATGCAAATCTGGAGAACAGTAGAAATCAGTAGAGTGAGAAAAATAGGCCCTGATGTCCTCCAGTAGCCTAAGCCTATAGCAGCAAAACTATAAAGGTAGCTCAGAGTAACATGAGCCACTCTAGTTATAAGCTTTGTCAAAAAGGAAGGTTTTAAGGTTTTAATACTCTTTCCATATTTTGATGATGGAATGAACATACTGTAGGTTGGTCCGTGCTAAGCATATTAACACTAAATAATCATTGACGCTATGAATAAAGAGCAAAGAGAGTATGGAAATATATGCTTCATGTCAGAAACATTTTGATGCAGCATTAGAATTGTCAGTGCTTGATCAATGAGCGTCCATCTTCTGCAAATCCTAATCAGGGGTTGCTGCTCCTAAAATAAATTATCAGTCCTGCTTTCTGCCTTTATTAATCCCTAATCTGTTTTCTAATGACTTAGAATAAGGATCTGAAATGTCTGATCCACACCCCTGAAGAACAGAAAAAACTGAACTTCATAGTTTTTGGCAACCAAGATAAAGATGAGTAAAATAATTCTTCAAATTAACTAAGATGTTTTTGCTGCAGGATAATCGTGAACTAAAAAAATTTGGAAAATCCAACTTTTAATTTACGGTTTCAATTTAACTGACCATTTTTAAGAGGTTTTTGAAAAAGGAAATGCAATCTCAGCAACCCTGACTGCATATACTGACTGCAACTAAAGCATTTAAAATTCATAGTTGATTCATTAGGTTGTTCATAGTGTGTATAAACTCATTTCCTGTTTCTCTGGCATGAAGATATATGACCTAAAACGCTGTTTATCTTACTCACTCTGAGTCTCATGAAAACCTGTGTGATCCCAAGACAAGACAGCATAAGAGAGGACTCTGACTCTAGAAAGATTGGTTAAGAACCTTGAAAAATATTGTAGGGGAAATGCTGTTGTCTTGGGACAAGAAAGTTAATTACAAAGTTTTAAAACCTGGTGTACTAAAATTTGTGCCACAAATGGTTTTGTTAAATACAATATTTCTTGACATTTATATTTCTTGATGATTTCTTGTCTTTTTTTTATTTACCTTTACTCAAAAATCACATGTCAGGTTATACTATTGCAATTAAAGATGAATTTATTTTAAGGCTTTTTAACACCTTTGTCAGGGTTAGCTGGCAAAATGTCTCCAGATAAACTGCCCAGATACTGCTTTTATAGGCGGGACATATGAGCTGTATCATTACATATCATTGCTGCACTATTTAAGCAATCATCTTGTTGTCCACAAAAACTTAAGTTTTCTAACTAACTCTGAAGTAGTAAAGACCTAGAATGCAAGAAGAGTTTATGAAGAGAGAGAAGGACAAAGTAACAGTTAACTTTGAAGTTACTTTATTTTCTTATCTAATACTCAGCTTCAGTCAAGTGATATGTTTAGTCACACTAGTCTGCCTAGTGAGTTGTATTTGACTTTAATGAATGGCATTTGCTCAGCAAAGGTTGGCTCAGCAGGCTTGTTCTTCTCACACAGTTTCACAGATTTGCACCCGGTGTAACATCTTGTCACCAGATATTCTCTGCACTTCTGTTTTCTGATGGAGTTCAAAACCTACATTTAGAATGAGTGTCTTGATATTAAAGACTTTCTTAACATTGTCAGCTATCGCTGTCTACATGTTTCACAAATCATGAAAAGTTAAAGCTGGTTTCATTTTAAGTGGCATATTAAATGACTATTTCATGGGAATTTTGTTGGCAAGTAGACTGACTCGAATCAGAACTTCTCTGTTTCAAAAATGTACACCTGCAGTTTCAATTATTTGTTCCCTCAGATAATAAACTAGAAGACTAAGAAGAATTACTATAAATATGCAATGTTTGGAGGCCGGAAAAAAGCTGTGGTATAGCCATTTATTTGATTATTGACTGTGCATTTAGCTTTGGCTGATCACACACTTGTCAGGGTTTGAGGTGAAGGTCCAAAGCGGCAACAAGACGACGACTGGCGCATGCTGAAATGTCATGGTTCAGTTTTGGCCTGGCTGTCTCCCCCTGTTATTTTCCAGCACTTCCACCTCTCATGCAGCCTAGCTCTCACTCCACCTTATTAGTTCCACCTGCCGTTGCTTAATTAAGTCTGGATTCAGTGCACCTGCCAACACCTCTACAAAAACCTCCCTCAGTCAGTTCTTCCCCGCCGGATTGTCATCAGTCACCACTCTAACCTTGTCTACTGACAGAGATTGTTCCACGTCTGTCAGTCTGAGCTTCTCTCTCTCCTGCTAGTCTGAGTTTCCCTTGACTGCAGCCACGCGTTCTATGGACTCCTTCCTTGCTGCTCTCCTGGTCCTTCTGCAGCTTCCTGCGTCCAAGAAGCTCTCTCTGCTGCGCTGCTGAATCAGATGCAGCCCTGCATTCTAAGGACTTTCTCTGCTGCACCTCTGGATCTACAACAGCCCTGCACCTCCAAGAACTCTCTGCTGCGCTGCTGAATCACATGCAGCCCCCTGCGTTCTATGGACTCTCTCTCTGCTGCTCTCCTGGTTGTACTGCAGCCCCGCGCCCAAAGAACTCTGCACCTCTGGTTCCACAGCAGCTCCTGCAACTCCAAGTGCTCACTCAGTTACGCTACTGGATTTACTGCTGCCCCTGCGTTCTAAGGACTCTCTCTCGGCTGCGCTCCTGGTCTTACTGCAGTCCCTGTGTCCGAAGAGTAGTGATGTTACGTTATGTGCCGAGGCGTGTGTCGAGTAATGGAGGGGGCGTTTCCGTGAAGCGCGTATCGAGGCTTGCTTCATTTAGGGGAGGAGCCGAAAATGATGACGTCCGAAGCCTCGCTGGCCGGCTGTACCACGTGACTGCTTCGGGAAGTGGTTCAGATGTTGGCGCGGCTTCGACAGCTTTAAAAACCCCACAGGCTCCATTCTAAATGTGGGTTGTTGTAGGCGAGTTGCGGTCAGTTGAGAGAGTGGATAGAGTTTGGATAGCAGAGTTTGGATAGTGGTTATTTAGTTTGAGACAGTTAATTTGGTGTTTAGAGAGTTTAGGAGAGAGACAGACAGGAGATTTAGGAGTGCGAGGATAGGAGTAGGATGGAGGCGGCGAGAAAGAGGAGGATGTCCCCTATGTGGGAACATTTTGATTTGATAAGCCCTAACAAGGTAAGGTGAACTGAACATTTGCAGATGCATTAGGTTTGCTTATGAGGAACTGTATTTTTCACTGTTATTTTCTGTAAAGGTGAGGTGTTTATTGTGCTCCAAGGAGTTGGGGTACAATAATAACACCTCATCCATGCTAAGGCACTACCGTGCCTTGCATGAGAATAGGGAGGAAACTGAAGCTTCATCCAGCCAAGGTATTTCATTACTATATTACAAACACACTATCACATTTTGTGCATGCTGATGTTTGCTTGTTGTGCAAATAAAGACAGGTAACAGACACTGTATTTATTCCCTTTTAACCAGCCACCAGAAAACAAGAACTGGATGAAGCTCTAGTCTCCATGATAGTGAAGGATACCCAGCCTTTCACTATTGTGGATGACGTAGGATTCAGGACATTTGTGTCTAAGCTGGATCCCAATTATGTTCTCCCTACAAGGCAGGTATGTGTGAGTCCATACATGAAACGAATGACTACATTATTGTATGTGTCACAATTCAGCAATATATATATATTTATATATTTCTTTGTATATTAGGCTCTGAAGGCCATGGTGGAGGCCAAATATGAGTCTGCTAAGGAGCACGCTAAGGCTAAAGTAGAGAAGGTGGCTGCTGTTAGCCTTACATCAGATATGTGGACATCCATCAACATGGATGCCTATCTGGCAGTGACATGCCACTTTGTGGAGGAGAATGAAAAGCTGAGCTCGGTGTTGTTGGGAGTGCAGGCATTCCCCCAGTCTCACACTGCTGAAAATATTGCTTGTGTGAAAGCCTCCCTGATGGAGGAATGGGGAATCTCAGGCAAGGTGACATGCATGGTCACCGATGGTGCTCCTAATATGGTGGCATGCGTGAGAGACCTGAAGCTTCGCCACCACATTTGTGTTGCTCACACCCTCAATCTTGTTGTGAAGAGGGCGCTTGACCAGCACCCTGTGCTCTCTGGCCTCCGGGCCAAAGCAAGGAAGCTGGTTGGCTACTTTAGAAGCAGCACCACTGCTAAGGTATCCTCTTTTATTTTATTCCAATATATAATGTTAATAGTTTGTCTGTACTCCTACTGCAGTGACTTAATGGCCTACTCTTCTGTATCTTTAAAGGAGAAGCTTACACAAGTGCAGCTTCAGATGGGCATGCAAGCAACCAAGCTGATGCAGGAGGTGGAAACCAGATGGAACAGCACCTACTTGATGCTGCAACATCTGGTGGAGTTCAGGGAGCCAGTAGGAGCGGCATTGGCTGGATTACACACTGACATTCCCTTTTTCACTGCCAGTGAGTTTGACATTGTTGTAGCGTGCCTTTCGTTACTCTCACCTTTCTATGACGCCACCACGGAGCTCTCTGCAGAAGAACACGTGTCGGCATCAAAAGTTATCCCCCTCCTGAAGATGATAGAGAATGCCCTTCAGGAGGAAGACACCAAGTCGGCACCTGCAGTAGCAGTGCAAATAGGAGAGCAGCTCATCAGACATCTCAGGGAGAAGCTGCACATGCTCCAGTCAATGAGCATCTTGTCGCTGGCTACACTCCTGGTGTATATTAAACTTATAGCATTTTTCAGCAACACAAAAGCTGCTGAAGCAGTGAAGCGCTTGACTTCAGAGTGTACCACCGTAATCCGACGGAACCTAGAAGAGAACACTCACGAGATTCCCCAGGCTTCCACCTCTCAAGAATTCAGTGGAGGTAATCTTTTGTATTACATTTTGAGATTACTTATTCCTATTAAAACACTTACTAACCTGACCTGTGGTTTCCATTTAGGTAGCAGACTTTGGCAAAGATTGGACACTAGTGTCATGGAGGCAAAGAGGAGTCAAAATGTGTCAGCAGATGCCACAGTAGAGGTCCAGCGCTACCTCTCAGAGGCGAACATAAGCAGGCTGGAGAACCCCCTGGAGTACTGGGCTAATCATCGGTCACTGTACCCCAATCTGTACAAACTTGCACTTATTTATTTATGCACCCCGGCATCATCTGTGCCTTGTGAGCGTGTCTTTTCAAAGGCTGGAGAAGTAGTTTCAAAAAAGAGAAATCGTTTGAAACCAAAAACTGTGGAGAAATTGTTGTTTCTTAATAAAAATGCATGAAATCATCCAAGTTACACAAGCATTAGCCTATTCACTACCCCCTCCCTAGTTCCACAAGCACTTCCATTGTCCTCTGCCTGATTAAGCCCATGCCATTTTTCTAGAGTCACAGAAAAACATTATTCCACAACATGCCATATCACGTCACTACTATTTTGGGAATAATTACACACAGAGAATACATTCAAACAATGTTTTATTATACACGTGTATACAAAATGTATGTAGACAAATGATTTCATCCTACACCTTTTGTGAAGTCATTCCCAAGAGCCATAATAGAAAAAAATCAATGCATCACACATGTTAAGATACAGCTGGCTGTGATTATACACCTCGCCAGTAGGTAGTGTCGTGTGCACATGAAGCATCAAGAAATGAACCCTTTCTCAAACCAGTTGGCTCAAGTGGTTCAATGCCTCATGAGGCTTCATCTCACCATCACTACCGAAGAGCTTTCTCTGCCGTGCTGGTGGACTACTGCTCCCCCAGAGCTTCAGGTCTCTTCTTAGCTGAGCAGCTGGTTCTTGGCGCAGCCCTCCAGCTCTCTCCAATCCTCCAGCTCCAGCTCCCATCTACAACCTCCAGTTCCAGTCCAGTACAGCCTCCCTGGTTTCCTTCTTCCACAACTCATCCTTATTTCAATAAAACTCTCAGAACTAGCTCCGTGTGTGTGGTGTGCATTCTGGGTTCATCTAAGACATTATTATGACAGAAAATAATGATATTTTAATGAAGCCAACTCTGCTCAACACAGGTTAGTGGGATTAACTAATTAACAGAAACATCCCAGCATCATGACACCACTACTCAAAACCCCAAATATAGATGGTTAAAATGTTAATCTCAATTTGTCATATGGAAAAATAAAATATTTACCCATCTGAAAAGCATATTTTGAAAGAAATTTACATTTTTATCTTAAGCAAACACAATAAAGTCCAAACTTATGCTCAGTTTTTTATTTCCTATACTTATCCTGAACTGGATAATGTTACACTATTGCCTACTTTTACAAACATTTTAAGACAGAGTGACAATCTTCAATCCAATATTATACATTGAGATTTGTGGTTGTAGAATGTGGAAAAAAAATTAAGATGAAATTACTTGTTTTGCAAATCAGTGTATAAATACATATTAAAACTATCCACACTGACTGACTGTAAATTAGAGAATTTCATTCAATATAATGTTACTGTTCCAGTGAGAAAACATGTGCAGGGCAAACCTTAAAACAAGCTTAAAAAACTGTCCCACTCTTCTGCATTTTTAGCAAGATTTTTTAAAATGGCTTCACTTATATTTTGCCAGCCTAAAGCAAGCAGCTCATACTCGTAGCACAGACTCTGGGTTGGGTCAGCCAGACTTTTTTGTGCTGTTTTCAGCACAAATTTTTCAAATAGTGGATGGATGGACAGATGATTACATGGGAGACCTTTTTTTTTTTCTTTTTTAGTTGCATAGGATCCCATACCGAGTCTGTATGCTGAACCATAACAAATTCTCCAGGATTACTGTGTCATCAGGAAATTTGGAGATACATTTATTGGAAAATGTGCTCACACAGTCATTAGTTTACAATGTGAAGAGCCCTGGAGAGCTGACACACCCCTGTGGTACACCTGTGCTGATGGTTTTTGGAGTGGTTAACTTTCACCCTCTGAATGCGACCTGATAAAAATTATGGATGCCATTTAATAAAGACAGATCTGATAATCATGTTTAGCATTTTTTTGAATCCCTATATGGTTTTGTTATGTATCAAAAGCAGAACTAAAAATCAGCAAAGAGTAAACAGGCATAGGCTTTGTGGTCATCCAAATATTGCAGAACCAAGTGAATGAGTCTGATTACAGCATCATCAGCACCGTTGTCCTGCCTTTAGGCAAACTGGTGTGGGTCTAGTAGTGGTCTGACAGCTGCTTTCAGTACACAATGTATTTTTCTAAACGTTTCATCACTTCTGAGGTGACAGCTGTTGATCTGTAGTTAGCATTTTTCAAGGGATACAAGTTTTTTGTAATAGGTGTGATGATTTTTTTTTTTTTTCCAGAGGTAGGGAACAGTAAGAGTCCAGTGACGTTTCAAAAACACACCCAGGGAGCTGGTCATTTGATAGGAATATGGATGGAGCCAGACAAGGGAAAATCTGGAAGGAAAACCTGTTAGAGGGTGTGAATGACTGGAGAAAGGCTTACCTAAATAACCCTAAATATAAATGGTGGAGCTACAATGTAATGGTGATTTTTGAAATAGCTCATGAATTAGAGGGGAAAAAAGCTGTTCCAGATCCCGTCAGTAGAAACAATTAACATTTGTGGCGCTTCCACTGTCAAGAACTGAACTCAGGAATGCAGCAGCTACAGGAAAACCTAAAGAAGGACGAAATTGAACCAGGCTGTCATGGAAGTGAAAAGGAGCGGGCAACGCTCAGCATTGTTGACTAGACATTTTGACTCAAACGGCCCACGTTCAGTAACTCCTCAAATGTATTTAACCAAGGAATGTTGATCTGAGTCATTTATGTGTAATTTGTTTTGTCTTGCAAGTTATATTTTCTTTAGCCTGCTTAAAAGTGTTCAGGTTTCAAAGTGCCTGTGATACACAGCCTACTATTTGAGAAGATGATTTTTCAAGGTGTTGTGGGTAACAGCGTGACTAACATTCCCTTACACTTGTGTTTTGCTCTTACTCCCTTGGGGTGCTCTGCTATTTTCATACTGTCTTGCATTACCAAGCTTTGCAAATATTGTACGATGATGCAATATGATGAAAGAACACTGCCAAATGGTCTTTCAATCAGGTATGTCTAAAGCATCTGGTTGCATAAACACTTCCCAGTGTCCAGGCACTTGTGCTGGGTCCACTTCTCCCACAACGTGATTTAAATTTCACAGCTGCAGGGCTTCTTAACTCCCTATAAAGCCAAAAAACAGAGGCTACCGCTTTGGCAAAATGTTGCGTTTACTATATCTTTCTCTTTCATTCCCCATACATCACCAAAATCATTCTGCTCAGCTTTTACCATCGTTCTGAGTTTTTGTACCTTACCTCTTTCATTCTCCGATGCTATCCTTTTGTTTTCGTCTCGCCAGAATCATCTCAGGGCACTGTCCCATTAGTGAAAATGAGACATGGCAGTCAGGCTATAGGAATGCTCCTTTCCCCCCAGACAGCCTATCAATTACCATGATGGAAAGTTATGATGATGCTTTTTACTGCCTCTGAAGAATCTTCTGACTTACTTTAGAAATCACAGACTATGTGTGTTTTGGTCTTCTGTTCAGTAGAAAAAAAGAGCAGAGCCTTAGTAGTGGTGTAATGAGATCTGGTGGCATGGGATCTTGTGGTATTAGCGTGCCTTATTGTTTCTTTTGTCTTGAGATGTGTTGCGTGGTTGCTGTCAATATGTGATGTTCTCTGTTGTAATAGTAGTCTTGATGTATTATGGAAACCAAATATTTTAATGTGAATTTTTTAAGCTTTACACCCTGGATGGGCAGTATGTTTGCGATTCTTATTTTGAAGTACCAAAGGAAGTAGTTCTTGAGTTGTGTTGATGGAGGAGATAACCCTTACCCTAAAGACAACACTACATTGCAAACATTTTGAAGAAGTACTTTTAAAGAAGCTTTAAAGGCATACTATGCAACATTTTTCAGTTAATTAATGTGGTCCATACCGTTTTGGATGATTAAATGAGTCATTTCAGGTTGAACAAAGGTTTTCTTGGCCGCCCTGGTGGTCTGTGGGGGAAATACCGCACTTGCAACTGCAGGAGCCCTCGGCCCGCGCCCACAGGCTCAGAATCTCGTGCAAGATCGGCGAGAACATGTTTGTTGCTAGCGCAGTGGCGATATCTGTGCTGTTATCATGGCGGAACCAGCGATAAAACAGCGAAAGCCCATGTCGGAGCAGGCAAGAAAGAGGAAAAGGGCTCTGGAAAGAGAGAGGAGTCGTACACGGGTGAACATCGGGCAAGCTTTTTCCGAATGGCGAGAGCTAAAAGAAAGAGAAGGCTGCAAGGCTGACGCGGACCTCGCGTTTCTGCTGATACGATTGTAAGTAACATTGTAGGGTTTCCCTCACGCTACCGCCTCCCAACATTCCAAAAAAAAAAAACAAAAAAAACTAACTCGATATGCGCGCAAAGCTTGTCTCCCCCACTCCGCCGGTCGCGCAAAGCTTGTCTCTTTCCCCCGCCCGCCCGCTCCGCCGGTCGCTCCGCCGGTCGCTCCGCCGGTCGCGCAAAGCTTGTCTCTTTCCCCCGCCCGCCCGCTCCGCTCCGCCGGTCGCTCCGCCGGTCGCACAAAGCTTGTCTCTTTCCCCCGCCCGCCCGCTCCGCCGGTCGCTCCGCCGGTCGCTCCGCCGGTCGCGCAAAGCTTGTCTCTTTCCCCCGCCCGCCCGCTCCGCTCCGCCGGTCGCTCCGCCGGTCGCGCACAGCTTGTCTCTTTCCCCCGCCCGCCCGCCCGCTCCGCCGGTCGCTCCGCCGGTCGCGCAAAGCTTGTCTCTTTCCCCCGCTCGCCCGCCCGCCCGCTCCGTCGGTCGCTCCGTCGGTCGCTCCGTCGGTCGCTCCGTCGGTCGCTCCGCCGGTCGCGCAAAGCTTGTCTCTTTCCCCCGCCCGCCCGCCCGCTCCGCCGGTCGCTCCGCCGGTCGCGCAAAGCTTGTCTCTTTCCCCCGCCCGGTCGCTCCACGGGTCGCTCCACCGGTCGCGCAAAGCTTGTCTCTTTCCCCCGCCGGCCCGCTCCGCCGGTCGCTCAGCCGGTCGCTCCGCCGGTCGCTCCGCCGGTCGCGCAAAGCTTTTCTCTTTCCCCCGCCCGCCCGCTCCGCTCCGCCGGTCGCTCCGCCGGTCGCTCCGCCGGTCGCGCAAAGCTTGTCTCTTTCCCCCGCCCGCCCGCCCGCTCCGCTCCGCCGGTCGCTCCGCCGGTCGCTCCGCCGGTCGCGCAAAGCTTGTCTCTTTCCCCCGCCCGCCCGCTCCGCCGGTCGCGCAAAGCTTGTCTCTTTCCCCCGCCCGCCCGCCCGCTCCGCCGGTCGCTCCGCTGGTCGCTCCGCTGGTCGCTCCGCCGGTCGCGCAAAGCTTGTCTCTTTCCCCCGCCCGCCCGCCCGCTCCGCCGATCGCTCCGCCGGTCGCGCAAAGCTTGTCTCTTTTCCCCCCCCCCCGCCCGCCCACCCGCTTGCCCGCCCGCCCGCTACGCTCCGCTCCGCGGGTCATCGGCGTAAAGCTTGTCTCTACACCCCCGCTCCGCCGGTCGTCCGGTAAGCAAATTCCTAGGGGAAACACTGCATTGGAATGGTTTCTCTCTCTCTCTCTCTGTGTGCATGTTCATACTTTCACTGTGTTAGTCATTGTTTGTACTGCCGTTTTTTAGACTTTTGTATTCGTTGCGTTCGCCTGTCTGCTAAGCTCAAAACAACCACGCCTGGCTTGACGGAGAAACCAGGAGAACAGCTGAGCATATTTACGACAGTGCACTTTTACTTTCGCCCTCTGGGGGGAGCCTCGCTGGAAAATCAATCCCGGTTGCATAGTATACCTTTAAAACATTTTGCCTGCCAGTATTTTTGGCTCTTGGTAGAAAACCCCCCACATGTGACAATACAGCAGACAGCAATGTGAAAATACCCAAACTGGGTATCTGTTAGCCATCACGCTAAAGTTAGCATCTGCTTCATTGCTTCCTATAACTTAACCCCCAACTACCTGAATGAAGACCAAAAGTTATTTGAGGTGTATCTGATCAATGGTGATAATTTCTTTTTCTTTTCAATTCCTGCACCAGCAGATTTGTGGATGCATTGGTATAGTCAGTTATCTATAGTACTAAAAAAATGTAAACCCCTTTAAATATTCAGGTCTTTTAGTTTACATATCAATGTCTATTCTTATTTTATTTTTTATGGGGGAAAAATTTATTACAAATAAAATCCAGAAAATGACCTTGTGACACCCCAACAATTAGTAAAATGCCTAAAAAATATACCCAGATTAAATTAGACAGGATAATATTTAAATGCAATATAATAAAAAAAAAGACTATTCTAGACCCGTTTTTTTCTGTAGGTATGTCTAGGTGCTCTTCAAAACTTTTCTGATAATTAATCAGAAAAAAACATTGTCACTCCTGTGACAAACTCCACCGCTTCTTCTGTTGCTATTTGGGTCTTCCCAGAAGCTTTACACATATTTCCTAGTGAGAATGTATGTCTAACACCAACAGCTGACTTTTACACACAAGCATGCACTGTGAGCACAGCAACAAGGATGAGCTTTATGCATGCTGTTGCTATGGAGTTTTAAATGTCCTGCCCCACAAGCGATACATTAATGGGACGGTCATTTCACTGGCTACAATCTCCACATGTCGCAATGAGTGTCTAAACTGACTGGGCTGAGCAACGTACTTCAAAACAGGAGGAGGGAGAGTTTTGAGAAATGAGCTATGGTGAATGACATTAGCTCTGGAGAAACTGTGGATCAACACAGTTGGTTAAAAGAGGTGTCAATCAAAGGAGGAGGGCCTAGATGACCATCTTGAAACAAGAGTTTTTAAAATAGAAGTCTATGGTGGGAACAACATGACTTTAACCTAAAAAAACCCTTGACTGGCAACGGTGACCCGTTGCCAGTCAAGGGGTTCAATAACAGCGTATTATTTCAGAACTTCCATCCAAAGAGTGAAACTAATTTAGCTAATTTTGCTATGAGCAAATTCAGAACGTAAATAGTGATTTATTTCAAGTGTCCTTCTGGAAGCTTTATGACTATAGTTTACGTCCAGTTAGAACTCAAAAATGATTTTAGAGGAAGAGTAGAGTATAAGATGGACAAAATAAGAGATTATTTATAAAGAAATGTTGGCCTACAGTAAACGATATACATGTACTGCAGAGTATATGCACTCAATACTTGTTTGAGGCTCTTTTTGTATAAATTACTGTTAAGGGTATAACAAAAGCCTGGGTTGCTTTAAAAACTTTCAAAGAGTTGCATGTGAAATATATGTGTGTGTTAGGGTGTAATATGTTTCCATTTGTGTGTGTCTACGTGGCATGTTACACCTCCATCATGTCTGCTGACCATTGCTTTAATGAGATACCAGTTGCCTTGCACCTACTTGGCTGGAGTTAAATATGCAGCTTTCTGATAACGATCAACTCATCTGTCATGGACATGTGAAGGTTGCTTCGACCACTGTTCTTTATGCTGTTTATGCAAAGAATTCCCCGAACAATGAATGGCGGAGGAAATGGTAAGCACTAGAAGTACTTCAAGTGTTTCAAGTGCAGGAAGTTCTGTAAGATAAGGAGCAAATTCTTCAATACTAAGTTTTAAATTTAGTAAATGCTTAAGAATGTCATATGCTGTCCACACATCCCCAAGTCTGAACAATATGGCTCCTTAGTGAGGTGTCTGGTAAAGCTCTAGTTATGTCTTGTACTTTAAGGTGGTCCTGATCAGAGCTTTCTGGGGGACCAGCACTAGCTGATATCCACCACTTTGACATGGTACTTACAGGGAGAGAGACCGAGAGGGAATAAGTTATGCACACATTTAACAGCAGTAATGACTTGTGTGTCTCTGAGGCAACCAGTGGAAGCGGATTAAATGCACCACCATCTTCTTTGTGCAGCTTCATGATGTCACATTTATACTGCTGATAGAACTGCTCCACAGTCAGCCCGACAGCTTTTTACTCCTCTTGAATAGGAAATCATTAATCAAGAGAACAAAGAGCAAAATGTCCTTTGGTATCAGAAATTAACTTTCTTTTCTGAATGGTCAGTATGTTATTTATTCCTTTGGGGTACATTTGCCTCTCTAGATATGATTATTTATGTATTTATTGTTATTTGATTGTCAATTGATGCTAATACACCATCTATTTCTCTCGCCCTGTAACTGGTGGGTTGCCAGTTCGATCCCCTGCTCTGTCCATCTCAGTTGTTGTGTCCTTGGGCAAGACACTTCATCCACTTTGCCTGCTGTTGATGGTCAGGCCTGTTGGGGCCGATTGTATGGCAGCCCCGCTTCTGTCAGTCTGCTCAAGGGTAGCTGTGGCTACAATGTAGCTCACCACCATCACCGTGTGAATGTGTGAGTGAATAAACGATTGTAGTGCAAAGCGCTTTGGAGTCGTCAAACTTGATAAAGCGCTATACAGTTACAGGCCATTTATATTCCCATTACCACCATTTGACTGGTGCTAACGCTGGACAATTTGCCTGCTAGATTGACTTTCTTTATCAAAACAATTTTGTTAATGTTACCCAACAGCTGCATGACATGAATGATGTACACTTTTCACATTCTTTAAAGACTCTAGGACCATGATTTGAGCACTAAGTCCAAGAGCAGTCGACACATTTTCAATCTTCCCCAAAGTCCTGAACAGAATTCCTTTACAATCCGCTCAATGCTACAATAATTCTTGTTGTGTGCAGTCCTTTCTCTCCCACACCGTTTCTTCCACTCAACTTTCAATCAAATAGTTTCTTTTAAATAAAATAAATTATGCATTCTAATTTTCTGACATACACCTGCATCACAGCTATGATTCTAGCAAGGATGACTTACATCCTCAAAGACTTGGAGCTCAAGATCAATTGTCTAAAAAGCAGTGTAAACATGCAAGCAGCCGGTCAGTAATTTTATGAAGCTGATAAAAAATTTTCATTGATTGTTGTAAATAGTATAAAGATTTTTGTAACATGTCCTTTTTTAAAATCAAACGTAAATAAAAACAGTTACAGTTTTTTTCCCCCCTAAAATCAGAATTTTCCTGGGGTATAAATAATCTGGGTCTTAACTGTAGCTGCATCAAATTATCGACTAATCTACTTTCCATGTTTATAACCCTGTGTAACTGCTCATTTTTTACTTTCTGTCATGTTATCTTGTAAACTGTTCAGCAGATGACCTGGCTATGTTCCCAGCATTGCAACTTTGTGCTAACATATGTTAAGCCACCTAGATAAGCAAATTCTGAGTTCTGTGACAGGGACCCAGTGGAGGCCAGAAATGAGGTTGGGGAGTGGGATGGGTGGAGTGCTGTGTCAGACACTAATGATAAGCCCATAAATGGGGTTTTTAAGAGACATACATACAGTGGTGTGAAAAGGTATTTGTCAGATTTACTTTTTTGACACACTTAAAGTAGCACCGTGTAAGTATTGGCTTAATTTGAGATATATTAAATTATTTTCAGGTCAATATACAGTACTCAGCAAGTATCAATGCTCTTGACGGGCTGTAATTCTCAAAACCTCGCCTATGTAACTTGAGAAGGTCGGCTCCATTGCTGAATGGGTCATGTGACCAGGAGCACCGCTGTACGTCAGATGATTCATTGTAACAAAACAAAACAGATATGACACCTGATTAGACAAATATTTGTTCTCTGATGTAGGATTTAATCTAGAGGGGTGAATATGACCTTTTCTTTACAAGTAACTCCAAGACTTCTAAATCTGCTGTCCAAAGTGGTCTGCTTTCAGATTCCAAAACACGCTGGGAGACTGTTCAATTTTGCGACAGTGTAGTGCTGCCGTGGACTTCAGGGGCACTAAACGTGGAAGTCAAAAAGTTATCGTCCCATAAACCTTGTAACTTGTTGAGTATATGTGATTTACATCATTGAAAAGGAATTTTTTTCCAGTACTATCCTTTGCAGAATTGTTTTAATTTAGCCACAATTGAGCCAGTCTAACATCATGCTACAGCATCTCGCTCTGTTCAGTCCTTACTTTGACTAGGCTACTCAAACATGCTTTTTATGTTAAGCCATTCAAGGGTGGATTTGGTGGTGTGCTTTGGATCATTGCCCTGCAACATAATCCAATAGAAAGTTTCCTTCTGGTTCCTTCAGTATTTTCGGTTAGAAAGCAGAATTCAAGGTCCCATTAGGTATGGCACCCATCCATGTTTTGAAGACAAAAATCAGCTCATCATACTACCATAACAATATTATTTTTCTAAAATCCTGTTAGTTTTATGCCTGATGTATCAGATGCAGACTTCCCAAAGGTTTTCACTTTTGTCTCACCTGTCAACAGAATATTTTCCCCAAACTCTTGAGGATTACCAAGATTTTCCTTTTTTTTGTAAATGTGAGATTTATGCTCTTTTGGGTCAGCAGTGGTTATGGCCTTTAAATTTTCCTATGGTGGCCATTGTTGCTCAGTCTCTTTATTCTTGTTGAATTTTGAACAGTGACCTTAACTGAGAGTGAGGCACCCTGGGCTTTAGATGTTGCTACTATATTCCCAGTGCTATTCCAGTCTTTTCCCTCTTGGAATCATTTTTTTTTTTTTTTTGCATTTTTTTTTTTTACACTAGATCTTGGAACATTCTTCATTTTTTCACCTGGAGATGCTAATAGCCATTAGCCACTTCCTTGTTTTAATCCCTGCTGCCCATGCGCAGTACGTACTTCTGTTAAAATCATAAATAAACACAAAAGGCTTTATTTACTAAAACATTGAGCAAAAACAGAGCATAAAACACCAAAATAACAACCAGTACTCCAGCAAGATGTGATAATCTTTCTAAAAACTTTGTATGCAACCAGAGTGAGCTACTAACGTATACATTTTTTTTTAAAAAAAGTTAAATAACATGGGTATGCACCTTTAAGAACAAGTTATTGATGTGTTTTATTTGTTTTGATGGGCCAGCTACTCCTGGCATGGTTCACCACAGCTACATCTTTCCTTTATTTGTGTATAATAGCTTCCAGTGTAGTTCACTGGAGGCTCAACACCTTAGAAATGACTTTGTAACCAATTCCAGACTTATAGATGTCAATGACTTTGTTTCTCATCTGTGCTACAGCTTCTTTCAATCAAGGTGTGATTTTTTGTTTTTTTTTGTTTTCCAAGATCTTTTTGTCTACTTCATGCAGTCAGACAGGTTGTACTTAAGTGATTTTAGATTTTTTTTTAGCATTCCCATTTGATTTTTGCATTATCTGAGGTTCTCTTTTGTGTAAGTCTAACAGTGACGTACGGTAGGATTCATAGCTGGTGAGGCACTGACGTAATCATAGTCAGATTTACAAATAGACTCATTGCAAAGTACTGAAGGCAGTGTTGCCAACTCCTCAGTAAGGAAAGTAGCTATTGGCTGTGCTAAAAGTCGCTAGAAGTCGCTGAATGACATCATCACCTAATTTGCATAATCTGCCACATGATGTGATGTGCAAGTTATTGACGCTGTGGGAGAAATAACGTTGTTAGAGAGAGACAAAAAGTGAGTAAAAACACTCAGAATATATAGAGCTACTTTTTTCTATCCATTAATGTTTATTTAGTATTATTATTTTTTATTTTTATTTATTTTTTATTAATGTTTAATTTATTACAATACTAACCCTCCTTCTTTACCCGGGTTTGAGACCGGCAAAATGAACCATAAAGAGACACTATGGCGGAGTTACAATTTTTTTTAACTTTTTTTTTAACGTTTTCTTTTTTCCCTTGTGGTCCACCAAGGAGCCTACAAATCACGGTAAAACATGAACATGTGGCTGTGTGAATCAAACGCCGTTATTTATTTAAGATAAAATATTTCAAATTCAGTTATTTATGATCAACCTGCGCCGTCAATCCTGGCGCATGTGCGCTTTATTTGCAGTCTGGACGCTGAGGGTAAACATGCTGTGTCTCTGACTGAAGCGCTGAGAGGGACTCCTGCGGTAGCGGGAGAACGGAGTTGGGAGGAGGGAGGCGCCCCACGGCAGCAGCTGCCGCTGGAGGACAAGAGTAGGAACGATACGTGCTTTCACATAAGAGTCTCCAAAATTCGCTATATTTGTCGCTAGTCGCTTTTTTGAAAAAGAGTCGCTGGAGGGGTCTGAAAAGTCGCTAAATATAGCGACAAAGTCGCTGAGTTGGCAACACTGACTGAAGGAGACTGATTGAGCCAAGTCAAATCACCATGAGACATTGGAAAAAATATTGATTCTTTGATGAAAAAAAAAAAAACTAAATTATTTGTCATTTGATTGGTAACAGTTTGAGTTATGATGGATTTCTGCATTTGTAACACATTCAAAAATCTATAACCCACATTTCATTACGAAAACAAAACATGAATAATTATCACTGTCTTACCTCTACTTATAAATGAAGTCGAAGCGGCGCTCTTTCTGCACAAAAATATCGGTCATTTTCCGGTAAAAGTTCTCTTTATCTTCTTCAGTTTTAAAAGTCTCCTTGATCAGTCCCGTTCCGGCTGTATGTTTTGAGTCTTTTTAGTGCTTTACTTGTTTAGCATAACTCGCTAATAATACATCCATAACTTACTGTCACTCTACAGTTTTGGGATCACGAGTGGTGCCCCTTGAGCGCCCCCTGCCTAGAGGCCAAGGAACTGCCGGCCTCACCTACAACCAGTTCTTTGCCAGTTATGATCGCCCAGCAGCACGAAAACATGTTACCTGCACACAGTATGATGACCAAAACACAATTCGTAATCCACATACATTAAATTGTGGAAAATCAGTTCATAACTGTTTGAACAATTGAATTTATGATCAGTATGGAACCAGCGCAGTTAACATGGGATTGCGCAATCCCAGGGGAGGCCAAGCTCGCTGCGGCCTCACCGGCTTCGCTATGAAGCGCCACCAAGGATTTACATGAAAAATAGCGAAAAGTCTGCGATTTTAAAGAGAATATAATCAAAAATGAGGAAATTAGATAAAAAAATACTTATTACAAATGACTGAGTGAATCACAATGTATATTATGTTATCATTATATATTTTCTTTCTTTCCATGATGACAAGTGAGGCCTGGCCTCACTTGCCTCCCCTGACTGCACGTCACTGAAGTCTAAGTATATATTTTTCCGTGGCCAGGGACCCTTGCCAGATGAGTTTGTATACTTTCTTTAATTGGTAACTGAAATATTGTCCTCACGGCACAGGTGTCTTTGCTAACAGCCAATCAGTGCATTTTGTGCTATCCTTCATCCAATCTCATTAAGTCATGAGATGTCAGCGAAAGAAGATTGTCATTTATTTACAAAATAGCAATTGCTCAAGACTTTAGCTGGAAGAAAAGAAGCAGATAAGGAATTTGGATAGGACCGACCAGACTTAAAAATCCAGCAGCAATCAAGTACCTGTGTACAGATTTATATTTAAGTAGTTTATTGTTGGGTTGTAATCCCCAAGATCAAGTGCCTTAGCAGCCTCTGGAAATCTTCAGTGGGAGTGGAAACCCCAACAACAGAGAGTGAGGAGGATACATGATAATGAATGTTATGGGGGAGTTAATGCCTCCAGATAAGACAGAAACTGTTATAGACAGCAGCAGTTAAATACTCAGCAATAATGTCTCATAACAATGCTACTTCAAGCCAACCTTGTTCAATTATGCAACAGAGTGACTAAGGTTCTGTCCAACCTACCACAGATATACTCTTCGAGGTCCTGCCACTGAATGCCATTAAATAAGACAATGGTAAAGTTAAATTTACACCTATTTTTCAGAAAGAGATTCTATGCTTATCCAGGGTTCTGCATGCTTAATTTCTCATTAAGCAAAAATATCAAATTTTCACAGATTTTATGTGAAAAACTATAACAATGGAGTGTATGTTTCTTAAACATAAGAGAAGTAATATGTTGTTTTTGATTTTGTTTATACAAATTACAATCTGAAAAGTCTGGCCTCTGTTTATATTGAGTTCTTTTTAAAAGGCTTCTACATCTTTTGGCCGTTGACAAAGTCTGACTAGGTTTCTTTACAGAATAGCTCAAGCAAAGTCATTTTGAATAGAGAGAGTCTGGGGACATCAGTTCTTAAGTTTTCCAACCACAGATTCTTGACTGAATTAAGATGTGGACTTGGTTGTGGACATGGACATGCTTTGATCCAACATACTCCATTGTATCTCTGGCTTTTAGTTTAGGGAAGTTGGAAGGTGGACATGCAGTTTTTTTACTTTTCCAAGAGGTTTTTCTAAAAATAACAGTCCTTTCTTTTGCTCTATCCTTCTTCTCATATACTAAGTGTTATGAACAGAAACGGAGGACCCAGAATTCAGCCAGCCAAGCAGAGGTTCCGTAAAAGGCAGTTTTATTAAGGAGGTAATGTGCAAGCAGAAACTAGGCGAGCATCAAGCCAGTAACGGGATGACAGAGTCCAAAAACCAAGAACAGTCCAAAGTCAGAGCCAGGAGATCAGAAAACCAAAAACAGTCCTTAATCAGAATCCGGGGGGCAGAGTCAGAGGACAGATCCAGGTTTGGTAACAGGCAAACTTAATAAGCAGACAGGGGTCAGGCAAGCTCAGTTATCCGGAGACAGAACAGGTCTGGCAAACAGGCAGGCAATCAGATCAGGCAGGGGTCAGGCAGGCTCAGAAAACGGGAGACAGAAACAGGTCAGGAAACAGGCAGGTAAACGGGTAATAATTAAATAAAGAGAAGTTCAAAACAAAACCCAAAATATGACACTAAGACGGTTGAACTTGTTCCTGCTGAGAAAAAAAGTATCCCTTGCAGTGGTGGTCTCAAACTCATGCTCTAGTCTAGGGCCAGTGTCCTGCAACTTTCAGAAGTGTCCCTTCAACTGAACAACTGAATCAAACAACTAAACTGCTCCACTAACATGCAGTCAAGCTCTATAGAGCTTCCCTGATGACCCATGTTGAAGCAGAGAATAAATCTAACTGGTGCAGGACCTCAAGGAATGAAGTTTGAGACCACTGCCTTATAGCATGATTCTCCCACCACCATGTTTCCAAGGAGGATGGTGTGCTGAGGGTTTTCTACTACAGTGTTTTACGTAAAAGCTAAAAAATGTGGCTCCCAGTTTTGGTCTCATTTGACGAGAGCACCATGTTTGTCCATTTGCTTGTTGTTTTCCCTACATGGTGTTTTGGAAACTACAAATTATTCCTAAATTTAGATACCAGTAGATTATTAACTGGATGACTGGATGGACAATTTGTGGAACTGGATTTTATTCAGGGGCACTATACTAAAGGAGTTTTCTACAGCTGTGTGACACTATTTTCATATTTTCATTAGTAGGGTTTGAAAACTATAAATATTTTAACACAAGATAGTCATGTACCACTTGTTGTTGAGTTCATCACATAAAAAACAAATACATTGAAGTTTGTGGTCATAAAGTTAAGAAATGTTGGTTGTGAGTACTTTTGCATGCCTCTAGTTTATATAGATCTGTTTCTTGCTCTGAACTCCAAGATCTGCATATTTCTTCCACTTCTGCATCTGGGCCAGCGGTGACTTCCATTGTGACCCATAAAGTACATTTAGTTACAATAAATACATGAACTTTGACTGTACCAAACAAAGGCAGCTCTCCACGCACCATTTTTTGTGCTTACAGCTACCCATTTTCATAGTGTCCAGGGACCCTATTCTTCAGCATCCTGCTGTGTATAAATGCTGTAAAAACTTCCAAGCGGGTTTTCCACATTGATGCTCAGTTTCCTCCCTGACCAGAAGTGGCTTTTTCGAGAGGGCCAGGATGTTTTGAGGCAGAGCTCATTCACTCAAACACTCAAACAAACTGACACAAAAGAAGAAAATGCAGTCAAGAACGGAAAGAAATCTGGACGGACAAAAGCAAGGATTCACACAAAAAGATACAAGTAAGAAGTTTACATCATACAGGAGCATTCTGTGCATTTGTGTGCCCATAACTACCGTGAAGTTGCACACTGGCAAGTTTTGACAGCAGTAGGTCAGAGGCATGCTGTTAAAGCAGCCACGGAGTGCAATAAAAGCCAATTCTTACTCTGCATATTTTTTGCCCTTCAGCTAAATTAGTTAAAAAAACAAAAACAAAACAGAAAAAAACAATGCACCCGCTCCATTGTTTTTAATAATGAGTTGATTCTCAAAGTGCAATCCAAGTTGTGGTTTTCATTCTCCCATGTTGTTGGATGGCAGCAGACACGCAAATAAAGTAATTTTTTCATTAGGGCCTGCTGCCTGCAAGCAGGAATAAAAACGACTACAACACAACTGCGGAGCTTTGTCAAGCACACATAGATTTCCCTCCTGCTGGTATTATACCCGTCTTCAACACACACACACACACACACACATCCTTGTTTAAAGTACAACATGAGGACCATTCCTTCACTTCCATTCATTATCAAGCCTTTCTATGGTCTAACCCTGACCTTTATCAGTATATACCTAAACCTCACCCTAACCTAAACCTAATTGGCAGCTTAGTGCTGAACCTGACCCCTGGCCCAGAAGAAAGTGAGGCCTGCAAAAGGTCCTCACTTTACTAGTAAAATGAGAAAAAATGTTCTCAGCTGCAAGTACAAGAACACACACGCATTCTCGTCTTGCTATATGTAGTGAGGACCATGTGTTAAGTCCTATTGACTTTCATTAATTTTTTGTACTTTTCAACCCTTTCTATGCTCTAACCCTGACAATAACCCTAAGCCAAACCATACCTAATCTTAACCTAAACTCAATTCACACCTTAGTCCTAAACTTTACTGTTAGCAAATAACAAAGTGAAGACCAGTGAAATGTCCCCCACCACTGTGCAATGACCAACTGGTATAGACAATGGATGGATGGATATATGGATGAAACCAAAAAAGATGCCAAGGAGGAAGAAGAAAGAACACCCAGGAAGAGATGGATTTCTCTAAAGATACTGGCTAGCTGCCCTGAGCTCCATTCCACACCAGTAGCCCAGATAGAGAGTGTAACATTAGGGACCATGAACTGACTCACAACAGCTTACAACACAGAATGTGATAACAGAACTTACCAGACCGTACCATCTTTATTTATAAAGCGCTTAAAAACAGCCAACAGCTGAAACAAAGTGATGTACATTGCTACATGCTAAAACACATCCATAAAAAAATAAATAAATAAACGTCCCTGAACATTCATATCAACTAAAATATTCTGGCCTAACATGATAGACTCAAAATTTAAATTAAGCAGCATTTTGAAAATATTATGTCCTCACTAAATTCCCAGTACCATGGGCTGTCACTCCACCCTACACCACAGCATGTCATTGCATCAGCAATGACCTCAGAGATTGATGAGAGTAACATTTCTTTCTTGACCCTCCCTACTCTGTTCTCACCAAAGCCGGGCCTGCCATGCTCCTGCAGCTCCAACAATGGTGCGGCCCTTAATTGTCAGGCGTATCGAGCCTCCAGAGCCGAACGACCCGTCAGAGAAGGTATCGAGTGATGACTGGGATGGAGGACAGCAGTTGGTGCTGGCACTGCGAGCATTTGACGTCACAGCAGCATGCCTCTGTGATTAGTTCTGGTTCAATTCCAGCCAGCTTGCATTGTCACCCATGATCAGCATCTTTCCAGTGCCTGTTATGGGGCAACCAGTGTTCATTAAGACTTTGCAGGGATCTAAAGTAGAATTAAGTGTTCTGAGGCATGAAAAGGTAAAAGAGGCAGCTGCTCTCAAACCATCTTGATTTTAAAAGATTATGGATAAGATAACATTTAACTTGTTTTCCTAGATTGTGTGTCATTTAATTAGTAATACAAAATTAAGACATATATCTGCACCAAAGCGAGCTGCTGTCAGATGCAGTTTAGCACAGGGGCAATTGCATTGCAGTTCCACTTTATATAGACGACAAATGAATGGTTTAATGTGAAAGGGAAGGCACCAAAAAGCACGATATCTCCCTTTAAACCTTATTAAGAACAAGTATATGAATGTGGCACAACTTTTTCCAACTAAACCCCTCCAAGACAGAAGCCATTTTGTTTGGGACACCTTATCATATCCAGTAATCTTCTATAGCCAGCATCACCTTCTCTGGTCACGACATTCCCCTCTTCCAATCAGTTACTGACCTTGGAGATGAAATGTACTCCCACCTCACCTTTTAATCTCACATAAACCAACTCTCAGAAATCTTCTTCCATCACCTTGGTAACATTGGCAAATTTAGCTTCATTCCACCTTACCAGATTTACACCATGTTCCCTGGGATTTCTTCTGGCCTGGCTGTCTTCTTACTCTGCCACATTAATCCTGCAATCCTGAAGTCAAGATTATCTGACACAATTTTGAGGCGCATTACGCAGGAGCTCAATAAATTCCACTCCTTTCACCTGCTCTCCCACCTAATCTTTGTACATGACCAAGATGAAGTTACCATGGATTTCCCTACCTTTCCTAGCCCCTATTGGACATCTATGCAAACCCTTCTATTTTCTGGAGAACAACCTCGACCACAAACCCTGCCTAGTTTTCCAGCCTGCACCAGGGTTCTGGGTTATTTAATAGCTATTTTAAAGTACAGCACCCTGTCTGGCTTAATATCAGATCCTCTGGTTATCAGGCTCATAACAAGCAAAAGTCTTCACAGGTTCCATTATGTCCAAAATTATGAAAGATCCTGATGAGAATGAGACAATATAAACACAGTACACCCATTCTTCACTCGCTTCACCAGCTTACCATTTCCACCAAATTCAAACACAAAATCTTTCTCCTCAGTCATTGATGCATGTATGGAATTGCCCCCCCCCCTCCCCCTTAAAAAACAACCCAACCCAGAAACTACAACATGCTCCCTCCGCTCAACACACTCAAACTATCTTCAGATACCCAGAACCAGATTGAGCACCAAGGGGGAACAGAGCTTTCTGGGCCGCTCCTCCTCGTCTGTGGAATGGATCTTTGAGGGCAGTGCAGCTGACAGACAGATTTAAAGAAAAGAGTTGAAAAAAATGTTTAGTAAGGCATTTTAATATTTTATAGCTGGTTACTATTTTAAGTTTTTTTCTATTTTGGTCGTTGTTTTAAAAGTCCTGCAAGCGCTTTAAAATGTCAATATTGTAAATGCAGTACAAGTGAAATGTATTATTATTATTATTATTATTATTATTATTAGTAGTAGTAGTAGTAGTCGTGTCCAGGGAGACATGAGCAGAGTTTGCTGTTATGGTGACTACACTGGAATGAGTAATATAACATATATGACAAGTTCCTTCTTCTTTAATTTAAAACTTAACTTTAAATTAGCTTTTTATTCATATTACTAATCTAGTGTGTAACACTATGTGTTTTTGCCACTGTCACCCCCAAATTTCCCCATTGCATGACAATAAAGATTTTTTTTATTGTATCTTATATTCTGGTAATCCTGCCTATTTTACAAGTGTAGAATGTTTGTCAAAAAGATGATGCAGTAAGCTGGAGTTCTGCTGAAGCTCAATTGATCATGCCAGTCATAAGGTGCTAGAGCTCATGCTTCTTTCATAAAATGACTACACTCTGTGGAAAACATCCATAAGAAACATGTCATCTGTCCTGACTTGTTACCATTATGTGAATGCTTCAGCGACTAATGGCTTTTTCAGATGATCATGTGCTGCATTTCAAAGCAGTCTCTCTACATTCCCTTTCTGTCTCATGTCGTTTTATTTACCCCATTATCCCACCTGCTCCTGAAAAGCCATTAAATGAACTCCAAAATATAATGCAGTCTCAAGCTTTTCCTTTCTGATAAAAACCACAGAAGCTGCTACAGAAACATTCTAAGTAATTTGTACTTTTTCCTGTTTTTTTTATGGTTTTGTAACTTAAGAGATAAAACAACCCAAAGTTTATGTGGAAAAATGAAAGTGTTAATGGTTTTCTCATGATCAAGAACTTGATTCAACTGTAATTGAACTGTAAGTGCAGTTTAGCTTCTGTTTTTTTTTTTTTGACAGAAAAGACTAATAACTCCATGCATGGATGTCTAAATACAACCATCTTCTAACACCTAAACCTAAGATGAGCGGAGTGGTGTATGCAGTTCAGTGCAGTGAGGAATGTTCTGATCTTTATATTGGAGAAACCAAAAAACCTCTCCACAGACGCATGGCTCAACACAGGAGAGCTACCTCCTCAGGTCAAGACTCTGCTGTCCACCTACACCTTAAGGACAAAGGACACTCTTTTGATGACCAAAATGTCCACATTTTGGACAAAGAAGACAGATGGTGTGAAAGGGGTGTGAAGAAAGCCATCTACGTTAAAGCCGGGCGTACACTGTACGAGTTTTTCAGTCGTGGTACTTATATACATCTCAAACTGTGCGACGGAACCGCGGGGTTTAAAAAGTTCACCGCTCACGATCTGTGTGGCGCGACGCCCGGACGCGACCGGACTGCTCACACTGTACGTCGTGCCCCCTCTGGGACCGCTCGCTGTGGTGGCAGATGCAGGCGAGCGACGGTAGGTGACAGGTACCCAGTGCAGGGGTTCGAGCCCAGCTCTGGCGAGGCCCGCAGGAGGCACCGGGCGTCGGGGGAACGGAGGAGAGAGAGGAGGGACGACACGCACCGGCGGCCGCGCGGCACGGCAGGTCGCCCGGCCCGCACCCCCCCCCCGCGAGCGGAGGAGTGCCGAAACAGGCGGCGGACCGCGGAGGAGTGCCGAAACAGGCGGCCAGCGCGTTGCCGCCCTCCCCAACGCCCCCGCGAGCCGAGGTCGCTTCAGGGACGCCCGCTCCCCTCCCTCCGCTGGCGGGGACGGAGAGGAGGGGAGGGCGCCCCCTCGTAGCTCTGCTTGAACAGCAGGATGCGCTCACGAAAACCTCACGACAGCCGACTGAATTTCAAACATGTTTGATTTTCACCGACCGTCCAATTCCTGATCGGGAGGTAGTCGTGAGAAGCCATTCCCCCCTCCTCCCCCCCTCTACGATCAAGCTGAAATTCGTCCCGATTCAAAAAATGCTCGCACGGCTGAAGAATCGGCCCGAATAGGGCAAAAACTCGTACAGTGTACGCCCGGCTTAAGAGGGAAAAACCAACCTTAAACAGAGGAGGAGGCCTTAGATTCCAAGTCTCAAAAACGTATAATACAGTTATAGGATTAATTCCGGCCAATCATCACCTCAATTCTCACCCTCATATGGGGGATCAAAACATTGTTCCTCTAAAACAGGCCAATAACAACCCTAACGACTCCTCGTTACAGAGGAGTGGACCAGTTTCAGTTCAATCTGCTGGCTTAATGTCTTTAACGACCGCCCATTACTAAGGTGTGGACCTGTTTCAGTTGAATTTGCATGTTATCTAAGGCATTACAAGGCCTTTGTTTGGGCAGTAGTATAAAGCTTGGCACTCCACATTACTCCAGACTTTTTTGAATTGAGAAAGCTTCCTGGAGAGGAAGCGAAACGTCTTCAACTACGGAAAACAAGTCCAGTTGCTTTGTTTTTTACTTTTTTTGGATGACTGAGAATCTTCACCAACCATCTTCTAACTTAAGATGAAACATCAAACAACACTAGATGTATTGCAACGCAACTAGCACTGTTATATTAATACAAACAAATGTCTTAAAAACCATTAAAAGCAATATACAATCTATACCCACAGTTTTATCTATATTGTGACTTAACTGCGAAGTAATTCAACTCACATGATTGTGTGGTATTAGAAATGCTTAATAACTATATTAATGGTGGTCACAGTTGTGCTAATTAACAAACAGATAATTGCAGAACTAACTTTTTCTTCACTGTATCATCATCCTTGCTAATTTTAGAAACTGTTTGCAGACCAGTTTGCTTCCAAGATATTCACCCTCTGTTTACATCACTGTCCTGGTTATCACTGTAAATCCTCACAGACTTCTCTAAGCAGACGCAGTTACAGATTCACAAAACACATTTGTTAACACCTGTGCTGTTTTCTTCTTCTTCCTATCAAGTGCTCTTAATACTGTTGGCTCCCATCGCTCAAAAACTGAGACACCGGTATTCGCTGCTGTGTGATGTCTTCTTCTGTAATATGCGTATGCATTTTGGGGTCTTGAACCATTCAAGCAGAAGTCTGATGGCATTTAATTAGTAGTGTAATCAAACTTTCTGGGTTCATTACAGGAAAGGCATGAGGTGGAAGGAGACTGGCCTCGGAGCTGGGCTTTTGGTTTGCCGCGTTGCTCAGCGGGACTCTGTCCAAGACTTCTGTACAAAACACAAGCACTTAATTTATATTGTTTACAAGTGGCCTCTGTGTTATAGTGTGGTGGGTTGCTTGTTGGGCTTGTTTGTTTTTGTAGAGCTAGCTGCTTTTTTCTCTCGCAAGAACTGACAACACTTGCTTTCAGCCCACACTCATTTTTTTAATATGCTGCTGCCTGGGTATAGTGGGATAGAATTTTCCTCTAATGCTTCCACTGCTGTGTAAAAGTAACTATTTGAGTTATTTTTCCTAAACGAAAATAGCAATTCCTTCAAACAGGGACCACTGTGCACTTCCGTTGTGCACTGTGTGCCTGGAGTATCTTTTGTCTGAAGACATGTAACAGAGTGAATGACAACCATTGTTTAGAGGTTAGCTGCTAGCGTTAGCTTCTAATAATAAATAATAATAATAATATCATCTTTATTGTCATTGCAACATACATTACAATGAAATTTGCTCTCTGCTTTTAATCCATCACCCTTGGGGAGCAGTGGGCTGCCATGTGCGGCGCCTGGGGAGCAATCTGGGGTTAAGGGTCTTGCTCAGGGACCCAGAGTGCAGGCTGTGGGGATAAACAGGGTACTTGCATCTTTCTCTGAGTGCAAGTGCGCTGCTCTAACCACTAGGTCACCACTCCCCCTTCTTCCAATTTCCTTATTTATCATCGGTTTAGTAGTAGTCAAGTTAATATTTTGGTTTTTGGGAATATTAAGTAATTTCCCTCTGGGATTATTAAAGTATGTCTGATTCTGATTCTGATTAGTTAGTGAAGCTAACATTTTAGTTAGTTGTGCCCACCGCTAACCTGGCAAGCCAGATTGATCATTTGTAGCACTCTCCGCTCTGCACATTATCAATCTGGAACTGCTTCCATCAAATCCGTTTGGGGAAAGGACGGACATTCAGCAGAACTCTCCGAGCTGAATGGGTGAAGCAACACCTAGTGCCTGCCTACCAAAGGTTGGTTTTAGCCAATCACAGTTTCAAATGAAAATGTAAGCAACAGATGCTATGGGAAGCCAGAGGTTAACCTAGTCAAGGCACTTCTTGCTGTTCTTCTTTCAAAGAAGAAATTGTGATGTGAACAAAACAGATGTGATAGCAGCAGCTACGCAAACGCCATCCTGCACTGCTATGTTTATATTGGTTTGGCTATGCTCTCGGCAGCACTTGCTTTCATCACTGCTGTATGTCCCTCATTCAACCATAAAACTGCAATATGATTGCTCTGAACAGTTTTTGGTTCGGTCACAAACGGTTTAAGCATGAGCAGTACAAGATGGATTCTTGTGTGTTTATGAATGCACAAATAGCATGAGAATTCAGCTTGCAGGCAAGGTTAGCCCACTGCTGAATAATTTTATTATTTCCCTAATCCTTATCACTGAAGCCTATAATGCCCACATTATGTTGTGGTTTTCTCAAGAAAGTTATCTCAAGAAAACAAATCTCCTGGTAAAGGGATTTTTTTTACTCATGATAAGAAACATTTATCCTGAGGAAAACGTCTTGTTTTTGATTGGTTTAAAAGATTTAAAGATTTTTCTTTCTTTCAGGATATAAAACTAATTTTCTCATTACTTCAGGAAAAACACTGAAAACAAATAGTTATCATGGGATCAGCTGTTCTCACTTCCATAACAATGAAAAAGGAAATATGCTATTTGAAGTGGCCAATAATGATTATAAAATTAATTTCAATATCTTTGGGTCTTCTCTTGTGAAAGCCTAGAAGGACAGTCCTCACTCTATATATGTATTTTTCTTGTGATTCTCTCAAGATAGAAAGAAAACCATCTCATTATTGCAACAAAACAAAAGTTGTTGACGCTTGATCACAAAATTTTCTTCCTATCCCTTAATGAAAGTGAAAGTGCATGTGATGCCAAGGCTTCTGTTATCTTCTCTTTATCTAACTTTACACAGTCTTATCATGTCTCAGTTCTACATTGGAAAACCAGTGGGATATGCTAATTGCTGAGCTAACTCCAATATACAGTAAATACAAGGCAATGGTGATGTTTATATTCATGTGTTGTGCAGTCAAAAATATATCAGGAAGTGCCATAAAATTATTTATTGCAGTTATCTCTAAGTTTGATGAGGAGGGATTGGCGAGTAACCTCTGAACTTTTAAACTTCAACGTCAACCTCAGGGGTTCTTTCCTAGACTTTTTAGACCTGAAACTCTAAAATTATGATTTACAAGCACAATCGCAAGTGTGAATGTGAAGAACATCTAATACTGCACATTAAAGGCATGGTAGGACCCCCATCGGATTGACTGTTTATCTGTTTAAATTCAGGTCAAGACTAGGCAGCGCATACGTGCTGTCTACTATCATCACATTCTCTTTTCTTTTTGTATGCCTTATTTTTTGTCTGCAAGTACCCATCACAAGCTTACGCTTTCTAGCACTTTCTAAGTGACAAAATCTATTTTGAGAAATCCCATGTCATAATAGTTAGGCTGTAAGGCCACACTCCATTAGCAGTCATGCGCCACAGAGTGAGTCTTGGCCCTGTAACAGTGCAGCCATTAGGATCCTCAGCCTTCTGAAAATGGAGTGTTCATGAATTCCCTCCAATAAGAATGAAAACATTCTGCCACCTAACACATAATCCGCATTATAGGAACTTTGTGTTTGGTCCTCCAACACCCTGGCATCGCTCAGTGTTTCCCTTCCTTGACCTTTGTTAGGTGCCAGCTGCGAGAAGCCAAAGCCGGGGTTTACCCACCCAGCAGCTCATGCCTTCTTCACAGATCACACTAATCCCAAGATTAAAAAAGTAAACATTCTGACTTTGTAACTCATAGCTGAAAAAAACGTCACAGTTGCTCTTCTAGCAAAGTCAAATGTTACCCTTGTGATGTACAAATGAAAATACGTCATCACATGCACATGAGCAAAAGTTAAAAAAGATAACTCCAGCAAGCACTTTCCAGGTTGAACTGAAACGTGGCCCTACCTATAAAGATGTCAGTTATGTAACACAGTCATATTCAATAAATTAGAATATGGCTTTCAATGAGGCTCATTTTCAGATTAAAAGTACCTTTTGAAAATAACAACCTTGAAGCAAGTATTAAACATACTTTTCATTAAGCCCAACATTTTGGTATTAAATGCATTTGATTGATTTGATGTAATATTCTAATCTTAAATGTTTTCATTATATGTGAGCAAAATACATTGTTATTAAAAGAAATAAGAGCTTTAAAACATCAGTCTGTGAATAATTCATCTATATAATGTGTTCACCTTATGTAATTGGGTTATTAAAACTAGGGCTGGGCAACGATTAAAATATTTAATCACGGTTAATCGCATAATTTGCCTGATTAATCATGATTAATCGCATTGTATTTACAAACTCCAAGAATGAATTCAAAAGTAGTGTAAAGAGCACTTTTATTTTAATGTTCTGCTGCCATATGAACAAAAGTGTTGTAACATTTGTAGCACTTATCAGTAACACATATTTAGTGTAAAGCTCAACTTAAACATGTATAACAAAAAAATAGCAATAATAATAAATTAAAGCTTATTGCCACTGACAGGGAATTCTCTTTATGGGGAAAAAATCTACCAAAAACCGGCAATTTCTGAGATAACAGCAGGGAGCAGCATTACCATTTTATGTTCAATACCAAAGTTTAACTTGGCAGTGGTTACAACTAACTTGTTTCTGTCATATTTGTTGCTGGAAGAACTTTAATCTGAAATGCTTGCTAACTCGATATGCTTGCATGGTTATTTGACGTTAACACGCGTTTTTTGTTGTTGCTTTCTCGCGTGCATATAGTGAATGGCAGGGAAAAACCGGCAAAAACACATGGTTACTTTGAAGCGAGAAGCGACTTCACTGACATGGTTGATGCAGACCCCGCTCCGCTCCGCACAAAACTTGTTCCGTTCGCCAACTCACCGCCTCGCCTAAGCAAATTCCTGCGGGAAACACCGCCTTCCCCATGTCGGCTTTGTTTTTTTCCGGCCAGCACCTTTCTTCCTCTTTGAATCCGAGGCTGGGCTGACAGCGAGGTTATTGGCGCATTATCACCACCTACTGTTCTGATTCAAACCCCTACACCGCAGCAACATGTGAGCAACATGCGTTAACGTGCGTTAAAGTAAATATCGCCGTTAATAGTCTAATGAATTAACGTGAAATTAACGCGTTAACTTGCCCAGCCCTAATAAAAACATAATGACTTTTTGATATTGTAATTCATTGAATATGACTGCATCAGTAGACTGTAAGTATTCATTCAAGTGTGCCACAATATCTTGTTTTCAAACTTTGACTACGGGTAAAAATCAGATGAGTCAATAAAAAGAGAAATAAACAGAGTAATGTCCTTGCACACTGTCTTTATCTTGTATTTCAACGTAACATAAACCTTTAAAGAAATAGTGCTCTTTCATTGACAACTTCTTGAAAAATTGACGATTCTGGCTTTAACAAAGTTTTGCTGCTTGAAACTTCTGTGCCATTTGGTGTCAGTATAGGCGAACTAGCTTGGTGAGTGCTCCTTTGAATTCCCTCATTTTGAATGAAACCTAGTTACAAAAACTCGGAAGGCGACGACGTCACACAAGGGGAGGGGACGCCACGGTTGCATCACTGTTGGCGCGCGCACTCTCACACCCTGTTCAATGTGTCGAGTATAATCCTAGCTTCATATGGTAAAAAGAAAAGTAAGAGGTTGCATGGTATGTGTGGCCGAACCATTTGTGTTTCACAAAAATAATTTCATTTATTTTAATTATACACATGTAAAATGTGTTTGTGGATATGTCACCGGATGTGATTGTAAAACATTGGGAAAAGTCAAATGAAAGCAACATTCTGAAAAAAACTGAATAAAATAAATAAAAACAAAAAAACAGCCAAAAAGCACAAGAAAATGTTCCTGAATAAACTTGTAAAATAAGCTGACGGTTGCAGGAGGAACATGCTGCCAGTCCAAATGGAAACCATTATTAACACTAAAATACAGGAGAAAACATGGTTTGAGTGAGCTAAAGAGAAGCAGGCATGGACTGTGGATGATTGGATGAAAGTGATATTCAGTGATGACTCACCAATCCACATTGGTCTAGAAGATAATGCCAAAAATGCCTGAAGAAAACAAACATTTTAACAGTCAGTGATGATAGGCAGGCAGTGTGTCAGGCAAACGACCGAAGGAGATGGAAGTCATTACCTCAACAGAGTAAATGCACAGGTGGAGTCTGGAAAAAAGATGGTTTGAAGAAAATGAAATAATTTTGTAATAATGATAATGGATGTTGCAACCAGCATCAGATTGTTGCTTGAGGAAAGGAATATAAACTTGATAAATACATAATGACAGGCCCTGAAACCCTCATCCTGATTTCCCAGGGGGTGTTTAAATGCTTACATTGAGCCCCACCCTGTTTTTAGACAGCACTTTCAATTCACTGTAGCTTATTCACACCGCTGTTAAACCTAAACTCAAGAAGTAAAATAAAACCAAAATGCACATCAAGCGTATTCGTTAGATACGCACCAATTGGAGATTTGTGACAGATTTCTGGTGTTGCCATTTTTAAACGTTTTACAGCCAATAGGGAATTTAATGGATTCACTTTAAGAACTATAGTTGTTAAGAACTTTAAAAACTTTAAGATTTGCATGGGTAACCTTTATTTTTTTCCTGACTGCACATAATGTAGCATTCAATGACTTCTCAATGGTCTCTGTTAGAGGGAGCATCACTGTCCTGGAGAACTCAAACTTTAACTGAGTTTTTCCAAAATCCACCATGTAATGTCGCATTACAAGCTCAAGAGAATAAAAACAAGTAGTTTTAGTACAATACATTTTACCCTTATCTGTACCTGTGGAAGTAAGCTCCGAATTATTTCACTCTTTGGCCAGGAAACCTTGCTTTCTGTTGTGAGTCTGAACGAACTGACACATTTCCTCCATAGAAGAGTTTTTTTAAATAGCTTCTTAGATCTTTTGTTTCTTCCTCTGACTTCATTTTAAATACTTTCCTGCAACAGAAAATAGATCAATTTGACTTTTCTGCTTGTAGAAACATCTGACACACCGAAGAGTGTTGTTGTCAGTGCAATCACTTAGTGCCTAGATGAAAAAAAATCAATTGAAAATATGACATTGTAATGATGTTCTATAGAACATAAAGACATGCCGATATTTATTCAGTAAAAGTAACTCTGATGCACTCTATATATATATATATATATATAAAATGATGGGATGATTAGGATTTATTTGCCCCTAGTACTAGGAAGAGTAATTTAGGTCCAGGCATTTGTAGATACTAAGTCCCAGTATAGTCTTGTTCTGCTTCTTATTTCAGCTTTTCCCTTTCAGGGCTCGCCACATCTGTCTCCGTCTAACCTTATCTTCTGCATCTTCTTCTCTCACACCAACTACCTCCATGCCCTCTCTTACTCAATCTAGAAATCTCCTCCTTGCTCTTCCTCTAGGCCTCTTGCCTGGCAGTTTCTGTGAGTACCGATGTACACACTATTACTCCTGTGTACATGTCCAAATCATCTCAGTCTGGCATCTTTGTTTTTTTTTTCATCTAACGAGCATTCTTTCTGATATACACGTTCCTGATCCTATCTATCCTTGTCACTCACAAAGAGAACCTCAACATCTTCATCTCTGGTACCTCCAGCTCCGCCTCCTGTCTCTCCCTCAGTGCCACTGTCTCTAAACCATACGACATTGCTGATCTCACCAATCTTGTACATCTTCCCTTTCATTCTCGCTGATATTCTTTTATCACAACAACACAACTGACAGTTTTCTCCACTCAATCCAACTTGCTTGGAGATGTTTCTGCACTTCCTTTCCACACTCACAGTTGCTCTGGACTGTTGACCCTAAGTACTTAAAATCCTCCACCTGGATGGATGGCTACATCCATCCAGCAAGCCATTATCTATACCTGCCTATCCATGCAGGGTCGCTGGGGGGTTGCTGTCTAGCTCCAGCGAGATGCCATTGCATAATTCATAGCACTACTATATATTATGCATTCAAATAGCACTACACTCCATCAGTATTACATGGGCTACATTAGTAATGTAATTGTAGCTAAAATAACTTGCTAAACAATCATGGTCTGAATATGGACGTATTCGTTTTTCCCACACAGCAAGAAATATTTTGTCCCGGAAAGAATTTCTACAAAGCATCCTTATGTTTCTGAACACATCTGACTTGACACATACAGCTATTGTCTGAATTAAACTCAAGTCTTGATCAGACTGATTTTGGCTTTAACCTGAGCACTTCGTTGGAGTAAGTGATTTCATAATCACTATGAAATTCCATTTGAAAATCATGCCGACGTAATTGCCAGAGCTAATTCCATCCTTAGATTTACATGTTATCAAAGAGATATTTGCTGCAGGTAAGATATTAACTGCTCCTAATGTCTTAATACAAACTCACCTAGAAACAAAAACCATCCCTGAGAATATCTCTTCCAAAATTGTTTCTATATTGTTTACGAAAATGTCCAATCTTTAGTGTAAATGTTGCAGTCAAACAGTGTTATCTGTTGAATCATGTCAACATTCCAAACACCATCCTTTGAGAACATCAATAAGGTCTCAACAGATACACAGTAGATCTCGGCTAAACTGCTTTTAATTTCAATGACGGTGTGCATTCAGTTGGAAAAAAAAAAAACCTGATTGAAACTTGCGGAGTTGCATAAAAACCACTTTCTCCAAAACTTTGGAGATAAAAGGTAATTTGGATTTTGCCGCGTAGTTGGAGAGAATAGTTGGGTTGATGTTTTTCTTTTCCAAATGAGGCTGCCTCTTTTGGAATGATTAGGAACACAGCCTGATGATAGAAACCTGTTGATGGAGACTGACCATATAAAGAAGATTAAGGGGAATACAGTCTGCAGCGGAATTTGAGACCCTGATCCGAGGAACTATCTTCTTTAAAGCAGGGAACGTCAGAGGCTCAAATTGTTGAAGAACAGCTGAGCATGAGGGAGAGGATTAGAGATCTTTATCCTGATGAGATGAGACTGAGAGAAAAAATCTATTTAACAACGAATTGTAAAAATGACTCTTACAGAGTACAAGACACCTCAGATTGATTAGAAACAGATTAACAATTGAATTAAAAACATTAAAAACCTGTGGTCTGTGGCTGTTGTTAAGAACTATGTTGGACAAAATATCAGTCTTCACAACCGTTTGATACAATGGCAAACATTCAATTAATATTTCTAAAGATAACTGAAGTTTGTCTTTTGTTCACTTTATCTCAGCCCATCTGTAGTGATATCTGAGTGAGCAAGTACTTTCATTTAACCAGGACTGAGAGAATGGTTTGTAGTGCAGCAACAGACTAAAATATCAGAGCAGGTGGATTTAAAACTATTTAAAATCTCTCCTACACTATTTCAGGGCACAGCTGGTCCAAAAGAGTCAAGTCTTTAAAATTGATGTAAAATACTTCAAAGGTCGAACTGCGTGCAGAGAACCTGCTGTTTTTTTATGATGCCTGATAGTATTGTAGAAAGTACCACCACCAGGTGATCTGACAAGTGAGTCTCACATATTTCCACATCATCTATATCCAACCCATAAGACAACACCAGGTCAAGCGTGTGACCTTTTCAATGAGTGGGTTCAGAGAGAAACTGCAAAAGATTAAGAGTGCGTAATCTTTAAGAACTATAACTATAAAGGTACACTTTCACAGCATTCCTGGATTTTAAAATCACCCACACATAAAAGTTAGTCACTTTTAAGTAAACGTCCCGTCAAATGAGACCAAGATTGAGCTATTACATTAGCAAACAACTCCAGGTGGGTTTGGGAGAGGAAACAAAAGATAAATCTGTGGTAAAGGACCTCATGTCACCTATTACGTATGAGTAAATAACTGTGCTGGTGTGTGCCTTTTCTCTAACATAGGGGATGGCATCATAAACCCTTAAAAAACACCAAAACAATACAAATATGGTTCACCAGACTGAAAACCTGCATTCTTATAAGGCCATCACAGTCGCCAAATGTAAATTTAGTAGAAAACCCATTGGGTGAGCTAAAGAAAAGAGAGAAAAAGAATGGAACCATGACTCTTGATGAGCTATAAAGATTCTGCACATAGTAAAGGTCAAAAATTATTCTGCACCGTTCAGTCTGGTGAAATGTTGGATAATAGAATAAGTACTATATTATCAGATAAATGGGGTAATGCAATTGACTGCAGGAGCAACAATATTTGGGTCAACAGAGATTTTCTAGCAAATTGATGTTCTTAACATTAGATTTTTCTCCCCATCAAGTAAATGCAGTGAAACTAAACTTTTATGTATGATACCATGCTAAATCAGAGAAATAGAACTTTAGTTTAAGGGATGCCAACAAACTGTTAGTGTCCCTAAATTATCCAATATATGTTCTTCTGCAGGATAATCTGGTAGTCTGAAAATAGCAGCAGGACCTATTTATATTAGGTTGAGTTGCCTGACAACCCCCTGTAGTCAACAGCTGAAGGAAGGAGAGGGGGGGAGATCAACACTGCTTCTGGGAAAATACAAATAAACTACAATTTAGGCTCTCAATCACGCTGCAGTGTCAAATGATCCCACTTGAAATCCTGAATGAGTAACAGTACACTTTTTTGATAGATTTTCTTCTTTTATTGCAAATCCATATACAAAAAGATAGTTTAAAGACATTACAAATACATAGAGACGTCGCAGTAAAACAAGAAGACAGCATCGGCCAACATCCGATCTTTGTGAGAAAAAAATGGGAAACGGCCCGCAGAGTGGAGAGGACAAGCAGTACTCATGATCCATCAAACAAACGAGCCAAACAGAAACGGTGTAATCATATCTAAAGGACAAATTATTTTCCAGTTCTTCCAGCCATTGTTTTGAGTCACACTCAAAGAAATTTCAAAACTATAAAACAAACTGCTTGTAATGCTCAGAAAAAAAGGACAAACACTTAAAATAGTAATTCATAAGATAAGATAAATAAACAAATAAAATACAGCATTGTACCATTTTGTCTAAATCTCGCAAAATAAAAAAAGGAAAGTGGGGGAATGTTCTATGCTGTCTACATCTCAAAAAGGACATTTCATTAGTTATAAGAATAGTATGCAAAATAATTACTTTGAAATAAAGTTAACACTAACAAATAAATAAATAAAAAATGTTAAACTGGATTTGACTTGGGCGAGAGGGGGGTGGGTGGGAGGGTGGGGGGACTTGAGGACACCAGCATGCTGTGGGGGAAGGGGCAATAAAAGGGGGGGGGGACACCCATGGGGGTTAAAGGTGACTTCCTGTAGCTGTCAAACACATGCCATGGGGCAGTAATTGTAATCTCAGCTGTGGCCACGATGGAAAGCCGCACAAAGGGCTCGGAAGAAAACGTAAAAAAGTAAGAACATCAAGGCACGGATGGTGGAAGGGGCTGCAGTCTCTCTCATCAAGATGACACAGCTTTGGAATTGCAAGTCTCTCTCTTGTGTTGCATAATAGCCACTCCAACAATCATGTTGCAATACAATCCAAACTTGCTGGCTGGCACATAGGAATCAGCTGGCAAAAGAACCGTACAGGAGCATTTTTTTTTTTTAGTTTTTTTTTTTAGCGCTTCTGTAACAGGTTCACTGTAAACCTTGCTATCCATCTTCCCGTCAGATCTGACCAATCACACTGGAGCTGCTTAAAGAAAAACATCCCTGCAGCATGACCTCAACCTCCCCAAACTTCCCTTTGGGCTAAAAAACTGCCAGCATTAATAATGAAAACATATACAGTACCTACAGAAATATTAACAATTAATAAATCCTCACAGAGGATTATCTAAAGTATTTTCTCTCGTCTAAAAATATATATATATATATGTTTCTATGGTGATAAAATAAGCAAGGCACTATGTCAGCCAACCTTAAAGTCCAGCGCTCCTCTTCTTTGAATTCAAGTGTGTGATCCAGGGGAAAGGGGAACCCCTCCCCCCGAATAAAGTGTTTAATTATGTGTGTATGTTTGTGTTAGATGTGTGTTTTCATGTTCCGTCTCAGTCTGTTTTATCTCAGGGCCGAGAGAGCTGGGTATAAACTGGAGCCTGCTCCCAGTGCTGTGGGCTTCCCTGCGGGATAGACGGCACCCCCGCGTTGTCCGCTATGGGCGTGTACATGGGCCTCTGGCTGGGGCTGCTCATGTAGCTGAAAGTCGAGTACAGGCCCGAGCCCTGACCCGCCCCAGCATGGCTGTAGTAAGAAGTCCCTCCCCCCTGGTGGTCGGAGTACTCATACTGCTGCGCCCTGGAGATGGCCGGGTAGGAGGAGGGGCTGTAGTGCTGCAGGCTGAAGGGGCTGTAGGGGATGTGCTGCGGGGAGCCCTGCTGCTCGCTGTAGTGGCTCGGGCTCAGTTGCTCCGTCTTGATCTGGGTCCTGTGCTGCGCCTGAGAAGCCTCGGAGCCTCCGCCGCCCCCCAGTGTGGTTAGGGTGATCTGCTGCTGCTGTCCCTGCTGGTTCTGGCTTTTAGGCATCCAGGCCGCCCCTCCTCCTGCCTGTGGACTGAGCGGGGCCCCACTGCTGATGCTGTAGCTGCCGGTGTAGGTGACGGGAGTGACGCCAGCAGGCCCTGGGTGGCCATTGGGCGGGAGGTACTGGTCAAACTCATTGACGTCGAACGTCTCAATGTGGGAGATGACGTCGCTGCTCAGCTCACTTATGTCCACGTCGCGGAAATCGATGTTGAGCTGCCGCCCAACATTGCCATCAGGCAGAGCACGGAGGCCCACCTCACGCTTCAGGTCCATCTTACCTGAGCTTGCATCATTCTTCGGGGTGGTAGGAGGGGTAGGGGGGCCCTGTGAGCCTGGAAGGTAGCACAAGAGAACATATTGAAAATGACTGTGTGATGAAGTCTTTACACTTTTTCACCAAATCCAATGAGTAAGAGTTATTTTTATTCCAATTATCCTCAGTAAAAAATTAAAGAAATGTGTGCATCATAACAGCATCACCTTCCTCACCTGTGTGCTCAGCAGGAGAGTGCACCTCTCCCATGCTGGAGGCAGGGGAGTCCGCCTGCTGGAGGGCTTTGAAGATGGCGTTGGTGGAGATGTGTGTCTGCTCGCTGCCGTCTTCTGACTCGCTCTGGCCATTCTTTACCGACTTCCTCCGCCGGGGCTGGTACTTGTAGTCAGGATGGTCCTTCTTGTGCTGCACCCGGAGCCTTTCGGCCTCTTCCACAAATGGCCGCTTCTCTCCTTCATTGAGAAGTCTGTGCGCAAAATGCACAATTAATAAAACTTCAGTTTTAATCTACCATCAATGCACAAAATGCAGCTGTGCGTTTAGAAAGTTTTCAGAGGGGATTGGTTAGGGCTGGGGGCACTACTAATCCTGGGGTAGCACACCAAACCTAAAAGTCATAAAGGAATTTTACTTTGAGTTTTATTATTGTCCAACTTATTATCCAACAATTATTATCCTATAGGTACACAAATTACCACATTATATATCAATGAATTAAACAAATAAGTGTACCTTATGCAGGTTTTTTCTGTTTTCTTGAAAATCATATTAGACAAAATAAGAACGACAATAAGCAAACTTATCATTGTGCTAATTTGGCATCTTTGGAAAAGACCTTTTAATTACATTTTTAACACAGTGGCGGATATTGGGTGAAACAACATTGACCTAACATACAAGATTTTCTGTTAAATTCCAAAATACGTCTACAAAAACTAATTAGCAGCAGTGATGCCAAAAGGGAGGGGGTTGGTGCCAGGGGGGCAAATAGTGGCCCCCCTGGCCAGACAGTCTTGTATGCATATTATTTATGCATGTAAGCAAGCACTGGACAAAATTTGATGAATAGTGTCATTTATTTATCTCTTTATATAACTATACTTTCAATTTTGTCCTTCATGGAGCCCCTTTTCAAAATGCTGTCACTCACTGCTGGCCCCACCCTTAACTGATACCAGGATGTTTAGCTCCAAGTTCAAAAACTTGGAAAGGTACATTATTTCAAAATTATGTATACAAAATCATATGTTGGCATGCACTAAATTAATAAATCAGCTTAATTGCTCTACTTGAACACATCAACTCATAGAGTATCGTAAAAAAGGAAATTTTCCCCACAATCTGAGTTACATTACATACCAAATAAAAGTTTAGTCTTGTTCTGGTCTTGGGTTTGGTGTGTCACCCAAAGATTATTAGTCAACCCCCCCCCCCCCCCCCCCCCCCTTTGCCTACATCTTAAAGAACTTTCTGAGGTTCGCTCCTGTAAACTGAGATTATTCACTCACCTCCATAGTTTGCCCAAAGTTTTGCTGAGCTCCGCGTTGTGGAGGTGTGGGTACTGGTCCGCCAGCTTCCGCCGCGCCGCCTGAGCCCACACCATGAAAGCGTTCATCGGCCTCTTCACGTGCGGCTTGTTCTTCGTAGATCCGTTCACGCGCACCGGCATCGGCACCAGGGTCCAGTCGTAGCCCTTGAGCACCTGGGACACGGCCTCGCGGATGCACGCCGGGAACTTGTCGTCCTCGTCCTTCTTGAAGTCGCCCAGCAGCGCCCCGTCTGCGTGGCGCAGCGCGTTCTCCGACGGCCGAGTGTTTTCCGCGTCAGATCCCGAACCGGAGGGGCAGGGGGAACCCGCTGAGTCCTCGGACATGCTCGGACTCGGGGCGTCAGAGAGACATTTGTCTTGTTCCTCCGTCATCTTCAGGTAGGGGTCGAGGAGATTCATGCGCAAAACTGAGCGGTGCCTGCTTACGCGTGAAATTTGGAAAGTCTTTCTTAGTGTTGTTTGCTAAAAGAAAAATAGAAAATCTGAAATGACTTTACTAAGCCAGAGTTACTCTGGAGGAGAAAACCCCTTTGATGAGAAAACGCACAAAAAGTGATTCTCAGCTGCGCCGGTGCCGTGCGTAAAACCAGATCTTGAGAGCGAGCGTCTTATGCACCTTAAGCACGCCTTAGTGGACACGCTCATGCAAGCTGGTAAGAGTTTGTTGCAGCTTGGCTGAACCGAAGTGAAGTGTTGAAGATCTCCTCTCTGGTCCCGATGTACAAATCCTAAGAGCGCTCCTGAGCTTTGAATTGCAAAAACGTGCATGCAGGCTTTATAAGGAGCTTACCGTTCGGGGGGGAAAGCCCACATCTGATTGGCTGACAGTATGTGACGCAGGAATGATGGAATTTGATCCCTGTTTTTTTTTAAGCTCAGAACACACAAACACAATTTATTTTATGAACACACACACACGCACAATGTGTGGTGTTTAGTTCTGGAATATTTTCTTGTAAATTCGTTCTCAGACATAGAATCTTTACCAATATGAGACTAGTTTGATCATTTGCATTGTTAAATAGTCAAATGAATACACTCAGAAAAATAAGAAAGAAATTTAAACAAAAGCGTTCTAATAATGCCATAAGGTACATACGTTTGGCAGTAGAAGTAGTTATAAATACTTAGTTTTCTCATACTTTTTAGTGAGCTCAACTGCACTCAGCTACAATTTGTGCCCAGTAGGGGGAAACAGTGGTCAAGAAAACGGCGCAAACCTACCTGCCTCCTCTCAAACAGGGCAGAAATGAGAAAGGGAGGAGGGAATATAGGACGTGCGGCTGCAGAGCAACAGTTGCTGTCAAAGCATCAGCTTCTGATTTGTACCGCTCATCTCATTTCCAGCACCGCAGTAATCCACTGAATTGTGGATTTTATTCAATTTGCTGAATGCTCAACTTCCCCACTTTTACCAGTTTTTTTTGTTCTTCGACCCTTGAATGTTCTTCATTCTGAGAGCACTGAAAGAGTCCTGTTACATTGGATTACACGTTTAACTCTATTGTGGAATTACACACATAAATAAAACCTTACCTCCAATAACCAACTTTTTATCCTTTCGTACACGTCTTTCTATTCAAAGTGTTATTAAAGCATTCTTTTAAAGGAAGCATAATCCGTGTTTCTGGCAAGGTGCCTTAGGCAGGACCAAAATACTTTCACAGTATTTTAGTTTTACTGCCGCATACATGTATAAGCAGCATTATAATGTTGTAATTGGTCACACTGGTGCTAATTTGCACTGCTTTCCACACTGCCTGCCAGCTAAATCTTTGGAAGCAAACCCAGGGCTTTGAATGTAAAAAGGTTGAACCTGCAGACTAAATGTGAATGTGCAGCCGAGGCTGAAAGTTTTGAGCCACAGCCCGTTCTTCAATTAAGATTTTGCTTTCAAAGTCTCAGGCTCTTTTCATGTGTGGCGGAGAGGTCTTGATCAGGCGTTCTTTGGAATTCTTTACCTCTACACTGTTGCTGCTACTTTTCTTGTTTTCTTTCTAGAACAATACCATTTTTTGTTTGGGTTACCTTACACTGAAATGGAACACCTTTCAAACATACTCTTAGTGGTTAAAGGATACAGCGACACAGAGTAGCATATGACACGTGAAAGAAACTGAAAAGCAGTTTACTCTTTTTTTTATTTTACAAATAAAAATCAGAAAACTCTGTTGTGCATTTGTATTCAGCTCCATGTACTCTGGTACCCCAAGATAAAAATCCAGTGCAAGTAATTTATTTCAACAGTCCCTAAATCAGTAAATAGTAAAGAGTCCATCTTGCTCTAGTGCAGTCTCAGGTTAGTTAGGGAACCTTAGTGAACAAATAGCATTATGTTGCCCAAGGAACACCGCAGACATACTACATCTCACAAGCATTTCCCTCATCTGAAAGTGGAAAAAGTACAGCAGAGTTGCAAACCCCACAATACATGCTCATCCAACTAAAGTGACAGGCTGGGCAAGGACAGCACTGATCAGAGGAGAAGCCAAGAGGCCAGCGGTTGCTCTGGGAAACTGCAGATACCTGCAGAAAAGAAAGAGATACAAAGTTCTGTTTGCCGTTTGCCACAAGCCATGTAGGGCCCAAAGCAAACAAGAGACAAAACATTACCTAATGGCCTGGATGCAAAACAGTATTGGGAGGGGGGGGGGGAATCTAACACAAGCATCTAACTCTGAACACAGAGTCCCCAGAGCGAAGCCTGATAGAGGCAGCATCATGCTGTGGGGGTGTGGAGAAACCTGGTCAGAGTTGATGATAAGACGGATGAACCTAAATACAGGACAACCCTGGAAGAAAAGCTGTTGGAGGCTGCATAAGACTTAAAACTGTGGTACCTTTCAGCAGGACAATGGCCCCAATCATACAGCCAGTGCTACAAAGGAATGAATGATGAAGATAAAAGCATATTCATATGTTGGAACTGCCCAGTCAATGTTCAGATCTAAACCCCATTAGGAATCTGTGGCAGGAAGTGAAAATTTCCATTCGTCAATGCTTTCTATCCTACTGAACCTGAGCAATTTTATAGAGAAGAGCAGCCTAAGCGCTTTAAAGGTAGTTAAGAGTTGGTTCTGCAATGTCCAAGTTCTTTTGTAAACAAACTGAAAACCATGTATCATTTTTTCAAACATTTTCCGATTATACACCGCTTTGTGTTGGTCTCACTCTTGATTTTCTGATAAGCTTCATTAAGGTTTGTGGCTGTAAACTGACAACAAAAAAGAAACTAATTTTAAGGTGGTAAATACTTGTACAAAACACATTTTTTCCAAGACCTACTTAGAAAAATGAGAAGATAGCCTAGTATTTAAAACATGAAGAAATGATGATCAGATTGGGACATTAGAGAAATTTTGTAAAATAATAAAAAATGTGAGCTTAGCTGTTATAAAGGTTGTCCTCTACTTTCCGGTGCTGACAGCAATACTGATCAAATAATTCATAATGTGATTTGGAGTTTAAAATAATCCTCACACGCACACACACACACACACACCCTTTGTCTGCGCTCACCGATGGTAACCTGCCTGCACACGCCCCTTTGATTGTTTATTATGCTTTGTGGAGATGTGGAAATGTAAATCTCAGTTCAGCCTAATGTGGACGACATGTGCTACCTGAAGTTGCTTTAATAGCTTACAGATGTCAGGTAGGGCTAATTTCACCCTGCCGCCTGCTCCCTTGCTCCTGAGCCGCACACACTTCCAAACACACACTTCTTTGAATAGTTACACATCACATTTCTTTTCTTTTTCCCCTCCCTGTTTCTTGGTGTTGGTTTACAAGAGAACCCATAACTGTCTCTGGATGTTGTAACGTCGCTGTGTTGCTTGTTTGCCTTTACTTACATGGCTGAACCTACTGCTGAATCACTCAGTAATTCCTTCTGTCTCTCGCCAATTAGGCCAGTGGTTCCACAACACTGCAGCCTAACATCGCCGGTTTATTTACACGAGACATGCTTGTTTAGGATACTCCGCTGGAACACAAATAGAAGGGTGCAATTTGGCCGCGCGTTAATGGCTCGTGGGACAGCGTTGGGGTCGCATGCTCGCGCCGTTTGCACAAGGCCACCAAAGCCAAGCGGTTTTGCTTGTAGAGCAGTGCAGGCGTGAAAGCATTGACTCACAGAGCAGAGGAATGGAAAACGTGGTGTTGCTGTTGACAAAGTAAATATGCTAAATTGATGTTTGCGAAGAAGAGAGGCTCAGACTGGGGTGGAGAAGGATGGTGGAGCTGGCATAATGGTCATACGAGGAAGGAGAAAACTACCAATCCTGGTGGAGAATCTTTAGTTTATGCAGCCACTAATTCATTAGAATAATATGCATCAAAGCCAGTTTTTTTTTTTCATGTTATTCTCACAGATGCACATGCAAACTCTTCCTTTGCCACTCCAACAAGTGAAACAGAGACCAGGCACAAGAGCAAAAGTATAGCTGAGTGTGTTTATTTTAAATGCAAGTTGGAGCCAAATAAGAAAAGAAAGATCTAGATGCCCTTGTCTGAAAACAATGAACATTATGAACGAGTTCAGATCAGACGTTGGTTACTTAAACGTATCAAAACAAATCATTATTAGTTTCCCAGAATAATCGCCCTTCTCCGGTTCACACACAGATGAAGTTGATTGACATTGCATTTTTTATCCATAGTCCGTAATATGATGTTGGCTTACCCTTTGCACCTAAAACAGCTTCCACTCTTCTGGGAAGACTTTTCACAAGGTTTAGAAGTGTGAATCTAGAAATTGTTGACAATTCTTCCAGAAGCACTTTTATGAAGTCAGACACTGATGTTGGAAGAGAAACCCTGGCTCAGAGTCCTGGCACTAATTCATCCCAATGGAATTCTGTTAGGTTGAGAGCAGGACTCTGTGAAAGCCAGTCAAGTTCTCTCACACCAAACCCACACGATCCCTGTCTTTATGGACCTTGTGTGCAACTGCCAAACCCAGACTTGTTAATTGGATTACTATACACATGAATCATGCCGCCACAGAACAATTCTCTACTGCTCTAGAGTCCATTAGGGGTGTGCTTTACACCACTCCATCCTATGTGTTGTTTTGCACTTTGTGATATAAGGCTTGGGTGCAAATAAAACAAACTCCCTGTGTACTATTATTGAGTTAATATGAAGGCCATTATGAAGGTTTGAGGTCTGTGGCCATTAACTCTGCTGAAAGTCAACATCATCCGCTCACTATGTGGCTGTGCATCTCCTAAACCTGCTTTGTGATGTTACTTGGCCTACCATTTTATATCTAAGTTTAAGCTGTTCCCAATCACTTCCACTTTGTTATATCAACACAAACTCTTGACTATGGAATATCTATCCATAAAGAAATTTCATGAGTGCATATAGTCAAGAAGCATTCTGTCACAGTGCTACAACGGGATTTGAGAAGCTTCTAAGGGCAGCCAGTTTCTTTTAGAAATATGGCATGGTGCTAGAATCTATACCCTTGTCACCACAGAGGAAACCTGAAATACACACACACACACACACACACACACACACACACACACACACACACACACACACACACACACACACACACACACATACACACAATTATATATGCCAGGCCAATCCAATTACGCATTTTTGGAACAAAAGTGAAAGATTGTTGCATTTTCAAGTGGTCTTTAAGCTAAGCATTCAGTTGCCACAGTAACTAAGTTGGTGTAACCAAACCTAACCCAAACAACAAGAACATTTTGTTTTTCTCATCAAACTTGATGACCGATTGATGAAAAGTAAATGGTACCTCATCTGTTATAACAGATCATCTGCGAAGATAAAACTAAGTAGTGGGTTAGGCTGTTTTTACAAAATAAATGGCTAATGTAGAGCTTTCAAACCAAACAATGTGACAAGACATTGATCTTCACTCCCACATGTCATCTTGTACTAATATTTTTTTTAATGAACAGAAATCTAATTTACAATCCCCACATGGTTTGTACACACCTTTATTCTCTTTTTTGCTCCGCCACATGGCATGCTGGCCCATTAGATTGTTTCTTCATTTAAGTTTTTTTATTTTTTTTTTAAACCAAACCATTCAATTTAACATCTAAACATCCTCAAATACGCCCTGTATCCTTTGTTGTTTAGGAGCCCAATTCAAAACTTTTAAGGTGATCCTAATGCGGACAGTTATTTATTTATTTATTTATTTACTTTAAGAAGATTAAGACTTCAGTACTAACAGCACAGATTCTGAGCAGTCTGTTTTTAGTTTAAAACGGCTGCCGGATGAAAGGCTGGTCTGATGTGTTGTCTTTTAGTTGGGAGGGGGTGAACAGATGCTTGTGTACACAAAACCAAAGGAGGCTGAGGCTTTGGGAAACTTCTCATCTTGTCTTGGAGCTACAGCGTAAAAAATCGGAGCAAACAGTGGAAGTCAACTTGACTGTCCTTTGGGAGTCTCACCAGGTCGGTTGATTTTTTTTTTCTTTTTTTCCTGAGGCTAATTTTCTTTCAGCAGGTTCACAACCAAAGACTTTTGTTAATGTCATGTTAAACATTTTTCCAGAGCCAAGTTTTTTTTTTTTTTGTAAAGGGAGGCTCTGCAGCTGCTGTAGTGAACTGGTGGTATGATACATTTTAAAGCCATAGAGGGTTTGTACAGCAACAGTGATTATAAAAGAAAGCACACCCTCAACCAATTCTAAGGTTTTATCATGCACCTGAGCTTCAAGAATATTCTGGCCTTAACCAAAATCTTAGGAATCCAACATCAAAAGTTAAAAAAACAACATACACTTCCAACTTTGTTATCACCAAGAAAAATGTTTGTGAAAAACTATTTACACAAAAAAATAAATATGTAGAAAATAGGTAACTTAGTGTTCCCTTTTTCAACCTGAAATGAATAATTTACCAGAAAAGGAAAGAATAACTTAACAAATATTACCAATTCTTAAATGTCAAAATTATGAAATTCAAGACTTCGATGATGCAACTTTCCAGACTGATTGATGTCAATGACCTGTTAGCAGTGGCTGAAAACCAGTGACGTACGGTAGGATTCATAGCTGGTGAGGCACTAACGTCATCAGAGTCAGATTTACAAATAGACTCATTGCAAAGTGCTGAAGGAGACTGATTGAGCCAAATAAATTCACCAAGAGACATGGAAAAAATATTAAAAATAAATTGTCATTTGATTGGTAACAGTTTATGAGTTATGATGGATTTCTGCATTTGTAACACATTCTAAAAATATAACCCACATTATGCACATTTCATCACAAAAACAAAACATGAGTAATTATCGCTGTCTTACCTCTACTTATAAATGAAGTCCATTCGGCGCTCTTTCTGAACAAAAATATCGGTCACTTTCCGGTAAAAGTTCTCTTTTTCTTCCTCAGTTTTAAAAGTCTCTCAGTCTCAGTGGAGATCACTGCCAGGGAGGAAAGCCTTCCTTGACCAGTCCTCTTCCGGCTGTATGTTTTAAGTCTTTTTAGTGCTTTACTTGTTTAGCAAAACTCGCTAATAATACATCCATAGCTTGCTGTCACTATACAGTTTTGGGATCACGAGCGGTTCTCCTTGAGCGCCCCCTGCCTAGAGGCCAAGGAACTGCCAGCCTCACCTACAACCAGTGCTTTGTCGTTTATGATCGCCCAGCAGCACGAAAACATGTTACCTGCACACAGTTTGATGACCAAAACACAATTCGTAATCCACATATATTAAATAGTGGAGAATCAGTTCATAACTGTTTGAACAATTGAATTTATAATCTAGAGAAAGGAAGATGCATCACAGAACAGAAGCCATCGCCGTCAAGATGGGATTGTGCTATCGCAGGGGAGGCCAAACTCGCTGCGGCCTCACCAGCGCCACCAAGGATTTACATGGAAAATAGCGAAAAGTCTGCAATTTTAAAGAGAATATGATCAAAAATGAGGAAATTAGATAAAAAAATAACTTTTATTACAAATGACTGAGTGAATCACAATTTATATTATGTTATCATTATTATATATTTTCTTTCTTTCCATGATGACAAGTGAGGCCTGGCCTCACTTGCCTCCCCTGACTGCACGTCACTGCTTAAAACAGACTAGCTGGTTGATAATCCTCCCAAACCTCCCTGCCCACCCCACCTTTAGCCACTTTGACTGACTTTAGCCAATTGCAGTGCAATAGCAGACAATTGCACTGTAGAGTGGATCCTCTGCAGCCCCGTTGCCCGGTCCATTTGAGAGTCCCAGAGGTGAACTGCTCCTCCCCAGGGCCTTTCCTCCCCTCATTTATCCTCCAGCCTGTCAGCCTCTGTGTGCAGTGCAGGGCTGCGGCATCTTCTCACAGCAAGCTGGGCTCCTGCAGCTACAAGAGGCGCCAATTCCTCACAAAGTAATATGATAGATAATGGGAAACCGCTTTTGGGGCGCAGATTATTTTTTATATATTTTTTTTAACTGCTCGTGCCACCCCCTAAATGTCATTGAAAAAATTGCCGCCCTTGTCAGTTACCCGCTTTGCCTGTGCCAAAAACAGTTACTGCCTGTTAGCCTTTACTTGCTTTACTTTAGATCAGGGTGTGATGTGTTGCCCTTTGAGATGTTTTGCCTACTTCTTGTTGTTGGACAGGTTCTATTGAAGAGATTTATTAATTCTGCAGGTCAGGCTGTGATCAGCTCTGCATTAGGCTAGTAAAATTAAACCCAGAAATATGATAAATCCCTATTAATTAATTGCACTTACAAGTTGGGCAATTTTATTTCTACATAGGGCCAGGTTGGTGTGGAAAACTGTTTCTTAAGTACCAAAAGGGGTATAGAGAATATGAATGAGCCATGTTTGTCTGTTGACCACTGCAGCCATTAGCTAGGTGTGATGTGCCATTCTTAGAAAGTTTGCAGTGATTAATGTCTGCCCTGAGTCATCTTTTCTCTTCCACTCTGATGTGATTGCCTAAGCACCGGGTGTTCGTATACCGAATGTCATTCGGCTCACCATGTTGTTTAAACAACATTCAGGAAAGACTCCTGCCCCTGCAGGAGAGAGAGACACCATCAGCAAGCCGTCACATACCAATAACCCACTGCCTTCCATTCCCATTTATTCTTTTTTAAAGAACCAAATTAGAAGTTCCTGTTATTTAAAAAAGAAAAAGACAAACTTCTCCATGCTTTGTTTTGGCTTCATAGTGGGCTCTGCCAGGTAAAAAGAAAGATATCCATGATATTCTCCTCCAAAGTTAGCTGACCTGATCATTTCATGCCTCTGGACACATCTCCCAGCAACCTAAGCTGATTAAAATATGTGCATAAGCTGCACAAGTATGTAAGAGAAGTTTGAAAAGGGAACAGAAATACAATCCGTTCAGGCTGAGGCAAAAAAGCCGCAGAGCGGTACCATTTTCCTCCGAAGATATGGCTTGTGCAAACAGCCCTCGGTTTAACAATAACAGCGGTCTCACCCAGCTAGGCCAAGCTAACTAATGACAGATCCACACCTTAATGCTGAGCAGTTGTTTGGGTTTAGCTGGCGCAGTACATCGTGTGTGTGTAGAAGGGGTAGTTTTTCGAGGGGAAGAGAACAGCAGTTGTTAGCGTGTGGCTCGTGCCACTGGAAAACTCCCCCCCTAGCCTGGACGGAGACAAGCACCCACGACACATGTGGAGAGAGAGAGAGAGAAGCTCTGACACAGCGAAACACTACTCTGAACAGCACAGGAGGTCCAAATATAACGCAGCACATTTTTACAGCTTATTAAATTGTGGAAGAGGCAGGCTGGGGGGAAGATGGCAGGTACCATTTTAATTATATATTTTTTTTTGTCATATCAAATTCTGTCCACTTTGGGCACTGTTACTCAATGTACTGGTTTGGGTTCCTCCATCATGGCCTTCTTTTAGAAGCAACAGACAGATCAATCAAATCAGAAAACAGAGAAAAAAACTTTGATTTAAGTTTTGTTATTTTATTCTTTTAGATAGCTAATAGATGTTCCTTACATACATAATGTGTAGGCTTTGTTATATTTTTAAATTATTTACCAAAACAGTTTAAATAACTACTTTAAAGATGTAAACATAACTGAAAGGGTGATGCAGTCAGGACCTAAAAAATATTTAAAAGTCTACTGAAGTTTGTTTGAAGGCCTTTTCCTCCTGCCATTCCCCCAGATCCTTGCACGTCAGAAAACTTTGGATTCTTCCTGCTTGGAAACTCAGAGATGTTCGTTTAATGAAACAGTGATGATATCTCAGTACTTTGGCTGGAACACTTCAGCTGCGGCCCTCCACTCAGGGCTCCATCCTGCTTCAACCGCAGCCATCCGGATTATGAGACTACTTTTGGTCAAAGGGAGCCATCGGAAGGCTTAATTACGTAAATAGTCAAAGCGAAAGCTGCTGAAAGAAAACAAAGCCATCGGTAGGTACCTTTTTTATAGAGTAGAACTACAACTGCTTATAGGACTTTTTCTTTTCTAGATACCGTACAACTTATGACAATTTGTCTTCTTTTGAAATGTACAAACATTCTGTAGTGACATGGGTCATCCAGAAAAGTTAATCAGAATGGCAAAGCAAATATTTGCAACATAAATGTGTTCACTATGATATTCACTACTGAAGGTCCAGGATGCTTATTTTTATTGGCTTTATGACTTTCCAGTGCAAATAGAGGCCAGTACAAACAAGGCTCTGCAGAAAAAAAAAAAAAAAAAAAAGATTCTTAGTTTGGAAATTTAGGGAATTTGATTTGATCTTTCTGCAAGTCCGGAGTAAAGAAAATAAACTAAATTGAGAGTGTAGTTTCTTTGGAGATACCAAAGAAGAAGTTATTCGGAAGCCAAGTTTAACATTGTGCTGTTTCATGATTTGTAAAAAAAAAAACAAATGACAAAACCAAACTGGGTAAATGTTTTGTCCCCCAATGTCCAGAATGTTAATATGTGATATTTAAAATAAAAACAAATGGGAGAGAAATGTGGGAGACCTGAGCACAGTGCAGCATGTTGCTGTAACACCAGTCATTAATAACGACAATGGTAAAAGCAAAACACTTAATGTTTTAAGCAAAGCAATTCTTTTAATATATTTTGTCCACACTAAATCAGCTGGTATAAATTCATAACAGATTAAAGCAGGTTTCTAGAATCATATTAAAGGTCCTTAATGACATCATCATAACACAAGTAACTAATAATTAAGTTGTACTTGTGATGTTGGACCTTGCAGCAGACTTTGACTCTGTAGATGATGCAGTTCTCATTTCGCACTTCAAACAATGGGTCAGCCTAGCCCGGTGCTTAAATGGTTTACCTCATATTTGAACAATAGGCCTTTTTCAGTCAAAATCAATGAGTTCACCTCTACAACAGCCCCTGTCATCTCTGGCGTGCCACAAGGCTCAGTACCTGGACCTGTTCTGTTCTCCCTCTCCCTGCTGCCAGTGACGCATCATCTCCAAACACAGTGTCAATTTCAATCTTTATGCTGACGATGTAGAGATTTACACACCAATAAAACAGAATGACTATAATGCAATAAGTTCTTTGCAAAAATGTTTTTTTGATGTTAAACAATGGCTATCACAAAATGTTTGCCCTTACACAAGGGCAAAACTGAATACATTGTATTCAGTCCCAAGCCATCTTTCCATGTCCCTGGTCTTGGCTCCTTTCCCCTTTATTCACTTCAGTTGTGAGGAACCTAAGGGCAACATTTGACAGTGGCCTTAAGTTTGATAAACAGCTAAACTCAGTAGTCAGAGCAAGCTTTTTCCAGTTAAAGGTGCTATCAAAAGTAAAACTACCCCCGATTATCTATCCATGTCTTTATTAACTCAAGACTTCACTACTGTAATGCCCGATTTCTCACTAATGCTCCCAAACAAGCCCATTTGTCTGCTCTCCCCTGGCTTCCAGTATATTTCAGGATAGACTATAAGGTCCTGCTTCTTGTTTTCAATACCATTAATGGCTGTGCTCCAGAACACTTAACACTTATTTAACTGTCCACCACCACCACCTCAGGGCTTTGCGCTCATCTGTGCAAATAACTTTAAGGTACAAAAAATGGGGGGATCGTTTGTTTGCTGTTTTTGCTCCCAAGCTCTGGAACTCTTACCAACAGAGTTCTGATCTATAATCAAGCGGACAGTCTTTAAATCTCAGTTAAAATCTGTCTAGAGAAGCATTTGACATATTTATTGTTTAAACGTGGTTGGTGTATTGTCACTCAGATCTGTCAGACAATAGCTCTACTCCTATATTTTTATGTATTTTTATTTTTTATATATCTTTTATATCTCTTTTCCTTTTAACTTGCATCGCTGTTTTATCATCTCTTCTTCACTTCTATTTTTTCTTGTCTAAGCATCCCTAATATGTAAAGCACTTTGAACACCAGTTGGAATGTTGTAAAGTGCTATATAAAAACAGCAACTTTAATTGAAAATCCAGTAAAGTTTGTTTTAGAGGAAGGAAGAGTGTACAAAAAGTATGGGGGGAAGTTAGGGACAAAATACACATTTTGTATTCTATAAAAAAGGCTGTTTCACTGCTTTCATATGAAAAGTGTGCAGCTATTTCATAACAAAAATATGTTATGGTAAATTACCACAAACATTATTTTTTTCCAATGGAAAGTTTAAAGTTCGATGCATTACCTGTGTGATTAAATACCTTGTAAGGTAAAAGAATGTATTTCAATGAAATTCAAAATAAAAAAAGTATTTTGGGGAAAAAAGAAAAACTAACGTTTGTTTTGGTTTATTATTATCTTGGGATGTTTATTGTGTTGCCAAGTTGCTTTGATGCTAAAATTTCCTGTTGCAACATATTTGTGAAAGCATGAGTGAAAAGAGCTTATGGTCACAAACAGATTTTGTCATCTCATTTGCTTGCAGGTTATGAGGACATGTAAGGGATGTCACTATCACTAGTAGTTTTGGGCCTTTTGTGTATAAACCAAGTTTGAATTTATCCAACAAGACTGAAGGCAGATGGAAGAGGATCAGGCAGTGGCTAAGCTGTAGGGAAGTTAATGGTTCCAGAAATAAACACATTGGCTTTAATGTAAAACAAGATTGCAGCATGGATAGACATAAGTAGCTAAAGCTTCAACATCTCCAGCACTTGTTTTTTTTTTAACCATTTTCAGTCTATCTAGGGTGTTCTGGAAGTTAGTATATGTTCCTCTCCCTTTTATCCTCATCAAACATCTGTGTATTGGTTTAACCTCCAACAGTGCTGAGTTGAAATTATTGTTTTTACTTCTATTTTTGTTTTAAAATTGGATTCAGAGTCAGGGCAAAACCTTAACCCTCTATGGCATGATTTTTTATTTTGGGAGAAAAAAAATATTTCACCCTAGTTTTTTGGGAGCTTGGGCATCCCTTATAACATATCAGTCATAACATGTGTCCCCCTCTGCCCCCCCTACCAGATTTTGCTTTGTTGCCTCAGGGCAACAACATGCTATAAGAGTACTAAAACGCCAAGGTTTTCTATATTTTTATATAAGTGAAATGAAGAACAAACAAGCCATAAATGCATTAGAAGTTTTATTTCAACAAGCAATCGGGGACCGGAATGGGTGTAATGGGTCCTCTTCTCTTCTTTTCTTCATACTCCCCAGGAATTGTGGAACTGGTACAACCTCTCTTACGCTCCAGATTCTTGCCACTTCTGCACAAGCTTTCTGCGATATACGATAGACTTATAAAGTCTATCTTTATATAGACGTATAAAGCTTCATCTGTTCCTTTTTTGTCATCCCATTGGTGCTGCAGTCTCTCTTGTCGAGCAGCCAGGCAGTCACCATCATCATGTCAATAAAGTGGAACATCAGCCGGTGATACCACTTCTTCGACCTTATTTTATTGTGGTACAGTGCAAGGAGAGAGTCCAGCAGGTCCATTCCACCCATATTCTCTGACCACAGCAGGACAGGGGGCTTTGATTGTTTTCTTTTACTTGCCATCCCACCTATCAACCTCGGTGACTGGGTATGCTCCATTGAAATTACTGAGAAGACTGACTGAACGCATGCAAGGATGTTTCTCCAACTATGGCAGTCTTCAGTTCAAAAGATCCACGTCCAGCTCTCTTCAGCTAAGCATCACACATCAAGTTGACACCTGGTAATCTGTTGCTACGAACAGTACCAGTAGAGTGAATTCCCTGCTGAGCAAGTGTGAGTACGAGAAGGACACTCGTAAACCAGTCGTCAAAGAACACCTTGTAGTTCTGCTGCTTGGGCATTGGCTGAGCCAAGCGGAGGACAACGTTGCCACTTGCTCCTACATCTGGCAGTTCAGGGGGTTGCACAACTCTGTGTAGATCTCAAAATTGTGTGGTACACCGTCAGAACTAGCCAATACAAGCATCTTGTAGCCCTATTTCTTTGGTTTTGCTGGCAGGTATTGTTTGAGTCTATTTTCTGTGAGTAATAGTAGATAGTACTGCAAAAAAATTGATTATGGTGATGACTATGCATCTCTGCACTTCTCCATCCATGAGAATGTTATTGTTCAAACAAAAGTGGTCTAACTGCGCAATGTTGCCCTGAGGCAACGAATGAAAAACTACCATTTTAGTAAATAAATAAAGACAAAAAGTGTCTTTACTCAATCAAATATGCTTCTTCACACATTAATGCACATCACAGATATTATTTATACAAAGTTATATAAATTTAAAAATGATAAAAGGGGAAATTTATCTTAACTTCTGCTAGCAGTATGTCCAAGCCGGCTATGGTTCCAAAAAGGACTGTTTCACCCCCAGAGGAAAGGTCAAAGTCACGCCCACCTCAAATTTCATTGGTCACAGACTTATCACCAGACTTTTAAAGTAATGTTTTATTTTAAAAAAATTAAAGGGGCAGTGTGAGGGCAACAATAGTGGTTTGTTGCCTGAGGGCAACACCATGCCATAGAGGGTTAACATCCCAACTTTTTCAAACTCAATACTGTGATCTGAATTTGTTTGCTGCCTAGACCAAGTTCACAGATTTATGGTTGCCCTGCTTTTTTTTTTAGTAAATGTTAGAAACATAACATTGGGAAACTATTACTATTATACTATTTGAAGCACAAACACTTTGCAAACTAATACAAACTGAGTCCAGTCATGTCAGTGAACATGTGTAAAGTTTTTTTTTCTGTTCTGTTTTACTGAGCATGATTTAAACCAAAGCGGCTGAAGCAGGCTTGATTTGTTACATCTGGACTCTTCACCTACTTAGCTTCCTCACTGTCATAGTCATCCTCCGGCATACTGATCGTTTAATTCCCATCTAAGCTTTTCTGAGCAGGCTTTATCTGGCAGATCTCTTCGTGATTGTGCCCATGACTTGGAACTCTGCTCCAAATGGGGTTCAGATGGAAGTCGGGGGGTCTATTGTCAGGAGTATCCTATTACCTCTATACTCTCTTTGAAAGCCAACAATTGGCCTGTGAAGTTTGATTTGACGTTCAAAACTATATATGACTTCTGAAGAGGTCCCTATTTAGTACATGACATGAACATCACTTGTGAATAAAAAGCCCCCAAAAGAAAGTTGCAGCATGATATTTCTTCTCCGTTTTTTTTTTTGACCAATTGACATGTGTTTTATGACAAGAGGAAAATAAGATGGTAACCATGGATATTCTAGTTTAAAATGTCTGATCCTTAGATGGACTAGAGCCAAATCCAGTCCTTTTTGCTTCAGTGATAATTCCAATCCAGATTTCCTCCAACCCAGTTCTGACCCATCTCAGCAATCCCTGAGCCCATTTTACAATTTTCTATAGTTAGTCTGATATCCTGTAATTAAAAGCTTACTTCATAGCTTCTCAAACTTTTTATGACAAGTATCAGCTCCATAAATACTAAGTTTATCACATACAATCATATTGAAAGACATTTTAAAACAGTGCCAAGGGATCTGGAGTTTGTGTTATGTTGTTAAAATAAAAGAAAAAGGAATTTTTTTTTTTTTGCTCATTGACAGCACCTGATTGCTTGAAGCAGGTAATTCAATAATGTGTTCCATTTTATTAGATTTGAAAGTTTTATATTACAGAACTTAAGCGCAAAGTCCCCTGAAGTGAGGAATTGAAGTAGGAAAGTTGGATGTTTCTCATACTAACCCCATCCTCAAAATCAAATAGGCAGTGTTGTGCACAAATGGGTTCATGCGTGGCGCTTACCTTTTTAAGAACTTTAAACTGATCAGGTTTTTTTACATAGCTGTAATGGGTTTAGGCAAATTCCTGCCCCACATGAAGAATCCAACTCAACTTAAAACAAGAGTTTATTACAACCAGGGAATGGAAATAGGTTCAAAAGGCGAATATTAGTAACATGCTTTGAAGGTGTCTGGGGAAAGAGAGGAGCAGTCAGATCCATGCATGCAGAGAGATCATAATATGTGGATCATAATATGCAAGGTGAGAGGCTTACTGAGCTTTTGTTGGTGGAAGAGGGAAGAAGATCAAAGTCCTGATGGTAACATGTAGGGATGTTATGAGATGAGCCGAGGCTTCGACGCGCGTGTCGAGTAATGGAGGGGGCGTCTCCACAAAGTGCGTATCGAGGCTTGCTTCATTTAGGGGAGGAGCTGAAAATGATGAAGGCCGAAGCATCGCTACTCAGCCGTACCACGTAAATGCTTCGGGAAGCGGTTCAGATTGCCTGCAAGTTTTCACAGGCATTTAAGTGCCTCAGTATTCAGTCAAAATTTGGGAATTTGTTGAGAGTTGCAGTCAGTTGAGGTTTTGGATAGAATTTTGATAGCTTGAATTGTAGAGTTGGGATAGAGTTTTCATAGTTTGGAGATAGTTTGTAAAGTTTACATTAATGGGCATTACTTATTAATGATAAATAGGCAAGCTTCAATATTTTGCTGACCAAGAGCATCCGCCGGTAGGCGATTTCATGTGCAGATGAAGCATTGAGAAATTAATCCTTTCCTTAAGCAATTGCTGAGGCCTGCTCTCACCATCACTAGTAACAGGGTAGCGGAAATGTTTTAGGGTGAAGGTGTGTTCCCCAACAGGTTTTAGTGTGAAAAAGGCAGATTGAGGTTTGTGATTTAAGCAAGGAGGGGTGGAGAGTGGGCAGGCAGGTGATGGCGGAGGATGCTGGAGCTGCAGCGGAAGACCTTGAATTGGATTACTGGAGAGATCTTGTCAAGAAAGGGCTTGTGTGGCTTAGTGTAAAAAGCACCTGAGGAGAGCCAACCTATGAGGAACAAAGGCACAAGATGTGAGACCAAGGAAGGTAAGTTACAAAAAAAAGGTTTCTTTCAGGAAAGCTCTCAGAGAGATACGAGTAGGCTTGAGTCTACCAGGAAAGGCATACAATAGTTATCCAGCAGCAGTATGAATCCCCGGCAGCTGATGGGGAAATTACAGCTAGGTGTGGGAAGCTGCAGGCAGCTGCCATGCCTTTCAGCGAAGATCCTCTTTATGGCAGGAGCCTCACACAACTCAGGCTAACAACACACAGACAATAGAATCATGACAATGACTTGAAATGATCAAAGCTCATCCTGCAAGCATTTAATGGCACTGAGGAGTGGAGAAAAATCTAATCTATGCTTTGCGGGAGACAAGCTTTTGAAACTTTATGCAGAAGAGTGCTGCATCACTTTCCATCCAAGGTGAGAGTGTGGCGACTGCTGTGTGAGTGTTTTTGTGCGAGCAGCCACAGGCACTATCCAGCTTTTATACTCATGCAGACAGTATTTGTGGGGACCTGATGTTGATAACCACTCATGAAACGTAGGAATATAAACTGTAGGCTAATGCTCTGGGCATCAACTTTAACAGATTTACAATATAAAAATATGAATACAAGAAGGTGTTCTGGGAAGTAGACCAAAATAAGATACAATTATTGTAAGAAATAATAAAACAGATGTAAATAAGCTGGCATAGTCCTGGTTGCACATGGGACATGTTGACAATCGATACAAATTGGATGGCACTTGATGTCCTCAGGTTTGTGTTCTCAGCCTCTTGCTCTTTACTCTGTTACCACTTGATGTTGTATCCTTTTATGAAGGTAAGCTAATATCTAAGGAAATTCTACCATCTGGCAAACAATCCGCAATATCAAAAACACAACCTGCAGACTGGTCAATAGCTTTTTACCACTTGTTAGCAAGCTGAACTGCTAAAGAAGGGGTACTATACACCCAAATTCCTTGAGCAGTGGTTTAGCTGTAGTTTTATAATTTATCATCACACAAGGTAATTTGAAATTATTCACTGTAGGGAAACATCTGGATTGTTTGAGTGTTTATACATGGGGGGAGGGGGGTTGTGTGTTACACGACATGCAATTGTCCTGTAACATGTGTGTAACACATGCATTTTCAAAGGCTCGCCACACAGTGCAAAAGTTTTTTTTCCATCTGTCTCTATTAAATATGTATTTTTCATTATAAAAGTGTTGTTGTTATGTTTGCAGGATGAAATGTGATAAGTATTCATTAAACCTATTTAATGAAATGAAATTGGGTTTCCATTTTCTAGAAAGTGTCAATTAAGTACGGTCTTTATTCAGATGAAGGAGATCAAGCAGCGTTTGGGAGGGGAGCAGCAACTCATCCCATCTCTCACAGCCCAAACAGCAGAAGGACACGTCTAAGACATGTGACTCAATGGTCGCTGATGTCTCACTACTAGATGTATCTGTTTGTGCCTCTATTACAATTACGTGTAGATGATAAGCGCTAGTCATGATGCCATTTAGCCACTTTTATAACAGCCAGTAGCTAATTTAGTTATAGAGGACCAGTGAAAGAGTTCTGAAAATCGGGCCCTTTTGCTATCTATTATTTTTTCCCCACATAACTTGGTTCTACTTTAGGAATACTCTCACTTGCCAGGTCTAATTCACCATCTTCTCTCTGCCAATTAGACTCCGGGCCATCGACTATACCTCTAATCTAAGCAAATAGGGTGATTCCGCAAGGAATTAATTACTGAGAATGTCATAGTCCTTTCTTAAGCTGCCGCAATTTGTGATTTAGCTACAAAAGATGGCCGTTTTTTCATATCAAACCATTGCCAAGTGGCAATTTAAAAGGGTGCCCTTTGAAACTCAAGAACCTTGCTAAACTCTGTTTTTTTCCCCCTCATCCTCTTTAACTCGGAGCCACTAGCTGGGCTGCTCATTGCACCACTGAAGCTCATAATTAAAAGTCTCCAGTTACTTCCTCTTTACCTTTGTTGACCCCTGCCTCGAGGCACAGTCGTAACAGAGTCAATCTGACTGCCTTTGGGAAGTCGTGGCCGGAACTTGGCCTAGGTGCTGGATGGAAGCTGGATAAATTTGGAAAGTGATGGGATGCTGACTCAAAGGTGAAGAGGGTGGGTGGTTGTAGATATTGATAATGAGCAGGCAAAGACTGAGGAATAATTACTGTGTCAATGCCTCCACGCCGACTTGTAGGTGTGTATACTTATTGCAAAGGCTTGAGAATGACTGCAGTGGGTGAGAAAACAAAGTTGGAGACAAACGGATGAGACTTGGCAAAACAGAGCCAGAAACACACTGAGAGGGATCATGTTTCTGTCTCTGGAGTTGTTATTAAAGCAGGATCCAGTACCCAGGAATGAAGGAATGCCCACTGACGTCTTCTCATCAGGATGGGAGAGTGAGACAGGGCGGGGAAAGTGTCAGTTCACATCAGGAAGGAACTGATACTACGAGGACATCTGAGGATTCAAATATTGCCACTCAGGGGAAAGAGGTTAAAACCAGAGGTCTTACTTTCAGGAAGAATGCAACAGAATCGCAAAGAGGGAGTGACAAAGACTCAGATGTGAATTTAACCCTGACAGAATAATACTTAAATCCGTCATAGCTAGTGGGCCAAGACTGAAGGTAACACTGCCTTCCCTATCCTTGGGACCCCCTCATCACGTCCCAGCCCACTGTGGTGAGTGAGTGGTGGAAGACCAGAAGGCCATACGTACAGTACACACTTTGTGTGTCTCATAGGCTCATTCAGATGTGTGGTTTGGCAGCTCAAGGGGCAATGTAGGTGGCTTTCAATGATGATATGGAGACCCATGTGTGCTGAAACTAAGTATTCAGTTTACCCCCACCATTAGGACACATTACACATTGATTCAGCGTGCTAGGGTGAAAGTGTTGCTTTATTGCAGCTAATCCCTCATGATTAGCCCAAACTTGACATTGTGTTACTCTTTATATTTGTCATACAAGTAGACTTTAGGAGACCTAATAAGGAAGTTGAGGCCTAAGCTTCTGCAAACAGAGCAGAAAAGAGCCGACCATCAGCTAACTGACTGAGCAACGAAAGGGGAACGTCTGTTTCCAGGAATGGTGGTAAAGTTCTGCGTAGGCATGTAGCCAACGCAGAAGCATTCCCAGGTCGGCCAAACATATATCAGCACTGTTTCATATCAAAGACCTTTATTTTGGCATTTCATGATGTTTTCTTGGTGCCGGCGTGTTTTAATAAATTCATTGGTACACAGAGTTAATACACAGAAAAAACACAAGCTTAAACCAATTGACGTCTGTCTGGGTTACATAGGCTTAAAGGAAGCTTCGACAATTTCCCATAAGGCAGCAGTGGGGGCATGGTAATAGCACAAACAGTCCTTGTGGGACACCAGGAGCAGCTCTTTGAAAGTAACGGGGTCAAAGAAAATTACTTTTAGTCATCTTGTAGCTAAAGTGGCAGTAGTGAAATTACTGCTCTTTACTAAATTCCAGGCTTAAGATGCTGCAACCAGGTGGAAAATGAATACAAATAAAGTCAAACACGTTGTTTAAGGACTGTGTCTTGCATGGTTGATCAAATAATTATATGTAGTCTCACTTATTGAGTACTTTGAACTTTGTGAAAGCCTGTATATACAGTATGTTAACTGGTGTTTTTGTTTCCATCTGTAATAGACCTGGTGGAGATGTTGCACTTATTAGAATTTTTACAACCCTTCATAAAATCAATAATCCCACATATCAAACTTGGTTATAACATGATTTATCTGATAAGCATAAAGCCAAGTTCAAACATCATAATACAACATACCTGCCAGTTTTTCTTGTCTCAGAATTCCTATGCAATCTGGTTTAGAATGTACTTTACTTATTTCCCTGGACTCAATAGTTATGGGGGTAAGAAAACAAGTATAGAAAATTATTTGTATTTCCAGAACCCACTCACTATCTTTTTTATCAGTCTCTCAATTTCTGAAATTAAGTTCCTCCAACAAATTTTCACGATCTGCACCTTTATGTTTCAGAGACCAGCCCTGGGCCTCCAGACCTCTTTTGTCAATGGCCCAAAGATTTTTGGGCCTTCTACCTCCAGGGTCCCCTTGAGTCACCTACCTGAACTCTCTGCCTCTCCTTTGTTTTTTATTGCCCTCCCTTTGAGGCCCCCTCTATCAACCAGTTAAGGTTGTTTTTTTGTTCTTTTTTTATCCGCTCTTGAGGAAGGGGTGATGTCAATATCCACACCTGTTTGTGTTTCTGTTAATTGCCCCCACCTGATTTCTGTTTCATCTCAGTTGTAGTTAAGTCCATGTTTTCTGTTTCCTCATCATCTGGTTGTATGCTGTCCTCCCTGGATCCCTGCCCTCTTGGTAAATTATATTTATCCCGCAACGCGCCTGCCAACGTGCTGTAACTGCTTTGGTTCTTCACCCTGGAAAACCATGAAACCAATAAGCTTTATCTGATGGATTTTAAATGCAAAAAGCACAAATAAGTGTAATATTCCTCCACCTATCCCACAGTCTGAACATCGTCTCCTCTGTCCAGCCATCAGTCTATGCTTCCGTTTATTCACCCATCTATCAGTGCATTGCTGTATCCATTAATACATCTTTCCATCTGTCCATCTATCCATTCATCTAAGCATCTATTGATTCATCATTCTTTCCAACTCTTGGACCATTTGTTCATCCATCCCTCTTTCTGCCAATCTCTGTCCATCCATCTATCTATCCTTCCTCCAATCCATCTAATAATTATTCTGTCTATCCCTCTCCCTGCATTTATTTTTGTCTGTTTATGCTTCAGCTTGTCATCTGTTTTGGTTTGTTGACTTTCTTCATATTTTTGTCAACACAGTTGGAATACCATATGTCAGTGATAGACAAGCAATGTTTTTGAGTATTATGGGAACATTCAGGAAGACGCAGGCAACAATAACAGCTGATCAGTCAGGTGAGGTAAACATTCACTATGTCAGAACTGATTCAGCAAATGTATTTCCATATCCTCTTTAGGACATTTACTGTTTTTCGAACATGTCAAAAACCAGCTCAAGCGAGCGAAAAAACGTTTTTGAAAAACTTAGTGAGTTGATTTGAATTTTGCGGCTTCCATCAACCTTTTCTATTAAGATACAAAATATGCATTAAAAACAGTGATGGAAACGCAACTTATGCTCCCCTTTGATAGACTGGCGACCTGCCCCGTGTGTACAGCACCTCCCGATGACCACCAGAGGTAGGCATCAGCCCCCTCCCACCGCAACCCTGCGTGGATAAGTTGGCATAGACAATAGATGGATGGTAAATGGATGGATCATAAATCTGAAAATTTGATAGGGGTAGCAATCAGACATGATGTAGTTTAACATTTCTACACTTACAAACTGCTCAGAAATTATTCTTATTGTGACTTAATAAATGTCACTAAATTGGTTCAGCAAAAAACTTTCATTCTTTCACACATCATTCTTAAACTTATACTAAAGTGGCCGGGTTCCAAAATAGTCATCACAGTCAATAGAGTCTTATTTATATCATTGAATTGCAATAAAAAGGAAGCACAAGAGGCAGGAACAGTGGTTGCTACTGTACTGTGAAATGGTCTTAAGACCCTTCCTTGAGAAAATTTTCTATTTATTTCCTGTGTTTGCCTTTTTCTCCTTTAAAAATAAAGTTATGAAACTTGTTAACCTGGCGGTTAAGTAGCTGGGCCGTGATGTTGCTTCAGACCCATGTGTGGCTTGTCCTCCTCTCCTGCCTGTGTACACTGAACCCGTGCCAGAGCGGTGCTCTGCTGCTCGGAGATGGGCCTTTCAATTCTGCGCTGTGCCGTTCTGCGCTGTGATGCCGGCTCCTTGCTAGGTGCCAAGTGATTTTTATCACCGGGAAAACAGCCTCCTTCCAATCTCAGTCCTCCTAGGAGCATATGAATACACTTTACACTCACTGAAAGGAAAACAGGTAACCTGAGAGCCGGCTTGGGGCGAGAGCTGAGCCTGCAGGTAAAAGGACTGCAGTGTGTCAGCATGTGTTCAGTGTGGCATCTGAGCGAGTGTGCACTGGGCTTGTTCACACTCACAGATACAGTATAAAGAGAAGTGTGTCTGTATAGTATTTTTGGGTCGAGTCTTAATGCTGCGTAGACATTTTGCACCTAGTTTTGGCACCGGGCTTAATGAGATAAGCTGCAAGTGCAGTTTTTAGTTGATGACTGGATTAAAACAGCATGCGCTGTTAATGTCTGAATTGCAACTTGAGACAAGAACACAAGTTTGTTTTGACTTTTTCCATTGGCAAACTACTTAAAGAAATCCAACTCAACTCCAACCCTCTATTTCTTAGAGGCCAAATCTCCCAAACCACTATAAGTTTTCTCCACAAAACGAAAACTTATTGCTTAGTCTCATATCAAATGGGTGCTATATTAAGGGTTCACAGTTTATGAGCAGGGTCGTACGGGTTAAATCTGAGTATCCAGCATACCTTGGAATGGACTAGACATGGGCTTGTATACGATTCTCTCAGTATAACAGCCTACACCAAAAATATCAATGCTTCACCTTATTTTAGATCTGATACCTACACTTAAGGACAAGCTAAGAACCTGGTAGATTTTGCAGTTTTACTTTTCTTGTTTTGTAAAATATACTTTTTGCCATTCTGTTTGTATAGATTTGTACCTCTTTAACAAGTTGACACTAGCTGAATAATATAGAGCCTGGAATTGGCTAAATAACAGACAAGCTGTTTGCAGCCTGCCAAATGTAGTTTTAATTATCTTCATAAAATAATCGGGGCTCCTTTGATTTCCACACTATAACTGTCTATTTTTTTAGCAAGGGGAAATGTTTCCAAGCAGTCCCTTTTTTGTTTTTTGTGACGGAGGGAAAAGGGTAGTAGCTGTCTTTTAGCCAGCATGCCCTACAATGCATATCAGCAGGTTGGGGAGGGGCTGCACCATACACCACTTAAAGTGGGAGAAAAAAATATCTCCTCAATTTTAAACCAGAGAAACTGTGTAAATGAGAAATTTAGCAGCTTTGAAACTTTTTTTTTCATTACCTTGGTATAGGTTGATACTTTTAACTATCCCATGCCCACAGCAAAACAGCAGTCAGCATTATTTCAATTTGAAGAATTTTCACAGGAAAAGCTATTATATAAGTCCGGTTCCATATTCATTGTTCCTGTTGAGTTCAAAGTTCAGTTAAGTTAAAAATTGTAGGCCTCACAACCCAAGTGAAGGGTCAGGCACCAGTTTATCTGTATAATCTTAATAAGTATTCAGTTCCAATTATGTCTGATTTAAATAACGAAATGTATAAATTCAAATTAAACAAGACTAGTGACAAAAGGAGATCAATACTTTCAGGCGTAGAATAACCTTCCTCCTTAAATATTCACTAGATTCATAAAAAAAAAAGACACTGTCAGGAATCTGTTTGCTGTAGCATTTCACTATGGCTTTATGCTAAGATTTGCTATTTGCTTATAACTGTTACGGTAAATGGCCTGCACTTAACAGGACTTGACAAAGTCCTGATAAAAAATACTACATTCAGTCATTCACCCATTCACACGCAGACGGTGGTGAGCTACATTGTAGCCACAGCTGCCATGGGGCAGACTGACAGAAGCGAGGCCATACAATCTGTGCCACTGCCAGCAGACAAAGCGGATGAAGTGTCTTGCCCAAGGACACAACAACGGTCGGAGTGGAGGTTTGAATCGGTTACAGGACAAACTCCCCAGCTACTGTGCCACTGTCACCCTTTATGTGACAGCTATCTTATACTGGTTCTTATTTTTCTATGATAAGTCTCTAAGCTTTGCAGTCTTATGATAATCTCGATATAGTTTTACACATTTGCATTTATGTTATTACATAAAAAATGTATTTCTAAGCACACCTTTGGCAAAGTTTTACACATGTCCACTGCCTTTTAACAGAAAGAAAAATCACTTACTATAACTCCCACAACTGAACTAATGAGCAAATTTATATTTTGGCTTTAGAAATATTATTTATTTATTTGACACACATTTAACACTTCACTACATCCTCCAGCACCTGGACTCTGCAGGAACCTACGCCAGGATCCTGTTTGTGGATTTCAGCTCTGCCTTCAATACAATCATCCCAGCTCTGCTTCAGGAGAAGCTCTCCCAGCTGAACGTGCCCGACTCCACCTGCAGGTGGATCACAGACTTCCTGTCTGACAGGAAGCAGCACGTAAAGCTGGGAAAACATGACTCTGACTCACAGCTCATCAGCACTGGTTCCGCCCAGGGCTGTGTTCCTTCTCCTCTGCTCTTCTCCCTGTACACCAACAGCTGCACCTCCAGTCATCAGTCTGTCAAGCTCCTGAAGTTCGCGGACGACACCACTCTCATCGGAGTTATCTCTGATGGTGACGAGTCCGCCTACAGGTGGCAGGCTGACCATCTGGTGACCTGGTGCAGGGAGAACAACCTGGAGCTCAACGCTGTAAAAACAGTGGAGATGCTTGTGGACTTCAGGAAGAACTCAGCCCCAGCTACCCCCATCACCCTCTGTGACTCCGCCATTGACACTGTGGAGTCTTTCCGCTTCCTGGGAACTATCATCTCCCAGGACCTAAAGTGGGAGCTGAACATCAACTCCCTCACTAAGAAAGCCCAGCAGAGGATGTACTTCCTACGGCAGCTGAAGAAATTCAACCTGCCAAGGACAATGATGGTGCAGTTCTACTCCTCCGTCATTGAGTCCATCCTCACATCCTCCATCACCATCTGGTATGCTGGTGCCACCGCTAAGGACAAGGGCAGACTGCAGCGCGCCATCAGGTCTGCAGAGAAGGTGATTGGCTGCAATCTTCCATCTCTCCAGGACCTATTCGCCTCCAGGACTCTGAGGCGTGCAGGGAAGATTGTGGCTGATCCCTCGCACCCCAGTCACAGACTATTTCAGTCACTTCCCTCTGGCAGGAGGCTGCGGTCCATCAGGACCAAAACCTCACGCCACAAGAACAGTTTTTTCCCATCTGCTACCGGCCTTATCAACAAGGCCAAGAGCCGCCCGTGAAACTGGACACTGTCTCTCTCCACCGTTCAGAACTTACAAGCTTCTGTGTTACATTAACGCACAGTCTACTGTGTGTATATAGCTTCTGTATATATATATCTATTTCATTTTATTTTATTTTGTCTGCACCATCAACACCAAGTCAAATTCCTTGTAAGTGCAAACCTACTTGGCAATAAACTTGATTCTGATTCTGACAGGGAAAATGCATTCAAATATAGTCACAAAGCAGTCCTTGCAGCCGATGTGACGCATAAAGAATTTAAAGCTAGAGCTAATTTGCAATTCCTGTCTCTGGTTGGACATTTCTAAAAATAAAATTCATACACATTCATTCACCCCCCCCCCCCCCCCCCCACACACACACACACATATCTAACACTTTTTTCTTCTCTCATGCATCAACACACATATGTAATCTAACAACACCAGTATTTCACTCACTCACACTCAGTGCTATTTACCAAAGTGTACATCTTTGGTTACTTTTAAGTGAAGTCAATGTGTTTTACTGCAGTAGCAGTTACTGCTGTTGAAACATTTCAATAAGGAATATCATCAAAGTAGTAGTATTTTGCCTCATCAAAATTTCATTATGGTATGACATAATGACAATAAAGCTTACTGATTCTTGATAATTTCATGTAAGATTTGACCAGCCTCGGCTGGAAAAAAGGTGCCTTGGCCTCTCCAGAGTGGGTGTGAGTTTCTGCGTCAAGTGGAGGAGTTTAGGTATCTCAGGATCTTGTTCACTAGTGAGGGGAGAATGGAATGGGAGAACAACAGACGGATCAATGTGGTCCCTTCAGTAATGCATACATTGCACCAATTTGTTGAGCCGAAAAGAGAACTGAGCTGAAAGGCGAAGCTCCTGATTTACCGATTAGTCTATGTTCCTATCCTCACTTCATGCAATTTGGCTCATTTGGGTGAAATTAGCTTCCTTCACAGGGTGGCCACCCGTTCCCTTAGAGATAGGGTGAGAATATATGGGAGAGTGTTCCAGGCATGTCCAACTGAGAGGAGGCTCATTCAAATAGATTAGTGCAAACCCAAAAATGCATACAATAGAACATATGTAACAGAAAAACGCTGAAAAAGAAAGTATTTGTAAGTACCGAAGGCATCAGGAAGGTTAAAAAAATCTGCCAGACCATTGGGGGTGGTCGACCAACAAGTCGCATTTGACTGGACCCTCATCAAGGACATTAATGGGATGTCATGTTCAGAGGGAATCTTTTGACTCACTTGCAGAATCACACTCGGAGGTTCTATAAAGGGTTCAGAAGAGTTTTATTCTTTTAGATATTAAAGGGACTGGGTAGGAGCTGGTCATGGATTTAGCACTGTGAAAGCAGAAAACAGATGTCTTTAGAAGCAATCAGGATGAACTGACTTATTTCAGATGTCAGGAGAAAGTGGCTTATTTGGCAGAAGTTAATCAAGACATAGAGGGGGTGTTTCGGGATCTCCATGGAGTATGCTGGGATGACGTCAAGGTGTTTCATGTTCTAGGAGGTCTCTGCACAAGCGAGATGGGTGGAAGGAGATCAGGGCATGGAATGGCAGAGTGATGAAGAGCAGGTAGGCAAAGGAAGGCCCAGTCAGAACTGACACAAGCACAGGGAGAACATGCAAAGACCCTGGGCTGGAATCCAGGACCTTGTTGCTGCAAGGCAACAGTGCTACCAACTTTTCCACTGTGTAGCCAATTTTTACCAGCCATTTATTAAAAATGCCATGTTACATTTTGTATGTTTTTAAATAGCTGATATCTGCATCCTGGTACCTGTCTGAGTCACTGTCAGCCTTCCACTTCTCTGAGCTTTGATTCCCTTTTCTGCAAACTTACTGCAATATGACATCTTTCTCCTTCAGGTTTGGGAATTATTGGTAATAACAGCTTTACACAATGTTCAAATTCTGGTGGTTCACACTTGAGCTCAAGTGCAAGCCACCAAAATCAACAAAGACTCCTGGATAGGTGTCGAAACGTTTTCAGAGAGAACTCAGCGAAAGTCCAGTTGCCTCCGATTTAAGCCTGTTTCCTGTCGTTTAATCGTTGTTTGCAATAAATGCTTATTAGTTTTTTGTTTTTTTTATGTTTTTTTGTCTGAGTCCCATTTCTTCCCTTTGCATTTAGAAGCTCTACTTCGAGCATTCTTAAGATCCAACAGTGCAAAGGTCAATTCTTGACATTTTTACACTGGTCTTACCTTTTTGATCTGGAGTGCTGGATAAATGCTGACTAATACAAACATTCAAAGTCAAATGGACTGCTGACCAAATTTTAACCAGTTCAAAAGTTGGACAACATGGCAACAGTTTATATCTCTGTGTTCGCTTTCATTCGCAGCTGATACAGTGCAATAAAACTCAGTAGAATCACAATGTATTACTGTACTGTAATTTAAAACTTGTAACTCAGGTACATTGCTACCATATAATGCTGCATTGCATATTTCATTTGCAGCTCACCACCTTGAAAATTCATCAAATAAACAGATATTAGTGAGCATTCCAGCTTTGATTTATATCCCTCTTGTTCTGCTGCTTCCAGGATTAGACTTGCAGTTTCATGTTTTACAATGACTTCATCAAAATACCACTCATGCACACTCTCCTTTTGTTCAACTCATCTTATAAATGTCCTGGTTAGTTTTAATCATCTATGAGGAATTTAAGCCACCTGAACAGAAAAGCTCTCTAGAAGCGGGAAACTTATGGAGATAATTTCCTGCCAAAATGTTGTACACAAAAAAATGTGTTGCACACAAATAAAACTTGTTTTGCACACAAAAATATATGTTTCACACAAAAAAAATTGTTTTGCAAACTGTCCCCAAACGTTGCACTCAAAATATCATTTATAAGTTTTCCTCGAGTACAAAACGGTCTCTGCTCGCACAAAACAGCCTCTGCTCGACTACGAAACAATTCCACCCCCTCTGCGGTAAATTTGTGCCAAAAGTCACGTGATGCATTAAGAGTTGTTGTTGTTGTTCAGACTTCCCGACAGCAGGGGGCGCACCCAAAAAACCTGAAACGCGCCGGTTTGGCTGAGGAAGAAAGACGTGATATCACAGCTAACAGCATGAGCAGACCACGGTAATTTTCAAAACTTTCTCGGTGAAAAAGTAACATCTCACTATGCAGATAGATCATGTAAGATTTCAGTTAAAGGCACTGCTGTGTTAGAGTAAGGGACCATGTTACTTTTTAGAACAAATATGAAAGCTGGCCTTAGGTTGAACGCCATGCTAAAACAACTTTTGCTTTGTAATGTAACCCCTGTGGTTGGCTTCTCCCTTTACTGTGCTATGTCAAATAAATAGTACCTGAGTGGATACCCAGATAAATGCATTGTTAACAGAGTATAATGTGGTTTTTATGTTGTTTTCAAATGACTGTCTATTGTTCTTATTGGTGTAAACCTAAATTGGTGTTTGGATTTGGTAATTTATCCTAAAACTGTCAAACCAATGCATGTATGCTCATGTGCAAAACGGATTCTTAAACAATTCAAAATAATGGGGTACCGCGCACGTGACGTCACCGCCTCAAGAGCAACGCCCCTTTTGCCGCTTAGGTAGGACAAACCGATAAAGAACGCACGTAGCAACCAGCAACAGAACCAGCGATATGACCGACTTTGCAGCCATTAAACTTTCCCAAAACGATGTCCCAGGCGCACGGTTTACTGGTCGCACTGTCGAAGAACACACCAACCTTCAGCTCAAACGATGGCTTGAGTGTCGAGGGCTTAAAAAGACCGGAAAACGGGCAGGGTCGATCGAACGGTAAGCTTTGTTTTTTTTTTTTCCTGCGCGGCGGTCATGCCGTCGTCGGTCGTTTTTTTGTTTGTAATCACCGTCCAGGGATCGGTATGTTTAATGTTTGTCTCATTTGAAATGTTTTTGAGTAGGCTATCCTGGTAGCAGGGTATCATCATGTTAGCGCCTGCTACCATGATAGCCTATATGCTATCATGGTAGCAGGCGTTTCATTATTAACATCTCGGCCACCAAAATAATCTTACCTGTTCACTACTTGATGTCGCTGGAATTGGGTCAGGATGTTCTTCGGTTGGGCCCTTTCCTCCGACAAAATCCTTGCTACATATGTAGGCCGACCGCACCGATGGACCAAGCGCACACATTTCTCCTTGGCACTCTTGAATTTCGGGAAAGTAATGAAGAAAACATCCTTCATATGCGGCCGATCAGCGTACCTCGAGTCGCTGTTGCACGTTCCATAGCAACAATGTTTATAAACCATGGTCTTAGATTTTGGAAAAAGCAGTCTTTTAAACAGTACAACCTAGGCTAACGCACGTCTCTTCCACAGCAAAACAGCGGCGGATTTGGGAGTTTGTCCTACTGCGTACCACGTGATGTGACGTCATCGTGACGTTACGTTTCTAAAAATAGCTCGCTCGCGGTACCCCATTGCAACGAGTGGATATTGATTATATGAAAATTGGTAGGGAAATTCATTAAAAATTGCGTTTTCTAACACAAATATGAATGTTAAGTAAAGCATATAGCAGCAGATCTAGATTATGTCTCACTACCTTTCTAACTCCTTAATTTCTTCAAAGTAAAAATTAGGTCATGTGTGCCCAATTGCAAATATATGTTGTGCACTTAATAAAATTGGTTTGGCCATGGCAAAACCAGACCTGGAAATGGCAACATGGGCAGATATTTTCTTGAAAAGTTTGTTTTCATCTTAGTGGTGATTTATTTTTTTTCTTTAAGAGGAGTATTATTCTTTACATAACCATAACACATATCTGTTTTCCAGCATCCACTGATGAGGTGAAGGCCATGAACTCTCACCATGGAAAGTAGCCATGATGGTCTACCAGGTCATCAACCTGCTTTGAGACACGCCGACTTCCATCACAAGACTACCAAGACTTAAACAATTCAAGATTTGATGGAATCTTTAAAAACACGACACAGGATTTGGGCTTGTTTAAAAATAATCTTAATACATAACCGTTTTAGTTCCCAGTATTAACTACTTTGATCAGTAACTGTTGCAGCATGTCCTTTATAGCTCTTAGTGGAGCCGTTTAGGCTGAATACAAAAGTTAGGGAAAAAAAAGGCCAAGTTTGACATTGTTCTAAATTTCCTGACAGTCTTACATGCAGGAATTGTTTTTCATAGTCCTGTTTTTGGCTTCATCCATTTCATCAGCCAGTTTTTTTTAATACAGCCTGTTTTATGGTAATGCATAGATTGTTTACTGGGAAAAACTTGGAGAATTAATGGAGTTCTTTCAGTCTTAATTTCAACAATAAAAGCAATCCTTGTGGAAAAGGTGTATTGACTTTGATTAATATTGGTAAGAATTGGAAATAAAGACTTTATCAAAGGGTATGTTTATTATGCAATGTGGAAAATAAAGGACTGTTTAATTTTCCCACAATGCTTGCATCCTCAGTTTTAGTAACAGCCCCATGTGCCCCTTTTTTTCAATAACCTCAGCATTTTCAAAAGGTTTATACAGTACCATACACATTTACTATCACAATCCCAGCAGTTCTACATTTTTATTCAGTGAATACACTATCTTAGTTACATTTTCCTGGCTGGATTTTACTACTTGAAAACCTTTTGCAACAATGGTAACCACAATAAGACAGTAGCAACATATATATCTGAGCCATGTGATTCAGAATGTCCCAGTGCATCCATGGCTGCCCTCAGTGCTACCAGTTGTTCGATGCTCAACACATCGCCAGTTTCAGGAATAGTGACCCCACAGTGTGGGTCATCAAGCAGTCCACTGTCGTCCCAGTCAATATGAGGCAGACAGAGTCCCTGCAAGAAAGATAGAGATATACAGAGAATAAAAAAAGAGACCATAATTCTGTTGCTACAATTGACCGAATATAATTTAATTCATGGAGCTAAGGATTGAAATAAAAATGAGTCCAAAATCCATTAATTATTTTGAAGGTCCATAATAAACACATTTCAAAGAAACCAGTTTCAATGCCACCTCTCTGCTGTACTCAATGTTTTGCTGTATTGGAGTGATCAGATAAATGATCAGATAAGTTCATTTCTGGTTTGAAATATACGGATTAATGTGAGAAACTGTATAATAGCAAGCACAAAAAAAATCCATCTTACCTCTGTGATTTCTGGTTCTACCACAGCATGCTGGAGTGTTAGATTCCCCTCTGAGTGAATGGTTATCCCAGCCACTGCTGATGGTGTCAAAACTTACATGTAGTCTTGGGACAGATAAATAGTGACAACAGAAGTTATCTAACATGTTTGACAGGTCAAGCAAACTGTTGTCCTCTCCTGAGTCCAGCACATTGTAGTTTGTGTTAGTTCCTGCAAAGACGTTCAATTCTGAAAGGAGACGTTCAATTCTGAAAGGAGAGTTAAAGATCAAATCATGGTTTAAATACGTTATTTTTCAAAAGTCCGTTACACAGCATTTTTAAATCAGAGATAAAACTAAACAGTGCCTTTAACTGAAATCTTACATGATCTATCTGCATAGTGAGCTGTTACTTTTTCACCGGGAAAGTTACCTGTGGGCTACTCATGCTGTTAGCTGTGATATCACGTCTTTCTTCCTCAGCCAAACCGGCGCGTTTCAGTTTTTTTGGGTGCGCCCCCTGCTGTCGGGAAGTCTGAACAACAACAACAACTCTTAATGCATCACGTGACTTTTGGCACAAATTTACCGCAGAGGGGGTGGAATTGTTTCGTACTCGAGCAGAGACTGTTTTGTGCGAGCAGAGACCGTTTTGTACTCGAGGAAAACTTATAAATGATATTTTGAGTGCAATGTTTGGGGACAGTTTGCAAAACAATTTTTTTGTGTGAAACATCTTTTTGTGTGCAAAACAAGTTTTATTTGTGTGCAACACATTTTTTTGTGTACAACCTTTTGGCAGGAAATTATCTCCATAGAAACTACTGTCCAAACTCCTCAACCCATCAATCTCTTCAGATGTTGTATTTTTGTACAGACGTAGAGTGACTGCTCAGTCTGTCCTACATGTATTCACCCCCCTCATCCTCCCTTCTTTTTCACCAGAGTTGTTTATTTTTGATTCTTGATGAAATAAACGGGAAAATGAAAACAAGGCTAGCAGCACTCATAATATTTGGAGTGGAGGGCGATTTATTTTCCTTTTATTAAATGCTGATTAATATGCAGTGTTGAGTAGGCTAATACTGAAGGTTTTATTTCCCCTGTATCCTGTGCTGTGCCGGCTCTGCCTCAGAGGGGGAATCAACCTGCGCATACGGAGCTGAAGCGTACAGTCTGGTTTGCATTAAGAGAAAGTGTTTAGATCTTGAGAAATCTTTCCTCTACCGTCTTCCATCAGGGAAGGATTTTTTAATTTTATTTTTTACTTGGTAACTCTCACAATCAGGTGTTTTAAGGCTTTTGTGGATGCTGGCAGTGTTCAAATTCCTATTGCAATGTTAAGATGTCTGTGGATTGCTTCCGATTAACTGTGACCATGTATCATTGCGAGCAGACTTGGAGGATGTCAGTGCTTGCCAGCAGCTGCAGCACACTCTTGGAAGCAAGTGTACAGAGCAGCAGCAATCAGCTGTGTACCACACATATTAAGAACCACGTGAGTGCAGGGTTTGGCTCACTTTAAAACTCAAGCACAGATGGCTGTTTTATTCCACTATACTTTGCATGATGATTTTTTGTTTTTGGGAGAAACCATCTGGCTACAAATATTTGGTTGTCATCATCTAAAGTCCATTTATCACAAGGAGTTAAAGCAGACATTTAAGTTAGACTGGTATACCGTATTGCTATTCCAACATAAAGGCTGACCTTGGATTTCAACTGACACTGCTTTCGGCCTGTCTATGGCTGTATTCTTAATTAGATTTGAACTTAAATGGGTATTTCTAACACATGAATTGATCTAAACCAGGTATGGGCAAACCATAGGGCATATATGGCTGTTTGGGCTTTTTAATCCGGACTGACAAATATTGCTACACAATTTTCCATAGTTGTGATTGCTGTTGCACATCTTACTGCAACATGCCCCACTGGCCATTCCTTCTTTTGTTTTCAGAGAGCTGAAATCCCACAGAGCACCATTGTGCAACACTTAATCTGTTATCTTTTTCTGTTCTTCTTTTATGCCACTAATTTCTACCTGGTGGCAAGGATGAATGCTGATGTTAGTAAGACAGATGCCTCATAGATTCCCTTTTATCCGGGTCATGGCAACTACAACTACAACGAATAGTCCGCCCATAAGTGTAACAAAGAAGAGAAAAGTTGACAGTGAGTGCTGAGTGTTTAACAAAGAATACACAACTTAATTTTTATTCATCAAAGTCCGATCAAAGCCTGTATGCCTTATTTGCCATGAAACCTTTGTGGTTTTCAAAGTAGGTATCTTGTACCCCGAGCTAATTGATGTAGAGCTAACAGATGAAAATTTAGCTAGCAAACTAAACAAACAAAAAAAGCAGAGCCATTTACATTATTTTCATTTGCACTTGACAAAAGTAATAATATAAAGGACAGCTTTTAATTGATATCAGAGGGATTAATGACAATTTTGAGATGACAGATGTGTTTTTGACCATGGCATCCCTGAAGTTGAAGACAAGGGGAGAGGACTTTTTTGACAAAGTGTCTATCCAAAGGCTCAGTTCAACTTTGAGTACACTTGTAAATGTCACCATGGATGCGTCTCCAAACCTGAAAAAACTTTAGGCTTCTGAAAATAATCCAGGTAAGGTGAAGGAGGAGTATCCCAAGCAGGATGATATTTTCTTACACTGCATAATTCACAAGGAAGCACAATGTTAGTCAGTATTACCACTCAACTATGTAGTGTAGCCAGTTGTTAAACTTAACTTTGTATTTATATAACAAGTGGTTATCAGCATTGTCCGTTTTTACATTTTTTTGGTCTGGTCAGAACACCTGGACTTGCTTTACCACAAATGTCTGCTGGTTACATTTGATTCACTTTGGAAAGTAAGTCTCTGGAAGCTTAAGTGGGAGATTATCACAGTTTTGGAGTTTCTTGAAAATGCTGAAATTTTTTTTTGAGTTGAGTGACTACAAGAGAAAGATCAATTTGTGCATTAAATGAACACAAATGCGACAGCCTGCAAACCAAAGTTGACTCTATTTTCAGGACATATACATCTTCTGCTCATTTCCCCTCACTCACGATGCTGAACGAGGCCCCTCGACATATGAAAAAAATACAGGAAATCACTGGATGATCCACTTGGAGAATTCACTCATTGGCTTCTGATATTGAAAAAAAAGAGACATCACTTTAGCTGTCATTTCTCAAAACCACCACAGGAGTTGCAGTTGGAACTGATTGATCTTTAGAGTGACACGGTCGTGATGGAGAAATTCTGTTTGCTTAAACTGGGTGACTTTTACTCTTTGTTAAATGAAGCCACATTTCCAAATCTACAGAAGACATCAAGGGGGAAGCTGACGTTTGGCTCTTTTTCTATATGTATGCTGACTTTAACTTAATCAACATCAACACAGCCCTCCCTGATCAGATCTGCACTAAGAATTCCACAACCAAATATCATCAAAATACAATAAAGAGTGAATGTCAGTGTGTTTTAGGGAATAATAACTGACTCCTGAGTTACTTATTAAATAAAAGGAAACAATGATTTGATCAAGTTCCAGCACTTCAGAAGAAGCCCATGGCTACAAGCCTTATGTACTTGGACATCGGCCACCTGTTTGGTTGCAATGTTTAATTGTACTGTCCCTGTCAAATAAATAAATAATAATAATAAAAAGAGTGCAAAAATAACCCCCCACCCCAGCATGCAGCTGTACTGTACATTGATTGTCACACAACAGAAAACACAGGCATTGGTCATATGGACCAGGGCCCTCCCTTTCCCTCCCTTCTGCAGGTGCTCAGAGAGCTGTTTAACTCAAGGAATTGGTCAGAGATGATGGGCCCTTTTAGTAAAGAAGGCTATAGGACAATAATTTCCCATCAACATCACAAAAGTGACATTTTAATACTTTTGACATGTAATACAGGTGCATTTCCCCATTGTGTGGACTAACAAAGGAAAATTCCATATGTGAACTAACATATATATGAGAGATTTTATGTGAACAAAGCCCTTTCCATCTATCTGCTGGCCCGGCCAATCTGTTGAAATTTTAAAAATCAATGTGGCCCATGATCTAAAAGGTTTTCCCATCCCTGACCTAAACCGTTCCACTGCATGGTGAGCCTCAGGCCTTGTACACACGTAGCTGGGTTTTATAAAAACGAATATCTCCCCCACATAATTTATATAAATACCGTAGACACAGTATCGTTTTTTTTAGAAAGGTTTTCGTACACACAAACCTGGGTAAATTAACCATTGACTGTTGTTTAAAACATGTTATGCATAGGGCACAGGGTACCGCAAAGCTAAAACCTACATCAGCCAGTCAGAGTGCTTCAAAATAAAGGAATCACTGTGGGAAGAAGAGCAGGGTTAGTGGCCGAGAAGAACTCAGTGATGGTGATAGTTCACTGAATGAAAAGCCCCTAACCTTCTCAGATGTTGGGAGGTTTCACTGGCCCTGGAGATTGATCCACAGGATCTCACAGGACCTAAAGTGGGAGCTGAACATCAACTCCCTCACCAAGAAAGCTCAGCAGAGGATGTACTTCCTGCGGCAGCTGAAGAAATTCAACCTGCCAAGGACAATGATGGTGCACTTCTACTCCTCCATCATTGAGTCCATCCTCACCTCCTCTATCACCATCTGGTACGCTGGTGCCACCGCCAAGGACAAGGGCAGACTGCAGCATGTCATTCGGTCTGCAGAGAAGGTGACTGGCTGCAATCTTCCATCTCTCCAGGACCTGTACGCCTCCAGGACTGACAGCTTTGCTAGGGCCCAGGACAACAGTCTTTGTGCCCCCCCTCTACACCTGCCGCCACCACACACACACACACCAAAAAAAAGTCAACTTAACTGTATACTTCATGCCGTGGAAATCTTTGTATTTTATATTGGATATTTTCAACCCATCTATTGAATTTAGTGCACAAGTTGATAGTTCTTCATAAGAGAACAACAAGCACTGCAGCCAAAATATGGCTTTTTTGACCTGCTGTATATTAGCCAGTCCCTAACAATTTTTTCCCTTCCATTGCAGGAGGTAGAATATGTTAGATACTTTGGGAAATCTCTGCCCTCTGAATCTGCTGGCGGTTAATTTGCCATCTCTGAGAAAGGCTTCCTTTTTGCCATTAAACGCACAACATTCATTTGATCAGAATCATTTTTGTTGGCCATAACGCGGGATCATTGAAATTAACGCTGTGTTCTGTCTCTGAGCGACTATGCTCAGACTATCCGATCGGGCAGTAAGCCCCTCCACCTGCACTGTCTCTGTTATCGCTAGGGATGGCTCTCTCTGTCTCCTCCTCAAAGACACGCTGCTCCACTCTGTCTTTCAGATTGTACCTGGACCTCTGCCCTCTCTCTGCTTTCTGCTCTTTTGGTGCTAAGCTCAAGTATTTCTGTAAAAGAAAAAGGTGTTTTCCCCCTTACACTAGCTAGCAGATGCTATACTTTAAAATCACATTGATAAACGCATTGCTTCTTACCAGGCTCTGGATGGGCATCATTCCTCTGCATTTCCGCTCCTAGACCTGTTCCTGACTCATCCTCTGTTTTAAAAAAATATTTACTAATAAAATCCCTCAAGCCTTTCATGTCATCTTCTCTTTCTCTTCTGTGCACCTGTGATTCTAATGGCCCCTTATTTAAAGAAAACATATTACATATACCTAATGCAGAAATATATATATATATATTTAGTTACGCTAATATTAAATATTTTTCACACAAATATTTTCTGAAAAATTACTTCTGCCTGTATTTTAATGGTCAGAGTGTCAGTTTTGGGCCCGCCCTCTGTCCTGGGCCTGGGACAATTGACCCGTTTGTCCCCCCTGTCAGCGGGCGCGCGTGCAGGGAAGATTGTGGCTGATCCCTCGCACCCCAGTCACAAACTACTGGCAGGAGGCTGCAGTCCACCAGGACCAAAACCTCACGCCACAAGAACAGTTTTTTTTCCCATCCGCTACCAGCCTTATCAACAAGGCCCAGAGCCCCCCGTGACACTTGACATTGCCTCTCTCCCTCCCTCCCCCGTGACACTTGACACTGCCTCTCTCCCTCCCCCGTCCAGGACCTACAAGCTACACCAACGTAGCATCTCCAGAACTTCTGCGTTTCATTAACGCACAGTCTACCGTGTATATAGCTCTAGATTCTCTATATATATATCTATTTTGTTTTGTCTGCACCATCAACACCAAGTCAAATTCCTTGTAAGTGCAAACCTACTTGGCAATAAACTTGATTCTGATCCCAACGGCTCTGACTGGATGATTCGGATCACTGACTGACTGATCAGAATCACAGCGTGGCTAGACAGGGCAAAGACAATCGGGGAAGTCGCTGTCTTTTTTTAAATTTTTTTAGGAAGTCATTGTGAGTTTGGGGTTCATGCACAGGGAGACAGTCCACAGAGCAGAGGTTTCCAGAAGGGCTAGGCAAGAGGCAGGGCAGAGACAGGTCCAGGCTTGGGTCATCCACGATAGGCAGGAGAATCCTGACGAGGGCAGAGACAGGCAGACTTAGTCGAGAGGCAAGGCAGCAGGTCAATGTCTAGTACACAGAAACAAACAGGAGAATCCAATAAGGGCAAGGTAGGCTGGAGAAAACAGGAACAAGACAGGTCGATAACAGGCAGTGAGGCAAGGACCGCTGGATGGTCTACTCACACGATAGCTTTCAAGAATCTGGCGGCTACACACTGGGAAAGCCAGGAATATAAAGTGCTCCTCCCAGGTCCAGCAAATCCCAGTAATTAGCGCCAGCGCAGGTGTAACCACTCAGATCTTGATTGCATGTGTTGTACAGGGAGCAGGGAGTGATATCATGGGACTGCAAACAGGAGCTTTACAGGCAGGAACAGACAGAAATGATTACAGTGTCTGAACCGACTAATGTTTATAATGTTCCATGTGCACGTTTTCTTTGAAGTCTCAATACCAAGGCTTAAAACTTTGTTTAGTCATGTACACACACAGGCTCAAAAATGTAGCTTTTAGAAATCTCCTCTGTGGCTGGAGTTTTCAGAATCATTCATTTTTAGGGATGTAAAATGCTGTTTATGTATGGCTGAAAGCATAATCACATAAAAATGTATACGTTTTCCCAGACACCCAGCTACATGTGGACTAAACCTGAATCTCTAGTCTTGTGCAGCCTCTGACAGGTTTTCCTGTCAGAGGCTCCTCTACATCATCCCATCATCTCCAAGCAACTTCTGCCCACTGCTGAAAAAAAGCATCCCCATAGCACGATGCTGCCACTACTATGCTTCACTTTAATTATTGTGTTTTAAGGGGGTTAGTCTTCCTCCATGGATAGCATGTTCCATGTAGCTTAGAAATTTCAGTTTTACTCTCTCTGACAACAGCACCTTCTTCCATATGTTTGCTCTGTCCCTTATACACCTTATTACAAAACTGCAAACAAATAGCTTGCGACTGTTTTCCTCTTGCCCTTCATCCACAACAGCCCGATTTGTGGAATACACACACACAACTAGGTCCTTGGACCAATTCTCTTTACTATATATATGCTTCCGATTGGCAAAATTATCAGACAGCATGGGATTAATTTCCACTGTTATGCTGATGACACTCACCTATATTTATCCATAAATACTGATAAATCCAATCAATTACTTCGACTACAGGCATGTCTTGATGACATCAAAAGCTGGGTTACTTTAAATTTCCTGCATTCAAATTCTGACAAGACAGAAGTTGTAATCTTTGGACCAGAGTCCTCAAAAAATAAACTTCTTAATCAATCACTTAATCTGGATGGCATTAACTTGGCCTCTGGTAATAAAGTAAAAAATCTTGGTGTTTGACCAAGACGTCATTTAAATCCCATATTAAACAGGTTTCCAGAGTTTCCTTTTTTCACTTCCGGAATATTGCCAACATTAGAAATATTCTGTTAAGGGCTGATGCTGAAAAACTAGTCCATGCATTTGTTACTTCGCTGGACTATTGTAATTCTTTACTATCAGGAAGTCCACAAAATGCAGTTCAAAGTCTTCAGCGGATCCAAAATGCTTCAGCAAGAGTTCTGATGGAAATCAACAAGAGGGATGATATTTCTCCAATTTTAGCTTCCCTTCATTGGCTTCCTGTCAAATCAATAATATAATTTAAAATTATTCTTCTCACGTATAAAGCCGTTAATAATCAAGCTCCATCATATATCAGAGCTCTGATTACCCCGTATGTTCCTAACAGAGCACTTCGCTCTCAGACTGCAGGTCTGCTGGTGGTTCCTAGAGTCTCTAAAAGTAGAATGGGAGGCAGATGGGAGGCTATCAGGCTCCTCTCCTGTGGAACCAACTCCCAGTTTTGGTCCGTGAGGCAGACACCCTGTCTACTTTTAAGACTAATCTTAAAATTTTCCTTTTTGAAAAAGCTTATAGTTAGAGTGGCTCATGTTACCCTGAGCTACCTCTATAGTTATGCTGCTATAGGCTTAGGCTACTCGAGGACATCAGGGCCTATTTTTCTCATTCTACTGTTCTCCAGTTTTGCATTGCCTGTTGTCATTTCAGCTTTTGACTTTTTGTTCTCTCTCTTTTTTTCTTCATAGTAGGTCCACCTGGTCTGACGTTCTGTTAGCTGTGACATCATCCAGGGAAGACAGATCACCCGCTATTACCATCTAATATAGAACAGATTACTGGATCAATGTGTGCTTCTGTGCTTGTTTGTCTCTCTTGTTGTGTCTCTGCTCTGTCTTCTCTAACCCCCAGTCGGTCGTCGCAGATTACCGTTTATACTGAGCCTGGTTCTGCTGGAGGTTTTGCCTTCCCGTTAATAGGGAGTTTTTCTTTCCACTATCGCTTCATGCTTGCTCGGTATGAGGGATTGCTGCAAAGCCATGGACAATGCAGACGACTCTCCCTGTGGCTCTACGCTTCTTCAGGAGCAGTGAATGCTGCTTGTCGGGACTTTGATGCAATCAACTGGGTTCCCGTATATAGGAAATATTTTGACCAATCTGTATAATCTGACCCATCTGTATAATCTGATTGAATCTGACTTTGGAAAGTGCCTTGAGATGACATGTTTCATGAATTGGCGCTATATAAATAAAATTGAATTGAATTGAATTGAACTGAATTGAACAACTAGACAAAGGCTTCCCCCACCCATCTAAATAATGGAAATCAGATGTTCTAACCATTTTCATAGCCACCTGTGTATACATTCAAACACCGGGTATGCAGACTGTTTCTAAAAAAGCTTATTTTCAATAAAAGTTTTGAAGACATAAAAAGAAAGCAGCCTCCAATGAAACAGCAAATGGGTTAGGAAAACCACCAAGGAAATATTATCTAAACTTTCTGAGAGAATGATATGAAAATTTTATGCATTCTTTTGCTAGAAATGTCATCAAAATGTAATGAATTGCAGATTTTGTGTTTAAATATTGCATTTCCCTCTAAGTACAGCGGATGGGTTGAAAATAATTGGAACGCTGCGTACCTACACACGATAGAACACGAGACACTGAAACCTTCGGCAGAACTAATAAAGGAGAGATTGTCTCCCTTCCCTGAATGAAGATTATAACTATATTATGCACACTTTTCGCTACACGTCATCAAAATGCATAGAACTGCAACATTTTCAGTAAATATCGTTTTTATGAATACAGAAGCGTTGTTGGCCATGGCAACATGCATAGCCATATCACGTCTTTCTGAGAATGTACTGAAAAATCCTCTGCGAAACCCATAAAGGAAAGGTTGTCTCCTTTCCCTGAATGAAGATTATGAAAATAATATACATACGTCTCGCTAGAAATATCTTCAAAATCCATGTAAACGCAGCTGTTTTGCTTAAATGTTTAATGTCAGTTGGGTTGCTTTTTCCACCTCATCTGTGGACTTTTGAAGCTCCTTGTAGGTTACCATTGGCCCCTGGATCTCCAACTAATGCAAGTTTTTCTGATCTTCCAGTAAGGGTCTTTAAAGTTCTTTAATATTTTCCCTCTCTATTTAATGAGGAGAAAGGTGATTGGTTTCACATGATTTTATTTTTGGGGTACCAGAGTTAATGGGGCTGGATACAAATAAACATTTGACAGTTTTAGATTTTTGTTTGCAAAAAAATTTAAAACTGTGGATTAATGGCACTTTGCAGTGATGAACTACTGAATCTATTGCATAAAATTCCATTGAAATGCTTACAAAACTTGGGTCATACATGAGAAACATGAAGAATGTTTCACTGGTCATGGATACTTTTGCAAAGCACAATCTGTTTTGGCCAAGGCAGAATAGACCAGTTCATTGTTATTGTTTTGATTCGGGTTTTTCGCGCATGCGCGCTTGACTGGTAGGCAAAAGGGGAACACAATGACGGACGCAAACAAAGAAACTGACGAGTTCTCGACGTATTTTTGTTCTTTAGATAACGTATCACAAGATCGTTATAAGAGTAAGTTGATGGTTGATGGTATCCGATTGCCAGTTCCATAAAGCAAAAGCCTGAAGGGATGGAGCGAGTCTGTGAAATGCTGGCAAGTGTTCCGTATGGCGACATATACAGCTACCTTATCAACACGCCAGGCCAGTACAAACGAGAGAGCATGAGAGCTATGACATCACTTGACGGCTACAACTATTTCATATCGGGACATATTCAGACATATTTGTGTAACATACGAAAGCGGAGTTGGACACAGACAGCGCCTCAGCAGAGAGGAAGACCCACCACCGGAAGGTTAAAAAAAACATTGTTCATGTTTTTTTTAAATGTGTTTTTGTCTTATTAATCCTTTTCACAGACTCATGCCAGAGGGTTTGCATACATTGTACGTATATTATTACGAAACAAACGTTTACGTCTTGATTTAAGTATATATCCTAATTTTTTATTTATATAATAATTTAAGTAGAACAATGACTAGTGCAAAATTAAGTTGTATGTACCGGAAATGAAGTGTAGACTGCTAATTCTGTCGTGGTATGATGGCTCCCACAGTCGATTGGGATTGTCTGTCTGCATCCTTTTCATTGAAATTATCCATTTCTTTCTTCGTCCTTCGGTATACGAAAGAAACATACAACCGATGATTTGGAATGCCTCTGTGAGCACAACAACTCGTAGGCATTGTTTAGATCCCAGTACGCGCAAATTCACCCGTTTTGTCATGCTACCAGCGTGACCCGGATGTAGCTCGTGACGTCACGCGTCAACTGGTCTATTGGATGTGGTCAGAAATCTGATGTGGAAAGGATCTGGACACTGGACACTGAGTGAATTCATGGCATCAAATGCAGAGCTGTGGAAGTGTGAAAAATGGCCTAAATGTCTTCACATCATGTAGCTCAAATGTAAATAAATAGCTTAAGTCATACATTACATGATTAATCCTTTAGAAAAAAAAAAGTTTTCTTTGAGCAATATAAAATATAAATTACAAACATGTACAATCAATGATAACTTTACAGCGAGCTAAAATGCCCTGGAAACATTGATTCCTGCAGACATGAAGGGAGCACCTCAGAGACGTCCGACCTGGGAGGGAACTGTGACTCACATCGGCTGGGTGCGCAGAGCGCCTTGGCCGCATCACGTGACAGGCTGTCCTGGAACAACTCAGTAACCATATAACTCGCTGTTTAAAAAGGCCTCTGAGAGATGCCCTCTCATTTCCTGTTGGAAAAGCTGATCAATCACACTTCTCATCACCAAGGGGGCAACAAGAAACGGAGCTGCCTTTGGACTGGTTCAAGACATCAAACTAAGACTCTGGAAGTTTGGTGATTTTATTTTACTTTTTTAGTTCAGATGCAGAATGCAACAGAAAACTGGAAATGGTAACAACAACTTTAAATCTATTTAGGGTGTGTTAATTGAAGTAAAATATAACCAGAAATTCATTAAACTAGGAGACAGAGCATATTTTACATAAAATCTGAAACTGAAGAGCAACATTTCTTTTTGACAATAGTTCATGTCATACTGAAAAATTATTAAAAAGAAAATATATAGCAGATTGGAGAAAATTTCATGACTCATACTCCTTCCCTTCCCCTCTCTCCAATTTGTCTATGTACGCTTTCTACAAGAACTTGATTAGGTATGACACATTACATCCATCTATTGATTCCTTCATACACTGTTGCTCTGCTCTGCTTATAGGGTGGGTCTTCCCTTTTTATTTTTTCTCCTGGCCCCGCACAGCACTTAAAACAACACATGTTGCCAGTGGCTCTCGATTTCCACCGCTTCAACACCGTGCTGTTTCTCAAGCGAGGCCTATCAAAAGTGTTTAGGCCGAATGCAGAGCAGACCTGGTAGCCAAGTCGCCGCTGACTGCTCTGACTCTGACCATGCTCAGGTCCAATTTGTCCCGACATGGCCAATGTGTTTGGGTGTGCGTGCATGTGTGTGTGTGTGTGTGAGGGGGGGGAGGGGTAAGAAGTTGATTTGCAAGACAAGAAACGATGACTGATCAATGGATAGCTATGAAATGGAAGGAAAAGACTACATGGTTTTACTTTGCTCTGTTTAATTTTTTGACAAATGTTAATCTAAAATTCTTTCACTTCTGTTGTATAGCTTCATTTTGGTTACATAATGACTATAAAGACTCTTGATACTTGAAAAAGTGAAGCATTCATGAGCAGTCAGAAAACCTTTTCCTCTGAGACCCCTTAAAAGTGAAGCCTGGTGCTGGCAGCATCATGATGTGGGGATGATTCTTTTCAGCAATTATGTGTCCTTTCCCCTTCAATTCCCAATAATACTCAACATTATCTTAGTCTATCACATAATTATGTTTGAAACATGACAAAATTCAAAACAATATCAATACAAGTAAAAGAAAAACTCTAAAATCCTGCCTTATCAGATGGGTAAATTGAATAAAAAAGAACAAATAATACAATGAAGCAAATAAACTGAAATATTACTGGGAACCTTTTTAATATGCCAATATGATATAGTGGGTCTGCAAAAAGTGCAATAGGATTACCGTTACATCAATATGTATATCCATGGAGTGAGGCCATGCTGTCCACAGAGAACAGAACAATAAAATTTGGCATAGCAAAATAATTGTATTAAAGGGTGTATTTCTCATAACTGAATTATCCTACACTATATCCAAATTCTGGAGAGACTCACGCAGACGAAAAGAGGGAATTAGAGAGATTTATTTACATAAAATCCATCCATCAATCCCTTCCGCCGGGTCACTGGGGGAGCAGCTTCAGTAGGGAGGCCCAGACGTCCCTCTTCCCAGCCACTTGGGACAGCTCCTCCGGGGGAATCCCAAGGTGTTCCCAGGCCAGCTGAGAAACATAGTCCCTCCAGCGTGTCCTGGATAAAAAAAGTTATTTGGCACTCGGACCCCGGTAGAAGTAGTGAAAGCTGCAAATGTCTATGATCTTGGATGTTATTTCAGGATTAGGATTAGTGAAGTCTTCCCCCGGGGTCTAGCCACTGGAGGAGGAGGCCAGAGGGAAGAAGTAATAAGTGAAGTTTGAGAGCATGAAGGAGGAGATGGGTTGGAGGATGGTGGAAGCTCAGCTGAAGCTCAGTCAAAGCTCAGCTGAAGAGCAGGATGATCAATGAGTAGGGCGCCTTATAAGCAAAGTCTTGTGGGATTGAAGGATGAGGTCCTGACGCACGGACTTGAACTGTCGTTAAAACTTAATTTGCACAAATTCACCAAGCTAACATTGACTCTAGAATCACAGGTCTTGCTCAAAATCCTGATCTGAGAGGGTCTAAAAGCCAGAATTGTGGTGAGGTTGCTCTTTGTTTTCTGAACGAGTTAACAGTAAACATTAGTGATGGGTCGATAAGGCGTCATGAAGCGTTTCGACACATTGCCAAACTGTATTGATACTGTGCCAATACTGTGTCACTGAATACTGACACCTGCTGGACCTTAAAAATCCCTACAGGCAACCTGGTTGACAGAGTTAACTGACACTGATTTGATGACCAAGTATACACAATACAATTTAAATCATTGTATGTTGCATTGTATTATTTTATATTTTCATTTGAATTAAACATATATTTGATTTTTTTTAGATACAGTCAATAAATAATGTGAACTTGTATCATAATATAATAACCTCTAAGTAAACATGTTGTGAACGAGGATGCTTGTGGACTGGCTTTTTTATTTTTTTACAAATACTTTGCTGCCACGTCCTTTCAATCTGTTCTGAAATCGGAAATGCTGAGTATGACAAAGGGAGGAAGAACTACTCAGAGTAGCAGCTTTCTACTAAGGGTAGATCAGCCGTTTTTTTCTGAAACGGCGCTCAGAACAAAGACGCACAGCGCAACCCACCCAACCATAAAGGCGTCTGCCCAACCCATCCATCAGTGGTGCGCTCCGATCAGCACATGGCGCTCACAGAGCGAGACTGTGGTACACCATCACACCAGAGTTGCAAAATGGTTAAAAATTAACCATTATTAACCGTTATTTTGTTTATAGTTCAGCTTGGATTTTATTTACTGCGCAGCATAGCTTTGCTGTGCGCACTGCTGTGCGCGAATGCACACGCGTGCAGCTTAGAGGGAACAGAAACAGTTTGCCGCGTCAGTCAGTTCGAAAAAGTTCCTGTATCGGTCACGTGATTTTCCCGTGTCAATACGCACATCGACACGGGTTTTGCTCTCTGAGCTCGACACATGCGCCGACGCATCGGTGTTGCCGGACCCATCACTAGTAAACATGACTAAAACATGATCAATAAATTTGACTATAACACGATTTGGACATCATCTTGCCCTTTTATTTTGGAATTATGGCTTTTAGATTATTAAGTACAAAATACATTTTGGAAATGCAAACATTCTCTCTACTCTAGTCTCCTTTCTTCCTTTTGGAAAATGTAAACTGAAGTATATACTTTAAAGAGTATTTCAGGACTGTGTGGGAACATTACTCTGCTGCCAAAAGTAAATTTTTAAGACGTGGAATTTTTGGCCTAATCTTCCCATCCTCCAGATCCATCAAGACCTCCTGAATAAAGTCAGATATTTTTGGCAAATATTTTGGGTAGCTTATACGCAGAGCATAAGTCACAGCAAACAATACAACAAATGCATCATTATGTTACTCTCGTCCAAAACTGCAGTGTTTTAGGTAAAGAATGTTGTATCGGTAGAATTGGCTCTGACCAAGAGGAGTCCAAGTGGGACTTCCCTATTATTTTAATAATTGGAGTACATAATTTAAAGAGAACAAAATGTGTGTTAGAGCAGGCAAATTCCTCTTAGTCTCATCTATACAAGTCAAAGTTTTGAAATTATGTTGGTTCAGAATTGAGTTGTTTAAAGGGGAAGTCCGGTCAACAAGGAAAAATCAGGGGACCATTAGCTATAACTAAAACTAATACGTTTGTGGTTATTTAATGAACTTATCTTTAATCAATAAGAAAATAAAAACATAAATTGTCGTGTGGATCGTTGTGTATGGAGGCCGCCCTTACTGCCCATATTTGGGCAGTAAGGGCCGTCTGACATCACATCCTGCGACGTGGAAAAGCGGAAGCGGCGACAGCATTTCTCCCCGCTTTCCAAGCAAAGTCAATAGGACCCGTTCTACACAGCTGCAATCATCAACAATTATTTCGGATTTTCCAGAGGACTTCACCATTGACATTCGCGAGAGCTATTGTTACAGCAACAATGCCCACGTGCATGGCCATTGGATGTTCCAACACAACTGGTAAAAGTGGAAAAAACATTGCTTATTTCAACTTTCCGATTCATGAGCCACCGGGCTCGTCGCTGGATTGCCAACTTGAAGAGAGCGGATTTGCCATCTAACTTCTGGCCAGAGAGAAAACACGTCATATGCAGCAACCATTTTAAAGAAGAATGTTTTGAACATGACATGAGAGCGAGGATTTTCGGTAAGTTATTTTTTATTTTTTTATTTTTTATTTAGAATTTGCGGGGATGGTATCCCTCCGCCCCAGCATATGCTGGAACGCTTTTATATTTTAATATTTATACAGTATTGACCACCTGCCCTATTTACTACGGGGCAAATATAACTCAAGTCACTTCAGCGCGATCTCTCCTCCACTGCAGCACCGGTAAAGCCGTGCTGCAGAGGAGCGAGCGTGCGCGCACACACACACACACGCGTATATATATATATATATATATATATATATATATATATATATATATATATATATATATATATACTGTAGGACCCGACTGAGTTTGCACTGGAAATAAGTCCGGTTTCTGTCAAGAAACTCTTCTAAAAAAATCCATATCGCTATCAGATGATGATAGCTCCACGGAACTCCCATCACTGTCACTAAGTACTTCATCACTCTCTGCTTAGTACAGAGCACCAGCTGTCGCCATCTTGGAAAATAGTGCGTCGTGACAAACAACAGAGCGTTGGGACTTGCTAAACAGCGGGTCCGCTGAGTGACGTCACAAAATGGGAGGTGACAGTACTATTCTTGAACAAGATGGGTTCCTCCACATAAACATGATTAAATGAAAATTATTCTTAATTAAAAAAACGTATAATTTATTGCACAGTATATAGTAGTTTTATATTTAAAGTACTTTCAGCAGTTTGATTTCTGATTTTGACCGGACTTCTACTTTAAAGGGGGGGGGGGGGGGGGGCATATCATGCAGAATTTAAGGGCTTTTTTTTATCTCTAAATACATTTTGTTGACCTCTTCAGGTAGGTATCTTTATATTCTGTATGACTTTCTTCGGGTATTTGGGTCAGGTGTTTGAGTCAATGTGTTTGGGTGTATTGACCCACACAATTTATTACACCATCTCCCAGTATAATACAAAAATGGCCAAAAGGGGTGGAGCAGAGTGGAGGGGCTGTAGGGTGGGAAGGGGCTAATTTGCAGTTAAAGCAATTGAATGATTCAAATATTAAAAGGGAGAAGTTAAAAGCATGATATGCCCCCATTAAACTAAAAACTAAAACTAAAACACACAAATGATTTTAGGAAAATCATACTCATACAGAAAAAATGTTTCATGGGAATAATCAAAGAAATAGATGGAACCTCGACTTTTTATCATGGTAATTGTACAGTTCAGCTAGGGGACTTATAGTAACGTAGGGTCTCCATGTATTACAATTTAAATGAGGTCTCCTGTTATGTAACATGTTTTTGAGACATCCTCGAAATTCTTGGATCACTCTTTTGATCACTCTTTTAAAAAAAAAAAATTCTACTCATGTGTCACAATTGTACTTCAGTAGATGTTTTCATGCTCCCATCAAGCTGTCCATAACACGGATATTCAATGAAATTCTGTATTAGGAGTGGATATTTTATATTACACTACCTGTTAAACACTGTAAACGGATCATAGCTGACAAAGACTCAATTTATTCAACCAGAAGTAGAAACATAAACACATATTCATATTTAATACATTTACATATTATCAAAAAGTCTATTTGTTTCAGTAACCCTAAGGTAAACTTATATAGAATAATAACTCAGACTGATGTTTAAAACGTCCTATTTCTGTTAACAGAAATGCTTACATACAATGAAAACGTGACATTTAAGATTGTAATATTACATCAAATGGATGAAAAAAAAAAACGGAATGGGGCCTTATTGGAAAGTATGTTTAATACTTGCTTAAAGATTATTTTCAGAAGATACTATTAGTCTGACAAATGAGCCTCATTAGAATTTATATTTGAATTTACTGAATATGAGGGTTTATGCAAAATACCTAAAACACATTAGAACTAGCATCAAGCATTAACTTTTAACTTAACCACTGTGAATACAATGTAGTTCAGAACAAATTCTGAACATTTGCTTGCAGTTCCCTTTGTACAGACGAACATGCAGTAGTTCCCTGTAGATCACTACTGTGTTCATCTGCTCATGATGTCGACTGCATGTCTTCATCCATCTTCCACGTTTTTCTAGACTCCTTTTAGGTTGTGAGAAAGGAATAAACTGTATTCCACCCTCTAAATATTTGGGATAACACATTTCAGAATAGCATTTTCTCCACTGACAACATTTAACCACTTTTTTCCAGTGTTGATACCGCAATGCATAATTCTGACAACGTTGTTGGAGGTAAAGGGCTTGCAGCAACGGCAGCTAAGGGCCATCTCACTTTTGGAAAAAAGTGTGATTGCTGATTGATCAGTCACTGATAAGCCTCCAGGATTGATTGACAGGTGGCGTCACATAAATTGATCCCTATCGTCACTTGGATCTTCAACAAGTCTTTGGAGCTGTGTGAGGTACCCTCATGCTTCAAACGCTCCACCAATATCCCAGTCCCCAAGAAACTATCAAGGAATTAAATGACTACAGGCCCCTAATCCTGATGTCTGTGGCCATGAAATCCTTTTATTAACCTTGGTCTACACTTGATCCTGCTCCACCTCGACCACCCTGGGACATACACCAGGATTCCATTTGTGGACTTCAGCTCAGCCTTCAACACCAACAACCCAGACATCCTCCACCAGTAGCTCACCCAGCTCACAGTGCCGGCTAGGTTTCATGGGTTTCAAGTCAACAACTTTTCGGCATGTCCAGAGACGGTTTAGTTATTACAAATTTGAATCATGCTGTCACATTGAAGTCTGAAGTTTTTTTTTTTTTATAATCTTTACTTCTTTCATGTCTATCAAAGATATATTTATTGAATTTATGTATGATTTTGAAAGTTATAACCTTAAACTTTAGCCTATCCTGGGCAACTTTTCAAAAGATGTTCTTCTTGGACTTTCTTTCATTCTTTTGGAAAGAACGTAAAAAAAAAAACCTGAACTCTGCTAAAACAGAGGGGAAAAAACTAAACTGGATATCAATCACAGCTCCATGTATTACTGCAGACTTTAGTTTTATGAGCTTTAACAAGTTTCCCAGGGGTTGCAATAAGTTTTGTGGTTTATTTTCGGAACATTGACTTTTCTTCTCCTTAAATGATCAGCAAAGGTCTTTCAGCTCTTCAGCCTGTCTTTCCTCTGCCTTGATCATGTTTTGCACTCCATCTGTGGGCCACTTCTCCATGGTTGCTCCGCTTGCTAGTTCAAGTCAACGTCACTCTTTAAATTTCCACTAGACCCATTCCAGCTTGCCTCTTAAAGTCACTGGCTCATGATTGACAATCAGTATCCAAAGACTAATATTAAGCGAGGGAAGCATGTCAGGATGGTGACAGAGGGCAAGAGCTAGAGCTGAGCTCAAACCGGAGGGCTCAGATGCCGGCGTTTTTGTCAGGGCATACCTTGTAAGCCACAACATTTTGTAGCTGGGAGTCATATTCAGCCAACAAAACATAACTCTTAAGTCAGTGCATCTGGCTGTCATTTCACAAAGCCTGAATGACTGCAAGAAATCACCTCCATATGTTCTAAAACAAACAAGAACACAGGAACTGTAATATTTCACCTTGCCTTTGAGTAAAAAAACCCACTGTCCCTTATCTTTCTATTATTTCTCCATTCCCCTTTCCACCTGTCACACTTTTCATCTCATTCCGACTTCCCTGACATCCTGTCTCATTTTCTCTGCTTTCCCTCTTCTCTCATCCGGCATGTTTTCGCAGTCAGACAGCTCCCCTCCTCCTTCTGTGCCCCCATCCATCCGCACACTGCGTCACGTCGTTACTGTGCGAGTCTGAGCCGCTTGTCTGACAGCCAGTGTAACGCTACACCCCTGACCTGGGAGAGTCAGCAGTCTGTAGTTTTAGCAAGAGAAACATTTCTCTGAAGCGCAGTGCTGAGTTTTGCAGAGCTGAGGAGCACCATGGCAAAGATGGAAACTAAACAGGGACTTATGGTCAGCTTACATCTTTAAGCGAGACAATATTTGTTCATGAACTGAAAGATTTTTGTTCGTTCAATTTCTTACCTACTTGAAAAAACATGTCATCCAAGGATGTTTTATCTACCTTGTGCAGTGCCTTGCAAATTTTACAAAGATATAAAAACACTGATTTATTCTGAATCTTTCAGGAGATTTTTTGGATGGTAAATTAAATCTTAAATAACAAAACTATAACTGTAAACAAATATTGAAAGAGTGAACGATACATAATAAGTATTTATGTGTATATTAAGGCCTAAAGACAAGCAATACAGATCAGAAATCTGATGCAGGGTTAGAACAGCACTAGATGTTGTGATGCAAAATGTTTTCTTATCACAAACATGAAAATGTCAATTTAAGTTGTTAGAGATTGGAGGCTTGATTCTAAGTGGGGGCAAAAGACTTGACTTGGACCAGCTCCTCAAAGACTGGAAACTTGATTTAGATGTGGAAAATTACTTGTGAACATCTCTTATATTTACACCCTCTGTACACTGAGAGCCCAAATTAAAATCGTGTGCCTTCAGAGGTCTGCAAAGGTTTGAATAGAGAACACCAATGTAAAACAATGTTACAAAGACCAAGGTACACAGCAGAATGGTTAGGTAACCATGCTGAAAAGATTAAACAGCGTTAGGTTATATACCAATATCCCAAGCTTTAAACAACTCCCAGAACACTGCTCAATTCATTATCTGAAAATAGAAATAACATCAGAGCTGCAAATCCACCAAGACACGACTGTCCACCTAAACTGACAGGTCAAGTAAGGAGGATGGTACTCAGAAAAGCAGCCACGAGACCCTGGGCAACTCTGGAGGAGCTGCAGAAATCCGCAGACCAGAGGAGAGAGGCTGTTGACAGGAATATTACCTGTTTCCTCCACAAAATGGGGTCTTATAAAACAGTGACAAGAAGAGAGCTGTTGTTGAAGGAAAGGCATAAAAAGTCTTATGTAATTTTACATAGTTTGAGAAAAGTCATGTAGAGGTCAGTGAAAAATGTGGAGAAATGTAAAATATAAAAATAAATAAATAAAAAAGCAGTCTGATAGGACCAAAACTGAGCTTTTTGATCTACAAGTAAAATGTTATCATTGTACCTTGCCCATGACAAAGCATTTCAACTGTAAAAAATGGAGGTGACAATGCCATGCCTTGGGGATGCTTTAATTAAGCAGTAACAGGGACACTGGTCCAAGTTAAGATGGAGGGAGCTAAACACAGACCAATCCTGGAAGAAAATCTGTTATATGCCGCAAAAGACTGGATTCTGGGTTGGACCTTCATCTTCCAGCCAGACAACGATCCCAAATTGCCAGAGCTACCCTATTTTAGATTGCAGTGCTGAGGTTTAGATCGAAGCATATTCATAAATTAGACTTAAATCAAATGGCAAGACTTGAAAATGTTCTCCGTGCAATTTCGTTTGAGATTAATTTATTCTGCATCATTGATCATTTTAAATCTTGAAATTTACAAAGCTGGAAGAGACACACCCCAAAGTCTTGCAGTCAAAACTGCAGTGAAGGATGGTTCTATAATAAGCTTTGAATTGGGGAAGGCTGAATACAGACACACGTCACACTTTACTGAAACTTTTCAAATATTTTTCCCTTTTTGTTCCACTGTACAATTATTTACTACTTTGTGTTGGTATATCACATAAAATCCAAACAAAACACACCAAGGTTCATGGTTTTAATGTGGGTAAACATGAAAACGAGGCCCAAGTATAAGGTACCTTATTTCACATTGTCAGACTAACATTAGATTAATCTACCATAATTATTGTCGGCTCAAAAAAATATCCCCACTGCTGCCAGTTTTCTTTCATGTCGGTTGAATTTTGTCTTTTTTTAATTGATGAGTTGCTGCAATTCCTCCAAACAAACTAAACAGATGAACACACTGTTGGCTCCTTGTTGACTGTCATGGTAACAATGTTTGGGCAATTGTTACCATGATATGAGATCTAAGCATTGCTCCCTTGAAAACCTTATATATTCCTCTGAAAATTTGTCAGTGAAGTTATAAATAAGACATTAACCACACTGATATTTTATACCTCCTTTCCAGTTCAGGGCTTCTACTTTGGACGCTTTAGTTCCCCTCAGAGGAAAATGAGTCAGCATTCTGCATACAAGTCACGCTACACACACTCCCTGCATGTTTGTCTCTGTCAACCAGCCAAGTCCCTCTCATGAAATAAATCTGCTGCTCTGCTTCTTTAAGCCACCTGAGCTGATGGTGCTATCAAAATCCATAAGACCTGGCTGTGCGGTATCGAGGAATAGGTTCTCAGTGCCACCCCCCCTGCAGAGCTCTCTGGCTGAGGCCTGTCACTGCTGTGCCAATCAGATTTCTCCTATCACAAGCCAGACTGTGACTGAAGCCAATGAGGGTCCTAATTCATTTCCTGAGAGGAAATGGTGGCGGCAGTGGTGCTGTTGGTGCAGCGGTATGCAAGGCTATGCCCCGCCAACTCGAGTAGGGCGGAGAGCAAGCTTCCCCTGAAGTGATTAATTATAAGGAGTCATATCTGCACAATAGCCGAGAACCCCTGAATCATGTTGAAACAAAATAACACAAACTACATAAAAAGACATTTGGTACTTAAAAATATTTTCATGCTCACATTGTTCCTCAAAAACACTTACTTATGAATAGTTTGACTAAAAATCCATATTGCAAGCTTCAATGAAGAAAAACTAATAATCTAGAGGTTTAACACAACGGACCTATCCGATTCAAACTGCAGATTCAAGTTGAGATTAACACAATATAACATAATCATGGCAAGACAGTGGCAGCTTTATTTTCTGAGTCCTGACTGCGTTCAGAAAGTTTAAAAAAAGAGAAAAATTTTAAAAAGCAAAGACTGCAGATGTTTCTCCAAAAACATGTGATCATTTGAGATGTGCAAACGATCATTGACACTTGATCAAGGTTTGTGGTGCTGTCATTTGTTCTACTGCTGTATCCCCTAGTGTTGACCAAGAAGGCAGCTTTCCACCAGCTGGTCAGCCAACATCATGAGCATCCATCCTAGTGCCATTCTCCAACTCGTTCTGAAAGTTCCCAAGGCTGTGCCTGTACTATATTAATGGTTCCACCTCCCATGTGTGTCTTATGTTCCACCTCCCATGTGTGAAGCAGCATATAGTTCCTATGCTCCACGTATCTGGAACAAACTTCCAGAAAACTGTAAACGTGCAGAAAGCCTGAGTTCCTTTAAATCAAGATTAAAAACATATTTGTTTAGGACTGCTTTCGGCTGCTCTAATTAAACAGTTCTACTGAAACATCATTAGTTCAACTTTGCCCTTCTCTGCCAGGCTCCACTCTGCTTTGGTCATCAGCACAGGCAGCAACACCTGTCTCTGCCCTAAGTATCTTCATTCTTCCCACATGCAATCCTGCCTTTAAATACCGGTTCCCCACAATAATTCCCTGCCGAATTGTTGAAGGCCTTTGATTGAAGAAAAGTCCAGCATTTTTTGCCAGCATTACCTGTTCTGACCACGTTTTACCCTGTTTAGCCTTGCCCTCCCTTGGACACCTCATTCGGCTCTCTGATTTCTGGATATGTCCTGGAGTGTTTTTGACCTCATATCTAGCCCAGCCCTTTGGAACTGTCTGCTTTCTACAGCCTGATTACTCCATGTATGACCTATGAAGGAAGCTTGTTTCAGCTCATTCGGTCCAAGATATCTTTTTTCTTTGGTCATTATCCATATCTGTTGAACATAGATGAGGGTTAGAATGTAGACGTACCAGGAAATCAATAGTTTGCTTGTGGGCTAAGCTTTTTTGCACCAAAGCAGAAAGAGATACTTACACCAAGGTACTTAAACTCTTATACTCTAGATCAGGGGTCACTAATTAAAAATCAGCGGGGTCCGAATAAAGAACATCAACAACCAGTAAAGGTCCGGACACATTTGTAATTACAATCCGTTACTTCAAACAGTATTTAACACTGAAATAAAATGTTTATGCATCCACAAAAAAATAACATAAAAATAGAACGTTTTTCTATTTTAAAATCCAAAGTGCTTTTTGAAATAGAGAACCACAATCTTTCACAGTTTGGTATATAGACAATTTCTTGACTTTCACGTCTTTTATAAAACACCTGAACTTTTTTTAATTTCTTTTTTATGGCTTAATGAGAGAAGTGAGCTTTAGGCTGCCTTGCAAGGATTTTAAACCTGAGTTTGATTGGCAACAAAGCCAACCTCAAGCACATATCAAGGGGCTCCCTGTCACATTCAATATAAACCAATTTTATGATCATACAAGGCCAAACACAGCCTTGGAAATGCAGGACACATCACCAACACTATCATGACATAATACATTTTAATTTGACACAGATTGGTTATATTTTAGCCCAGTCACTGGAGACCTGTCCAGGATGAACCCTGTGTCCGCGCTCCACTTTAACTTCATAAAAAAACTCTCTGAGAATCGCCTTTCTCTGGCCTCACCCAGTTAGAACCCGTTCTCCAGTCCATGTTGTAGCTGCTGTTTATTTGTTCTTTTTGATGTAGTTTTCTTAACAATCTGTAAGCATCAAAATCCTTGTCATTTTATTTAGTGTCCTGGAGCGCAGCTGCTCATCAGGTGATCACTGCTGCATACCGACAGCAAATGCAGCTCTGCCTTCTTTGCTTCAGAACAGCGCAGGTTTTTTTTTTTTTTTTTTTTTTTTTTACTTTTTCCCAATCGAACTCAGTCAAATGCCGACTTTTCTTCTTTAAGGGTCATGCTAAATTAGCCTGAGCTAGCACGTTACTCTTCTTTGTGTTTTAAATAAAACATAATAGCGAATCATGAGGAGATCCCTGGTTGGTCGCCGCGTTTATCAGCGAGGGAATAAACGCTGACAGACGAAATGGGCACAGGTGGAAATAATTCATTAATTAACTTTAGGAGCAGATTGACACGCTTACCGAGGGAAGTTGTTGTCAGCTGTTCTATCTACTGAACTTTCTGACCTGCTGGTTTGCATAAATCCAAAGAAAACCTTTGACCACCGCTACTTTCATTCATACCATCTGTGGTCAGTTTGAGATGTTCTTCCAAAACTTAAAATGATTGACCACCGATAAACCTCAGACTGGCAATGTCCGCTTTGCAAAGACCCGCCCTACTCTCTTTCTGATTGGCTAATGTCCCGTCTCTGCCAGGTTTAATTGGTTGAGAGCAGCTTCAGTGTAAAACCTTGAATAAAAAGTCTAGACGGGACTTTTTGCGCTCAATTTCCAGATGACGGAAATCCGTCGCAGCAACAGAGAACTTTAACTCCTGAGTTAGACACTGTCGTCGGACAACATGCAGTAATATATAAATGTTTTAAATCAGGTTGGGTCCGGATTAGCCAGCAGGTGGGTCCGGATCCGGACCCTGGTCCGCTAATCCGTGACCTCTGCTCTAGATAAAGATTCAGCAGTCCGTAGATGGAATGATTCAAGAATAAGCATTCCATCTAGGGACTGTGATAGGTCTGTAATATGGTTGTTTCTTTGTATCTGGTAAGCTATTTATATGCTGATCTGGTCATGTGTTTTGGGTTATGTTTCTGACAGCTCCAAATTTTTTTATCACATTTTAAACTAAACTATCTTGGTATTTTCAATTCAATTCAATTCAATTCAATTTTATTTATATAGCGCCAATTCATGAAACATGTTATCTCAAGGCACTTTACAAAGTTAAATTCAATCATATTATACAGATTGGGTCAGATTATACAGATTGGTCAAAAATTTTCCTATATAAGAAAACCAGTTGATTGCATCAAAGTCCCGACAAGCAGCATTCACTCCTGGAGAAGCGTAGAGCCACAGGGAGAGTCGTCTGCATTGTACATGGCATTGCTGCAATCCCTCATACTGAGCAAGCATGAAGCGACAGTGGAAAGAAAAAACACCCGTTAGCGGGAAGGAAAAACCTGTATTTGAGGCCTAATACTCTGAAAAGGCTGTCAGGGACTCTGAAGGAGAAACAGGTGCAGAGAATCACATACCCTCAACCATTTTTAATAATAGGTAGGAGGTGCTTTTCAAAATGTTCATCCTGTATTTTATGTAAAACCATTCTGGAATGTTTGTAGCTGAATAGTAAAATCTTTATTTCATCCATTTAAGTGCAATATATTATTTTTTCAAATAAAGACTTTGGCAAACTTAACGAGTTTACATTTGTGATGGTAGGACAGTTAAAGGTTATTTATTTCCTGTCATGCATTTCAAACTGCCAGTTGATATACATATGGCCTCTAAAAATAGTTATGTGTGAATATTCAGCATCTCTGCTGTGGGCATGATTGGTACACAGTCATCATATCCAAGTCAGCTGACGGCAGCACCATATTCATGTCTTTAAAAGCAACTTGCTCACGAAACATTTTTTAATTTTTTTGTTTGTGTTAACATTCTGATATTACTGTTGTAACATGTCAGGAGCAGGTTTGCACAATTGTAACTTGTTAACATGGAAATTCTTTTTATTTTCTGTTTTTGTTCATTTTTAGTTCTTATAATAGACCAGTCTGCTTATTATTCTCTGTTTATTGGCTGCTTGGTGTGAAAAGCTAACCTGCCAAGCCAGATTGATAATGTGTAGCACTCTCCATTCCATTCACTCTCCATTCAATCACTAACGCGCCTGGCCTTTGATTGACAAGGTAGGCACCTCCATTTAACTCCACTCTCATTGGTTGTGCTGCCTTAAATCCCGCCTTCCCTCTTCCTGATTGGCTGTTTTCTATTGCGTGTGTGTGCGTGCGTGCGTGCTTGGAGCGCGAGAGATTCAGTTTTGAATGAACTGACACTGAAGTTACCACAATTAAAACTAGACTACGAAACTAGTCCCAGTTAAGAAACTAAATATTATCTGCAAGGCTGCTGAGTGCAGTTCTGAACAGAAGCAAAAGAAGCAGGAGAGAGTTTTGATTTGTTGAACTTGAGAAATGTAAGTAACCAACGCTAATATCTCAAAATAGCATTTAATTCTGAAGTATAACACATTTTATCAACAAAAACCTAATCTCTTTTATAAAACTAAATATTCTGTGCCAGGCAGGAGTTCTGAGGACTGCTGGAAAGATGGAAAAGCAAAGACTGCAGGCTATTAAGAATTCAGATTCTTAGCCACAGCCATCTGAAAAAGAAAAGGTGAGGGTTTCCCTTTTACCAATATTGCATTGTTATTATTGCTTTCATTTATTGTCGACCCTTCGAGGCAGTTCAGGTATGAATAGCAGGTGTAATTTCTTTTGCATAATATACAGTATAAGAACGCTAAATGCCACCTAAACAACTGCTTAGACCTTTGTGTAGTTATTGTCATGGTTTTCAGATGACGAGTCCACATGCAGATACGATCGGGAAGCAAAGCACAGTTTTAAGATGTTTATTTAGGAAACAGGCAGATATAACGGACGGGACAACGGACAACTCGGCAGGGTCAGAGCGTCACGGCTGGAGAGACTGCAAAGAGAAGAAGAGTAAGTGACTGAAAGGTGAACCAGGAGAACTACTAGAAGCTGCGCTGCTTACCATAAAGCTGGGCGGACCTAACCGGGGAGAAGTAGCGCCGAGGGAACTCTGTGATCCTACCCCTGTTGGTGTTTGGCGTCTAGTGGCTGAGGGTGGCTGATGTTACTGGTGAGGGATCCAGAGCGAGCCTCCTCGGAAGTGGGTGACAGATGGATTGACCAGAGTGAGGGAAGAACCAGCAGAATCCGGGAGTGGGAATCTCAGGCCCCGCTGGGTAACATCCAGGAAGTATGAGAGGTGAGCCAGAGCAAAATCTAGTGATGTTACGTTATGTGCCGAGGCTTCGAGGCGTGTGTCGAGTAATGGAGGGGGCGTTTCCGCAATGCGCGTATCGAGGCTTGCTTCATTTGGGGGAGGAGCCGAAAACGATGACGTCCGAAGCCTCGCTGGCCGGCTGTACCACGTGACTGCTTCGGGAAGTGGTTCAGATTGTTGCGCGGGGTTTGACGGCTTTAAAAACTCCACAAGCTCCATTCAAAATGTGGGTTGTTTTAGGAGAGTTGCGGTCAGTTGTGAGAGTGGATAGAGTTTGGATAGTTTGGATAGTAGAGTTTGGATAGTGGTTATTTAGTTTGAGAAAGTTAGTTTGGTGTTTGGAGAGTTTAGGAAAGAGATACATAGGAGATTTAGGAGTGCGAGGATAGGATAGGAGTAGGATGGAGCAGGCGAGAAAGAGGAGGATGTCCCCTATGTGGGAACATTTTGATTTGATAAGCCCTAACAAGGTAAGGTGAACTGAACATTTGCAGATGCATTAGGTTTGCTTATGAGGAACTGTATTTTTCACTGTTTCTTATTTTGTGTAAAGGTGAGGTGTTTATTGTGCTCCAAGGAGTTGGGGTACAATAATAACACCTCATCCATGCTAAGGCACTACCGTGCCTTGCATGAGAATAGGGATGAAACTGGAGCTTCACCCAGCCAAGGTATTTCATTACTATATTAAAAACACACTTTCACAATTTTTGCATGCTGATGTTTGCTTGTTGTGCAAATAAAGATAGGTAACAGACACTGTATTTATTCCCTTTTAACCAGCCACCAGAAAACAAGAGCTGGATGAAGCTCTAGTCTCCATGATAGTGAAGGATACCCAGCCTTTCACTATTGTGGATGACGTTGGATTCAAGACATTTGTGTCTAAGCTGGATCCCAATTATGTTCTCCCTACAGGGCAGGTATGTGTGGGTCCATACATGAAACGAATGACTACATTATTGTATGTGTCACAATTCAGCAATATATATATATAAATGTATGTATGTATGTATGTATGTATGTATGTATGTATATATATATATATATATATATATATATATATATATATATATATATATATATATATAACTCTTCCTTTAGGCTCTGAAGGCCATGGTGGAAGCCAAATATGAGTCTGCTAAGGAGCACGCTAAGGCTAAAGTAGAGAAGGTGGCTGCTGTTAGCCTTACATCAGATATGTGGACATCCATCAACATGGATGCCTACCTGGCAGTGACATGCCACTTTGTGGAGGAGAATGAAAAGCTGAGCTCGGTGTTGTTGGGAGTGCAGGCATTCCCCCAGTCTCACACTGCTGAAAATATTGCTTGTGTGAAAGCCTCCCTGATGGAGGAATGGGGAATCTCAGGCAAGGTGACATGCATGGTCACCGATGGTGCTCCTAATATGGTGGCATGCGTGAGAGACCTGAAGCTTCGCCACCACATTTGTGTTGCTCACACCCTCAATCTTATTGTGAAGAGGGTGCTTGACCACCAACCTGCGCTCTCTGGCCTCCGGGCCAAAGCAAGGAAGCTGGTTGGCTACTTTAGAAGCAGCACCACTGCTAAGGTATCCTCTTTTATTTTATTCCAATATATAATGTAATAGTTTGTCTGTACTCCTACTGCAGTGACTTAATGGCCTACTCTTCTGTATCTTTAAAGGAGAAGCTTACACAAGTGCAGCTTCAGCTGGGCATGCAAGCAACCAAGCTGATGCAGGAGGTGGAAACAAGATGGAACAGCACCTACTTGATGCTGCACCGTCTGGTGGAGTTGAGGGAGCCAGTAGGAGCGGCATTGGCTGGATTGCACACTGACATTCCCTTTTTAACTGCCAGTGAGTTTGATATTGTTGTAGCGTGCCTTTCGTTACTCTCTCCTTTCTATGACGCCACCATGGAGCTCTCGGCAGAACAACACATGTCGGCATCAAAAGTTATCCCCCTCCTGAAGATGATAGAGAATGCCCTTCAGGAGGAGGACACCAAGTCGGCACCTGCAGAAGCAGTGCAAATAGGAGAGCAGCTCATCAGACATCTCAGGGAGAAGCTGCACATGCTCCAGTCAATGAGCATCTTGTCGCTGGCTACACTCCTGGATCCACGATTTAAAGTTATAGCATTTTTCAGCAACACAAAAGCTGCTGAAGCAGTGAAGCGCTTGACTTCAGAGTGTGCCACCGTAATCCGACGGAACCTAGAAGAGAACACTCACGAGATTCCCCAGGCTTCCACCTCTCAAGAATTCAGTGGAGGTAATCTTTTGTATTACATTTTGAGATTACTTATTCCTATTAAAACACTTACTAACCTGACCTGTGGTTTCCATTTAGGTAGCAGACTTTGGCAAAGATTGGACACTAGTGTCATGGAGGCAAAGAGGACTCCAAATGTCTCAGCAGATGCCACCGTAGAGGTCCAGCGCTACCTCTCAGAGGCGAACATAAGCAGGCTGGAGAACCCCCTGGAGTACTGGGCTAATCATCGGTCACTGTACCCCAATCTGTACAAACTTGCACTTATTTATTTATGCACCCCGGCATCATCTGTGCCATGTGAGTGTGTCTTTTCAAAGGCTGGAGAAGTAGTATCAAAAAAGAGAAATTGTTTGAAACCAAAAACTGTGGAGAAATTGTTGTTTCTTAATAAAAATGCATGAAATCATCCAAGTTACACAAGCATCAGCCTATTCATTACCCCCTCCCTAGTTCCATAAGCACTTTCACTGTCCTCTGCCTGATTAAGGCTATGCCATTTTTGTAGAGTCACAGAAAAACATTATTACACAACATGCCATATCACATGACACTCCTATTTTGGGAATAATTACACACAGAGAATACATTCAAACAATATTTTATTGTACACATGTGTTTACAAAATTTATGTAGACAAATGATTTCGTCCTACACCTTTTGTGAAGTCATTACCAAGAGCCATAATAGACAAAAATTATATGCATCACACGTGTTAAGATACAGCTGGCTGTGATTATACAACTTGCCAGTAGGTGGTGCTGTGTGCACATGAACCGTCAAGAAATTAACCTTTTCTCGAACCAGTTGGCTGAGTGGTTCAATGCCTCATGAGGCTTCATCTCGCCATCACTAGCAAAATCTGAGCGAGAGGATTCTGTAGGTCTGTTTCTTCGGACAAGACGTCAAGACAGGTGAGTGCATTCAAGCACCAAAAACTGTGACAAAAACAGGGAGATCCAAAATTAGTCAAAGTTCAAAGACGAAAAAACTCACAAGCAGGTTTTCAGGAGTTGGGTCAGAGGCCACGTCGTACCACGACTGGTTAAGGCTCTGGCGTCTTCCATCTGTCAGCGCTCTGCTTAAGAAGCCAGAGGAAGCCGCCTGCAACGAGCTGCAGGTGTGGACCACGCCCCCTCAGCCAACTAGACACACCTGAGGAGTAGAGTTAGAGCAGGACAACACAGAGAACCCTGACAGTTATAATATTATGATTAGGGTTCCACAAAATAATAATGCTATTTATTTGACTATTTCTACTTCTAGAATTAGGATAAAGACAAATAAAACAGAGGAACACTAGTTACATTTGTTTTATTGTACATAGATTTCCACACTGCCCATTAGTAAATTAGTAATAACCAGAAGCAGAGGTAGACATTCTCATCATGGGCTTAGCCCATAAAATATTACATCATTACAAGAGTAATTTGGTACAGCAAAAAGTAAGCAATTATTTAATCTGTTGATGTGGTCGCAAAATGAATTTAATATAGGCCTTTACATATCTTAAAGTTTAATCTGCTGTTCTTTAATCGTCGTACTAGTATATTCCAATAGTATATTAATATGTTCTCATTTCAATGATTAAATGGACAACCACTTATGTAACAATTCAGTTTAGGTGTGACCCATCTTACTCAATGTACAGTATTGGGCCTCCATGCTGCTTATGTATTAAGAATTACTGCACATTTAAACATTGACAACTCACTATTGTTAGGGAAATAATTAGTTGTCTGAGAGGATGTACGTAAGGAGAAACTGTTATCTACATTTCAGGTATATGATATAAGAAATGTGTTTGAAATGTTAAGATAAATTACATGAAATGGGCTACACAGAGCAACTACAACCCAATTGTATATTTGTTGAAATTTGAATTTAATATTTGAAGTGCTGTTAGTATCAGTTACACTTCTACTTCCAGTGCAGAGTAAATACAATAAATGTATCTGTGAAATGTAAAATTGAATGTATAATTTTGCTATTTTATAATTCAGACAGAGTATCTTAGATAAAAAATTAGGGTGGGGTTTATATCTGTGCATTTCTATATATTCTAAAGAAAATACAGGATAAATCTAGACAACAGACTTATTTTGACTATATTTGGTTTAATAGGCACATATTTGCCATCTGTCTCTGTTGCTGGTTGTTCAAATGGAAAAAAGTCCCAATTCGACATTAAACAGATCCTGTGATGCTTTAAACATTAACAAACAGCATCTAGTGTGTGTCGTGGTTATAAAATTTTGCAGGAAATGCTGATTTTCTCTTTAGACAGACGAAACGCACCCTGACCCCCAAGTCAAGCATCAAAAACTAGGAGCATGCATATTGCGTAGGACCAATAATGTCAGACCAGGGAAGGTTTGTTTGTAGGTGTCCCTACCAAAGTTCAAATCAAACCTACGCCCTTGCATCTTTGTTTCACAATCAGACCATGATGGGACCACAGATGAGCTCAATAGATGCAGTCGTGGATTCAGAATGCCTGTCTGAAAAGTTAAATCTGAACTGTTTCTCCTAATCTGAGTTTTAAAAAAAAACAAAGTTCAGTATGCAAATTCATAAAGGATATCTGTAGGGATTTACTAACTTATTAGCAATTTGCTTATACTTTTACTTGACTCCGAGATTTCAGTACTTTATACAACACTGATCAGCACTGATTTTCTGAAGTTTATTTTTTAAGTTGAGATTCTCCAAATGGGTTTTCTGGCAAACAAATGCATCTTTTAAAATGTATTTATAAACTTTAGACATCTCTAAATATTAATCTGTGAGAGAATGACATATTTGGTCAAATGACTCGGGATTTAAAGTTTACGATTTTGACTTTACTTGGGACTTGCATCTCCTTACTTGATGCTTGACCCCAGACTTGAGTTGAATGACTTGAGACTTACTTTAGACCAGCAAGAAAACATGATTTGGGCCCACCTCAGCTAAACACCTGCCGTGAGTGTGTCTTGAGTGGAGCAACACATAACAGTGAGAGCTTTGGTTAAATAATAATAATATATTTAATTTGGAATGCACTTTATATTTATGCAAATCCCAAAGTACTACACGATTAAACAGGTAAATGCTAAAAATAAAAAAACATGGAGAGCGTGAAAACCATAAGATAAAATAAACAGGGGCAAGAGTTCAATCAAAAGTTCTCCTAAAAAGGTGGGTTTTAAGGCCACGTTTAAAAGCATCCACTGTCTGCGGTGTCATCAGGTGGTCAGGGAGAGCGGATGTTTCAGGACATAAGTTTAGGCAGATCGGAGGGTACGTGTTGAGGTCTGTGGGGTGAGATGTTCCTTGAGGTGGGGGCTCTTCACCATGGATGCACTGGTGGGTAAGGAGGGAGACCTCGTACTCAACCCTGAGTGAGACAGGAAGCCAGTGGAGTGACTTGAGGATGGGGTGATGTCATATTTGCACGCCCTCAACAGGATCCTAGCAGCGCTATTCTGGATGTACTGCAACTTCTGAAGGCTTTTCTCAGGGATCCCGGTGAGGAGCGCATTGTAGTAGTCCAGCTTGGAGGAGACAAAAGTGTGGACTAGCTTTTCCGCATCTGCAGGAGTGAGTGTGGGACAGAGTTTGACGATGTTCCTGAGGTGGAAGAAGGAGGTCTTGCAGACATGTTTGATTTGAGCCTCAAAGATCAGATGAGAGTCCATTTTAACACCCATGTTAGTGACTGATGTTCAGAGTGGAATATTTTGGCCAGAGAAGGTGATGCTGGTGATGTCAGATGACCGAACCTGGTGTGGAGTGCTGACTAAGATGGCTTCAGTCTTGGAGCTGTTTAGCTAAGGAAAAGTACACATGGGTAACAAACCTGGACACAGCACATCTGCCTTGCTTTGCCAGACCCTCCTCAGACGAGACGTAGTCGTTAATCATATCATATTATACCATAAATGACAGTAATTTCTGTCACTCTGTCTCTATGTATCTATGCATAAACAATTTCAACACTGATATATAGGTGTGATATATTTTATTGTTATTGAAGACTTCTTCCTAACTGGTGTTCTATTCTTGCTGAGGCTTACACACACTTCCTTTTCCGCCATGTGTCAATGTTTCTTTCACTACCCACAGTCTGTTTGAGCTATGTTGTAAAATAAGTTTTTGCTGTACTTTCGGGCATATTAGAAAAAAAATAATTCAGTCATTTAGCTTGATGGTGCAATTTGGCATTCAAAGGGCTCCTATATTGGTTTAGGTTTTTAGGGTTTGGCGTACATTTATTTTTCCTCTCCTGCGGTGTGGAGCATATGCTATGGAGGTGCTCCCTCCGATTTATGCGGTTCTGTTTCTGTACCATAAATAAAAGGGGAAATACGGGCCTGAAGCAGACTCTGCTCTGGTACCAGATGTCTGGGCATTTTTATACGTCTGTTTTCAAAAAATAACAGGTGATTGAAGAAAAAGTTCTAATGAATTCCAGTCCAGCAACTTCTAGGTTATGGCTTTTTTCCTCTACCTCCTCCCTTTTTTTGCTGGGACAAGCTGTAGAAGTCAGAGCTATGGTTTGTGGGTCAGCAGCTGGAGTGTTCCACAAAACCAAGATCTGGGAAAGAAACTGACACCACCCCCCACCCCTCACCTTCTATCTATCCATTCCAACAAGATGCCAAAGCAGGTGTCTGGGTTCTGGTTTCATGGCTTTCTGTATCTTCCACACATGCCACATTTTCAGTTTTGCTGAGTTTGCTTCGGGACTAAATAAAAGCAGCAATTGCTCGATTAAATTCTGGGAGTTGGCCTCAAGTAAAGCAGTTGCCACTCTAAAGGAGGAAATACACCAGACACGCGCTAGCGGGTAAGCACAGCAAAGCAGCATACGCGAGTCCTAAGCTTAGGTTAGCTTTTAATTTTAATCAGTCAATAAATTTACACTAGAAACATAATATGCACGTACAACACACATTTTACACTACGCAACACCTAAATTAGATTGAAGTTCTAATTTCAGACGCGTATATGCCCCTATTTGGCAGGGAAGGAACGGGAATACAACATTCTGTGTCAAAGTTCACCTCCGAAAGCATCCCAAAATAACAGTTGAGTCTCAGTTCGGTCACAAGGTAGTAGAAGTCACCTTATTATTGACGCTGCGGATTGATGGGATTCACCCATTTTTGCTGAGCACTGTGCCTTTCCTCTTGCAACACTAGCAGAATGGACGCCAAAGTGCACCTTTCACTTGGTGCTCTTTCAATGTGGCGAAAGTTCTTCTTTCTGCAGAAACACGCAGCTGTGGCGCCTCCTTTGCAGCGTCTGGTGTAAATTTACGCTTTTAAAAACACGTCCGCAAGCCGCGCCGCTTACGTTACGCGGCCAGTGTATTTCCTGCTTAACTCTTGGAGGAGATTCCACCTGGATTGTTTTTACCACACCGGACTCTATTAGTTGCTCCTTCGACACTTCTAGGCAAATAGGTCACGATGGTGAGATAAGTTAAGGAGAGTGGGAGGAAGAAAAGAAGGTGGAAAGAAATTGTCAGCAGTTTTGCATGAAGAACCTTGAGAGGGCCACAGAGAGGAAAGTGCAAAAACGAATTATGTGGACAAGACTCAGCAAAAGGGCAAACGTTATATGAGTGATGAATGGGATGTTGAGGAGGAAATGGGGAGAAGGTGTGAGTCAGCAGCTTGATGGAGAAAAGGAGTCAGAGATTTCATGAAAAAGGCAAGAGTTGGAAACCCATGTCAGAAGTCCTACAGATGTTTTGTTTTCTAAATTTAGAAATGACGAGAGAGAACAGGTTTTATGATGACAATGGGTAAAACCTTTTGCCTGGGTTCAAACAGACATTCATTTTCAACCTACTGACAGTATAATGATTTTTAAAGGGAAAAATTATATACCTTGAACCAAACAGCGTTGTCCTTCAAGTTGATATACCAATAAGATCAAGGCCACCCCTGCGATGGACTGGCGACCTGCCCAGGGTGTACCCCGCCTCTCGCCCATGGACAGCTGGAGATAGGCACCAGCACCCCTCGCGACCCCAACAGGGATAAGCGTGTTGGAAAATGGATGGATGGATGGATGGATCAAGGCCACCCTATGTCCAACTGAGCTCACTATAATCTTTACATCGTTGGGCTTCTTGTATTTTAAGGGTTAGGGTTCACCACTCTCAATATGCTTGCTTTCAGTCAAAAGAAAAGTTTTAAGCCTATTTTAAAAGTAGACAGGATGTCTGCTTCACCGACAAAAATAGGGAGTTGGTTCCACAGGAGAGAGCCTGATAACTGAAAGATCTGCCTCCCATTCTACTTTAAGAAACTCTAGGAACCATCAATAGACCTGCAGTCTAAGAGCAAAGTTTCTCTGTTAGCAAGATATGGAGCAATTAGATCGTTGATGTATGAAGCATAGATGTTTCATTAGAATGGGTTTTATTTGTAAGAGAACCACATAATGAAACTGGTTCTTAAATGTTCACTGACAAAATGCCTTTTTATACTGAGATTAAATTACAAACAGCTAGGATCTAACTAACTGGATATTTTTTATGTGTATCAGAGTAAAGGAAAAGAAATATGACAACACATAACTAATTTTATTGCTTTTGTTTGTAAAAGAAAAATGAAACCAGTGTATGATTTTCCTTGCATCTCATTCATGCAGCACTTTTACAATGATCTCTCGTATGAAATTGCAAAACAATGCACTAATTGCAACTTGACATGATGTGAACATTTTTGAGGCGCAAAAATGCTTTTAATTTTACCTCTTGTGTCACAATCTTGGGTTTTTTACTTTTTGGATTGACTATTTGACTCCATGCTCCACATTTCTCAGCCACTAGTCACTATCCTATCAGCTCTGCTGTCTCCCTGTCACCTGATCAGCTCCACCTGTTGCAATTAATTAGTGACAACTCTGCTCACCTGTTACATGCACCTGCATCAGCTAACTCTTCCCTGCCCGAACGTCTTGCCTCCTGTGCACCTCCACCGTCTTTCCAACAGTTCTGGTGTGCTCTGCCAACTGGACTCTATTTCACTGTACATCTCTCACTGATGTGTGCTTCAAGTGCCTGTGTGCTGCTCAGTCTGCCTATAGTTCCCCATGAGTTCCAGCTGCTTGTTCAGCCCGTTCTGGTGGTTTCTCTGTCTGCATCGTCTGTTCTGGTCATCTCCAGTTTTCATCTCTGGTACTGGTCTGCCACTGCCTGCGTCACCTGTTCAAGTCTGGTTCTGCCAGTCACCCCACCTGCATCCTCTGGTTTCCTGCCCGTTACTGTCTCCCTGCATCTTCATCCACAATTCATTATTGCAATAAACTTTTTAGAACTAAACTCTGTGTCTGACTGATATCGGGTTCTCCAGCTATTCGTAACATCATGAATGCGTTTTCTTTCATCAAGTCTGAGTTCTTCCAGTTCACATTTTCAACAGATATCCCTTCAGTATTTAAGAGCAGAGTAATGTGAATCACCCTGTACAGATTCTCAGTCATCCTGGTTATGGCAACCACACAGGCAACCGGACTCAATTTTTCTGAAAATGTTTTGACACCTATCCAGGAATCTTTGTAAGTTCTGGCGGCTCGCACTTGAACAAACTGCTGGAGCGCTGCTGTTTTTAAGCAATATGGAGGCCCATCCTCCTAGGCGCATTTCAAGTCAGATGCGAATCAGTGAGACGGAGCTTTAACTCCCACCTCCGGGAAAGCTTTGAACACGTCCCGAGGGAGGCGGGGGACATTGAGTCTGAATGGACCATGTTCCGCGCCTTTATTGTTGAGGCGGCTAGTCGGAGCTGTGGCCGCAAGGTTGTCGGTGCATGTCGCGGCGGCAACCCTCGAACACGCTGGTGGACACCAGCGGTGAGGGAAGCCGTCAAGCTGAAGAAGGAGTCCTACCGGGCTTTATTGGCTTGTGGGACTCCGGAAGCAGCTGATAGGCCCGTTTACACTACACTTTTTTAACTGAGCCGAGACCAGTCCGAGCTCAGTAACCGAGATAACTGTTGAGTGTAAATGGTCAGCAGACTGAACTGAACCGCGCTAGACATAACCAGACCACGCTAAATGCAGACCAATTCCTGGGGAGGTCTCGGACTGGTTTTTCTTATCCCGGTTATCTGATAACGAAGAGCGCATGAGCAGACCGCGTCATCCCAGTCAGCTGTCCGCGGTTTTTCCGGCGTGTCTGGCTGCTGCACGTCCCAATTCACACACTCCATTCCAGTAGTTGGCGGTAATGCCCCTCCGGTAGTAGCTTGCCAACCACCGTAAAACAGAAGAAGAAGAGGAAGAAGAAGAAGAACTGTAAACAACAACCGAAATCTTCTCCACGTTACATTTTAAAGATGGCTTCAAAAGAGCGTGGTGCGACCTGGGATGACGCCGAGACTGAGGCTGTTATTACAGTTTGGGCGGAGGACGCTATCCAGGCGATGTTGGAGGGCGCTAAGCATAATCATAAAGTTTTCCAAAAAATTTCGGACGAAATGAAGGTGAGGGGATACGACCGAGACCCGAAACAGTGTCGAGAGAAGATTAAAAAACTTAGGATACAGTACAAGAAGGTTCTTGACCACAACAACAAGTCAGGGAGAGGGAGAAAATCATGGAGATTCTATGGTGCCATGGAAGAAGTGTTGGGCCACCGTGCATCGTCGAGGCCTCCAGTGCTTTTGGAGAGCTCTACTCTGAATTCCGCAGCAACAAGTAGGTTCCCGAAAATCATTCATTTTTGATTTTGATGATCTACTAATCTACTAAGAAATTTCTGTTGTAGGCCTATATTAATATAAAACGTGCCAAAAAAATACTACCTGGCTTATCATGAACAGGCTAGCCAAAACACTATTTCTCAAAATCCACACTAGTGATATTTGAAATCTAGAAAGAGAACCAAACTTTGTACCTTTTTATTTTTTCATTAATTTCTTTCATTTTCAATGTTAGAGGACGATGATGCAACATCCGACCATGAGGAGCAGCATGAGAACCTGAACAGCACACAGGATGGTAAGTAGGCTCTACACCATTTCCACATGTATGCTTCTTTTTTTTACAGTATCAGTATTGAAATGGCAAAATCTACTGCCATTACAAAATGTGTCAAATTCAATCTTTATATTATTTATATCTATCAAATTTAAACATTTATATTTTCACTCTTATAATGCGGCATTAAATGAAGTAGCTCTACTTGTAAATTAATTAAATTGAAAGAGTGACCATGTATTTCAAATTAAGTATTTATCAATTGTTTTTGCTTTTTTGTTACAGAGATGGATGATGAACTATCTATGAATGGGTCAATAGCTAGTTTTATTTCTGAGGAGCCAGGAGAAAGTCGTGTTCCTGAATTTCCCGTTGATGAGACTCCTGCTGCTGAGGCTCATAAAGTAAATGTTAACACCAGGAGGAAGAGCAAATTAGTAAAAGCCCTAGATAGTACAATAGAGGCATTCGTAAATGCTCAAGACATTCTGATGACCGCTGGTTGGCAGCATTTAAAGAACAGCAGGAGTCGGTCCAACGCCACCAACAGCAGCTAAACCTGATACGTGTTTCCAATACTTAAGCCTCTTACTTTCTCCCAAAAATGACGCCCATTTCTGTCCAGGGGTCCGTTCTTCGTACGTCGCTAACTCAGTTAGCAGGATTTCATTGTTGACGATTTGGCATGATCTTGGATCGTTTGGTTCTTCGAAAGACATCCTGCACTTGTTGTCATAGCAACATGTGCGCCAGCTTAAGCCTGCTCGAGAGCAGGCTTATTTCATGTAAACAAGATTAGATCACGGCTGTATAAGCGGAGGAGATAGGGAAGTCTGCCGTAGCCATGTCCATTTTTACGACTGCAACCTGTTGCGGAAGGTGCAAGAATAATTTGCAGAGTTTTTCAAATTAATCGCGTATTGCGCAATACACAGGACCCTTTAGCGCAGCGTGACAGTGTAATTGTAGAGAGATTTTCTTGGTGGCTGTTATAAACAGACAAACACATCATTTAACAGTGGCTTTTAAAGAGGAAAAAGTGGTGTTGGAGCCATAAATCTAAAATATTTAAGTTATTTGTATGATGGTTTGCTTTTTATTTTTATCCTATTCAGTAAGAAGATTTGTTCGGGCCATTTTATTGTGAAGTTTAGTTTTACTTTGAAAGGCTTGCTTCCTGTCGAGCCGTATATTGTATTAGAAAAAACTATGGATGGATTATCTAGCCACGGAGCAATACAGTTTTACCGTGTAAACTGTGGATGACTTGGAAAAGGAAGAACTTCATTTTTTTTATAGATAAATAATTTTTTATTAAAAATCCCAGTTTGCACATGTCCTTTACTTCCCGTGTCTAAGGAATGACACTGAAATTTGGATCTCTTGACATAACAAGTGCCTTTTTAAAATAAAGTATAATAATTAAAGGCTACCATTTTGTAGAATATTCTTGTATTTCACTTTTACTTGTTCCCATGTTCTAGTGAGTCCCGTGGAGGCTCTGACATAAAAGAACAAAGTAAATATGAGATTATTAAAATGCAAAAATTCATATTGTAGAAAGTGATAGAAACATCTACCATTGACAGTATTTACGCATTAATTTGTCTGCTGCTTTTTGCCAGCCCTCTCTCCTGGCTTTAACAGATTTTGAGGTGTTTTAATTAATGACTCAAATTCGGCATAACCTTCCAAGCTCTTGTTCTGCTTGGGAGAAAAACTGTGGGCGTTCTTTGGCCATGCTGAACAGCCAATAGCGGCGTTGCTGATCAATGTTTCTACTATCGATACATTTCCCCTTTTAAACAAACGCATGAACGCGCCGTTGTCTCAGATAAGTCAATCCAGCCATACTAATCGTAAACAACAGGTGTGTTCGAAGAATCCAATTAGCCGGATCATGATTAGCCGGATGAAATCATCTTGGATGTCTCATTTGATCTCGGATGTTTTAAGCAACGTACGAAGAACGGACCCCAGGAACTGTTAAAAACTTGTTGATCGTGTTGATAATTATGAGCCGAACATCTGCCAGAAGGAGCGCTTGCTTGTTCGCCATGTTTTTCCACGTGGGACTTTCCGCGTAGATAGACATTCTTCCAGGTGTGCGGAGCGGAAACCTTTGGCTGCGTGGAGTGGTGTGGAAATTATGTGATATGGCTGTGCAGACCTCAAGGATGCTTCTTTCTCCCCTCTTTCAAACCATCTGTTCTCTCTGTCCAAAATCTGGACATCATGGTCATCGAAAGTATGTCCTTTGCTCTTGAGGTGCAAGTGGACTTCTGAATCTTGCCCCGATTTGCTCGCCCTCCTGTATTGTGCCATGGGTTTTTGTAGCTGCCGTTTGGTTTCCGAGATGTAGGAATCAATCTTTGCTTTGCCGGTTAGTGCAGCATTATGTAGTTTAGTTTAATAAAACTATTAAACTTGAAAAGCTACTAGCCTTTAAAGATGAACACTTTTTAAAAGCTTATTTGTCATGATTTGTCTTCATGAACCCGGACAGAGCACACACACACAGAGCTGATCTTGAGAGTTTATTGCAAGAGGAGTAGTGGAAGGTGAAAACCAGAGTCAGTTACTGGGCTGGAGTTGATGAGTTGCAGGAGCAGGCTGACTGGAGGAAACTGAGAACTGAAGAACTGAGGTAACAGGAGTTCCAACAGCATTGCAGAGTACTGTATTAGACAGGCTTGGTGTGAGTGGCGGAGACTGCAGACGACCCGGCAACCAGGAACAAACTGAAGTGAGTATTTAAAGAGGGGTGAGCAGGTGGAGCCAGTCACAGGTGATTGCAGCCTGACAGGTGATCCTGATCAGGCTGCGCTGGGAAGGAGGAGGCAGGAACTGCTAAAAATGCAGCCACCAGGCTGCATCATGACATTATTAGAAAACTTTTTAAACTTCTGTGTATAGTTAAATATTGTTTAAGTTGATATTGGCTGCTGTTCACTTGTCTGTCTGGCAGGCATCTGGGTTTGAGTAAAAATGAGTTCATAGATCTCAGGCGGCTTTTTCAGCTGTGCATTTCTTGTGCGCTTCACTTCTAGAGTGTAGCTTCTCTATGAGGTGGGGCGCTGCTGCAGAATGACAGTCAATGCATCTTTTATTAACAATGACTGCAGGCTCTGCATTCTTTATATTTCAGGAAAGTGCCTGTTGGATAATTTTTTGACTTGTTTTTTATACCGGGACAGGAGTGGAAGCTCGCACAAACTGGGACATCTGGTCACTCTAGTAGTACACTACCTTTAGTAAAGAAAAGCAAATCCATAGATGTCATCACTTTTCTCTATGTAACATTTTAGATCATTGTCTCCACTGCAGAGAAATTCTTTGTTAAAAATGGGGAATAGATATCAGACATTTCTCTCAGAGTTTAAACTTCTTCGGTTTAATTTGCATGTTATCTAAGCCATAAAAACGCCTTTTTGGGCAATAATATAAAGCTTGGAACCCCACACTACAAACAAGAAAGTGTAAGAATTATGTTCTTAAAAATTTGTCTGCAATAAGCTCCCAACTTTGTCAGACCTAACATCTGTAAATAACGTTATTCACATACCAGCCCTCTTCTTCACCTTCTATCCCCCCTTAGAGTCGAATTAATTACTTAACTAGGAAAGTTACATTTGAGCATAACTTTGCCCTCATTTCTAGAAACATGTACCAATATCAATCACTTTTTCATTGTATTTTGCTTTGTATTTGATTGTTTCGTAAACAAATCTGTCTTAAATTGACTTATTAATGCAGGTCATCCTCAACAGTTTCTACAGTTTCGAAATGTTGGAAACATAAGTTTTCTAACTCTCTCTCGATTTGTGACATTACATCTAATACATATTTCATTGCTGTTTTTTTTCCGCAACTCTTGATTCCTCCATGATTTTATGGAAAGTGACTAAGGTTATGTACACACATCTGGGCCTGTGCATGTGTGGTGTTTTTGCTGTCCCCAGAGTCTGCTGCTTTCTCCTTGTCGCTGCTAAAGTGAAATGAATAAAGCTGGCTACTGCAAACGTTTCCTGTACCAACAGATTTTGTACCTCCTACAGAGGACCTCAGGGGGCCAAAAACATTGTGTTTTGGAGGTTGACAAACTCATACTATTTCACCTGCTGTGGGAAAGCCATATGGCCTCCAAGCATGCTGACAAGATCAGTAGACATCTTTCGGACTTATTGTTAAAAAGTAAACGGGTGCTGAGTTTGTTTTTTATTTGGACTTTGCTGTGCAAAAAACACATTTCTATTTAAAAATAAGTTTCATGGAAAAGTTTTCTGTTTAAAATGTTTGGTGTACGTACCCTGAATCCGGGACTTGAAAGAAATTCAACACTTTAAATCTTGAAATTTTAGATATCAGACTGAATGACAGCTCAGTGTTTTCTTCACATTTTGTCATTTTACAACCGTAGACATTAATGTATCTTATGGGAAGTCATAGTAGTGCACAAAGTAATGCTTAACTTGGAAGTAGAGCAAAAGGGATTTTCAGAAATATGAGAAAAATCTGAAAAATATATCTTTGATCGATATTGAGAAACCTAGAAACATAATGATGGTCACATCATACAGAGGGAAGTACTCTTTTTTAACATGTCTCATATGTAGTATGTTTAATCATACAATACTTTGTGTTGTCCTGTTGAAAAAAATAAACACATTCTTATTTCTTTCTAGCTTAGGTAATCAATGAATAGGTAAATATAAATAATATAATAATTGATCGAACAAATTAAATAGTTGTCACAGCATCAAAGTGTTTTACTGTTTGCCTGTGTAAAGCGGTTGTATTTGGCAAAACAACCAATATAAAATTGAGAGAAAAAGGTTGTGAAAGGTAAATGGTTCCCGGGATCACGGTGCAAATATTCATACTATTTTATTTTTTTTTTTACATAAAAGCCTGGAGGGTGAGAAGCATTCCTTGAAGTAATATATATATATATATATATATATATATATATATATATATATATATATATATATATATATATATATATATATATATATATATATATATCAGTGACGTGCGGTAGGGTTCATAGCTGGTGAGGCACTGACGTCATCAGAGTCAGATTTACAAATAGACTCGTTGCAAAGTGCTGAAGGAGACTGATTGAGCCAAATAAATTTACCAAGAGACATGGAAAAAATATTGATTCTTTGATGAAAAAAAAAACTAAATTATTTGTCATTTGATTGGTAACAGTTTATGAGTTATGATGGATTTCTGCATTTGTAACACATTCAAAAACTATAACCCACATTATGCACATTTCATTACAACAACAAAACATGAATAATTATCGCTGTCTTACCTCTACTTATAATTTAAGTCCATGCGGCCTTAAATATTCTTTCTGCACAAAAATGTCGGTCATTTGTCCGGTAAAAAGTTCTCTTTATCTTCTTCAGTTTAAAAGGTATCTCAGTCTCAATGGAGATCACTGCCAGGGAGGAAAGCCTTCCTTGACCAGTCCTGTTCCGGCTGTATGTTTAGAGTCTTTTTAGTGCTTTACTTGTTTAGCAAAACTCGCTAATAATACATCCATAACTTGCTGTCACTTTACAGTTTTGGGATCACGAGCGGTTCTCCTTGAGCGCCCCCTGCCTAGAGGCCGAGGAACTGCTGGCCTCACCAACAATCACTTTGCCGGTTATGATCGCCCAGCAGCACGAAAACATGTTACCTGCACACAGTTTGATGACCAAAACACAATAAGCTATCCACATACATTAAATTGTGGAAAATAAGTTCATAACTGTTTGAACAATTGAATTTATGATCTAGAGACAGGAAGATGCATTCACAGAATGGAAGCCAGCGCAGTTAACATGGGATTGCGCAATCCCAGGGGAGGCCAAGCTCGCTGCGGCCTCACCGGCTTCGCTATCAAGCGCCACCAAGGATTTACATGGAAAATAGCGATAAGTGTGCGATTTTAAAGAAAATATGATAAAAAATGAGGAATTTAGATAAAAAAAAAAACTTTTTATTACAAATGACTGAGTGAATCACAATTTATATTATGTTATCATTATTATATATTTTCTTTCTTTCCATGATGACAAGTGAGGAGCCTCACTTGCCTCCCCTGACTGCACGTCACTGATATATATATATATATATATATATATATATATATATATATTCACACATACATGTGTGTGTGTGTATACATGAGTATGTGTATTTTCTGTGACTGTTTCCAAGTGTTCTAAAATGTTTATTATTAAGAACATTTTGCATTCTGTAAATAATACTGTACTATGCTGTACATTCCTTGTACATTTTTCCACTTTTTATTCATGATTATTAAATATCTTTCTATCATTTACTTATCCTCAGTAAAATTACATGACTGGAGCAGCACCTTTAACAGGTCCTCTCGCTGAAAATAACTAATTTCCCTCTATGGGGCTGATGAACTTTATCTTATCTACGTTGTGTTGCATCCACTGACGTCTAGGGGCTCTTTCCAGGAGAGCTTCTTTTGCTTGTTTGTTTCCAAGCCTGTTGTCATACCTTGATGCACAGCTGAAATCACTCCATCAGGGGACTGCATAAAAGTCTAAAGCTGGCTGACTATGTTCCTTTTGCGCTCCATCCTTACTTTGCAAAATGTGCTGTGCAGCAATCCAAACTGGATCTGTTCATGCATCAAGAAAGCCCTGCCCCCTCCCTCCTTTATTTTGAAATAATACAGGATACACTTTACACTCCCTGCATCTGACTTCCTGTCTGGCTCATCTGGTTTCTATAAATTGACTAATTTTACTCCATCAATCACAAATAGACTTGATCCGTATTTCTGACGGACAACAGAGAGGAGCTGTCTGTCATGCCACAACGCCATGAAGACTGTGGGAAATACTGCATTGACTAGAATGGCTTTTATTTGTGACATAACAGAGAACGCACAGATGAAGGACAATGTGTGAATGAGATGTTGTTCATTCAGTGCTGCTCCCCTTTCTTTTGGGCATCTCTGATTTGGTTAAAGTAGACTCTGCAATTTTTCTGGAAGTTTCCCCAAGTCCCTTTTTGAATAACTGCAGAACATTTACAGTTCAGTCCCAAATAATTCACACCCCTAGCAGAATTAATATTACTGTCAGTCAACCAGGAACTTTATTTCTTGTAGGAAAACAGACATGTATATTTCAACTATTAATAATAATAATTAAGCAGTTTTCTATTGATCTTTAGTTACAAATGAAATGTCAAACAAAATTTTTGGTCTTGTCATCAATCCATAGAATAACCACAGCCTATTTATGATTGATGAACAGCTTTTTGCATATTATCACAGGCATTCTGAGAAATTATTTTTCATTAATGAGCTCCGAGTCTTTGAAGGTCTCCTTGTCATCAACCTGCCCTCCTTAGACTCTATCTTATTCAAGTTGTGATTATGGATGGCAATCTTGAAAACATTAAAATTACTCCAGGTCAGAAGAAATGTGTTCCACCAAATTCAAAGATTATTTTAAAGCTCAATCTGCCAGAGGTGGGAACAGTTTTAGGCTTAACTATTAATCATGATTATATCATACATTTTGTATATTTTGTTTTTATATTGAAGTGTATGGAACTGAATTGTGGCTTCAAGATGTCATGGTTGCTCCAACAATAAATATGCCTCTAACTACTCTTAGACAAGGAATTGTGGCATTAAAAACCAAAGGAAGTTAAATTTGGCATTTGCAGGTTTGCTACACTTGACTTTCTCACATAAAGCTGCTGATAACACAGTTTGGGTGTGTGTTGTGGGTGTTTGTTTTGTATTCGTTTTTAGAGGTTGGCACTTGGTATGTATAGATTTATAACAATTCTAAATTTAATGAAAAGCGGCAACGGTTTTGTAGGCTTGTCCGGTCAGAAGACGCCTTGGGATGTCTATGTTTAGTAGGCTCAGCATTTGCTGAAAATAAAATAACCCCTGGGCTGTTTTTGGATGTTTTTCTTTGTTTCTGACTCTGCACATTCCTGCTGGATAACGGGTTTTATCCGGCCGTGTGTATTGAGTTACAAATTCTTTGCCTTGTGATCAGAAACTGCTGCTTCCTTTGCAGACTGAAATATTTGTTTCAAAGCACGGCATAGCCTTAAAAATAAATCACTTTTTTATACGCCTGGTTTGCATTTCAAATGTACTAGGTTACGTCATCTTAAATCCTGTTGTACGTTTATTCTGTTTGTGATCCTCCAACTAAAGTTGCCTTTGTGTTGTAGTAGTATTCTCCAATATGATCAGGAGAAGCAATTTGTCTTGGAATATAAAGGGATTACTTCAACTTTATTGTTGTTCTTCAAATACATTTATATTTCTTGGCTCACTTACTAAAGCTGCATAAAAGGCTGTGAGATATATTCATCTTTTTTATTGGAATGATCAAACCCTGAGAAGATTTGAAATCCCATCTATAGGCTGAGCATATTTATTTAGTGGGAAAGGAATGACCCAAGGTTAAATCATTTTTCATCAGCACCACACTTATTAGCACCGCTGAAGTTACCTTTTTGTACAACCAGTTTGGCCAGTAAGAAAGTCCTCAGTCTTCTAACATAGCATTTCATAAGGTTGGAACAGAAAGAGACAGAGGCATGTATGAGTATACTTTTTTACAAAATGTCTCTACATTGTCCATAGCCTCAGGTCCTCTGTTATGCTCGCTTCATCTCACTCAGATGTGCTTTTCTTATGCACTAAATTGCCAAATGTATTTAATCACTCATCCAAAACTTGGAATTCAGGTTTTCCAATCAACTTCAAGCAACATGTGTAAAAAATAAATTAAAATATCCACCGTTTCGGGATGCAGACTGATTCCACTGTACAAAGATTTGTGAAGGATGCCACCTGCGTTATTTTGTTATTTTTTCTTTCCTTGCTACAAAATATTCCAGTCAACTTTTAGAAGCATCATAAGAAAAAAGAAAGTGCCCGGGAACAACAGTAATTCGGCCACAAAATGGTGGGCAACATGAATTTACAGACCAGGGTCAGCCAAGGCTGAGGTGCATAGTGAGGTGCATAGAGGTCATGAACATTGTGTGAAGAACAATAATATAATGGGTTTCCATGGCCGAACAGCTGCATGCACGACTGACATCTATTATTTGAAAACGAGAACGTAATGCAGGCAACAACTAGCTTATGGCACTCACTTTTACACACAAGGCACATAAAAATCTATTTTTCAAATGCTGAAGTGATTGGGTAGCACTTTATAAGACATGAACCCTGTCATATTATAAATATAGTCATATTTTACTATTGGTTATCAGGAAAAGAGTAGTAGTATTCTTTCAACATTGGGGGAGGAGGATTTCTTGACAGCTAGCAAAATGTCTAGATACTCTGGTTCCGTTTACTATCTCACAGAAAGGGCTTGAAACGGTAGGAATGGAATGGTGGAAATTTTGCCATTTGGAAACCGTGAAATTTTTTAAACCCTTAGTATCCCTTGAAATCGGTCCATGCCTACACACACATAAAATCATATGTCTCCCTTGACCATATTGCTTATGGTGGCATTCCTGGGTGCCTGCAGAGCTGCAGGGACCACCCAGGAAGAACAACCCAGAGAGGAGCCAAGATGACTCTGTCCTCCGTGGCTGCTGAAAATCATTACTCAGCAGTGAGGGGTGTGCTGCATGTGTTTGTAAGTTTATGGGAACGTTAGCAGATAGCGTTCAGCGGGAGTTACAGGCCTCTAACAGTCTAGGGGAGCAAGTCCAGGCTGTGTCCAAGCTGCAGACCAAAGGTGTTTTAACACTTCTTCAGAAAATCCCACTTGATTTCCACTCAACAAAATTCTGTTGATATAACATCAGTCAGTGGAGCCGTACTTCAGGCTTTTAAAACTGAGCAGCTCATGGGCCTGTAGTAGTTAATCCATTCTGTTGGAGGTCTGCACGAAGATGGGATTATTTGTACCATGTGTGCTTGGAAACTGCATAATATTGGTTCTTTTTTAGATGTATTAATTTCTGTGCCTTTATGCCTGTGTGTGTTCATGTTTACCTAGTGGTAACTGGAGCACAGGTAGGCACAGAGCGTGTCATTTTGTCCTAATCTCCTCCTGGGCAATTCATCCCAAAACAGAGCCATATAGACCCTGGCTGACCCCTGCGCCTGAGCTGCAATTACAGAGGCATATGACACACACACACACACACACACACACACACACACACACACACACACACACACACACACACACACACACACACACACAATCACAAACTAGCAAACCTGTCCAAATCTATCCTGTGCAAGACAGATACCAGGACCTCCACGGGCACACATTTCCAGAGGAGATGTGACCTTAATTGCTTAAGTCTTAAATTATCTTTAATTGTGCTTGCTGTGTTGCTTTATGGTCATAGAAGGGGGCGATTGGTGGGTTCATGTTGAGCTATAGTTACAGCAGGAAACAGGGCAGTGAAAGGCCACGTAGTTTGAATCCAGCTGAGTCCACACAAAGAGAGATACAAAAAACGCATGCGTAGTTATATGTCTTTTGTTTGGTGTTATAGGTAACTTTGTTATCATATAATGTAGATTAAAAATGGATAACACTATTGTGAAGTTGGCACAGGCTGCCAGTAGATTTTGATGGTACTTTATTATAACGCTGAGCAAAAGACTAAGGGTTTCACAGTAACATTGTATTTTGATATTATGTAAAAACAAAAAGCTGCTGCTTTTATTATGTCTGCTAAAATTAGTTCACATATTTCTGGTACCATTAGCCATGGTGACATTACTATAGCAGTTTACAAGTTTAAAACAATCACTTAAACACTTATTTTTTAAATTAATCTTGATCTTAGATCCAAGTGTCTGTTTTACAAACTGTTTCAATAGATTAAATTAATTAACAAAGATTAAAAAACAAAATTAGATCTAAATTGTACTTTAGCAGTAATATAATTAAACATATTAACCTTTTCTGCCATTCTCAACTTTATGAAGTTAGGGAGCCTCACAACCTAGGCGATTAGCTTACTTTTTTAACAATAGTGGCCTGTTTATTAGACAGACAGACATGCTTATTTGTGGCCTACTTCAGATAGTTCTTTCACAGAATCATTACCTGTATCAAATACTTCAGAATTTTCAAAGTGGGGATCTTTGGGGTCAGTCATTATTGTCCTTGCACAAAAATATTTTAGTGTGTTCACTTTGATGAAAAACACTAAAATATGATGTTTTCTAGTTAACATTGTTACAATCCTCAGGTCTTTGATTATTTTCAGGCTCCTGGGGATACTGCAATTTGCTTGTGCCTCTTTGGTATTGTTTATTAGTCTGTAGATTCTGTCATTCTTCCTTCCTGTCATTAGTTAGTATCTTGTTCAATATGGATTTAGTTATTTTATTTTTGTTTCTGTTAGATCTTTGTTTCCCTGCCCATGTTAGTTCAGATAGTAGTCAATTGATTTTAGTCTGTTCATTCTTTGTGTTCTCTGTAGTCTTGTTAGGACCTGTCTTTCCTCCCTGTCTCTGTTATTTCATTGCACTCCCTCTCCTTCAGCTAATCACCTAATTGTCTCCCTAAATGCTTCCACCTGCTCCCTTTCCTTCTCCTGTATGCCTCTCCTCACTATTTAAACTGCTGGCTCTTCTTCCTCCTTGTTGGATCCTCTGTTATGATACTTTGTTTCTGGTTGCTCCTTGTTTATTGGTGGTCATTGTGTTAACCTACCCAGTCTGTACATTTGCCCGTTTGTTTCTTTATCAAATAACCCTTCAACCTAATATGTGGCCAACAGCCCTTAATCAAACATGACAAACATACATACATAGCAGTACAAATGTTGTATTTAATCAACCTTTAAACTGCCATTAGACTGATAGATAGAAATACTTGGTCATTTACAACCAATGTTGTGGTGGGTTGTGATTTGTAACAGTCATTTTTCTGCTGTAATTCTACTAAAAAATATTTTCAGATGTTGCTATATTATTACTACAACTCTTTCTAGGTAATAATTTAATGTAGAAACACCAGACACGTTAAAACTGTACGATAAAATATAAATAGCGAGGATAATTTCATACCTGTTTTTAACAGATGTACACTATTGTGAAAAACCTTAAACAAAAACATGTAACTCACAAATATATCTGTTCTAAATATAATTATAGTACACAACAAAAAATAAATTGATAACAGGGAATTATTTTTTGCCATTCTCTGCTTTGTGAAGTTTGGATGACTTTTGTGCTAATGTTAGCATATCTACTTCGGTAGAAAGCCTGTAGCAACTCATTTACTGGACCTTGTTTACTAGACTGAGTGCCATGGATAGGAGTGTGAGCGGGCATGGTGTACCATTGTTTACCCCTTTTTACAATGACAGGTTTGGAACGGTGGTGGCTGCTCTAGGATCATCTTCTCATCTCCTGCCCAAGTTTGAAAGGAATTGTGTGACGACCACTCGACGCCTGATTGCAAATATTTGGTTAAGAATAGCATTATATAGCAGTGATATGTGTATATTGTTTAGAAATTCATTTAGCAGCTTTATTTGTGTCCGTATCAATTTTATTAGTCTGTTAAAATTTTACTCTTTCAATTTAATGATATCTAAAAGTCCTCTATTAAAAGTAGTTTTGACTTTTTAAACATTTTTCATCGGCTAAACATTTTGAAATGTTGTCAATTAGATGTCATGTGTTCTACAACTACGTAAATGGAAAACGTAATTAACATAACAGTGAATATCTGTGTATATAGGTCAGTTCCAGTGGTTTAAGGGATACTATGTCTACACTATTCTGTTTTTGTTTTTTATGGGATAAAGATGATAAAGGGTTTAAAATGGATAATAAAAAAAAATGTTTTTAAGTGGCAAGCGCCGTTACCTCCCACCAAGAAGGCCCCGAGTTCAAATCTAGTGGGACCCTACTGTTTACTCCCACATTCCAAAGACATGCATGTTCCATTAATTTGCCACTGTATTTACTTGTCTATGAATAGAATGATGATTCTCTCTGTTAAGGTTTCTCTTTTTTTTTTCCTCAGCACTTTTTTCAGTTTCTTGGTTCAGACAGCTAATCCTGAGGTAGGCAGCAACGTTGGATTAATCAGACCAAAATGCTTACTGTAAGATTAAACTTTGAAATCAAAGAATATGTTGGAAAAAAAAAACAATTTGAACTGTTTTGATAGAAAAGACAAATATATCCAACCAGTTGACATGTGTAGTGCAGTTAGATGAAGATGCCCTGTGCGCTAATGGGAACCATGCAGCTTGGTTGTTTGGCTTTGCATGCCACTGAGGTTTGCACATGACAATATTATTAAAAAGTGTCTTGACTGTTTATGTTACTCATTTAGGTAAGATATTTGACATTTTCAGTTTTTCATCTTTCACAGCAGACTCTCAAAAGTAAACATGCTTTAAATTAGGTTAAAACCCTGTAGAGACAGAGGGCAGTTGAGCTGTCTTCTCTACCACAGACATAAAAATTATCTTGTGACTCTGGTAAGTAAAGGAAAGCCCAACCTCTGATTAAAAAAAGCCATTCCAATTAGCAAAAATAAAGGGATTTAGGATCCCAAGACATTAAAAATCAATGCAATGCAAAATTTTTTAATGATCTTCAACACTTTTATATTATGTGAACTGATGACACAAAAAAGTTTACATTTTTTGGCTCCTGATATGTCTACCTTATAGATATGTTGCCTGTTTCATGCTGAGGGTGAGACATGGTGGTGGTAATGTGGACCTGGACTCCAGGACCTGGACATCCTGCCACACTTCCTGTCACCACCGTCAGGGTGTGAATGTGTGTGTGAATGGGTGAATGACAAAGACTGTAGTGTAAAGCGCTTTGGAGGTCGTCAAGACTAGTCAAAGCACTATACAAGTACAAGCCATTTACCATTTCCTGGATTGTGCTCTCTACCAGAAAATCCTGAGGGAGGATATCAGCTATCCATTTATGACCCTAATCTGAAGCTCAGGTTGATTATGATACGCAACACACTAGCAACTCCAACTCTGAAAGCTGCAAAACAAAAACTACAAGTGGCCTAGTAAAAGTACAGACTTAAATCAAATTGTGGTATGAGGATAAACAGGCTGTCTATGGAGCAGCAATGTAAAAAAATCCCATGCAAGTTGATATGAACCTGAAATTATTTTCCTCAATAGAAAATAACATTTGTTTCATTAAGAAAAGAGTAAATCAAATCCTAAACGAATAGTATCTTTTTGTATTTCCTTAGGTAATCTGAAATATTCAAAAGTGACTAAAGAGAAGCAAAAATTTAGATAAATCTGTTAGAGGACCCTGTATATTATCTGTTAAATCAGAATAACAAAGTAGTACCTTCTTATTGGGTCTCACACAGGTGGGTGTAGTTACAACACCAACTGCCCGGCTGACAATCCCTCGGTGTCAACACATCAGCATAACACCCACCCAGCTCTGCCCCACCTCACGCCATCCGTCATCGTGTCTTTTCATTTTGGAGGCCAGGTCGACGCTGGGCGACGACAGAGAGAGGTCAGAGCTCTGCTGCTGTTAAACCGTCAGAGGTCAGAGAGGAGGCCAAGACGGGGAGTGCTCTGCCATGGAGACATGCTTCCATCAATGGCTCAGGAAATATTAGAGTGTGGATCTTAGCCTGTTATGTACAATGATGACAACAGTTCTTTTAGCTGGAATTAAGAGCTGAATTCACAGTAAATGTTTCAGATGACGATTGTGTTATGATGTGCTTGTTGCCATATTCATCTTAATCAACTGCTTCAAATCTTGACTGGGTAGGTGTAATTTACTTTCTTTCAAACCTCTGCTTGTAAAATACAGTTTCTTATCATTTACGCAGCACTGTCTGTTTAAATTATACACAACTCAATTTGATAGCCACAAGGGCGTTGCTTACTGGTTAGTCATGTAGATTCTGACTTTGCCTGTGCTATACTTTGTAACAGACCAATAGGGATCAGACATAGAATACACCAAAAGTAAAAGGGCTCCTTGACATCATCCTGATAAATCTTTAGCTCCCCCCACAGAGTTTCCTATAGATAGAAGTTAGGACTCTAGCTTGGCCTCTCCGAAACCTGGTTTCCTGTTAGTAGAAACACGGCAGTGGTAAAATTGCAACCCTGTTTTAAACCTAAATCTGCCAGGCGTATGAATCATTTTGGACTTAACTGTATATCTCTGATGTTACAGGCCTCAATTGACATGTTTAATGTTAACTTTGTTAACAGCTGCCCTTTCAAGAAGATGGCAGGTGCCCAACCACTACATAACACACATAAATTCAGATAGACCATGACAAAAACCATCAAAGCTCTACACTTGGTGCAACGAATGTGCCATGAGTAGAGTTCTGTTGCCTTTTCTGTCTATTTTAAGAGTAACTCACCCCCAAATCAACTTTGTTGCTAAGTGTGGTGCCCTCCAACTACTCTGTCCTGACAGAGACAGATAGAGACCTGTGTACGTGAAGGAGCGGAGTGATAATACAAACTTAGGAAGAATATTTAGTGCGTCTTATTGTCCGAAAAATATGGTAAAAATTAATTCAATGATTCACAGAAAAAAGTAATATCGTCAAGCATTTTTCAGATTATCCGGTAAATGTCTTTTTGTGAAGAAAAATACAGCCACTGATATTTGCTTGAACAGCGAAACATTTATTTTTTTTACTCTCTGTAGATTGATGGTAAATGTTTTATATTTATATTTTATATTCATGCTTTCATTTTTCTTCACCACTTTTTATAACACTTATTATTTAAGCTCTAACAACAAATAGAGATGTGCAGAAAGGTGCAGTAAGTTTGAAGAAAATAAAGGAATAGGCAGTCCCTACCATCATGAGTTGACCACTCTAAATTTCACACCTCAGTGACTTCATAGTAAATAAATCGAAGCCAAGGTATGATATTACTAAAATGTTTAGAAATAATGATTAATTGAATGCAACATAATCCCAACTCTGTTAAAGGAAAAGTCATGTCCTTGTTAAAATGTTTCAAGCGTAAAAAGTGTTTGTTTAGCAGGACTTACCTTATTTAAAGGCCATGGAAACTCTCCAGCAGCAGCATCAGTTACAGCCACAGCCCATACCTGGAGGCCGTGAATCCAAGGGCAGCGACAGCAAAGCCAACCTCAACGAATATTTGCCCAAATAGTTTATATTGACAAACACAAACTATATGGGTGGGAGAGGCACTTACAGCAAAATATAGCACATTGCCAGGTACATTTCTGTGGCTTTCCATGCTCCATGTGAATATGTGTGCGTGCCTGTTGACACACTTGTAGCTGGATATTTAACAGGTTTGGCAAAAGTCCTTCGCTTATGTGTGGTCCCTCTGTAAACATGTCACTTCTGGAAACGCGCATGCATGATGCATAACGTGCATACTGACCCTGCATGCAACTATGTGCTTTCTTCATTACTTTCTTCCCCAGGTATACACAGATCCAAAAAAGAGCTCCTAAAACAAGTACGGTATCATTTATGGAACATGTGTCAAATGGGGAATACTTGTATCAGCCAAAACTTTTCATTGCCTTGTGTGTTTGCCGGTTTTGTTACGGTTTTTACTCTGAAAAAATGTTCTCCTGTCGCATTTGGTTGTATCTAAGCAAACTGGATGGTGCTCTATGCTGTTGCATTGATATGTTGTTTTATCTGTCAACAGTAAATTATTTGTGTCCAAATGGGCTTTGCTTTCTCAGATGTTTGGTTCCTGATGGCCGCTCTGGACTGATTTGAAAAGGAGGCTTGCTTACATTCTTTTGTCACTATTTCTTGTTCTTCAGCTACAATCCCCCTGTCACACATCTTCTCCTGCTCCACGCTGCTCGCAATCTCCTCTATTGCTCTGTTGTGCAGTGTGTGTCCCAGTTGTTTTATTGAATCTGTTCTCACCTTTTCCTTTTCTTGCTGGTTAGGTTTGCTGAATCTGAAAAACCGTAAGCGCTTGCAGAGTATCATCAAAGAATCCAGAGAAATCGTTGGAGCACAACTAAATAACATTATGGACCCATTCAAGTCCAAATCAGTGACCAAAGCCAAAAAAGTCTTAGCAGACCCCACGCACCCCTTGTACAAAGAGTATAAGCCCTTCCCTTCAGGTAGGAGATATGCCCTACCAAGGTGTTGAACCAACAGACTGAAAAACTCTTTTGTCCTTACGGTCACTGGCTCTTTAAACAAACTGTAGGTTCAGGACCTTAAATCAGGTCCTGGTTTAAGGTCGCAATCTAATTGCTGCACTTTATCTTTAATTTTAGTAGGGGGTGGTGGCCTAGAGGTTAGAGCAGCAAGCTTGCACTCTGAGAAGTACCGATCCAGACTGCCACTGTAGGTTCCTGATCAAGACCCTTAGCCCCAGATTGCTCCCGGGCGCTGTGATAGCTGCCCGCTGCTCCCTAAGGGATGGGTTAAATGCAGACGACAAATTACATTGGAATGTACAATTGCAATGACAAATAAAGATTTCTTCTTCAAATTTTAACTTCAACTTCGGCTTTTGCCGTTAATCTTTACGTCAAGCCCTAGCCCCAGTCTTTTAGCTTTTGCAAATGTATGTTTTATATTGATCTCCTTTAACTTTTATGAGTCGCTTCATATGTTTCTGTCTCGTCTATTGTCTGTATTGTTTGCGTGATTGTGTGATGGTTGCTACTACTGTTACTTGCTGCAAACAAATTGCCATTTGGGGACCTAATAAAGTGAAGTCATCTTTGCTACCTCCACTAATTCTGACAACTTTTGATCTACCCTCTATCAAATCTCTTAAGCAAATGTAAATTGTGTCTTTCTATGCATTAAACCCTGAGACCAGAGCAGCCACGGTAAAAAGAGAGATTTCTCAAAAGCAATTACACCTCAGTCTGACCACAAGATTCCACCAAAGTAATGAGATGAACAAAATGCGGTCTGATTTCAAATGTTAATGTTTCATTGTATGGAGAAGTGGAAGTAAATACAACAGGTGACACATCTTTTGTTTAAAGTAGCTACTTACTGGATGTAAATGTATAGACACAGTTCCTCTGCTCCTGCCTTTTTATATTGTTTAAAAATCTAGGTTCCTTCAATGATTTTTTTTTGGAGGGGGGAGGGGGGGGGGAATCTAAATTTGGGGGATCCAGTCCCCCCACGCCCTGTTACTTCCACCTATGGCACCACCTTAAAAATTCTAAATTTAGGCTAGTAATGCCTGGAGGACAAGACACATTGCACATTATTTCCAGATTCTTGAAAATACAATTTGTTATTGTAAAATCTTTATTCTTAGATGCTCAATATGATAATATTTTTAAGTACTCTAATTCCCTAATACATTGCTAAAAATTCGCCCTGTCTTGTTCTCATTAATCCAATAAAATCTTTTGTCTTTTCGTGTGAGCACCACCTCTTTTCTTAACCTATCTGAAACATTTATTTTTAATAGCTTCATGATATGGCTCATTAATTTAAATCATCTGCAATTATTATGTCCAGGAATATGATCCTGTTTTATGAATAACTTTCTTCCTCTTTCATTTTCTGTACCTCTTTTTGTCCTTATCATTCCAGGGTACATACAGTAGGTGGGGTCCAAACTGAACAGGCCGCCGGTGCATTAGGATCCTGGTCAGGTTTTACCATGGCTGTTTGACCATGCGTTAAATCATACACACCTTGGAAATGTTTCAAGCCTGCTTTAAAAGACAGCGATTTAAACTAATTATTTAAAACACAAATTCTACTTCAAGGAAATTGAGTTATGGAATTCCAAATAAAAACAGGTACAAGAACAAGGTCCTTCTTTGTCACTTCGGTTTGATCAGGAGTCAGAAATGGCCATATTTATTAAAAGTCAGCTAAGAAAAAAAAAAAAAGTCAGCTATTCTACAGAAGAATTGCAGTGGAAACATAATACAATATGACATCCTTTAAAATAGAATAGAATCAGATTATATATATGTCAGATTTGAGCATTTTATGAATAAAAAAATTATGAATAACCATGTGATATTAAATTATAAAGGCTAGAATACATGAATGAAAAAAATTGTTTGGTACAAAATGATTTATCCGTGAATTAAAAACTAAGGTTATATGAACTGGCAAAGGATTTTCTGTGGATTCTCTAAAGGATCTTCTGATATAGATTGTCATGATTTGTGGTGAAGGACCAAAGCGACAACAGGACATCGGAAGGCGCATATTTATGGCAATAATCTTTGAATAAGAGACTTACAAAAAGCCCATAAGGAACTCAGGAACAGGACAGAAAACAGACGATGCGACATTGAAAGAAGGAAAACCCGAAACTTAAAGACAACTTGGAATGAACAGAAACTGCCTGTAAAACAGGTGAGTTCAATTAAGAAAACAACAAACATATAAATATAAATTATAAAATAATAATTTATATTGTGAATAAATTAAATAAAAAATACATAAGATTAATTCAAAAACTGCATGAAAAGACTTTCAGTATTCTAAAATCAAGATCTAAACGCAGTGTGTATAAGTGGGTTCCACAGGTATGAATCGCTTGTGCTGATGTGCAAATATTATTCTCAGACACTGTTTAAAACTTGAAAACCTGCAACTCCAAATGACTTTTTACTGGCTTTCATGGAGTTATTGAGAAAGATTGCTGTTATCATAGCTCAGAATGAGCAACATGTGTCTTTCTCTATTCCCCATTCATAAGTAAAGACACTGAAATATATATGTCATACCACACTTTCCAAAAGAGTTTAAACCAGTTTTGCTTTTTATTAAATTCATAAGAATCAACTGAATGGAAATCTGTTTTTTTTTCTTGCCTCCTCTTTCTGGTGGGGGGAGTTTTATGGCTACGAAAACAGAATTTGTGGTTTCGACGGTCGAGGTTTGATGCAAACGGCTTTGGAACCTTTTAGGCAACCTGGCGTCCAGGAGACTAAAGAAAATATTTTGCTTTCCACCCTTTTGAGCCTTTTAGCCTCTGCGAGAGGGGAAAAGGAAAGAGGGGCTGAAAAAAAAATGAAAAAAGTTGTGGAGGAAAAAAAACTTTCCCCAAGGTCAAATGTCCTGAGTGGGACGGCTGCCAGATTGACTCCGAAACCATTTTCCCCACACATAGTAAAAAAAAAAAAAACGAATGCAGACAACATGGCACATGTTGAAGATGTAAGAAGAATCTATTTCTCTTAGCATAAACCAGAAAATACAGGAAAAATGTGTAGACACAAATTGATAGAGCCTCTTAGAGACTTTATGGCATAAACAGAGAGTTGATAACTGTAGTAAGTATAAATGACTGAGGATGTGTGTTTGTGTGTGTGTGAGGGGGGATGCCATGTGTGTTTGTGTGTGCATGTGCACATGTGTGTATTTGTATGTGTAGTTGGGAAACCCGCAAGTGGGCAAATAAATGTGTTTCCTCGGTAAAATTTTACAGCTGCGTTGTGTGCATTTGAACATGTTTCACTTCCAACGCGCTTTACGCTCATTGAGAAGTTTAATCTGCGATTAACAATGATGTCATATGCACACACATACGTACATTTGTATGTATGTACAGTAGGGGCAACATGCAGTGAGAGCGTGTGGCCTCCTGCGTGTAATTAGGATACACCGTGGGGCAGCTTAATACAAAGTCCATTACTGGAGATTTGGGGCCTGATTGCATTCAGAGGTCATTTTCATTTGGGGCTCCGCTGGGAAACACTCGGCCACACAGACGACATGTCACCCCCCACTCACCCACACACACACACACACACACACATGACCCAGCTGCCTCCGTGTGGAGAGTGAATGGCTGATGTGAAGTCCAGATATATGTGTAGTGGTGGTCCACTGCAGCTTAACTGGGTGTGTAAGGTACAAAAATGTGGATTGTGTGGTTCATTCCAGATCCTTCCATGCTTTTCCAGACTCAAACTTCTCAGTCCTTTGGGGCCATTTTAAGAGATGAAATACAAAAGTTCATTATGAATTCCCTGCAGATATTTCTAGAGTGGTTAGGTTTTAAATATGTTACCTGCAAAAATATGGAATGAAGGACACAAGGAAAAGAGGTAGAAAAAACACAAGGAAGAAAGGAAGGACAGACGGAAGGAAGATAAATGGAAGGAAGGAAGGAGATGTGAAATGAAGAGCACAAAGAAGGAGACAAGGAAAGCAGGATGGAGCAAAAGAAGGAAGAGGTAGGAAACAAGAAATTAGGACATAAGGATAGAAATATGGGCACAAAGATGTAAATAATGAAGGACCAAAGGTAGGAAGGACTTAAAGGGGGCATGATAACGAATAAAAAATTTCTGAGGTTTTGTGGGTATATTATGGTCTGTTGTGCACTGATGAGGCCATGTGAATGTCAAAAGTGAATACCAAAGGACCTGCTCAGGGGCGGTCAGCTTTGTCTCTCTGCTCAAAAACGGTCAGATTAGAAAACAGTTTAATTTTCCACATAGGTTATTTTCTACGTAATTCATTTTCTCCAATCAGAGCAGACAATCAAGCAAACAGCCAGTTCTCCCCTGCAGTGAACCGGAGCCGGCAGCCCAGCCAGCTCTCCACCTCGCTGCGGTCTGTTGGCTTTGTATTTCGGTCCCACTGTGTTGAATTGCGCCGCCAGGTTAAAGCCTTTGGTCAGCTTGTCCGACATCCTGCAAAACAAATACTTTCACCAGCCATAATAATAGATTTTTGTCAAAGTGTTGCGGGAAGAGGAGAGAGATGAGGATGGCGGGGGGAAGGGGTGTGGTTGGTGCATTTGACCGGTTTTCTAAGTCAACTACGTAGTCGCACATCATTACCACACCTAACCCTTTTACTGAGAAGGGACATTTGGCCTGACAAAACATTAAGCTGCTGTTACCTTTTTAATTAAATTCTTTGGAGAATTTACATATGTAGCAATATCGACTACATGAAATGCTTTATACAGTGGTGTCATGGCACCTGGTACCTGGTAAAAAGGTACAAGAGGGCAGAAAAAATTAACTTTACTTGTTTTTTGAAAGAAGGAAGAATGCAAGGAAGGAAGAAGGGACTAAAGAGCAATCAGTCTGCAAATTACACTTCATCATTACAAATCTTCATGTCTACTCATGGATATACTAATATGTTTGTTAATATTCTATAAATAGAATGATATAACTTTTTGGGCTAATATTATTTGCAATGAACAACAAATATGTCTCCCTGCCAAAACATGTGGCTCTGATTGCATAGTCCAGCAGGTTTCTTTCCCACTGAAAACAGTGGTGATTTTTCAACTAACTCTTGCTGATCTTGCTGAAGGAAGATGGTGTGAAGTTTTCTCATATTCATGGAGAGAGCTCCGTAAGATGACCCAGGAACCAGCTGGAGCTGCAAACAGATGAGCTGTGCATGCACATATGTGGCTGCGAATGTGGGTTGATCCATGAGTTCATAATTGCCGGCCTCTCTCGGGAGAATCTCAGAGCGCTGCTGGTGACCTAAGCAGTGACCTCATCAGTGACATCACAGCGGCGTGGCTCGGAGGCAGACAGGAAGCTGTGATTGAGTATATGTGGGAGAACTTGTGCTTTGCTTCTGTGTGTGGGCCCACATTGATATTCACATAAGTGTGTGTATGCATATTTTAACTGTTTGGGTCATGTGCAGCAACCTGGTGTCAGTTTGTGCATGTGTGACTGCTAGCATTGTGCAGCATTTACACAGCAGCAGGTCCAATAATATCAGAAATGGCCTGACAGGAGACAGTTTTTACATGATAGATTTAATGTGTTTCTATGTTGATCAAGAACTGAAGGAAACTAACATTTAAATGAGACTGGTTTTGCAGTGCAAACAATAAAACAGACAAAAGAACTTACAGATATATAGTGGCATGTATAAATATACATATCCCTTGAACCTTTCCACATTTTGTCATGTTGCAATCACGAAATGGAGTTCATTTTATTTGGATTTTACATAATAGTCTAAGGCCTTGTGCACATGTAGCCGGGTCTTTATGAAATTAATATCACCCACACATCGTTTTTAAAATAATATCGTCAACACAGGATTATCTTCAGAAAAGTCTTCATTCCCACCAACCTGCAAAATTACACCACTGAGCATTGTTTTAAACATGCCAAACACATACAGCAAAGCTAGAACCTTTGTCAGCCAAACAGAATTGTCCAAAACAACAATGTTGTCCCTCCGTATTGGCAGGGTGTAAAAGTGCCTAATTGTCCTAGTTGGGATAAAGGTGTGGGAAAGTTAAAACCAGCACCTGAAATGTATATTATAGCTCCTAGCTCCTGCTCCCAGCTCCTGTTCCTTGACCTTTCATAGGGGTCATCAGTAAGAACTCTATCATGGGGAGCAAAGGAGCTTAGGGATGCTGTGCCAATTTCGGACAGTCTTTAACTCTGATATCATTACGCGACGGAAACGCACATGGATGGTGCTGGCTTAAGTCAGGGCCTACAACCGTCTGGGAAAGAAAAAAAAAGATCAAGTGTGTGCTTTCTTCTGTCTGGAAATTTTTGTTCAATTCCATGAGGTCAGCTGTGTTTATATATCATGTCACGCAAAGGATTGTGGGATTCCTTCTAGCTCCTCATAGCTCCTGCAAGGTTTCTATGATAGGAAGCATTCAGGCTTCTTTACCTACCGTACGTCTTTAACAATAGCACTATTTGGACAGCACTTATCGTGGCGAACATTGACGCACTTCCGCTTCAGCTGAAGAGTCCTTATAAATTAGACGTTTTCGAATGAGGCCAGAGTTTGGATATAAAACAAACTCTGTACATCTTAGGGCACTGTTAAGTCTATCAACCAAAGATAGAAAGAGTAAGGCACAACTGCAAACCTTGCCAGAAGCCAGGCAAGGAGAGCTTTAATTGAAGAAGCAGCTATAAGGTTCCTGATAACTCTGGAACAGCTGTATAGATCCAAAGCTCAGGTGTTGGCATCTATCCAGGTAAGATGAATTAGATTTGCAAGAGGGCAAGAAGCCATTGTTGAAAGAAATACATAAGAAGTCTTTGCCACAAGCTGTGTAGATGATACCTTGTTCTTTTTTCCCAAAACATATGAAAGAAGGCCCCACAAATTCAAATATTTAGCCTACTTTTAAAACTCTGTATGATAGAAAATTCACACAGCACATAACCCTGAACTCACAATCACCATGGTGAAACAAGGAGGTTCTAGCATCATACTGAAGAAGGTACTTTTCCTCACATGGAAACTGGTCAGGGTTGATGGGAAGATGGACAAAGCTAAATAGAGGACAATCCTGGAAGACAACCTTTTAGAAGCAACAAAAAATTTAAGACTGTTGTGGAGGTTCACCTTCCAGCAGAACAATGACCCTTAAACATATAGCCCCATTTACACTACCCTTGTTAAACCGATCCATGCCGAGCTCAGTCCGAGCTTGGATCAGTTAACCAAGCCGAGCCTCGTTCTGACGACCATTTACACACCACGCTATCTCAAAAAAATGGCGGCGCCCGTAACATTCAGGCAGTTATGTTTGGTGATACATCGTTTGCGGAGAGTCAGGCGAAGACGGCAACTTTTGGTGGATTTACTTGACAGAGTCGGCTTTTGGGAAATGGATAAGACAAACAAACGTCTAATAAGGATTTACAGACGCAGGAAACAGCGACAGACGCTGAGGTTCATCACACTGCTAAGCAGAATCATCACTGGAAAGCGTGTGTCACGGTAGGGAAGCTAGTATTTTTATGAATGTCTGAAATGTCAGCTGACTGTAAGGAGATGACGCGGTCTGCTCATGCGCTCTTCGTTATCAGATAACCGAGATAGGGAAAAACCGAGCCGAACCCACCTCTGGAACTGGTCTGCATTTAGCGCGGTCCGGTTGTGTCTGGCTCGGTTCAGTTCAGTTTACGTTCCATTTACACTCGATAGTTATCTCGGACTGGTCTCAGCTCGGTTAAAAAAGGGTAGTGTAAACGGGGTAAATGAGACAGTTTAGATAAAAGTATAACTGTGTTATTTTAGCCTGGTTACAGACCAAACCTTAATTCAGTCGAAAGCTGTGGCTTCTCAATTGCATTATTACAATTGTAAAGTGTATAAAGGCTGAAGGGGTTAAGTATCTTTACTCTGTTTAGGATTCACCTAAGGGGACAATACCAGTCCGGTGGGGAGCTATCATACTTCTGATCTCCCCCTGTGCTCCCAGTGAGCCCTCCAGTCTTCATACTACCAAAGCAGCAGCGCTTTACGTCTGTTGTTGAGCAGCAGTTCCACTGCTCAACAACAGACTGGGGGCATGTGGTCTCTGCCAGAGGTCAGAAGTCAGAGTTCTGGCAGTGAGAGCCTGATTAAATTTGCCTTCATCTCTCCCTTTCTGATCCCCACATCTCAGTTGGACACAAAGAGAGAAGCCATGGCAGATGAGAAAGGAGCTGGATCCCAGCACATACCAACAGTTTCTGATCCACCAAACTGTTTAAACAAACCTGACAGTTTGTCACTGTTACCCCTGATAATTGTAGAGTGTGTCAACTGCTGAGGAGCAGTTTGTAGCTGAGCGTACAGAAGCCAAATCTGAAGCTGGAACTTACCTCAAAGAGTTGATATCCGTGACTGTTGCTTAGCATGAATATTGTCAGAGCAACAGATTTTATTGAGATGAGAACATGGTCCTTCTTTTATGGCGAAAGGAAAACACAAACCCTTTAAATTGCAGAGATTTACCGATCTTGCAACTGTATTTAGTATTTTGAAGGTGTACTTAAGTTTCTCACAAATATTCCATTTTGGCTTCATCTTTAGAGAAATAATGACCGCTGGATCAAAAGTAAACTTCTAATGATTAGAAGTTTACTTATTATACCGACTAATAATGAAATTCCATTCCTATGATACGAGCCTTTTCTAGATAAATGTTTGGTATTTGAATGTCCTGACATGTCCACTGTTGACATCTTTCTTTTTTCCTTAGCCTTTCGGTCAGCTGACTGGCAGTGTGCAGGAACTGGTGGCAGTGGCACAGTAACCCTTACCTTATGTTCCATACAGCTGAAGGAACTCCTGTCTCTTTTTTTGGCATCTCATTAAAAATGATTTTAAACATTTCAGCAACTGACACTGTTAAAATCTACAGTGGGAACTGTACCCATATCTTATTTGATTTTTACTATGTAAAAGCTTGTATTGCAGGGAGTTGTTTATGTTGCTTTGCGCTGATTGAAGTACAGATCTCTGCTTTTGTTTCCATTAAAAATGTAATTACTGCTGTTGACTTTTACAATGGATGACATGTACTATACGTGTAGCGGAGCAGGAACTTTCTGTTTCATTAACATCATGGCCTTCATGGGCTGTACCATACAGTTTGGTTAGTATCTGAGGTAGTTGTACATCAGTTTCAAGTCATGAATATTGCATACTTGAAAACTATCATGTATTATCTTTATTTGTCTTTTCTATGGGGCCATTTGGACTGAGAATCACTGGTGAATGTAAATTCTGACATTTGTTTATTTCCTTCACTCAGAACTGCACTCCAAACATGGCTTAAAAAAAACCCAAATCATTCAGTCTTTATCTTTTTTTTCCAGTTTTCAGTGTTTTGTTTTTATTCAGCCTCGCCTCCTTACACCTCATTTCTCTTTACCTTGGCACCTCTGCACCTCCTCTGGCTTGGCCTCTGTCTGTATACACTCTGGTAGGTTCCTATACTCTCATTCTGGAGGCACTGGGTTCTTGTTGGTCATTAATACCCGAGTTAAATGGTCTGTGACTCTTCCTGGCCTGGCGACGAGGCAGAGATGTATGGTTATAGCTTCCCCTGCGACTGGAGGATTTTAGCCTCAGATGTTAGCCAGCAACAGACCAGGAGACGGAACAGGAAGGAGAAATGTTTGAGGAAGGGTGGTGATGGTGGTAGGGGGAGGGGGGAGGGGGGGGGGGGGGGGGTGAGCAGCTATTTTTCCTTAAACTCCAAATAATAACTGCAACTGTTATTGAGAGCTCATTCATTTTGCAAACACATTGGTTACAAATATAGATTTCATAATAATGAGCATGAAAATAATTATATTATGTATACTTTTTATCATCTTCTTCTGGAAACGGCAACCTTACAACTGAACAAATAAATGTGAGAACAGGTGTGACTTTGCTTTACCCAAAGTGAACTCCTTTCCCTTTGATGTTGACATCAGTAAATAGTTAGGTCCATGTCTTGTTAAAAATGTCACATTCTACGCATCTATATAGGTGCAGAGGCTGCATACAATGGTACACCACTAAAAGACTAAATGAGTACTTAAGAAGAAAGATGTTAGCTTCAAAACAAAGAACAATTTTTCAACGTTTTTCAGAATCCAGGGCTTTGATGCTTGTTTGTTTACAATTTTCACACGGGCCAATTGAGGACATCTAAATGGCCGGACATGCCCCACATGCCTAACCAGGAAGAGCATTATTCAGAGAAGTGGTGAAGAGATCCATGCTACTCTGGGGGAGCTGCGGAGATTAGTTGTGCATCCTGAAAATCTAGGCTTAAGGTAAACCATGGTTAAGGGGCCATGACAACAAATTCAATTTTTCTGAGGTTTTGGGGGAATAATATGATCTGTTTTGCACTGATCAGGCCGTGTGAATGTCAAATACGAATACCAAAAGACCTGCACAGGCACAGTCAGCTTTGTTGGTTTGCTCAAAAATGGTCAGATCAGAAAACACGTTATCTTTCTACATAGGATGTCTTTCTATGTAATTCATATTCTCCAACCAGACCACACCATCAAGCAAACAACCTTTCACCTCCCCTCCTCCCCCCAGCTGTTGCACATGCTGAGTCGCACTAGCATGTCTGACTGTTCCACTTGGTAGGAGGAAGGCGGAGGAGCGAGCAGATGGCAGCCCCAGGTCAGCCTGTATTGGCTCGAACAAGAAACAGGCACTGCAGAAGCTGTGGAGCACGAATATCCTATTTTCAACCTCAACAAAACTTCACAGCAGTTACTAAAAAGGGCAGCATATACGTCCACTGGTGCTCAAAAATGCACGAAGTTTCCACTGACTCCTGAAAAACTTCTGTATCAACACGGAAGATGGAGACCATATCACTGTCATTACCCGTAAGTTTATTTAATTTCTAAGTGTTGCGGGAAGAGGAGAGAGGTGAGGATGGAGGAGGGAAGGGGTGTGGGTGGCGCATTTGACCAGTTTTCCAAATATGGTTGTAGCCAATCAGAGTGAAGTCAACCATGTAGAGCTGCATATATTTAACGTACCCAACCCTTTAACTGAGGAGGGACAGTTGGCCTGACAAAACAACAAGCTAACGTTATTTTTTAGATAAAATTCTTTGGAGAATTTACATGTACATCAATATTAACTACATGACATGATTTATACAATGATGTCATGGCACCTTTAAGAAAATGCCATAAATGTACCTTTTAAAGTTTTTGCAATTTATGCAGGGTCACAATAAACGCGTGAAGGTGCTCTGGTCAGTTCTAATGTTTTGATCCACATGCAAAATGTTAAGGGTAGTGGAAAACTAACACTGCATATTCCCCTGAACAGCCCTTCACTGGGGGGGAACATGGTGGTGGCAGCGCCATGCAATAGGGATGCTTTTATTTAGCAGACGTAGAGAAGTTGATGGATGGAGATAGCTACAAGGAAATCTAGGATGAAAACCTCTTAGAGGCAGGAAAGAAATATGACCACAATTAATTTGGTCAGTATTGAAATCACAATCACTTGAAACAATTTTTAAATTAGTTTAGAATAAACTAGGTGTTTATCTTGCTTTAAGAACAGCGATTTGCCTTAAAACCCTCAATGTTCTTGTAAAACTAAATGCATTAAAAACGATAAAAAAAGTCTTATAATAATATAGAAAACAAAGAAATGTTAACTAAAAATAGATGGATGTGTTTTAACCCCACTAAAATAACCTACATATGTTATTCTAATTTATCCAGACTATGTAGGCTAAATTCCCGTCACTTTCTGTATTAGTTGCTCATAGATCACTCAAAGTTTAAATTTCAGGTACCTGGTGAGATTTGTTGTGTCAAATTGTGACGCAGTCACCAGTGCACGCAACTCTTGCACATCACGTATACTTGATGAAGACTGTTGGAATCCAGAATGGTCTGACACAAATGAACCGACTCGCCTTTTTGCCAGGTTGCACATTTTTAATACACAACAAATACTATCACACTTCAAAACAGGCAGAAAAATGAATCAGATGGGATAAATTAGAAAATAAGAAAATATTTGCAATGTGGAATGGGTGAAAAGGTTTAGATCAAAGCATATTTATGTGTTACAATGGTTTGGACAAAGTCCAAAACTAAATCTAATTATGAATTTCTAGTAAGCTTGAAAACTGATGTTGAGATGTTCCATCCAATCTGAGTTTGAGCTGGTTTCCAAAGAAGCATGAACATAGATTTCAGCCTGTGGAGAAATATCTCAAAAGGGTTGGAGCTCTCAAGAAATTAAAGCCAGATTATTTCATGTTATAAAAAATCCACTTTACCTTTTGTTGCTTTGTCACGAACAATCCAGATAAACACTTTAAAGTCAGTGGTTGTTACTTAACAAAATATGGAAAAGCTCAAGAGGTATGAATACTTCCCATGAGACTGCATGTTTGTGACTGTGAGTAATAGGCTGTGGATGCTTATTTTTATGGTGCATCACTGGTTTAAATTGAGATTTGGCTGCCGACCTCAGTGAGATTTGCATCATTATGGACTCCAAAGAGACGGTCACACCAGCCCTGGATCTGAAGGAACCTCTGTGGTATTTGGCAACATGGTCGTGCCAATTACTGGTGTTTCCCAATGAAAATCTGTAATAATTTTGCTTCCACCTTCAGCAAACTTCAGCAAACATTTGGGACGACAAATCAACTAACCACTACGCTTCCATCCGCAGGCCACCTAGGAGAAGTCCTGCTACTCCAATCCCATGATGAAGCTTTTCAAGACAAAAACGGTGCCTGTTTTTTGCCCTCTTGCGACACATTTAATTTCCCACCACAAGCCTCTGGATGTTCAGAGTCTGCAGTCACCTCTGGGTGTCGAGAAAAAAAAAAAGTAAATGTCAGAGAGGAAGAGAGCACCCCTCATTAGCCATCGTCATTCCTGATCAAAATAGCATCCAGCATAAAAAAAACAAATTAAATATAAAGTCAAGTGGTGGGGGCACCACCCACGAGACGTGCACACACTAAGCTCGTCCAGTAAACAGACAAGGCTTTTAGATGGGGGCCACGGTGGTCCAACTGCAGCCAGTCCTTACAACTTGACCAAGATGGCATGTGTTTGAAATCCAAATGTGGCTGAGAGGAGGGAGTTTACGCCCTTTTTCTCAGTCCTGGCCACAGACCAGGAACCATAAATCTGGCTCCTGACCTGAAGTCGACAAATGGAGAGGAGGAAGGAGCATCGGATGAGGGGAAAGGGGATGCAGGATGCATATTTGTCTGCAAGTTTGTGCACATCGAAGGTGTGGAATATTTTAAATCAATTGAGTGTCAAAAGGTAGGGCTGCAAATGTTAAATGTTCTATTTAATATCTTTATGCTCCCAACTAGCTGAGGTTATAACAAGAAACAAGATTAGTTAACATAACTATGCAGATGACACACAGCTGTACATTACAATGTCCCCAGGTGACTCTGAACCCATCCATGCACTAAACAGATGCTTAGAACAAATCAATGCATGGATGTGCCAGAACTTTCTCCAGCTAAAAACAAACAAAACTAAGGTTATTATCTTTGGACCTAAAAAAGAATCAACAGCTTCAGTTATTACAACTACAAAGTATTGATCAGGCCCAAATTCTGGATGTCGTGATGGACTCAGACCTGAACCTTCAAGGACACGTAAAGACAGTTACAAAGTAAGCTTTCTACCACCTGAAGAACATTTCCAGGATTAAAGAACTGATGTCCCAACGACATCAAAAGAAACTCATCCATTCATTTATCTTTAGTTGCATTGATTACTGCAACGGTGTTTTCAAAGATCTGCCTAAAAAAAATCAGACAACTGCAGCTGATTCAGAATGTTGCTGTTCACGTTCTCACTAAAACCAGGAAGATGGAGCACATTACCCCAGTTCTAAAGTCCTTACACTGGCTCCCCGTAGCTCAGAGAATAGACTTTAAAATATTCCTGTTAGATCGTAAATCACTGTATGGCTGAGCACCAAAAATTAAAGGCCTGTTGTTGTTGTTTTAACCCTCCAGACCACTCTGATCTTCTGGTTTTGGTCTACTCTGTACACCCAGAACCAGAACCAAACATGGAGAAGCACTGAGTTCCTTTAAATCAATACTTAAAACCCACTTGTTTAGAGCTGCTTTTGACCCATAACAGAACCAACATATTTGATGTGTTTTGATGTTTTCACTTGATAAAATGTAATGTTCGTTACTGGTCTCACAACTGGTGACTATTTTAATGTGTTTATGACGTTTTTATGTTTTCATGATGTAAAGCACTTTGACCGCCTTGTTTCTAAAATGTACTATATGAACATGACTTAAACAATGCTCCTCTTCTTGCAACTCTTCCATAAAGACTTGATTGGTAGCGTTTACATCAAGTAGGCCTTTAGACTCTCCCCCCTGATCTCCTCCAGAGTTACCATCACACTTGCTAAATATTTCTCTTAAAAAATAGCAAGTTTAAGAGAAGCAGTACTGGGTCCATCTGCCCAAATGGATTTGTGTAAAAGGCTAAGGTTTCGGTCTGAGATGTAAGAGAAGAACTATTTTAAAATCACTCCTGAGAGCCCAACCACATCTCAAAGCCTATTAATGAGCATCAACAGTATCAAAAGTGGCTGAGAGATCCAATGAGACTACAAATGTGTGTTGGCCTGAGTCACCTGCTCACATCATGTTGTCGCTTCAAACCTTTCTATAATAAAGTTTCTGTTGAGGGATTTGTGGAAGACCTGGCTGGTGTTTGTCTAAAATTTTGTGTTTCTCTGAAAAAAAAAAAAAATCAGATCAGGGACCTGCTCTTCCACAAGTTACTAGTGATGGGATATCTGATTCTTTTTCCTGACTCGAGTCTTTGTAAGTCACTTGCCAAAATTACTCTAGATTTTGAGTTACTGAGTCAGTTACCCAGTAATGCGTAAGTGTAAAATTGTTTAATGTTGTCCATTGGAGATTAAAATTATTTTAATCTTCTAAGGACATAATTTTTCCATATCAGACTGTGCTTCTGATATGGAAAAAACTTGCTTTTTGATCTGAAACCTGCAAACAGTGAAGTTGTAATTTATCTCCCAAATAAATAATAGAACAAGCTAAAATGTTTTAGCACAATAACTACCTGAATAATTTCTACTTCTTTTTCTACGCTGTCACTCACAGACCTTTATGAAACGGACGGGTTCTCCCACCTGCAAAGAGCCGCAAGTGTGCTGCTGCTGACCTCAACCACTACCTCACTGATCCGACCTGCTCCAATTGTGCTGTTTGGTAGCTGAGTGTTTCGTTCACAGCTCAGAGCAGAAAGGGAGCAGGGAGTTGAACTGAAATGACAATTTATAGATGTATCTTTTCCCAGTGGTCTGTTCTTTCATTCAGCTAGCTGTAACGGGGGCACGTGAGTGAACGGGTTAAAAGAGATTGTGAATTATGACTCATGAGTCAGTAATGTGACTCATGGGTTTTAAATGATTAGTTCAGGACTTGCATGTCACTCGACTAACCATGGTTGATGTCTTTGGTCTGTGTGATGCCGTTTCTTCTTTAATGTTCTTTAATCAATCTCTGAGGCCTTCAAAGAACAACTGTAGCTGCTTTCTACTGAGAATAAATAACATATTCACACTGTTTATTAATTATCTGACTTCTGAAGGCAGTTGATTGTGCTGGGTTTTATGTAGGGGTCTCAGATTATTGGGGGCTGAAGACAAAATTGAGAATCGTGTCTCATTTTCACTTCCCTTCTAAACTGAAGGGAATTATAAATGGCCAACACCGTGTATTGCTCTAATACCAAAGACATTCTTGCAATATACATGTGTGTTGTTGGCTCTACAGTCTAAAAAAAAAAAGGTTTAAGGGCTATGAATACTTAGTAAGGACCAATATATCCTTTTATTTATTTTTTATAAAAGAAAAGTAAATTAAAGAAAGTAAATTAAAAGAGTAAAATGCTTGAATAAGAGCCTCACCGGTCAGCTCACTTGGCCCATGAAAGAAGCCATTCAGGACCACGGGTGGCGACAGGTCTGGCACGCGGCTCGAGGGAAAAAAAAAAAAGAAAACAACGCTTGATTTGAGGACCGCAGAGCAAAAACAGGGAAGCTGAAAAAGTTTTTCGGCAAACAATTTTTTGTTTCTCTCTAGAAAAACCTTCTCCCTTCAGGAGAGAAGGGGAGGCCGGGTGTTGGAAAGGCTGAGGCAGCAGTGTCTGTGGCCAAAAGCTGAAATACATTTTAACACAAACTCTACAAAAAAAGCATTTATAATTGATATCAAATAAAAATAATACCTTAATGGTCTGCTTTCTCCTGGATGAAGTTTTCCAATGAAGCACACAGGGGAAGACGTTTTTTACGCAGACATAGCATAGTGTGTGTGTGTGTGCGTGTGTGTGTCAAAGACAATAATGGCCTTATATCACAACTTCAGAATAGGACTGTTTCTGAGCAGAACCCCAGCTGCAATGCGTTCAGTCTGCCTTCATATACAAGTGCAGCATCTATTGCACAAGTTAAATGCCTGTCATGGCAACAACAGAAGTCCTTAATCCACCTGAATGAAGGGTTCAAAATGAAATATTTTGGACTACATAGAAACACTATGTGTGGAGGAAAACTAACACTGCACTCCCAGAACACACCATCTCCACTGCTATGGCAGCTTCATGCTGTGGGAAGGCCTTTTTTTCAATACGGCCAGAGTTTCTGAGCTTATTCTTTAGAGCTCAATACAGGACAATCCCAGAGGAAAACCTGCTGGATGTTCACCTTCCAGCAGGATATCCACCCAAATATACCAAGAGATGCTTTAAATCCAATAATATTAATGTATTAGACTGACCCATTCAAAGTTCAAAGCTAAATCAAATTGTGAATTTTTGGAGAGCTCACTTCCATCTCTTTGAATCTTTATTGCCTGACTTGACATTGACAGAAAGGAGCAGTTTAGCTATTTATTGTCACCAGTGGTGGGTGTTGTGTTTTAGACATCAGTCTTTTTTTTGATGGAACCGAGCAGGATGACTTTTTATTTTTGGTTGACTCCAAATAACTTTGTCTTTTCTAGACCACAGTTAAGATTTTAAAGATTCCACAAATAATTTACACACAAGACTCGCATGCAGACTTTTCATAGCTAACCTCTGGAATTGTCTTGTACATACACAGCTGACACCGTGACTACAGTTCTTTTTTTAACTCCTTAGTCATTTTCACCATTTAAGTACCAATTTGGTTGGATGGTTTCTATAGTCTACTCATAGACTTTTATATGGCAATGTGGTTTTATGACCAAAGTAAATCTAATACCAGGAGGTTTATCAATGTAAAACCAAATTGTATTTTTACCATTAGACCATATGGGGTAGAGCTGTATCTCATGTTTCTTCAAAAGTTTCTATCTTTCTTTATATTCAGATACTTAACTAAAGGGCTTTTAAATAGTGATCTTGCTTTATAAGCCTTGATAGATGGAGTCATCTTAATGACTTTTGCATGATGAAATGTCCCTCCCAACAATGAACACTAAAGTCCAGGTATGCATCTTTGTAACTGTGTTAGTCCTTACTTTTGTGCATAGCTGCCAGTGTTATTGTTGCTATGATGTCAATGACTCTTGCTGTCAAGCGTTTGCGACTCTAGACTACTTTTCTTGAAAGGTGCTTGGACAAAACCAAATGACTTTAGCCTGAAACATGATTATTGTTTTTTCTACCAATGATTAATAATAAAACAACACATTTGTAAAATCCAGCCATTTTGGAAGTTTGTCTATATGACTGTAAAAAGTGCAACGTCACCCCATGACATCCATTCATTTAACACTGAACGAATGCGGCTCTGTCATCCAGATGGTGGAAAGTTAAACAGGAGCATTCAAGGCGAGTATATGGAAAGCGTCTACACTGAAAAGCTAAATTATGGCACTTCATCACAAAGTACTTGCTGAACCACTCCAAAACGTCACAGATTAACAAGAACTAACAGTATAAGCAAATCTACCTGGCAATTTTTCCTCTGAATAGCACTTTTTTGAGCTTTCATATGTCTCCTAAACATGTAAAACTTTTCAGGTGCATATTGGCACTTAGTTAAACAGAGAGCGAGTATTAGTGAAAGAGCAACACTGACAATGAAATTGGGTGTTTGAGAGTGATAAAACAGCAAAACCTGGCGAGCAATCCATAAAGGGCAACCATTTTGTTTGGAAAGTTCTCTCTGGCAGCAAATTCGCTCCCAATCATCAAGCTCTAATGTAATCACTTTATGAGGCCAAGGCATAATGAATATAGTGTTTAGGTGTGCAGATCCAGTCCTGGCTCCTGATCCTCCAGAGGGAAGTGTACATTTCTGTGGCATCCTGTATTTATTTAAAATACCCTCTGTCTGGTCTCGTAATACAGACGCGGGCAAGTGGGCATAGAAACCCTTTTCTATTCAATCCATTTTCATGATGCGGTCTAACATTAATGGCACTCTCCATGTGTTTTCAAAAAGTTAAACAGTAAAGCCTGCTTTGCTCTGGCTTTGCTCAATTTATATAAACTTTTAGGTACAAAAAGCCCACAATTTGTTTCCAGTTTTAGGTTAGGATACACAATTTGTCTTAGTATTACTACAGAGGTAAAGTAAAAGGTGCATTTAAGTTAAATGTAGAGTATTGCGAGGTTGTTGGGTTTCACATAGAATGTACCATATGTACATAGGGTTAAATCAATACTCTATGTATGGGCAGTGCTTGGGTGAGTTTGGAGAATTGTTGTATCACTTCCAACAACTGTTACATCAAAATCAGAAATTCACCAATCCGATTTGTCAATTTCAGATCTGGTTTTGTGAAGCTTTGACTAGTTTATACAGATGTGGGCTTATTCAGATTTTTCTTTAAGCTCTTCTACAGTATAGAAAGATATATGAACAGCATGTATTTAAGCCTTCCTGTGACAATTAGGAGCAGTTGTGACAACATACCACTTATGTAATAGAGCATTCCTTGTAAAACAGGATTTTATTATTTTCAAAAATAAAGAACAGTTATGAGTTGGCAATTTCAATTGTCTTTACCCTCTTACAGTTTTTAATTAGGGGGGTTAGCTTTACAAGTTTTAAATGGCAATCTACATGTGTGTTCCGTAGAATAGCTAGATCCTGACTTTTTTTTTTTTCCCAGTGTCCTGTCTAGCAATGTGGCAATAGGAATTGATGTCTCAATGCCAGATAGAGCTCGACAGATTTTGATTTCACAAGTGGAGCGAACAGCTTTTGCCATAGTGCTCCGCTTGATTTCTGAATGTTAATAGCTTTATTATGATTCCTGCAGGGAGAATTTCAAATTATATGGACACTACAATGGGAGAGTAAAGGAAGAACAAGAAGAGAAAAAAAAGAAAGAGAAGAGGTGAAAGAAAGACGAGATAAAAGGGAGAGAATGATAAAACGTTCTCCGTCTGCTCCATCACCTGGAAAGAGAGATGCAAAAAGAACAGCACAACCAACAGACATAAAGCAACAGATACAATCGAGTAACACCTAGATGCCATTGCTAAATCATATGTACTATTATTTAAGCTGACATGTGTAAAGTGAAACCTGAAGAAGCAGCCACCGGGCGAAGCAGCCACCGGGAATGGGCCGGCACCCACCCGGGAACCCGCCCCAAACCCGAGGCCCACCAGCGCGCCAGAGGGCCAAGGCGCCTGCCAGCGCAGCGTTGGAGGACAGGACGTGGGGGGATGGGCTCCGCACCTAGCGGAGACTTGAGATGTTCTTGGGAGAGGGAGCGGACCGGACCCATACCTGGAAGAAAAAAAAAAAAAAACTCTTTCACACCATCCCTCCCTAGTGCCCCACTCACCACACACAGATTTACAAAAAAAAAAAAAGGACGCTGGCGAGGCTCACACAACATCACCCCCCCCCCCAGACGTCTTCCCCCCCACCCCCCCATACCATGGCCTACATGAATGTGCGTTGTGAAAATGTTTGGAGTGAAAGTGTCTAAAATGCATGATAAAATTGGGGAGAGGGACGTCACCAGAAAGTGGCAACCTCCAGTAACGCCCCCTCCCCACGGACCTACATGTGTGGCGGCGTGATGGAGCAGGCAGAGGGAGGAGTCCAGGGTTGGGGAGCAAAGGACTGGGGAGCCGTCCCAGGGAGCCAGCTCCCCTACTGACTCCAATGCACCCCCGCTCCCCGAAAGCCCCACCCAGAGAAGGGGGCCCCGCCAGCCCCACCACCGTAGCCCGGGGGCATGGGGCCGGACACAAGCCCACCAGAACGTCCATTTCCCCCCCCCCCCCCCACCCCTAGATTTAATCCCTCCCCAACACTAACATTCAAACAACTCACCATACATTTGACAGTAGACATCCAGGCTGGATAAGTCCCTACTCCCCCTCCTTCCCCTTCCCCACTAGCAGAGTGCCGATTCAATGAAGGGGAAGAGCATCTGCCCTGAGATGTTAATGCCCATGCCCCTACCAGCTCAACAGGCCCAGAGGCCCCCTAGCGCACTAGAGGCCCCGTGCAGGGGCGGACACCCGGGCACGCGCCGGCCCACACCCCAAGCGGCACACCCCCCGGAACCGGAACCCCCGATGCCCCGCCGGGGCCCCTGCCCGAGGGCGGAGCGCCCCAGGGACCCCAGGCCCCCAGCCCCACCCCGGCCCCACCCAGCGGCAGCACAGCTACCAGGTCAGTAATCCACGTCCGTCACCACGCAGCTCCCCAAGAGCGCCGCAAGCGGCCGCTGTAGACCGCCCGTAGGCCTCCCAAGCCCTTCCCAGATGGGGGCAACAGACCCTGGAGTCAGATCCACCAGGCGCCCCACTCCGAGTGCCCCCAGAGCCCCAGGAACCCCTCCATCCAGCCACTGTGCCCTGCAGGAAGCAACCCACCGCCCCCTATTCCACTAAGTGATGGTGTTGATCAGAGGAGCCCAAAGAGATCGATCAGATGTGGATGCAGATGCTGTCTCAAGATTAATATGATCCAACAAAAGAGCTCTATACTGATTGATACTGAGAATTTCTTTACTTTTCCAATTCATGAGGATAGTTTTCTTCGCGATACATAATGCAGTGAAAACCATGTAAAGTATTTCTTTTTCCAGAGGGCTTTCCTCAAAGTTACCGAGCAAGCAAACTGATGGGGAAGGTGTAATTTTACAGCTCAGGCACTTACATAAGTCCTTACATATCTGTGTCCAGAACCTCTGGACTGGTGTGCATAACCATAACGCATGAATATAATTATCAGGATGATTGCCTATGCAGTGTGGACACATATTAGATTGTGCCAAACCCATCTTGAATAATCTTTGTCCTGTGTAGTGTACTCTGTGAAGGATTTTGTATTGTATTAGTTGTAAGTTGGTGTTTCTAAAAAAAAAAGAATAAAAAAAAAAAAAAAGATCCTGACCTTAACTCGAAAATTTCTAAGCACCTGGCAACGCTTCACAACACTCCAAATCCTAAATGTTCCATCAGTAATAGAGGTCTAAAGCTCAAAATAATAAAACAGGTCAACTTTACATCATTCATTTAGATTTCCTGTTGGCAATCTTGCTCTCTCTTGTGCTGTCAAAGCCTGAATGATCTGCAGACAAGTCTCAACAATATGTGGAGGAAAATGGTTATCTTTTTAATTAGATTATTTTTAATTAGGTTATTCTCTGCTGTTTCTGGCTTATTCTTCTAAACACCTCACTGATACACCTCACTTTAACAACATCTAGCACAAAGACTGTTGATTTCAGCATACAATCTATATATTTATATTATACATCAATTTTCTGCACCAACTTAATCTTTCCAGGTGGTCGTAGGGGGCTGGTGGCTATCTCTGGAATCCGATGTGTGAGTGGGAGGGCACAAAATGAAGAGCCTAATAATCTAGCACACATTCTTTCCGGACTGTGGGAGGACGCCAGAGTACCAGAAGAGAACCCCCAATGTACAAGGAAGATACAAAAAGCCCCCTGTCTAGGATCCAAACCAAAAATTAAGATATAATTTTTAATAATCTTGGTGACAGGGTACAGTGCTACATACTAGACCAGTATGCAGCTCTATATTCAGATTAGCCTAGCCAAAACTAGCTAGCCAGTTTCCACCAATTATAAAAAAACAGAACTATTATTTATGATTCGAAGCAAACACAACCTGTTCTGTTTAAATAAAAATATTTCCATCACCATGAAACACTAGCATAGAAAACAATAAATATAATGGTGGACTTTCCCAAAAAGTGCCAAAATGTCTGACTCCTGCAAAGAAAACTGTGGTGATGCTGTGACATTATTTTCCAGTCTGACTGTTGGTGTATATTATGATTGTTATGTTGATCCAAATGGCAAGTCCTGTCATGTATGTGGAAGATTTAACATTTTGGAGGTTCTTTGCAGTCCTTCACCCCTACCTGCTGCCAACATTGAACAAGCTCTGCCCTTGGGGGCAGATGGATTTTGCAGCTCAGTCCTTAGTAGGAGATGTTGCTGGTGCTTGCCGTATGTGCCTTAATATCCTTAAACTGTCTCCGTCAATCTCTTAGCTTGACTATGTTAGCTAGCAGAAAAGACTATCTGTCCCAGAAATGTCCCTACAGGTGAGGTCATCTTACTACAAAGTAAACCTATAAAGATCTTTGCAAAGATGTAATATGCATCTGATCAAACAACAATCTATAAGCATTGTTATTTATCGCTATAATATATATATATATATATATATATATATATATATATATATATATATATATATATATATATATGTATATATATATATATAGTGTGTCTCAGTTACAGATTAAAGGTCATGATAGAAAGTCATATAAAACAGTGCAGAAATGCTCAAGAGTGCAATGATCAGCCAACAGCCAACCTTTTATCTCCAGCTGACTCCAACACGTACACATACTACAGGTTTACATATATTCAGGTATTTGAGCTGAAATGATGCATGTAAAGAAATGGTTAATTTCTTGTTCCAGACTTCTCTCATTTGGCTGCAGTTTGTTTTGTACTTCCTGCCTACGTTTGAAGAAGCCTCAGTTCATTTAAAACAAATTCGGAATGTTGCAGTATGATTGACAGTAGGATTTAATGGTAAGATGATTGCGCTTCGGTTGAACATTTGCAGTCGGGCATTGTTCTGTGGAGTAGAAAACAGATGCATTCTGGTTACACGTTTTGATGAATTTTAGTCCAATCCAAGTTGAAGTGAAACAGTTCACCGTTTAATTAAGTGAGCAAATTTGATATTTAAAGATCCCAATTTGACATTAATCTTGCCAGTTTACGTCTTTTTCCTTCCAAAGCTTGTACTATATCTGGCATATCTGATCATCTAACAGCTAGAGTTTCTTGTTTCCAGATCTTGATAATTAGGATTTAATTTTAGCACAAAACATGTTTTGGTTGTGGTCTTGGATACAGTAATTTTTGAGCCAAACTAAATGTCAGAGGGTTACTGGCTGAAACAAAAAGGATCCAAAGTTACAGCGCCTTGCACACAGTATCCATCACCTTTGTGTTTCACATTTAGGCTAATCAGAACTAGAGATGGAGCTGATACAATATCATAAAGGTATTGGAACTAAAATTGACTTCATTCCGGGATTTGGGTATTGGACTGAGGCCACTGGTCCTGTGTTGCTGTCACCCAAAAAACTGATGCACACATAAAAAACACAGTAATACCAGACATTATGTATAAGCAAATTTAGAGGAGTTGTTTTTGTGTCTTTTTTTTTGTCTGATTCTTTTCAGCTTTTAAACTCTACCTGCCGAGAGGAACAAGGATTTGGAAATTGGAAGGTTTCTGATCAAGAAAATACAGAGAGGTTGCTGCAGTATCTGTGCTATTACAGGGGTTGGACAATGAAACTGAAACACCTGGTTTTAGACCACAATAATTTATTAGTATGGTGTAGGGCCTCCTTTTGCGGCCAATACAGCGTCAATTCGTCTTGGGAATGACATATACAAGTCCTGCACAGTGGTCAGAGGGATTTTAAGCCATTCCTCTTGCAGGATAGTAGCCAGGTCACGACGTGATGCTGGTGGAGGAAAATGTTTCCTGACTCGCTCCTCCAAAACACCCCAAAGTGGCTCAATAATATTTAGATCTGCTGACTGTGCAGGCCATGGGAGATGTTTAACTTCACTTTCATGTTCATGAAACCAATCTTTCATCAGTCTTGCTGTGTGTATTGGTGCATTGTCATCCTGATACACGGCACCTCCTTCAGGATACAATGTTTGAACCATTGGATGCACATGGTCCTCCAGAATGGTTCGGTAGTCCTTGGCAGTGACGCGCCCATCTAGCACAAGTATGGGGCCAAGGGAATGCCATGATATGGCAGCCTTAACCATCACTGAGCCACCCCTATGCTTCACTCTGGGCATGCAACAGTAAAGGTGGACTTATCAGAGAACAATACATGTTTCAAATTGTCCACAGCCCAAGATTTGCGCTCCTTGCACCATTGAAACCGACGTTTGGCATTGGCACGAGTGACCAAAGGTTTGGCTATAGCAGCCCGGCCGTGGATATTGACCCTGTGGAGCTCCTGACTGACAGTTTTGGTGGAAACAGGAGAGTTGAGGTGCACATTTGATTCTGCCGTGATTTGGGGAGCCGTGGTTTTATGTTTTTGGATACAATCCGGGTTAGCACCCGAACATCCCTTTCAGACAGCTTCCTCTTGCGTCCACAGTTAATCCTGTTGGACGTGGTTCGTCCTTCTTGGTGGTATGCTGACATTACCCTGGATACCGTGGCTCTTGATACATCACAAAGACTTGCTGTCTTGGTCACAGATGCGCCAGCAAGACGTGCACCAACAATTTGTCCTCTTTTGAACTCTGGTATGTCACCCATAATGTTGTGTGCATTGCAATGTTTTGAGCAAAACTGTGCTCTTACCCTGCTAATTGGACCTTCACACTCTGCTCTTATTGGTTCAATGTGCAATTAATGAAGATTGGCAACCAGGCTGGTCCAATTTAGCCATGAAACCTCCCACACTAAAATGAGAGGTGTTTCAGTTTCATTGTCCAACCCATGTAGCTCATTTTAAAAAGATTTTTAAAATGTCACCCTGTATGTTCTTGGCTTCTTTGGAATAATATAATGTTGCTAAGCTTTGGAGAGTGATTTATTCAATTGCTTATGAACATCGAGAGTTCATGAGAGAAAAACGTTTTTTGTCACCGACATTGAGGAAAAGTTTTATCACCATTTATACAGCAATATAGCTAAAGAGCTAACACCAATAATCAAGTCAACACTTTGTAATTACAGATTCAGATCTTTTGGGCATGGTCTTTTTCACTCCTACAGCTTGATGCTGCCAATGAAATACACAGAATTTTGAGGTTTTAACAAGACTCAGTAGGGAAATGGGTTAAGGATTTTGCTAGATACTCTACCAGCTAGTAACCCCAATATAGCACATCCAACTCCTTTCTTGAAATAGTTATTGGACTGAATTTATATTACGCCAGTCGTACTGCCCAATCAAAGCACTTTACACTATGGCCACATTTACCCAGCCACACTCACTAACGTGGACACATTCATACACTGGGGCACATCAACATGTGACAGTCACCCCTCACTGTCTGCCCATGTGACGTAAAGACTTACCCAGATGAAGGATGAGGCCTCACTGTACAAGTGCTCTCTCTCTCTCTCTCTCTCTCTCTCTCTCTCTCTCTCTCTCTCTCTCTCTCTCTCTCTCTCTCTCTCTCTCTCTCTCTCTCTCTCTCTCTCTCTCTCTCTCTCTCTCTCTCTCTCTCTCTCTCTCTCTCACCTAACCCCACCCCCAGCCCAGAAAAGTAAGGACCAAAACAAGGTCCTCACTGTAATAGTAAAATGGGCAAAACATGTTCTCACTCAGCTGTAAGTACAAGCGCGCGCACACATGTGTGTGTATATATATACATACTCTACCCTGTGTTCCACACATGTTTGCAATAATAGCCTGTGTCTGCTCAGACTAAATGCCATAAGACTGTATCCAGGCGAGACCAGGTGACCTGTAATCTGAGTATATCGATCAGAGACGGTTATAAAGAGGGCCTGCCAAACATTTTGTTAGCACGCTCAGCTCCCCTTCATCAAGCTGTAAAGATGCCCTCCCACTGTACCTGGTGGCGTGTCAAATCACTTTCGGCACAGTCAGGGGCGTGGTGGCTCGTGGCAGACCCCATCAAGCCACGTTTCGCAGCCTACATTCATATTGATTGGTGCTGACACCTTGCAGGCGTCCAGGTATTTTTATGTACGGGAGAACATCAACTCTCAACTTCCTTCTGTGGTTTGAGTCAACTCCCCAAACATTACCTTTCACTGCCACACTGATGCTTTGGAGAACTTTGTGCTGTAACTTTTAAAGGTTTTGGGTCAGTGGTCCTGTGATGCTGCTGCCTATCTAGGCTGGCTATATAGATTCACGCTAGGGCTGGACGATATAGAAAAAAAGCTTATCGATAAAAAAAAAATGCATATTGATCGATATCGATAATTATTGAAAATATTTAAAACCATATTTTATGTGCAGCTCTGCTTGGACATTTTATGATATTGCTAAATGATTTAATTTTAATAAAGAACACAAACACAGAATACCAATTAAATCTTTATTTAACCAACTTTTTTAACCATAACAGAATTTTTTTTAAAGAAAAATAACTTAAGAGACCTGAGTTATGTTATTAAATAATGACAAAGAATAAACTAAAGTGACCAGTAAAATTACCAAAATAAATATACCAAATAAATAAATAAAATAGCCTATTTAGGTGGGAATAGTACACTAGTTGCTCCTCAGGGTCCATTCTATTTCTAGTCAATTGAGAGGCTGACGCAGGGCTGAGGTCTGAGGTCGTGGCGTGGGAAGACACAGATTGCAGCTCATTTTGCACTGATTCCTGGCACTCGTTGCACAATTTAGGGAGAAAAACTTGCGTCCCGGAACTTTATATCGCGGATCAAGAGTGGCAAGTAATTGTTTGAAGCCAGGTTTTTCAGCTGCAGACGTATCAATCACTATGAAGCACGTTACTGCATGCGTGATATCCTTACGCCACTTGGACGCTTTTTCATTTTATCACAAAGAAGGGAGCCCAGTTTAGCTGCTATACCTGCTTTGTTTTGGAAGAAGTTCCATAAGATTCCTAAGAAGACCCGCAGCAGCGCGGGGCTGAATGGGCTCGCGCTGCTGCGGGTGTCAGCGGCTTACGTGATGAAACAAGTTAGTTGCGTTACCAGACTTTGTTTTTACCGGTTCCTTGCAAGTTTTACAAATCACTTTGGTTCATTTCTGCCAGGCTGGCGAACTAGTAAATCCCCGTTTTGGGACCGTTTCCTCCGCCGCTACTTCCTGCGACATATTCACATGCTCTGTGTTGTGGTTTGAGAGGGCGGCGCTTTGTGACGGCGTGCCTGGGTCCGCGATTACGATTGGTCGAGAGGAAGTAGTGACTGTAGCGTCAACTAATATGATAGGCTGAAAGGAAGGAAGATTTTCTATCGCGCCACACGTCTATCGATCAATATATATTGTTATTAAATTATCGTCCAGCCCTAATTCACGCAATGTTTATTTATAATGAAACTGCTAATTGTTTAAGGTAATGGAATGTACTGAAGCCTCTGGTAGATGCAGCCGATACATGAAAACTGCTGAAACTGTACATCACCTTTAACAGCATTGCTAGACGAAATATTGTGGGGGCAGTGTCATGCTCGTCAGAGTTGATGGGATGATAGATGGTGCTAAATATACTGTAGGGTGTTCCAGAGGTACAGTGAAGTGATATATATATATTTGATCACATTTAACTGTTAGAATGGAAAAAGTCCAGACCAAAATCCACTAAAAAATCTACAGAGCCTTGGCTATTTTTGCAAAGAGGAATGGACAAAACTTTCAGTCTCTGGATGCAGAAAAGTGGTGGGGACATACCCCCAAAAAGCTTATAGCTGGATGCATTCCACACTTTTCAGATGTTTATTTGTATAAAGTTTTTAAAGCGATGTATTATCTTCTTCTTCTTATACTATATGTTGGTCTGTTTCAAAAAATCCTGATAAAACACATTGAAGATTGTGGTTGTAACATGAGAAAATGTGAAAAAAGTTCATGTGTAGTTTTCAGCTTTCTTTATGTGTGACACCCTGGACATTTCAACCTTTAAAATACTGAAGTAAGATACATAATTAGAAAGAGATTTTAATCATTCAGTTATCTCAGTTGGATCAAACCATTAGCTTGCCTCCTCACTTTTGTGACAGAGAGGACTTTGGAGAGATATGGATGAGAGTGAGGGTGTGGACCAGCGCTCAACTACTGGTTGGTCTTCCACGTTTCATACAACAACACTTCCTGAATCACAGAAGCTCCTATGCTTACTGTTTTCCTCTAACCAATGGTTTATGGGATCTGTGGAAATTGATGAATATTGTGGTTTGACTATTTATATTGAGGAGTGAAAGGAGAGTTTGGGAATGATTCACTGCTTACACAGTTGAGGTGATTTTTCTTTAAACCCTTTATTTACTCAAGGAGGACTTGGTGAGTGTGTATACTTTCTGTCATTGTGACTCATGCAGTTTAACACTCAGACAATCTCCATTTCTATATTACATGTATGATTTTTTTAGGATTATTGTTACTTTGATGAATGTTAATGAGATTTAAAGCTTAGATTTTTATTGGAAAGGCTTGCAGTTTGTTGTGCATGCTAAATATATTTCAAGCCCTTTTGTCCAATTCCTTATCTAAAATTCTGAAAAAAATATAAAATAGGAAAAGTAAAATTCAACCAATTCATATTAGATCCAGGACGAGTATTGGCATGTTATATGATAGGAATTAAGCAACTTAAGGAACTTGGTGTAGGGTAAATATACTTTACTGTATATACTTTACTGTAAGTGTGCAGAAGTACACTTCTGCACACTTTTGAAAAAAACTGCTTTTCTCCTGCACTGTACATTGTACTCTATATTGTAATGTTATTTTATTTCAATTGCAATATCATTAAATTGTCGTAAGCTGTTTTGTATGCACTCTGTGCATACAAAACGACAATAAAGTTTGTCTATGTCTAAGTCTGTCAGGGTTCTGTGTATCCGTGCTCTCTAACTCTGCTCCACAGGTGGCTGCAGTTGACGGGTGGGCGTGGCCCGCACCTACAGCTCATTGGGAACCTTCGTCTCTGGCTTAAAAGGAGTGCACAGACAGCTGGAAGACACCAGAGTGTTACCCCGTCGTGGTATGCCTAGGCCCGTGGCCCCCCTTCCTGGATTCACCTGGTTCGTCTGACACACTCCGGTTCTTCTAGCTGCTCCTCCTGCCTGCCGCCGCAGTGTTGCTGTTCGGGCTCCCCGCCTGTATTACATCTGCAAGCCCTCCTGTCACTCAGCCACCACCTCCCATCAGAGAGTTACGGTCACAGAGTCCCTTTTTCACTCATCCCCCGGTAAGCGGTAAGTGGCGCAGCTTCTGGAGACTTTCCCCTGGTTCGATCCTCATTAATATATCCCGTTTCCTCCCGCAGTCATTCCGGCTCTGACATTCCGACCTCGCCTGTTGCACACAGCGTGTGCTTATCCTTTGTTGAGCCTAAAATAAACATCTTAAAACTGTTCCTGTTTTCGTCTGTGTCTGCATGTGGGCCAAACACCTAAAAACCATGACAAAGTCTAAATACTTTCTGTGATAATACAATTTTTCACAATTGCTGAAAAACCAAACCCCATTTTTAAAACCAGATTCTCAGTTCCCTAAGCTATTTTTTGAATTGTACACTCTTTTGGTCAAATCTCAAACACTTTTTGGGTACTTAGACATGATAAGAATTGACCACATCCTGTTGCGGTCCTCCCAGGTTATTTTCCTGAAAAATGTGGTGTTCTCTAATTTTAGGCTTCAGTAGTAAGAAAAAGACTCTTGAAAAATAAACTATACTTTAACATACTTCTTCTAAAAAGGCAGAAGGATGTTTACCGCTTCAGTACTGGACTCATATACATAAAACAATCCGAGACGGGTAAGAACAGGAAATGGAGCGTGCCAAACTCTCGGTTACGTCAGCTTATATAGATGAGCAAAGACCTGCTCAGGATTGGTCAATTCTTCCTATGCTGTCTTCTCGGATACACATCACCATTGGACTGAAAGAGCTTGGCTCCAGGGATATTCACGTGTCCATTCTGCCCCGAGATAATGGTCCATTTGTTTATGCATGCCACAAGTCCTTGGCTTCGTGAGTTATCTGCTGTTTCTCTGGTAACTGCTATTGCAGCTTCAGCCTATAACCCTTAACAGACACAATCTGCAAACCTCATCTGCTCTTAATTGTAAAACCTTGAACACATTCTCAGTCACTAAACAAAATTCACACTGTGATTTACTTGTGTTTCAAATTTGGGCACTTGGGCATGACAAAATCCAGCTCCGGAGCACAGGTGGCTCATGTGTGAATAGCTACAATGGACAGAAACATACTGAGAGGCAGAGGAGTACGTATGAGAGGTGTTGGATGTGTGGGATGGATACAAGGAAGAGGCTGAGAAAGACAGAGACCAATCATCATTGATGAAATTCAGGCAACTATTGCACACCATGTCCTTGTTCATGGGCTTACAATGAGAGAAGCAAGACAAAGAGTACAGCCTAATCTGAGTAGATTCTCTATGGCCAGCATTATCAGGACATTCAGAGAAGAGAACAGGTAATTGACATACTGCAATATAGGTATACTGTAATGTTCAATACAATGGTATTTTTACTGCCTGTATACATTTGTAAGATGATTTTCCCCTTTGTAGAATTGAACGATGATCTAATTGAGGGTGGAAGAACTGTTGTTTTCTCCCAACAACAAGAAAGACTAATTGTTGGCATGGTGCTTCAAAAAAATGGTATCGGACTCCGAGAAATTTAAGACAATGTCAACTTTGATGGTTTCAACAGTGTCTCTCTTTCAACTGTTGACTGTGTTTGTCAATGCAACAGACATTGTATGAAACAAGTGTACAGAGTCCCCTTTGAGTGCAACTCTGCAAGAGTAAAAGATCTAATATATCAGTAAGTGCAAGTAAGTGTAACTTAGACACACTTTCACTGTAATTCCTTGCTCATAGGATCACACTTACTATGGGCCGGTGACTGCAACTTCTGTATTACAGAACCATACAGCATTTGTATTATATGTAAAGCTAATGCAAAAGTGTCTTCTTGTGTCAATTACGGCACTCTACTCAACTTCTTTTTTACAGATAATCTTTTAACTGGATTCCATGGAAATGCCCCATGAATATATTTTCATAGATGATGCGGGGTTCAATCTGGCGAAAAGGAGGCAGACAGGCAGGAACATAATTGGCAAACGTGCCATTGTGGAAGTCCCTGGCAAGCGTGGTGGCAATGTCACCCTTTGTGTAGCCATAGGTAACCTTGGTGTTCTCCACCGGCATGCAAACTTGGGGCCATATAACACCGAACATCTCCTGACCTTTCTAGGTGGTCTACAGGATATTATGATTGCACATAAACATCAGGATCAGCAAGCAGTACATCCAATGTATGTCATAGTTTAGGACAATGTGAGTTTTCACCATGCTGCCCTGATACACGAGTGGTTCACCAACAACCAGCGGTTCATCAAGGTTTTCATTCCACCCTACAGCCCCTTCCTAAATCCAATACAGGGGTTTTTCTCTGCATGGCAGTGGAAGGTCTATGACCAACAGCCCTAGGGAAAATTTACAATAGAACGGGCCTGTGATTATATAACTGTTGATTCTTGCCAAGGCTGGGTTCGGCACACCAGAAGGTTCTTTCCTCGTCGTTTGGCAAGGGAAAATATAGCCTGCGATGTGGATGAAGTCCTCTGGCCAGACCCTGCAGAAAGACAAGTTGTTGGTGAATGAATCTCAGCCAGCAGAGTCCTTTTTTGTCTCTTTTTTTCCCTTCTTTCTATTGTTAAAATATTCATTTTGTTTAAAAGATATTTCATATTAAATTAAAAACAATGAACATTTTCTGTTAGTTCCATGCCCTGGTTGCTGTGTCTTTAATAATTTTCTGTGGTGTCTTATGAATCTCTCCAAATAATCTGTTAGTTAATTAATTGTTTTATGATAATCATCTTTATGTATTTTGTCTCACAGAAACCTGGCTAAAAGAGGACTACGTTAGTATAAATGAGTCCACTCCTTCTAATTGTTTAAATTTCCACATCCCCAGAACTACAGGACGAGGAGTAGCAACCATCTTTCAGTCTGATTTCTAAAAAGAAATTTGAACATTTAACCCTTAGTTTCCCTCATCCAAACTGCAAAGCAATGGAACCTCTTCTATTTTGTCTTGTATTGTCCACCAGACCCTTCTCAGTTTTTAGATCAGTTCACAGACTAATCTGATTTAGTGTTAAACACTGACAAGGTTATTACAGTGGGGGATTTTGACATTCATGTTGACACTGAATGTGATAACCTTAATGTAGCCTTCAATACTATCCTGGATTTAATTGGTTTTGCTCAAAATGTGCATAAACCAATGAACTCACCTTCATACTTTAGGCCTTGTGCTGACATATGGCATTGATTGTGAATAATTAACATTATTTCCTCACCACCCTGTCCTATCTCACCATTTTTAAATAACCTTTGAGATCAATTTAACTGAGTTTTCCACTCCTTAAAGAAGGTTTCATTGTAGTGGATCCCTATCAGACAATGCTGTATCAAACTTTAAATAATCTGTCGCCCTTTTAATTTCCTAAGTATCACAGAAATGCCCAGCAGATGGCAGCTATGTTGTTTCCTCCCATTCACAAATTGACACTTTTGTTGACTGTGTCACTTCCTTGTTGCGTTTTGCATTAGACAATGTAGCTCCCTTGAAATAGAATGTGATTATTCACAGGAAGCTGGCTCCCTGGTTTAATTTAGAGCAGTGTTATTTGAAGCACAACGTTAGGAAATTGGAGAGAATATGACCCTCTACACATCTAGAGGAATCCTACCTACTGTGGAAAAACAGTCTACTGTTGTATAAAAAGACCCTTTGCTCTTTCAGGAGGAGTGAATGCTGCTTGTCAAGACTTGATGCAATCTGCTGGGTTTCCTTAGCTAGGAAACCTTTTCACCAATCTGTATGATTTGATTGAATTTGACTTTATTGTGAATTGGCACAATATAAATAAAATTGAATTGTTGCTGCTATTTCGTCAATGTTGTCCAATCTACCAAATATGAATTATTTAAAAGAACACCACAGAACAGCTTTGAAGTCTTTTGTTAGTCGAAACAATGTTTTAACCCTTCTTCCGACCGGGTTTTTGCATAGCTCTTGTCAGCGTCACGGGTTGGTTTCGATGTGAGTAATTTAAGTAGCACGTCAGTAACGATCAGGACTCATTATTACCACAAAAAAACAACGGTCCTTTGCAAGGAAGTTGTCAGGTAAGGAAAGAGACAAATCCAGGACTAACATTGGTCTCACGTTCTCAAGGTGGAGAGCATTTCGAGAGCAGAAGCAGCTCCAGTTTGACTCAGAGCTAGCTTTTCTCCTCCTGACTAGTGAGTAACAGCTTGAAGTCAAATGTTTCTTTTTGTTGGTGTTACAGTCTTGTTAGTCTTGTGTTGCAATGTTCATTCGATTCAATGTAATGCTACAATTGTGGAATGCGGGTTAATTGTTGAAGTTTGACCAGCAATGGGTGAGGCGTTGCTGTTATGTGAGGTGAGTGGCCAGTAGTAGCCCTTCAAGAGGACCCAGAAAGAGCTTGGTCAACTCCGCATCAGCAGCTCTCCAGTGGAGAGAGCGGAGGACATCAGGTACTTAGGTGTGCAGGACCTAAGCAGGCACAAGAACATCTCAGATTTCGGGCCCAGCAAAGATTGCACGTCCTCATGAGGTTGAAACAAGCCTCTCTCCCCACTAGCATCCTCAGAACCTTCTACAGAAGCATGGTTGAAAGCGTTCTTGTCGTTGTGGTATTCCAGTTGCAGTATGTCTGATAAAAAGGGCCTGCAGAGGATATAGCTGCTGAGAAGATCATTGGAGGTTCCCTCCCCTCTGTGTTTTATACTTTTAAAACCATTTTTACATTTCTTATATTCACCCTGGAGAAAATATCTTTAATTTTGCTACATTAAAATTGTGTGCACATCAGATTTCCAGTAAAGCTTGATTTGATGTGAATAGCACAAACAATAATGTTTTTTTGGAAGATATTGTCACATTCCCCTTGATTGGATATCTGCAACTGGTTGGAGTTAATGATAAACCTCACAAAGATCCATTTAATCCACAATGGTTATTCCTTCCTTCACATCATTATAACACAAGTCACGGTGAGTCAAAAATCTGTGCTGAATCTTGTTGAAATTTCTCCATGTTCTGCAATAGTCTTTCTCTTGAGGGTGCCCTTTGCCACATAGGCAAGGAGGTAATAGCTTGCACTAATTTGACCATAGTCTGAGCAGTCAAAGACATATGCCAGAGTGAATCTGTAAAGCTAACATTAAGCAGCAGATATCTGAGGCCAACGGCTGTGGGCTTTGACATCCTGTATTACACCTAATTGCCACCAGACGTTACAGCAAAGTCTGTGCAAAAATCCCCCTAAACCACCTGCTCCTCATTGTGTTTACCTTTCAGACCAGAAATAATGCCGGCCAGATCAGGGTGCCCCGCGTTATTTTCTGTCACCCGAGCCGTGGAATGCCAGAAAAAATTTTTAATTTGAGATGTATCAGGATGGCGAAGGGGCATCCCCCTGTACATTGTGTTGCAGGGATTCTGTGGATACTTTTATAATTGATGTGCTTTTCTAACTGTAATGAAAGAGGGAGAAACCAGGGAAGTAGTAATATGGAGACATAACTATAATTAGGTGGAAAACTTCAATGTGTCTAACAACAAGAAAAGTGCAGTGTATACACCAATACATAACAATGTAGCATGTCTATGTTTTTGGGAATCTAGTTCATGTCAGACACAGTAGTTTTCATTCACCTCCGTTCCTCTCTCCTGTTGTGCACCGACATGAAAGAGATGGGAAATTTCCACACCCTTGACAATGTAATGATGAAATGATTTCATAGCACTGTATCCTCTAGCGCCAATGTGTCAACATCTAAATACGTCATTCATCACTCATCCTATGACTAATAAGGCTGCTTGGTAAAATCTAACATTGGGCTAAGCTTTGCTTTCGGGAAACATTAACATGGCCATAAAAAAACTGTTTATGCACTTTGTAAATCCACGTTGAAAGAAAACCGTGAAGTTAATTTAAACTTATTTCAATTCCTCCTTTTGATATATTTGGACAAAAACTTTTCACTTAATTTGTTTGATGACCTGAGTCATTGGTGTCCAATGTTTTTGTCTTTTGTTTTTTTTTTTTTTCCATGGGTCCAAAACCATCAAGTTGAAAGTCCCCGAGGGAGCAACAACAATTTGACAATTATATTTGTAAATAAAATTGCTAAAAAATTTCAATTGTTTTGTTTCTTTTACCTGCTCAGCGATATACAGAACAAACAATATTCTAATGAAGAAAGCATAGTTGTTTTCTGTAGGAAAGGGATGTGTAAATCATTGCAGATCCAAAATATTGCCCTGTTCTAGTTTTATTTTTATTGTGTGCATCTTTTGTCAGCTACAAGATTATAGCTCATTCTTTTTTTTTATTTAGTCAAATTTATTAAATGTGACTGCCCTGGTCTACTTTTTAGTAAAGGTCAATTGGAAATGTGTGGTCTTATTTATTATCAAAGGAAAATATAAGAAATAAAATATGATTAATAAAAGACCATTATATGTGTTGCACCTTACATTTTACATTTTGCCCTACCATCAGCATAAATTGCATACTAACATTTGCATCTGCATCAATCACCTGAGTTTGTAAACCTAATTTATGCTATTCTTGAACTGTGAGCCATTTAGTGCCCTTGAGTGATTTTCAAGGGTCCCAGGACTACACATGGAACCCCAAAACCTAAGTGATTGCATCTGACTTGTCTTGCCCATGGCAGTTGGATTCAAGCGTTAGTTGTATTGGCAGTTTTTCAAAGAATAAATCAACACACTGAATTTGAAAGGCTTTGCACAGTCATCTCTAGATTTTCTAAAAGGGTTCACACACATACAAAGCATGTAGAAAAAAACTAGTGTTCCTGCAAAGTGAAAATCAGGGTCACCCAATGTCATAAGGTTGGACACCAGATCCCGTGAATTATTGTAAACAGGGAGGCCTAATGCAAAGAAGGAAATTTTAAGTTGATTTGGTGGTTTTAAACAACACTACATTGGAGGAGCAATTTTTGGAGGTCAGGTTCTGATCTGCATCCTGCATCTATTTATATGAACCAGAATATGACTGACAAGCCACTTGCCATATATGACACTTAGGTTCTGACATTTCCTTCAATTGATACACATATGATTTTCTTCAGAACTTGCCTCAATTATGTAATATAATTTTTTGGTTTGTATATCATCAGATGTAATGTTGGCTCCTTTACTATACACATTGATCTTTATGTTGTAATTAAAAACATGTTGTGGATCAGCTTTCATGTACCAGCAGAGGGTCTAGCTAGTTCATATCGTTAGCTTGTCTGCTTTCCGAACTTTCTTGGCAGTTGGAACTGATTGGGCGGTATTCTTGCAGAACTCAGCAGGATGTATAGGTGTTTCAAGAAAGTCAAATAGGGACATTCCAGTCCTTTACATTAACCTCTTCCAGACATTTTTCATGATCAAATCCAGAAACCTCTGCAGTGTCAGTTTTCAGTTTTCAACATGTCAAGTCATGACTTAAAATTAAATAGTAAAACAAATTGAAAAACATATTGTGACATTTTGTTTTAAAGAAGGTGGAGTAGATGTTAAGAGAGTTTGATTGATCTTCAGTTTAGTCGGCTTGTTAAATGCTTGGAGAATTAAATGTCACCATTGATTGTAGGGAAACTAGCAGATATACATTTGCCTGAAGATGCTTTAGCTGGAGCATAACCTCAGTTTAGAATCTGCCCAGAATCAGAACCTGAAGAAGCCAATTTCAGCCAAACTGAGGCCATAGAATTTAGTTATACTGCCAAGATAATCAGCACCTACTGGCATCAATTATGTATTACAGTGTTCTTGACCGGATTCACCCCAGACAGTGTAGACGCAGATAAAATGATAAATAAAAAGCTTGAGGGAAAATATGTAGAGTCATATTCAAGAAATTAGAATATACATTTGTAAGAGGCTTGTTTGTCAGATTTAAAAGACCTTTTGAAAAAAACAACTTTCAAGTCAAAATTAAACATGCTTTTTATCAAGCCCCCATTTCTATAATGAAGATTTCTCTTTTGTATTGGTTATATGCAATATTGTAAGCTTAAATGCTGTGATTGTACTAGCTGGAGGTAGAAAGAAATCATAACTAAAAGAAATAAAGGCTTTAAAACATAAACAGTCTGTGTTAATCTTTACAATGTGTTCCTTTAGTAAATTGGGTAACTGAAATAAATAGTAAATTACCTTTTCAATATTATTCTAGTTTATTGACTATCCATTTAAGAAAAGACATTCAGATTCATTAGATCTGCAAAATAATTGCATGGACGATCACACTACGGTTTGGCAGGCAGTGCTGGTGAAAATAAGCCGTAGAAAATGCCCTGTTTTATGGTTTGTTGAAAAATGTATGGATCAAAACATTTGTCTTTGTGTGGTTGTTTGTGTTTAAAGATGGTGAAAGAGATTTACAGCCCCAATCAAAAACTGGCTCATGGTTGGAAATGTAGCGTGAATGATGTCATGAAACCAACCTAGCTTTGATTATGTGATTTATTACATAATATGGAAATCATAAACATGGACATCAGAGAGATGAAAAAACAAAAATCAACACCACGGACAAACTCTCTTGAGCTGTCCTGTTTAGTGTAGGCCGCATGTTTTTCCACCTATCCTTGCCAGAAAAGCAAACAAAAGTACTTTTGGATATTTTCTTTTTCACTTTGGATGTTACGCAAACCTGTTGCCACCGACATGATGCATAGCGCCACCTGCACCATCATCAGTATGGATAATTGCGTCCACTGTGAATTTGGTTCAGTTGTATGTTGTAAATATTTTTGCTGGGAAACAGGTTGTTATTCCTGCTGACGTTCCACACAGTCCTGGCTTTTCTGAGATGAACCCAAGCATATCCCGTGTGTCACACTGTGTCTGTGCTGAGAGGAAGCATGAGCGACTGCTCTGTGGCACTTCATTTAACAAATCGGTGGAAACCACAAGCCAGAGCAGGCATAAGAATGGGTGGGTGGCTGCGTAACAGATTTGTCTCCTCATGGAAGACTCACATTTGAGCAAATAAATTACACTATGTAGCCTTCCGTTAAAAGTACAAGTGTAGATAATGTGTGCAAAAAAGAAAAAAAAAGAAATTTACATAATTACACAATTTAAAAGATTTTCTTGTTTTCATCTTTATAAGCATTTAGGGCGGTCAGTGCAGTTTGTTGTAATGAATAGACACTGGGGTGTCTATTCACTGCTAATGCAGTCGGACACAAAAGAGTTTTTACAAATTTATTAAAGGAAAGCTTGACTGGACAGGCAGCAACTGGGGCGCTGCCTGTCCTGCTTCAATCCCATTCTACTGTTGAAGATTACATCTTCTGGAAATCGCAAAGAGGAGAGAACTTATGGATGTCCCATAGAAATAGCCATTCAGCTGGAACATTAACACTAAGGCACAAATTTAATGGGAAAGTTATTCTGACTCAATCAGACTCAAATAGATAGCACATGTTCATAGTTGAGTGTTACTGCAACCGTTTTATTCTTCTGGGAAACATCTATGGTCAAACAAATACAAGACAAAATAAAGAGTTATTGCATACACTGAATACTTTTATTGAAAGTATTGTTGAAAGATATTAACATAATATTGAGACAAGATTTCAATTGTACATTTGATAACATAGTTGATAGATGGCCAAAAAGGAGTACAACTAACTCACTTCTGGCTGATTTGCTAAATGAAAGAGGCCTTGTTGATATTTGGAGAACTAATAATCCAGCCAATAAAGAGTTTACATGGATAACCAGGGCTGGTTCTCTGCGATCTAGAAAACTTTTTTGGTTAATTTCGGAATTTCTTACTCAATTGTAAAACCAAAACTGTGCCGACACCCCTAACAGACCCAAGAAATATTACACTAACCTTACATTCATCACCAAATAAGCCTACTCAAAAATACCCAGCCTACTGGAAACTTAATAGCTCTCTTTTACAAAGTGAAGTTTTAAGGGAAATAGTAAGAAATAAAATTTCTGAAAATGTTAAAATTGCTGAAGAGAAAGTGGGTTATAAAAAACAATGCGACCTTTTAATGTTTGAGTTAAGGAAAACTTTTGTAGAATTTGGCTCTAAACAAAAAAACGGAAAGGAAAATGGAGGGAAATACTTAAATAACCAACCTTACCTCACTATCACCCATTTTGTCAGAAAACTGATCTGAATATCAGCAAGCAGAACTCCGATCTTTACAACTAAAACTAGATCAGTTATACAAAAATAAAGCTGAAGGTGCATTTGTACGTTAAAGAGCAAAATGGTTGAGGGTGAACAGAATTTTAGTCACTTTTCTAAACTAGAAAAACAAAGACAAAATAAAAATATTGTAAACAGACTCTTCAAAAAGTACTATTGTAGATAAGCCTAGTGAATTATCCAAGATCTGTGAAAATTATTATAAAATACTATATACCTCAAATATTTCAATTTCTAAAATGTGTTGTGCAATCAAGCCATGAGGAAAAATCTGACTAAATTGTAAGCCACGAATCTTGGCTTCATAGCAGGGTGCCATTGCAATGAAGCCAAGCTCCCCCTGGCTTATCTTTCTCTTTGCCTGTGGACCCTCGAGGAGAGAGGAGCCCTCACTGGAGAGACCTACAAACATGCAGGGTCGGCCAAGTGAATACATCCCTGCCCTTTTCCAACATCGGAACTGAACAGACTATTGCCATGAAACAGGCTGTTTATGATCTTTCTAAGCTGTGCAGAAGAAAAGCTGAACCAGGAGCGAGCCACACCTCTGCCGTGCAGAGATTTACATGATGCAACCCCCTTCCTGCTTCCTACTGCCTGAGACCCGCATAAGGGAGTTTAAGCTGCCTCCTCACAGCCACCCTTCGAGCTAGCCGCCTGTTCGTTGCTCAGACAATCAGCCTTAACCTGCTTCAAGTTCAACTGCTTCCTACTGGATACCCCAAAATGAACCGAACTGACACAGAGGCACAGAGGTTTGGCAGAGTTAGGCAGGGAAAGTCAAAAGGTTTATCTAAAATGGTTTTACTGTTTTGTTTTGAAGTTTGACTTAGTAAAAAAGCCCTGGTGCTTACAGGCTAGCTTGTGGTAGCATTATGGATACCAAGCTTTGCCGATGTGTTTTTACGGTTATGACAAACTTTATTTTCATAATGGTTTTTTACACCGATGGGATATTAATGTTTCTGCGTTCCGGTCTGCTCATTACCAAAAAATATGGCTTAAAAGTATTTTTAAATTAGCGCCGGATGTCTGCTAGCTATTTGCTTCTCGGATTACATTAGTGCTATCACTGAGTCAACACAACTACGGTTCATTTTAAACATAACGCCTGTTTTCGATTCCTTCTGCCATCGTTCCATAGTGCTATGAGCATTATTACTGCATTAATATGGAAGATTAATGTTGATTTAATGGTGTTAATGGTGGTATAACTTTAGGATTAACCCATCAAACGACTGATCGCTATAGCGCCCCTAGTTTCCCGGAGGAATAATTGCATTAATAAAATCAAGTGTCCAAGAGGTTACTGATTTTCAATGTTCCCACAAAGTTGGGTGCATGGAATTGTCCAAAATGTCTTGGTATACTGAAGCATTCAGAGTTCCTTTCACTGGAGCTAAGGGGCCAAGCCCAGCTCCTGAAAAACAACAATGTCCTTCCTTTGGGCATTAGACAGGCCTCTTCAATTTATGATTTTATTTCCCTTCTTAAGACCCATCTCTTTTCCTTGGCTTTTGACACAATCTGAGATGTTAACTTTCTTTTACCATGTTTTACTTTCTTTAATTTTATTACTACTTTTATATATCATTTTGGTTGTTGTTTTATGATTGATCGTTTGTATTTTATGATTGTGTATAGCACTTTGGTCCTGTGGGAGTTTAAAGGGCTTTATAAATAAAATTGATATGGTATGGTATGGTATGGTATGGTATAACCCCACACTGTAGTAACCCCTCCACCAAACTTTACACTTGGCACAATGCAGTCAGACAAGTACTGTTCTCCTGGCAACCGCCAAACCCAGACTCGTCCATCAGATTTCCAGATGGAGAAGCGTGATTCGTCACTCCAGAGAAGGCGCCTACTCTGCTCTGGAGTCCAGTGGCGCCGTGTTTTACACCACTGCATCCGACGCTTTGCATTGCACTTGGTGATGTATGGCTTGGATGCAGCTGCTCGAACATGAAAAGCCATTCCATGAAGCTCTCTGCATACGGTTCTTCAGCTAATCTGAAGGCCACATGAAACCTGGAGGTGTGTAGTGATTGACTCTGCAGAAAGTTGGCGACCTCTTCGCAATATGCACTTCAGCATCCGCTGCCCCCGCTCTGTCAGTTTACATGGTCTACCACTTTGTGGCTGAGTTTCTGTCATTCCCAAACATTTTCATTTTCTTATGATACAGTTGACAGTTGACTGTGGAATATTTAGGAGCGAGAAAATTTCACGACTGGATTTGTTGCAGAGGTGGCATCCTATCACAGTTCCACGCTGGAATTCACTGAGCTCCTTAGAGTGACCCATTCTTTCATAAATGTTTGTAAAAACAGTCTCCATGCCTTGGTGCTTGATTTTATACACCTGTGGACATGGAAGTGATTGGAACACCTGATTCCAATAATTTGGATGGGTGAGAAAATAATTTTGGCAATATAGTGTATGTCTGTTTAGTATATCTCTCATCCTTTTTTTATAGTTTGGCATCTTTACGCAAGCTGAACCATTCATTTCTCTCAGGAGGTTTTACATCTAAAAGAGAACAAACTAGATGTATTTCTGTTGACCATTTTATTAGGGGTATTAAAGAGAATGCAAGCCTGAAAATGCAAGATGTAGAAAATTCAAAATTAGTGGCCTGAGATATCTATTGTTATTTTTATATTAGTTGCCCGTATTCTTTACCCGTGAATATTGCATATAAATTATTATAACTCTCCAAGCCTCCAACTGTCATCTCTTGCTTCTATTCCTTGAGTTTCTCTTTTAGATAAAGTGAGAGGACTTTAGAGCAGAATGTGGTCTGTCCTGAATGCTTTAAATCCTAAAAGTGACAGGGTGTGTTAAAAAGACTATTTCACTCATGCCTGGCCTCATCTCTAAATAAAGTAAATGTGCCTTAGTCATCTGTGTTCCAATGGGTTTAGCAAATTAGCATATTACATAAAGATAATATCTGCAATTTGTACACTTGATGGCATGTTTTAAACTTGAACACTGACTTGAACCAATTTGAAATATCTAATTATGCTCACATTTGGTCTCTTTCTAGCCTTCATTTGCCTTCATCAGAATTACTAAGCAATGATCCATGGGCAGCCAAATCAACAAGGAAATTGGGCTACATTTTTGCCCTCCTCAATTGAGTTGTAAAAGCCATTTTAGTTATTACCGTGCCACGAGAGACATTCACAGACATTACTCTCTGATTGGTTCTGATGGCTGTAATTTCATTTTATAACAATCTCATCCTAACAAATCCATTTCTGCAATTTTTTCATACCTTATAAAAAAACGGCGTGGGAGAGACAGGCAAAATGATGTAATTTAGGTGAGTGTCAATAGTGATTAACCAAAGCCCCAAACGTCTGGCTTTTCCAATGAAAGGAAAGCCTACAATACCTGCAGAAAGGCTTCTGTAGAGCTGTAGTCATGGCCTATAAAAGAAGAGGAAATTAATTAAATACAGGGCGGGTGGTTTGGCGCCATGGAAAGAATACACAATTTAGAGTCTAGCGCCAAGGAACCAAATGGACAAAATGAAGGTGATCAGTCATATTTTGCTGCTTTTTTGACATTAAGCATATGTTTTTTTTCATAGAGGTCAGCTAAGCAATTTAGACAAATTGGAGAAAATTGCAAAGGTAAACACAGGGAGAGGTCTCGTAATGTTTCTTTCACTCTTTTCATTTTCCTTGTGCTCCTATTTAGACCCTGTTTTGTTTAGTAAATCCCTTACCTGAGTTTTTCTGTGACTGCAACAGTGAGACAAAATGACTCCGTCAGGACGGGGCAGGGTCAGGGTGTTTGTTTGACTGCATCACTGCCCGCCAAGCTGACACAAACTGCACTCATTTGCTCCATAAAGTGCCCACGCTGCCACTGCAACTACAGTAAATTCCCATGTTCTGTAAGCAATCTAAAAATTAATTTCAAATAGCATGTAGTTTCAGTTGGTTAATTGGCCTTTTTTAAGTGATTAAGTGTAATAATTTTTGCCAGATGCAGTTTTCATCAAATTGCTGGTATATTTACCTGATGAAAGTAAACTGAAAATTCAATCTAGACGGTTCCATTAGTGCTGTAGGAGGTATTTAGAAAATGAGAGTGACAGTTATTTGTGAAACGTGACACTGTTGCTGTTTAACTTTTTAAGTGCTCTAAGTGCTGTATGTTCTGTTTGCAAATTGCATTACCAAAATGGTCTCCTGCAAGGCTGGTTTAGCAATCCAGAATAGTGGATGTGTTACCAAGACAAAATTCCAGAAATTAAATGTCAGTCTCCAATCACATGTGAAGGTTGAAAATTTACTTTTAATAATGAGGTGATTCTGGACTTTTTTTCAAATCTCTGTCTTGTTCATCCGAGTCTTGAATTTGATATAATTTCATAAACATCCTTTCTGACAGAATAGCCAGTATGAGCTTTACCAGCATATCCCTGAACTGGCTTAGATCAGATCTCTCTGGCAGCCTCTCTGGAGTACTTAAAGGTTCTGTTCTTGGGCCAATACTTTTCTTAAAGCCAGTGTGTAAGATTTTCACATAAATGAATTACAAACAACCTCATCATTAAGTGCATGATAACTTACTACAGAGGCTGTGGATTGTAAGAAATATGGCAATGTAAACATGTCCTCAATGTATTAGGTACCAAGGTACTGCTAATAGAAATAGCTATGGTCATTGTGTGAAATATTTTTGGTGTTGCCAAGTCCGCTTGTTTTTTTTTTTCTTTCAATTTTTACTTGTAAATTCCTGGACTTGCTTCTTTCTGGGTGGGTTGCTAATCTCTGAAAGTGCAGTAATCTAATTGGGGTCTAATAAGACACGCGCTTCTACTGTTGCACTACAGACAGTGAACGGGCTGCCTAATATCCCTCCGCGTAGACACATTTATATCTCTGTTCATCTCTCTCCATCCCAGGGGGAGAGGGAGAGACAAACAAGCTGTCTCTACCGGAAGGACAGAGTAGCTGCTGCTCTACGTTGCTCTGTTTCTAACATAAAGCCAAATAAGCTTCACTGTTATACTGAAATAACTTACATATCCAGCAGAAAGCCTGCAATCACAGCATCCGTTTTAAAGCCATAATAAGTAATTTTCGAGTGGCGCTCCCCCTACAGGGCACTGTCGTAAACACTTCCTCCCCTCCACGTGCCCCCCACGCCCCACACCTACAGTGCACCATCACTCAAAGCAGAGTGGAGAGAAAGAGAGAGATTGTCACTCTCTCAGGTCTGGGTGCAGGTTTGGTTCTCTCTCTCCTCCTCTGCAGGGCGTGGCAGGCAGGTGCTCCGCATCACTTGCTCCGCTGATTGGAGCTCTTCTTAAGAAGGTGTTTCCAGCAGGAGGGCGACAGTTCTTACTCGCTTCCAGTGTGGTACTTGACCAGCCTAGCTATCTTGTTCCTAGTGAAATCCAAGCCTAAGCCTAACTCCGTGTTCCTGTTTTTTTCTCTTCTTAAAAGCCTGGACCCCCAGCCACAGAAACTCCAAGTCGGACCTCCTCGTATCAAGATAAGAACTCAATAAATCTTTCCTGGTTTAGTCCTCCTGCTGTGCTCACCTGCCTGTCCACCCTCCTACGCCGTTGAACCAAAAGAGAGGTCACTATGGGCGTTAAAATAAGGAAGTCGTCGGTAGCCGATTTTGCGGTCGAGTTCCGTACCTTAGTGGCTCAGACCGGATGGAACGCCCTTGCTCTAAAAGCAGCGTTCCTTAAAGGCACACTATGCAACATTTTTCAGTTAATTAATGTGTTTCATACCGTTTTGGATGATTAAATGAGTCATTTCAGGTTGAACAAAGGTTTTCTTGGCCGCCCTGGTGGTCTGTGGGGGAAATACCGCACTTGCAATTGCAGGAGCCCTCGGCCCGCACCCACAGGCTCAGAATCTCGTGCAAGATCGCGAGAGTCGGTCTTGCTTTACGGCGAGAACTGCTACACGCTCCCAGTGAAACGTATGCTCGTTGCTAGCGCAGTGGCGATATCTGTGCAGTTAACATGGCGGAACCGGCGATAAAACAGCGAAAGCCCATGTTGGAGCAGGCAAGAAAGAGGAAAAGGGCTCTGGACAGAGAGAGGAGTCGTACACGGGTGAACATCGGGAAAGCTTTTTCCGAATGGCGAGAGCTAAAAGAGAAAGAAGGCTGCAAGGCTGACGCGGACCTCGCGTTTCTGCTGATGCGATTGTAAGTAACATTGGAATGGTTACTCTCTCTCTCTGTGCATGTTCATACTTTCACTGTGTTAAAGCCGGGCATACACTGTACGAGTTTTTCAGTCGTGGTACTTATATACATCTCAAACTGCGACGGAACCGCGGAGTTTAAAAGTTCACCGCTCATCTGTTTGCTGATCTGTGTTTTCAAACTGTGCGACGGAACCGCGGAGTTTAAAAGTTCACCGCTCATCTGTTTGCTGATCTGTGTTTTCAAACTGTGCGACGGAACCGCGGAGTTTAAAAGTTCACCGCTCATCTGTTTGCTGATCTGTGTTTTCAAACTGTGCAACGGAACCGCGGGGTTTAAACGGCCACCGCTCATCTGTGTGCTGATCTGTGTTTTCAAACTGTGCGACGAAACCGCGGGATTATAAAAGTTCACCGCTCATCTGTGTGCTGATCTGTGTTTTCAAACTGTGCGACGAAACCGCGGGATTATAAAAGTTCACCGCTCATCTGTGTGCTGATCTGTGTTTTCAAACTGTGCAACGGAACCGCGGGGTTTAAACGGCCACCGCTCATCTGTGTGCTGATCTGTGTTTTCAAACTGTGCGACGAAACCGCGGGATTATAAAAGTTCACCGCTCATCTGTGTGCTGATCTGTGTTTTCAAACTGTGCGACGAAACCGCGGGATTATAAAAGTTCACCGCTCATCTGTGTGCTCATCTGTGTTTTCAAACTGTGCGACGAAACCGCGGGATTATAAAAGTTCACCGCTCATCTGTGTTCTCAAACTGTACCGCGCGACGCTCGGACGCGGCTCGGGAGGCACCGGGCGTCGGGGGGAACGGAGGGGAGAGAGGAAAGACGAGACACCCCGGCGGCCGCGCGGCATACGGAAACAGACGGCCAGCGCGTCGCGCGGACCGGGACCCTCGCCCTACCCAACCCCCCGCGAGCCGATGTCCGGGCCCAGCGGGTCCCGGGCCAGGCGGAGGTCGTTTCGGGACGCCCGCTCCCCTCACTCCACTGGCGGGGACAGAGAGGAGGGGAGGGCGCTCCCTCGTAGCTCTGCTTGAACAGCAGGAGGGTGATTCATTGCGTTCGCCTGTCTGCTAAGTTCAAAACAACCACGCCTGGCTTGCCGGAGAAACCAGGAGAACAGCTGAGCATCTTTACGACAGTGCACTTTTACTTTCGCCCTCTGGGGGGCGCCTCGCTGGAAAATCAACCCCGGTTGCATAGTATACCTTTAATGACCTCACCGAGAATTAGCCTGTCGCAACAAACCTAGAGATCTTGAGGACCTTATCAATCTCGCTATTGGGGTGGATAACCGGCTCCGGGAGAGAGCTCGTGAGAGGCGGGGACAGGACCTCCCTTCAGCTCAACGGCCCTTTCCTCCAACCTCAGTTATGTCACTCATGTCCCGTCACTGACCACTTCTGAAAGTCAGCCAGCTGACGAGCCTATGCAGATAGGAAGAACACAATTATCACCCGAAGAGAGGGACAGATGTATGAGGGCTAAACAGTGCCTCTATTGTGGTGCCTCCGGTCATTTCTGCCTTTCCTGTCCCATTCGCCCAAAAGATCCAGCCCGCCAGTAGTACAGGGAATACTGGCGGGCGCATGTTCCGAGAACCCTGGCCCTTGGCTCCTGTTACAGGCTGTAATCTGCCTACAGGACTCTCGACACCCTGTTTCTGCCTTAGTTGATTCGGGCTCTGAAAAGAACCTTATTGATCCGGCCTTAGTTCGTCAGCTCCATATACCTGTTCGTTCATTACCTACTCCAGTTCCTGTTGCAGCTCTGGATGGCAGCCCTCTGGCCACCATAACACAGCAGACTCTTCCTTTTCAGTTTATAACTTCAGGTAATCACCATGAATCCATATCTTTTTATGTTTTCTCCACTAAACACTAAACGTTGTTTTAGGTTTCCCTTGGTTAACAGGGCTCCACAATCCACACATAAATTGGAGAAATTCCCGTATAGAGACCTGGAGCTCCAGTTGCCTGGCTTCTTGTCTTCAGTCGGCCCTACCTCATTCCTCAGCTGGTCCTGTCTCCCCTGAGGTTTCTCCTGACCTGTCTCAAGTTCCACCCGAGTACCATGATCTACAACGAGTATTTAGTAAAGATCTGGCTCTAAGCCTTCCGCCTCACCACCCTTACGACTGCTCTATAGATCTTCTCCCTGGGGCCCCTCTACCCTCAGTTTGTCTTTATAAACTTTCCCTGTCTGAGCAGGGAGCCATGGAGAAGTATGTTAATGAGTCTTTGAAGGCAGGCATTATTCGCCCGTCATTTTCACCACTCCGGGCAGGTTTTTTCTTTGTTGAGAAAAAAGATAAGACTCTTTGCCCCTGCATAGACTACGGGGGTTTAAATACCGTTTACCCCTCCTGGCATCAGCATTCGATACAGTTCGCGGTGCTACTATATTCACCAAACTAGACCTCCGTAACGCATACCACCTGGTTAGAATTCAGGACGGGGACGAGTGGAAAACTGCCTTTAAGACTCCTATTGGCCACTTCGAGTACCTAGTCATGCCCTTCAGTCTAACCAATGCACCCGCTGTCTTCCAAGCTCATATTAACGACGTTCTCCGAGACTTCATTAACCATTTTGTGTAGTATAGCTCGATTACATCCTCATTTTTTCCAAGAACCTCGGACAGCATCAACAGCACGTCCGCCTGGTCCTTCAACGTCTCCTCAAGAATCGCCTGTTTGTTAAGGCGGAGAACTGCAAATTCCACCAGGAATCCATTAGTTTCCTCGGCTTCATCTTCGAGGGTGGACAGGTGAAGACAGATCCAGGAAAGGTCAAAGCAGTCAAAGACTGGCCCACACCAAAGACCCGGAAGGAGGTTCAACGCTTTCTGGGGTTTGCCAACTTTTATCGTGTGTTCATAAAGAACTTTGGTGTCATCACCTCACCCCTTACAGCTCTTACCTCCACCAAGAAGACCTTCATTTGAACCTCTGAAGCTGATCAGGCCTTTAAACTCCTCAAGAAAATTGTCTCTCAGGCTCCTGTCCTCTCCTATCCTGACCCTGCAGTCCAGTTCATATTGGAGGTAAACGCCTTGGATACAGGAGTGGGAGCCGTTCTGTCCCAGATGTCCTCCACCGATGGGAAGCTCCATTCCTGCGCCTTCTTCTCTAGGCGTTTCTCACCCACCGAAAGGAACTACGACGTGGGAGATAGAGAACTGTTGGCCATAAAACTGGCCTTGGAAGAGTGCCGCCACTGGCTGGAAGGAACTGAGCTGCCAATCATCATCTGGATGGATCACAAGAACCTGTCATACATCCAGTCTGCCAGACGCCTGAACTCCCGTCAGAGCCGTTGGTCATTGTTTTTCTCACATTTCCACTTCACCATAACCTACCATCCAGGCTCCAAGAACACACAACCCGATGCTTTGTCCCGACTGTTCTCCTCCGCCGAAGACTCCACTGAGCCTGAAATCTTCATCCCCAGGTCCTGTGTCGTGGGAGCTGTCACCTGGGAATTAGAGAGACAAATTCGTCAGGCTCAAGTTAACGAACCAGACCTGGGAGGTGGCCCTCCCCGAAGACTCTATGTTCCGTCAGCCGTCCGTTCCCAGGTGATCCGCTGGGGCCACTCTTCTAAGTTCTCTGGTCACCCTGGTTCCAGTCGTTCCATCGCCTTTATTTCTGGTGGCCGTCCCTTAATAAGGACGTTGCCGAGTATGTTTCAGCCTGCCCTGTGTGTGCTAAAAACAAGGGTTCCTGCAGACCTCCTACAGGTCTTCTCCAGCCCCTACCCAGACCCAGCTGTCCCTGGTCTCACATAGCATTAGATTTCATCACTGGCTTACCTCCATCCAACCACAAGACCGTCATCCTTTCTATAATAGACAGATGGAAAAGCATGCCATCTAGTGGCTCGGTCCAAGCTTCCATCTGCACATCAGACTGCCAGGCTCCTGTTTTATCATGTGTTTAGGCTCCATGGCTTACCTGTGGAGATCGTTTCAGACTGCGGCCCACAGTTTATCTCAAAGGTCTGGCGAGATTTCTGCCAATGTCTAGGTGCCAAGGTCTCTCTTACCTCCGGTTTCCATCCCCAGTCAAATGGACAGTGTGAACGACTTAATCAAGAACTTGAAAACACCCTACGCTGTGTCTGCTCCCAGAACCCCACTTCTTGGAGTCAACACCTTGCCTGGGTTGAATACTCACACAACTCCCACATATCCGCTGCCACCGGGTTGTCCCCATTTGAGGCATCCCTGGGTTATCAGCCCTCTCTCCTCTCCTCTTTCTTCCCAGATTCTATCCTTCCCTCCGTCAGATCACATCTTTCCCGGTGCCGTAACGCCTGGGACCAAACCCGAGCCACCCTTGAACTCACCACCGACCGTAACAAGAGGTTGGCAGACCGTAAGCTCCAGTTTACACCCCTGGGCAAGAGGTGTGACTCTCCTCTAAGGATTTTCCACTTAAAGCCACCTCTAAGAAACCACCTCCTAGGTTCCTCGATCCGTTTAAGATCGACTGCATTATCAGTCCCACAGCGGTCCACCTTAAATTTCCATCTCACCTCTGTGTTCACCCTACTTTTCACGTCTCCCAGATCAAACCAGAGCTCACCTGACCTGCACCACAGCCTGGACCCCGGACATCACCCTCCCCAGACAAAACCCTACCTGGAATCCTGTGAGTCATTTGCCCTATCATTATTCTTGTCGACACCTTCCACTGCTCATCAGTCTCCCCGTCTTTCCCCAGTGGAACCCGGACAAACCAACCAGTCAGAACCACCACCGAACCAACCACACCAGTTTATCAATAAACTCTCTTACTGGACTGCCTGTCTCCGTGGTTGCCCTCATTCTGAGTCTCATTTTGTAAATCATGACAGAGATATGCGTATGCGTACCAATAGACCTGTTGGCTCACTGTCAGTCCAGCGTCACGGGTGAGTCTATTTTAGCTTCTTGTTTATTTAGGAGAGGAAGGGGGCAAGGAAGAGAGAGAGTCAGAGAGATGTGTTCATGCGGACGGATAGAGGAGTCACTGGCTGGCTCGCTGTCTGTAGCTCAGCGGGAGCGGGTGTATTTATAACTAGCGGCTTAGTTTGTTGCCGAAATAAGAGACTTTACAGTTAAAAACAAGCCCAATAAACAGTCACCTGCAAGTCATGAAATGTATGAGTGACTCAAAAAAAGAACAAGCCACACATTGCTGGCAGACTTGGTAACACTGTTATTGATGCCAATGGCCTTACATTGGGCTGCCATAAAGCTGTTCATCTTACCGCGAGAACGAGAACAGAGCTGCAAGACTGCCTCCGGGACGGAAGCATGGAAAGACCACTCAATCGTCTGATGAACAGTTGGATTACCGTCACAGGGATTTAGAGGAGGATATATTAAGGTAAAATTGTCACTAAGTATACCTCTAAGTCCCTCATGAATTATCTCCACCTGGTAATAATAGCCGATATAGACTCTTGTTTTTTTCCAGTCAGTACTTCTTTTTATTTTCTTGGTTACTTTCTCTTCCCTCTCGCTGGGAAACAGTATGAATGGTCCACCATTTCTACAGAAAACAGCAAATCGAATGATCTACGGTCATTTTTGCTTGTTTATACTCCTCCACGATAGCACATCATCATATAGGAGACAAATAGGAAAAACGTGTAGGGCTGACAAGTTTGCCTCCATTTGGCTACTGAAATCCGAAATAGCAATGCAACATGCCACCTCCCAGTGGGTGCTCTGACACCTGTGTATTTATAAACTAATAATTGTAGTTATGAGAATACTTTCATTTTTTATGTGGGGTTATTAGACTTTGCCAGAAAAAGCAATACTTGATTTTTGTTAATTAAAAGCCACAATTAGTTACACACTGTACCTGAAATTTAGCTCCTTCCCCTTGGTTCCATCTGCTGTAAATATCTAAAATAATTGTTTCATTAACATTGCCACCTCCATGGTACTTCCATTTCCTCTGGGCATCTTTATCCCTCTATTATTTCAAACACACATCATGTACAAAATACCTTTAGCAAATGTTGATCATCTCCATAAATCCCTCTTCTAGCCAACACTACTGTTCTGGTTCGACCCCTGGTAACTTCTCATCTTGTGTACTACAGTTCCATTTTTTTGGTCTCCTACATAAAATTAATAAAGTCTCCCATATGTATCATTATGATTGACTACTAATTAATAACATAATTCTTGTTCTACAGAATCTTCATTGCCTATCATTTAGACTTAAGGCTCCCACATACTCGGCCATACTGCTCTGCCATACAATTGTTATTGATAGGAACTGTTCAATGTTCTCACTTAATCTTTGATTTGAAAATAGATTTCATAAAATCTGCTTAGTGCAGAGCAAACTCATCACGATAATCTGTCTATTTAAAAATTCAATAATTGGGTTGTATTTGTATAATTGGTACAAAATAGCTAGCATATAAATGATGATGCTCTGTTCAGAAACACTTTGTAGTACTAGGTAAATTGGTCCTTCCATCCTGAAAGTGTTAAATATATTATGTATTCACGAAAAAAGGTAAAAAAATCTGTCATGATTTATTTATTTATTTTTTGTTTGTTTTGGACTTTTCTTGAATCAGCCTTCGCCTCTCAGCCACCATCCTATCAGCTCTGTCCACTCCTCAGCCACCACTCTACTCTTGATCGGTTCCACCTGCTGCCAGTAATTACTGCCAACTCTATTCACCTGTTCCCCCATCTATATGTACCTGCTTTAGTCAACTCATCCCAACCAAAACCTCTCGTCTCGTCTTGTGTGATGTGATCTGTGGCTACCAGTTCCTGTGTGTTCTGCCAGCTGGACTCTTCTGATGAAAGTTGCCTGTGTCTGCGTGCTGCACAAGCCTGCCTGTTTCCGTGAGTTCCAGCTGCTTGCTCTGCCCATTCCGGTGGTTCCTCGGTCCACATCGCCTATCACTGGTTTGACCTGTCACCGTCTGCAACCCCTGGTCAGTTTGGTTCTGCTATTCACCCGACCTGCATCCTTTGGTCTTCTGCCCATTACTGCCTGCCTACCTCATCTGCCACTATTCACATTCTGCAATAATGTTTTTAATAACGAAGCTCTGTGTTATGCTGAATATCGGATTCACCAGTGTTATCCATAACAAGGTAGATGTAATCCCCTCATTACTATAATTGTATATTTTGATGTTAATATTGAAAAACATTGGGATTAGCTGTTTCACCCACATATATGTACATTGAAAAAAAAACAGTTAGTACAATGCAAATACTGTATATTAAAGGTGTAATACTGAACAGCAACATGGATTTCATGGAGCATAAAATCTGATATCTGGTTGCCTGTAAGTATTGGTGCAAAAAGTCAAACCTCAGAGACATATTATCAATAACATTTTACTTGTTATTGGTGGAATGTAAATGAACATCCAAGCGTAGTTACAAGAATTGATGAGAGCAAAAGATGTAAGATAACAAAATTGGACATGAAAATGAGTGCATTACCCTCTTATATCGATTACCCTTGTATGGTTGTCTGTATACAGTAGACAGTGTTGTCAAAATGAATAATCAATCCTAGCGGTTAATCAAAAAAAAAGAAAAAAAAAGGGAAAATAACAAATAATATTAAAAAAGCAATATTCTAGATTGTGGATCCCATAGACCTATCTCTGTGTTAAATGTGGACTAAAAACTGTTCACAGCTGTTCATGTTAAGAGAATTTTACAGAGCTAGAGTTAAAGGGATTTATATAAGAGGAGAAGTATATAAAGCCACCATCCTATCAGCTCTGTCCACTCCTCAGCCACCACTCTACTCTTGATCGGTTCCACCTGCTGCCAGTAATTACTGCCAACTCTATTCACCTGTTCCCCCATCTATATGTACCTGCTTTAGTCAACTCATCCCAACCAAAACCTCTCGTCTCGTCTTGTGTGATGTGATCTGTGGCTACCAGTTCCTGTGTGTTCTGCCAGCTGGACTCTTCTGATGAAAGTTGCCTGTGTCTGCGTGCTGCACAAGCCTGCCTGTTTCCGTGAGTTCCAGCTGCTTGCTCTGCCCATTCCGGTGGTTCCTCGGTCCACATCGCCTATCACTGGTTTGACCTGTCACCGTCTGCAACCCCTGGTCAGTTTGGTTCTGCCATTCACCCGACCTGCATCCTTTGGTCTTCTGCCCATTACTGCCTGCCTACCTCATCTGCCACTATTCACATTCTGCAATAATGTTTTTAATAACGAAGCTCTGTGTTATGCTGAATATCGGATTCACCAGTGTTATCCATAACAAGGTAGATGTAATCCCCTCATTACTATAATTGTATATTTTGATGTTAATATTGAAAAACATTGGGATTAGCTGTTTCACCCACATATATGTACATTGAAAAAAAAACAGTTAGTACAATGCAAATACTGTATATTAAAGGTGTAATACTGAACAGCAACATGGATTTCATGGAGCATAAAATCTGATATCTGGTTGCCTGTAAGTATTGGTGCAAAAAGTCAAACCTCAGAGACATATTATCAATAACATTTTACTTGTTATTGGTGGAATGTAAATGAACATCCAAGCGTAGTTACAAGAATTGATGAGAGCAAAAGATGTAAGATAACAAAATTGGACATGAAAATGAGTGCATTACCCTCTTATATCGATTACCCTTGTATGGTTGTCTGTATACAGTAGACAGTGTTGTCAAAATGAATAATCAATCCTAGCGGTTAATCAAAAAAAAAGAAAAAAAAAGGGAAAATAACAAATAATATTAAAAAAGCAATATTCTAGATTGTGGATCCCATAGACCTATCTCTGTGTTAAATGTGGACTAAAAACTGTTCACAGCTGTTCATGTTAAGAGAATTTTACAGAGCTAGAGTTAAAGGGATTTATATAAGAGGAGAAGTATATAAAGTAGCTTTATATGGGAATGATGTCTTGGTGTGTATATATATATATATATATATATATATATATATATATGTGTGTGAGCCTACTAGTTCATTTCCTGAGTTGAGGAGTATTTTGGAAAAATTTGGAAGCTACTCAGATTTTAAATTTAATATACAAAAAAACCCAAATTTTAACATTTAATTAGACATATCCAAAACAACTAGCTGAGAAATTTACTTATAAATGGGATCAGCAATTTTTGAAGTACCTCAGCACCATAGGACATTTCCAGTGACGTACGGTAGGGTTCATAGCTGGTGAGGCACTGACCATTTACAGATTTACATATACACAGAATAGACTAATTGCAAAGTGCTGAAGGAGATTGATTGAGCCAAATAAATTCACCAAGAGACATGGAAAAAATATTGATTCTTTGAGGAAAAAATAATAAATTATTTGTAATTTGATTGGTAACAGTTTGAGTTATGATGGATTTCTACATTTGTAACACATTCAAAAACTACAACCCACCTTACACACATTTCATTACAACAACAAAACAAGAATAATTATCGCTGTCTTACCTCTACTTATAATTTAAGTCCATGCGGCGCTCTTTCTTCGCAAAAATATCAGTCATTTTCCGGTAAAGGTTCTCTTTTTCTTCTTCAGTTTTAAAAGTCTCTCAGTCTCAATGGAGATCACTGTCTGGGATGAAAGCCTTCCTTGACCAGTCCTCTTCCGGCTGTATGTTTTAAGTCTTTTTAGTGCTTTACTTGTTTAGCATAACTCGCTAATAATACATCCATAACTTGCTGTCACTATACAGTTTTGGGATCACGAGCGGTTCTCCTTGAGCGCCCCCTGCCTAGAGGCCAAGGAACTGCCGGGCTCACCTACAACCCGTTCTTTGCCGTCTATGATCGCCCAGCAGCACGAAAACATGTTACCTGCACACAGTTAGATGACCAAAACACAATTCGTAATCCACATATATTGAATTGTGGAAAATCATTTCATAACTGTTTGAACAATTGAATTTATGATCTAGAGACAGGAAGATGCATTCACAGAATGGAAGCCAGCGCAGTTAACATGGGATTGCGCAATCCCAGTGGAGGCCAAGATCGCTGCGGCCTCACCGGTTTCGCTATCAAGCGCCACCAAAGATTCACATGAAAAATAGCGAAAAGTCTGCGATTTTGAAGAAAATATGATCAAAGTTGATGAAATTAGATGAAAAATTAAAAAGACTGAGTGAATCACAATTTATATTATCATCATTATATATTTTTTTGCTTTCTATGATGACAAGTGAGGCCTGGCCTCACTTGCCTCCCCTGACTGCACGTCACTGGACATTACCCCATTGAAAGAATTAAATTACCCCCCTGTTAACAAAAATCAAAGAGGATATCGGAAGATCGAGTTTGGTCTCCTTTCGGAGTCTTAGTCACAGAGTTAACAGTGTGAGAATGAACAGTCTCCCACATTATCTGTTTTTGTTTCAGGCACGTCCAGTGGAGGTCTCCAAAAAAGAATTTTTAGAAATTGACAAAATAATCTCCAGATTTATCTGGCAGGGGAAAAGACCCAGAGTTAAATCTGAAACACTACAACTCCCAAAAGAAAAAGTTGGCTTGGCTTTACCATATTTTAAGGATTATTTTTATGCAGCCTAGATCAAGCCACTTACTTATACATGCACATCAATATTCCAGGCTAGATGGAAGGATATTGAGCTCACATTGATGAAGGATCCCCCAATTAATGCTATTCTAACTAAAAACTATGGATAAATACATCAACAAGATCCAAAACCCATACATGATAAAGCAATAAAAAATATGGGGGAAGCTAAAAGAGGAATATAAATTGGATGACAAAATTCAGATAATTCTGTCAGGATTTTGTCTATGGATGAACCCAGAAATATACCACACACACACGGAGCTAAAAACTGAGAGTTTATTGAAAGGAAGATGGGCCACCAATGACAGATGAAACCAGAGAGGCAGGACTGAACTGGAACCGGGGTGTAGATGAGAGCAGGAGCTGACGGCCCGGAGAGAGTCCTTGAAGACGGAACCGCTGGAGCACAGAGGAGGCAGGAAACACAGCGGCTAGTAGCACAGATGCAGCAGGTAATTCCAATGGCACGGCAGAGTGAATACTTGAAGGCCAGAGCCACAGCAGGACCAGCAGCACGGCAGAGTGGATACTTGCAGGCCAGAGCCACAGCAGGCAGAAGCTTCAGTAGAAGTTCAGAGGTGAGACAGGAAACATCTAGCAGCGGGCAGAGACTTAACGTGAGACTCAGAGGTGACAAAATAATCCAGTAGCAGGCAGGAGCAAACCAGGTAGACAGGCGAGGATAGAGTGGAGTCTGATGATGGACCGGCAGGGAAGTGAAGACAGAGGGAGGCTTAAGTAGGGAGGCTGGCGGCAGGTGGAGTGAGTCTGACTAATTAATGACCAACAGGTGTGACTGACTGCAGAGGGAGTGAAGGGTAAGATGAGTGAGAGGAGGAGGAGGAACTGAAACCTAACAGTAAAAAAAGCCCAATCAAAACTAAACCCTGACAAATTCACTGGTGTGGATTTGATCCTGGGTTTGGACCAAATAGATGGAACATTTAAACAATGGATCTTGAAAATAGTATTGACCCACTCACTTTACTCACTCACACAGATTGGAAACATGAAAGATTTTGACAGTTTAAAGACAGATTATCATCTTAATAACTCAGACTTTTTCAGATATCTTCAACTGTGGAACTATTTCAAACAGAATATTGTTACTAAAACTGATATTAATGACCCAATACTGAATATCCTTTTGAAAGCTTATGAAAATAACTTGGTTAAAGGTGTAGTAAGTAAATTATATAAGGGATTCTTGTCGAAAAAGACCCACTCCACAACATATATTAAAAAGAAATGGGAGGATGAAGGTAATTTGTTCATTTCAAATGGGGTTTGGATGGATGTATGTCTTTCTCTGTGGAAATGTACTAACTTTAAATGGTGAGAATTTAGTTGGAAATGTTTGATGCGTCTTCTTATAACACCTAAGCAAATGAAACACTTTGGCGCAGGTACAGCTGACTGTTGAGACAGTCTGGGACTCGAGACGCAGAGCACTGGCATGTTTTTTGGGAATGCCCGAAGATATTGCCTTCATGAAGCTTTAATCAAAATCCTATATGTTTACACCATGCCATTAAAATTTACTATTATCTACCTGGGAAATCTGAATAATCTCGGTAGCTACTTAAATAAATATATCTTTCTAATTTTGACAGCAGCAGCAGCCAGGAAGGCAATTACAAAGCACTGGCTCCTTCCCACCCCCACATTGGCCGAGTGGATCAATATTAAGTTATGGAGCAAGTGGGTTAGATATATTAAACCCTTACAACCAGACTTTGCTGAGGTTTCTCATGTATAGAAAAGAATGTTATAAAATCAATCCTGATCCTTCTTCATTTTTGTAAAAATGCCTGCATTTATACGGTTTTCTTTCTTTCTTTCTTTCTCTCTCTCTCTCTCCTACAGGGACCTTAAGTAAAGTACTTAACACCTCTGACAAAATCAGTTTTGTACAATTAGACAATATGGTCCTGGCTGGTGGCTCAAAAGGTAGCTCTAAGAATAGTGAGGCATTTTGACTTATTAAACTGCTGCTTACTGGATTCTTACTTTTTCACCATTTTCTTTAACCAAGAGAAATGATTGTGATTTTCTAGGCTACACAAACTATTAAAAACAACCATAAAACAAACTTGATTAATGTCCTGCTTGTTTCAACCTGATTTTCTATTTGTGTAAACAAGAAATTGAAAGGTGTACCTAATTTTATGGCCGTTTAGTGTATTTCTACATTAATATAAGTACAAAACATGAAAGAAACAGTCCTTTTGCTAAACTGTTGATCACTTGAGACTGATATGCATTCATATTCAGTGGTTAACTCTACAGCACCACCCTGGGGTCTGTTTGTCAGCATAGCCTCAACCAGTGCACTTCAGCACCATGTTTCCATTTGGTAAAACAGTCCTAAGATGAATCACTGCTTAACACCATGCACACACATGCAGTGAAGACTGGTTACACCTTTTAGGTCCAGACGTGCTTGCAAGGTGCTGAAAAGACTAGGCGGGTTACAAGGTGGATGGTTGGACAGACCACAGAATCGAGGCGTACTTGGGAAAAGTAACAAATATAGGTTGCTAAGACACCAAGAAAAAATTTGTTGCTGTTCTTAGAATTATTTCTTCTGCTTCTCTGCGGCTGACTTTTATAGTCAGTCCTCACCTCTATTTCACAGTTTAGGCAAGGAAATTGTTCACATTTGACAGTTTCAAGCCTCCTTATTAGCTGGAAGTGTTATTAAAATGATGATTGTGACCACACGTTTAGTAAAACAGACTGAACAGGAATAAAACATTAATGGTTCCTTAAAGTGTGGAGACCGTGACTCTGTCCAGTTTGTCATCTATTTATCTAATGACTCCTTCACAGTTTAGACAGAGAGGTATATTCTGTCCATTTTTGTATGCCTAAAAAAGCACAGTGTTGCCATAACCCTAATCACCTAATTGCCCTGCCCTGCCTCATTAGAAAACAAGCCTAACTGGAAAATCGCCTTAAGTGGCTCAAATTAATGAAAGCTTCACATCAGGTGCTGAGTCATCTAAGGTTTGAGTCAGGGTGACGTCACCACAGGGGAAATGGTTGCTCCATGAACTGTCAATGGTCATTTGAGCACCAGGGTAGAGACACTTATCCTGCAAGCATCACTCCACAGGTCTCAGTTTTTGTTGCATTATCATGTAAGTATTGTTTGGCCATTTCTTTTTTGTGCTTGAGAAAACAGTGAGATTAATGAGTTTCTTTTCTACATAATTGTTTTTTGCCAGCTACATCATAATGTTGTGCTTTAATTTAAAACTTTTGTAATTTTGTTCATTTGATCAGTGAGGTGTTATTTATATAAACTGGTACATTTTTGGTGGGCTTCGAGAAGACTGTTATGTTGGCTGTAATCTAAAAATTTTCATAATTTTTAATAGACAACATAAGTTTTTATACCGTATCATTTAGAGTTTATAATAAAACTTAGATTATTATTTGGATTTTTTTCTATCAGAAATATCAGTTTATTAGATTAAGTTAGATTGAGTTGCATTACTTTAATGTGCAATATGTTTGGTTTATTTCAATAAGACCCTTCATTGTTTAATCTATTTTAATCTCAAATATCTGCATCACTCCCTGTTGTTTTTATCACTACATGATTGTAATTATTAGATAGTTTGAATTACGGCTCGTTCTGTTTTGTATTCGATGTCATAACTATGTATTACTTCCAATACATTAATTTTCAAAAGGTGGCTTGGAGCTATTGTTCCTGCTTATTTTTGTCATTGTATGTCAGTAAAACAGATTTGCAGTTGGGTCAATGATCAGTTCACACTAAGCGACTGCGTCCAGATATCCCTAAAAAAAATGTTTGTTTGACTTCAACTAGGGTTGTGTCGGTTCCCGTACAACACTTGCAGACTCCAGATGTTTTTTGAAAACTTACCCAGCTAGTGAAGACTGAGGTAGACTTTCCCTGACTGGGACTCTGGGCTGAAATTGAGCAAGAAAATAATGTAGCATGTCCCCAGCTTAAAAGGACCAGAAACATTCAAAGCTGATTTCCAACAGACTACATTGTTTATTTAGAAAGTGATTTTAGAAACCGACATGAATGATTTGAGAATAATATACATTCTCACTTTTTGACAACATTTCAAGGTAGATTGGTACCATTCATAGGTTTTTCAGATAATAACTGGAGCCAGGAGTCAGTTAGCTTAGTCTACTACAAACTAAAACAGCTAGCCTAGCTGGAGGCTCTGGGTAATGTTTTTTACACATCATCATCCTGATGGTTCCTCTTGAGTTTTGTTCTTATGCTAAGCTAAACTAAGCTAGTTCCACTGCCTTTTCACAGTCAGCAGCTGTAGGAGGAGCTGCTTCACACACTTCATTCAGTCAGAAGTTCCACTCAGACAAACAATAAGAAAATATTAATTTATAAGTGTCAAAATCTAACCAAAACGTTGTCTGAGTTTCTTTTCCCTCTAGAAGTCCAACCATCTGTCTCTCATCTTCTGAAAGTATTTACCGTTCACTTCCCGTCTCTCTGCCATCTCTCTGTAGGAGACTGAAGTGTTGATAGTAGAGAAATGATGGTGTTACTGATTCTCTATTTTGGCAAACTCATCACTCCAACCTCAGTCTTTAGCCTGGGGGGGTCGGGGCCATGGCCAGGCTGCCGTGGATGGACCTACATGGGGGTGCTTTTGAAGAGTGATCTTCTTTCAAAAAAGAAAGATTATTTTTCTTAATAATCATCTCCAGAATCCATTTCTTGAACATTTATCTTCTTAACAGAAAGCCAACAATTTGCAGAAGACAGCATATTTTAGAAAATTATTCTACTCATAGTTAGTCTTTGATCTAAAAGGTGCCATGTGAAATATATAATTAAAATGCTCTCAAAATCTTAGATGCATTACCTTGGCAAAAACCTTAAATCACTGCCATGATTGTGTTTAGATATCAATATTATTTATACTATTTTGATTTGCTTATTTTCTGTTTACATTGCTTTCCAAGTGTACTGGTATTCACTTTGTTAGGACCACAAAGGATTTCATGTGCTCAGCCAACAAAAGGTATTGCAACATTTTAGAGTCAAAAGACAAATATTTTTTTATGTTCCAATATTTCCTTAGTGTTGCATTTTTGTTTATTTACTTGTGATTACTTCTTTCCTCAGTGTCATAGCTTTCTGCTCTTCCATTGCTGTTTCTCATCTGTTCAGTTACACACCTGTGTAACATTAAATAATCAAACTATGAGGTATAAATACTCCTTGGTTTATTCGGCATATCACCAGATCTTCTGTTGCAGTTTCTCCATTTGTTCCTGTCTTCTTGGTTTACATGTGTTCTGGTCATATGCTCCTCCAATTGGTTCTCTGGAAGGTGCATCATTTTTAACCACAAATCATGCCATAATGATCTAAACAAAGGGACTCTACAGAGAATGATTTTTAGAAGTTGGAAAATGCACAATGATGTGGTTACTCAGCCCTGCACTCCATGGAGGCATCTGAGTGCAATGACTGGATGGATTTGGTCTTGTAGTAGACTCTGCTGCCTTCCCTGTGCCTGGATCTGCAAGAGGAGGTGGAAATGGACCAAAGATGGACCAAAAAAGGCACATTTTGAGCAGGCCTTTCCAGCTCCAGCCACAATGTGCTTCCATTGAGTCTGGGTTTCAATGATGGAGCTTAATTGGTGCCAATGATATCAACCCACTAGGGGACTTCTGGCAGCACCTGTTCAATCTGTAAGAGACTGAACAATGACCTCTTCTTCCCAGGCTCCAGTAAACAAACCAGGTGCCTCATCTAGAGCCATCAATGCCTCAGGCACTGTAATTCTGGCGGTAGTCAGAGGGTCTGTTGGCGCCGTTGTATGGCAGCCTCGCCTCTGTCAGTCTGCCCCAGGGCATCTGTGGCTACTAACATAGCTCACCACCATCAGGGTGTGAATGCATGTGTGAATGGGTGAATGACTGACTGTAGTGTAAAGTGCTTTGGGGACATCAGACATGATAAAGCGCTACACAAGTACAAGCCATTTGCCATTCCAACACCATCAGCTCCACCTTGTGTCCCCAGAGCTCTACCACCATGGTGTACCCTTGTATAGTCCATCTTGTTTACCTGTTCCCGAATTGTATGAGTCTTGAAGATTTGGCCTACCTCCACATAAGACTGTCTCCATGCTCGTTAAACCAAACAGGCTGACCAGGCTGGACTTCTGAGCCTCATGGGCAAAAAGGAAGCCACCAAATATCTGGTGGAAATTTACCACTTTACTCTGAACACACCATCACATAATGAAACATGGTAGAAGCAGCACCGTTTTGTGAAGATGCATTTCTTTTGCAGGGACAAGGCAGATGGTCAGAGATGATGAGAAGGTGGATAGAGCTAAATTCAGGTTATACAGGAAGAAACCCCATTAGAGACTTGAGACTGGGCCGAAAGCAAGGACCGCGGAACCGGTAGGGCCGCAGCCCAACCTACTTTTGATCATGAAACATGTAAAATAAAATTTTAAATATATAGAAATAAAATGTAACTTGTTTTAGTTTTTATGCGCAGTAGTTTATAGCACCAGCAGCAGTATCCTTCTCCAATGACAGAGTGATGAATTATTCTATCAAAAATATACTGGCTGATTGTGTCGTGATATAAAGTTTGAACTACATTTTTCCCACACAAATGCAAGCCACCTGATCCAATGTGCCACGCTATGTCTGGTGGGTCTAATCCAGCCAGCAATTTAGTCTGCAGTCCATGCTCACTTGCATTGGCTCCAATGCATGTTTGTTGTTCATTGCTGCTCTGCCTTGAAGCAATTTTTCACCTGCCCCACCTATAGACCCCATCCATCGCTCCAGAGCCCACAGCTTCCACTTCTTCTCCTTCTACAAGCCTGGCAGAAGTCCACTGCGACAGTGACTGTTTCGGGGATCTGGCGAAATCTGACCAACCAAACGACCCAGCGATCCTCTCAGGCACAAGACGTGTACAAGGAAGTGTAACGCAGAAAAGCTGGTCTGTTCAACCACAGTTTAACGACTTCCAGTGGCTAACATTATGTCAAACACGAGCAAAAATGATCTGCACTCATTGTCACCTTTGGACAATTAAAGGACTGGTATCAGGATTAAACAAAGCGATTGAACAGGCTTTCTCTGTGCTTGGATTTCGAAATTGCAAGTATGTCTGGACTTTTCAATGAACTTGCAGCAAGCTTTAAATGGGACATTCTGGCTGCCATTTATGTGCACTGCATTGCACATTGTCTTAATTTATGTTTGGAAGATACTTGGAAAAAATGTAAACTCATCAGAAATGCGCCGAACTTAGTTCAAGAAGTTGCATATGGTGTAAAACAATCCCCCAAACAAGTTTCAAGCCCTAAAAAAATGAAATGGCTGCAGGCAATACTAACCTGTGCACTCTTTGTCCAACGAGATGGACGGTGTGCACAGGTGCAGTGAAATCTGTCCTTGACAACTACGCTGTACATTCCACGCTGATGACGGAAATAAATGAGGAATCATACGGCAATGCCGGTAGGAAAGCGGGGGGAATTTTTTGCAGCGATGGACAAATTTTGCACATTCTTTGGCCTGCATCTAGCGCCGGTTTGTTTTTCTCTGACTGAAGAGCTGTCTAGGACCCTACAGACATTTAGCACAGGGTTGCATTTTATGTTTCTTTTCAAACTATTTTTATTCTGTTAATAACCTATTGAGTTGCCTGTGCAAACTCTCAGTTATCCGGGTCATGGCAACAGCAAACAGGCTTAAATCGCACCTATGCAGGAGTCTTTGTCAATTCTGGTGGCAGCATCATCACACCAGAAACAGATGGCGAAAGTGCAAGTCGCGTCATCAGCAAAGGACACAAAATTCGTGGTGGTCTGTTGGGCCATTAAGGCTCAAAGCATGCTGCAGTTTTCCAAGCCACTCTCCTTGGTCCCTCAAAGGCTTTGAACATATGAGCTGAAAGTTATAATGTGGGAAGAATAATAAAAACAGCTCAATCTAAAATAACCCTGGTCTCCAGTACCCACTGTCCTGCATGTTTTAGGTGTTTCCCGCCCACCACACACCTGAATTAAATCAAATGTGTGATTAACAGGCCTCTGCAGCCCTTGATAACCGAAGAGCTCATGCACTTATTTGATTCAGGTGTGGTGCAGCAGAGACACTTAAAAACATGCGGGAGGGTGGATCCTGAGGGCCAGGGTTGAAGACACCTGGACTAAATATTCACAAAATTATAGGTTACAAGGTGAATCAGCTTGTGTTCACTACAAACATGGGTAAACCTTTCTTTGCAGCTAAAAAAAAAATAAATTAGGCTTAGGTTTGATAGTGGAAACCCAGTAATAAATGTTTTTTTTTAAAAAAATACTTCTAGAACTACCAATTGCTACCATACAAAAACTCACTCTCTTTCTTTCTTGTATTCTGTCTCCGTATTGAGGTTTGAGTCTTCAGCCAAGCAACATTTTTTTGAGCTTTTATGGAGTGATCTTAAATTACATATAACATAAAGAAGTTGTCAGTTATTCAAATGTATTAAAGCATATATTCAGACAGTAAAACAATATGAATAGTAACACCTTGATTACAAAAATTTACTCAAAGGAATTCAGACTTCTAATTTTCAATAGCACTGGTTAAGAAAGTTATGCAATAAAGCCACATCCATATATTATACCGACCGGTATGTCAATCAAAGTTGAAAGTTTTGATCATGTGGATTGTGGTTTATGAAAGTAGCAGAGTCAGAGCAACAAATAAAGGTTTGGCTTTTTAGGGAAAAGAGCACATTAGCAGTTGCTGCTCTGGTCTCAAGTGGGACACCCGATATTCACAATCTTAGAACTCACATTGTAACAGAACTAACCAAATCTAGAAAAGAACAGGACATTTTCCACTGAAAAAAAAAACATATCCAGCTGCACAGTTTCCTCTTGGATTTCTTTTCTTCCTCTTTTTTGGGGTGTGACATCCCCATCAAATTTGCATATTTTTTCAGACTTTTGGGACCTAGGCTGTAGGAGAGCTTTTGAGACAAAAAAATATTTAAAATAGTGATTCAATGTGTTTGGACAAAAAAGATACGTTTATAAAATGATTTATGAATTTTAATACATTGACTGTTTAAAACTAACAGTACCAAAAAGACAGTTATCAGAGGCACACAAAGTGAACCAGGTGAATAAACCAGGCGATTAAAGCTGCGTGTGGATCAAACAATTTCAGAGACAAAAAAAGACTACGGTACTTTAAAACTATATTCTGTGACTAGGCAGCTGCAGCTGTGGGGTGCCTGTGAGACAGTGCTGAGGGAAGTAAGAACCCTTTTTCCAGCCTTCGCTGCTGCCTCAATACAATGACCGACTGGTGTTTTTGGTAAAGTCACCAGTAAAACAAAAGAAGTCGCTAAAAAGTTTTGTTGCTAGTTGCTTTTTGGGGTGTCTAAAAAGTCGCTCCTAGTGGTCTGGAGCACTTTCGTTATCCGGAGATAGTTTGCAGCTTTTCTTAACTTGCAGTTGTTTTTGATACTGGCAGCATTTTTCCTTTGCATGTCTTGTGTGTCTGTGTCAGCATCGTTTATGTTTGCAGCACTTTGTGTGTCTAATTTCTGGGATTGCAGCATTTCTCTCTTGCTGCATTTTTCCATTGCATGTGTTGTGTGTTATTCTCTCTTTTATGTGTGCTTTTTTTGTTTGCAGCACATTTATGTACTTGCTGTGCATTTGCACCTCTCTGCCATCGTAGTTAATGCCCTGACATCAATTCAACCTACATTAGTTTTAAACCTATTCTGTTAAGAAAAGTGGTCAAGGCATAATTAAACCAGAAGCTTCTTAGTGACTACAAGAAAAGATCTGGCCATAACTGTACCTGTTTCTTTGTGCCTCCTTCAACATTTTGTTCCCTCTCTTTTGACCAGAGAATATGACATAACATCAATAATTTCACATTTAAACAAACATTTAGGACTCTCAAGATTGAGAGTAATGTTTAGAAGGAGGTTACATTTTGAAGAATCATTGCTGTTAAGCTAGTTATAAGATTCAAAAATGGGATGATTTTTTATTGTCACAATATTTTTCAATTTTTCAGGTTTGTCGAGTGAACGTTTCAGAAATACTGTACAAGTAGTGTTCCAGTTCCTCAAACCACAGAAGGTGGTGGTAATGTTCTAAATGGGTATGTCTTGACTGTATTTTGAGCATAATCAGTTTTGAGTACAGATGACGCCACCATCATACCACCATCTAACAGCTCATATGTTAGGTCCTTCACAACCCCTGCTCATATCTGATTCACTAACTGCATTTAGTGCATCCATCACTGCCTGTCCAGACATGCAAAAGTAATTCAGGTATGCCTTGTTTGATTTGGGTCAGGGCCTCTCAAAACTAAAACCTGTAAGCCTTATAATATAGTAATTTGTAGCGGCTGGGGTAGGAGAACGTGGATTTATCAATAACTGGGCTAATATTAAGTTTTGATTTGGGGGTTTTAGCAGGGAGACGAGGGGCACTCTGATGGGTTAGGTTAAACAGGGGTTATTCAATAATGGGGTTGCTGTTATTCCAAAACTGAAGCTGGGGAACTTATAGAGTGTCGTAGAGCAGGCACTGACAGCCTTGTAGACTGACACTCTGTGTATCTCCCATGGGGGAAATAGGTAGAAGACATACACGGACCCACCAGACCCACATACATGTTAACAAGAAAATGTAGGTATTTAGTCTAGCACGTTGTTTTATTTATATATATATATATATATATATATATATATATATATATGAGAGAGAGAGAAGGGGTGGGGTGGAAAGTGAAATATTGTGCAGATAAGAATATCAAAGGTGACTAGGTTACTTAGCTTTATGGTCGTCATGCGCTCCACTCCCAAGTTCTTTGCAGCCGCTTTTTGGTTTTCTTCCAAGATTGTAGCGTTATAGCTGTTGTCAACAGATTCCCCCAGCCGAGCTCTGGATCTTTAGTTCCTGTAGAGTTACTATGGGCCTCTTGGCTACTTCTCTTATTAAACCCTTATCTGTTAGTTTTGGTGGACTTCCATGTCTTGGTAGGTTTGCGGTTATGCCACACTTTTTCCATTTGAACATCATGGACTGACGGTGTCCTTTGGGATGTTTTGGGTTTGAAATGTTTTTTAACCTAGCTCTGCTTAAAACCTTAACACAGATTCATCCCTGACCTATCTTTGTCAAGATCCATTGGTATTTGTTTTGATTTTTATCTGCATCTTCATATTATCATTTTCTTGGTCTTGCCTCATCTTAGATCTCTTCTCTTGTCATTATGGTCTTGCCATATAAGTCCTTTAGTGGGGTAGTGTTTTACTTATGATTCTTATTTTCTAACGGAAATAAGATTATTTATAATGACATTTTCCATGAGGTACAGCTGCATTTCATGCTTGTCTTGTCTCTGCGTCCATCTGAATACCCTCATTGGGTAAGGAGTCTTTAGCCAAAGCGAAGTGCGTCAGTGGTCTCCATAAGTGCTGTCCAAATAGACCAGTTCACATGTGACGTCACGAGCTACATCCGGGTCACGCTGGTAGGCAAAAACAGTACTGTTTTTGTCTACCAGTGTGACAAAACGGGTGAATTCGAGCGTACTGTTAGTTTATTTTTGGAATCTAAACAATGCCTACGACTTGTGCTCCCAGTTGCACACAGAGGCATTCCAAATCATCGGTTGTACGTTTCTTTCGTATACCGAAGGACGAAGAAAGAAATGGATAATTTCAATGAAAAGGATGCAGGCAGACAATCTCAATCGACTGTGGGAGCCATCATACCACGACAGAATTTGCAGTCTACACTTCATCTCCGGTAAATACAACTTAATTTTGCACTAGTCATTGTTCTACTTAAATAATTATATAAATAAAAAATTAGGATATATACTTAAGTCAAGACGTAAACATTCGTTTCGTAACAATATACGTACATGTACAATGTATGCAAACCCTCTGGCATGAGTCTGTGAAAAGGATTAATAAGACAAAAACACCAAAATAATCCTTTGTGAACAATGACCCACAACCTACCGGTGGCAATCGAATACCATCAACCATCAACTTACTCTTATAACGATCTTGTGATACGTTATCTAAAGAACAAAAATACGTCAAGAACTCGTCAGTTTCTTTGTTTGTGTCCGCCATTGTGTTCGCCTTTTGCCTACCAGTCAAGCGCGCATGCGCGAAAAACCCGAATCAAAACAATAACAATGAACTGGTCTATAGTGCTGTCAGTGAGGAAGGATGTAGAAAAGGGAGTCTGTATGCTTCCTCTCGCAGCTAGTTTAGTCTAGGAACCTTGTGACGTCCCTTACCGGCGCTAAGAAGCCTTAAGGTATCCCACAATCCTTTGTGTGACATAATGTATAAGCACATCCCACCTCACGGAAATCAACGAAAATGTCCGGAGAGAAGAGAGTGCACACTTTCTACTTCTTTTTTGGAAGGCTGTACGGCCAGATTTGACTCGCATCATCCATATGCATTTCCGTCACGTAATGATGTCAGAGTTAAAGGCACGGCAGTCTGAAGCTCCTTTCCTCCCCAACATAGAGTTCTTACCGTTGACCCTGTGAAAGGTTACGGAACAGGAGCTAGGAGCAGCAGCTAGGAGCTATTATTAAGGGTATTCAGATGGAGCCTCTCTTTCACTGCTTTGCTCTCAGCTGCTCCACATCTCCCCCTCATTGCTCTGTCTTCTCTTCCTCAGCTGAAATTCATTCCCTGTGATTAGTTCTTCTGTTTGACTGCCACTTTCTCCACCCCTGCCTCAGTATATATTCTTACCCTTCTGTAACTATGTCTGTTTCATTATGTTACAGTTTGGTGTATTGTGCCAGTCAGTAAGTTCTGTATTCTACTTTTCTTCATTAAACCATTTCTAGTCACCGTGCTGCTCCCAAGTGGCTGTCTACAAGTTGGTCCAACCCGATCCTCATAACTCAATCTGCGTGGTATCTTGGCCTTCATGATGTCGTACATAGATGATCTTATCTAACAGTGGTGGTTTTGATGTGGACCATATGGGCAGCTGTCAAAAGTGGTATTTATATCCAACATTATCCCAGAATGTCAGATCATTTCTGGTGTTTTAATAGATTGGGGAAGCAGCAGAAGTAGGGATTTGCCCAGCATGCCATATTTCTGAGAACCGCCACTTTTTTCTACCACCCCGAGGCCTTCACAGATAAAGAATTACACACAGGTAGACTCTATTTTTCAATAAGGTGCATCCAAAGACAATTTCTTTTTTATTTAGAGGTATCAAAAAAAGAGGGTTAATTACAAAAACACACCTTTTAGTTTTTTTGTCAAATAAAAATAGTATAAATGCATGTGTCCATTGTTTGTTGCTGATTAAGCTGCTGTTTGATTCAAATGGCCAATACCTTCAGCATGCACTACAGTGGTTTGCAGCGAAGGACAAAGCAAGCAGGTTGGATGTTCAAGGGTTATGAATACTCTTCCAATACCCTTTATCTACATTCATATATCAGTAGAGGGTGCTGTATTTGTGTAGATTTTCAGCAGAAAAAGTTATGGAACTGGATCCAAAGTGTTTATTTGATGTATAACAGTTGCTGAAATGTTAATGTAAAGAAGTATTCCCATTTGAGCTGCATGAAGTAAAAACTTTTTCAAGTGTACAGAGTCCACCTAATTGCATATGTGCACACAGAGGCACAAACATACAGTTCACAAAGGGAATGCATTAAGTCTCCTGCTTACTGTCTCTGGGTCATACAGGGCTCCTGAGCCAGGAAAGTGGTGCATAATGAGCTGTGGAGATGAAAGCAGCTCTCCAGGCAGCAGAAGGTATACTTCTTTGCACTGGGAAGTATTCTTTTTTTTTCATTTGGGCTGAGACTATCTTCTTCCAAATCTCAGTGGACAAAACAGGAGCAGACGGAACAGATGGTAGTGATAAGATAAAACCACCTCCAGAGGGAACGAACACAGGAACACATGTTGAATGGTTGTTTGCCAAAAATCACTGTAACACTGGGAGATTTTTGTCTTTTATTTCTGTACAATTTATTTTAAAGTCTGTAATGGATTAACTCTATGCTAACTATACAGTACCTACACCTATCATGTTTTCCCATTTTACTCTATGATATTTTATGTGAACAATCAACAAATAGTTCAGAACTGTGAAGTGAAGGGCAAAACTAAGATATGTGTTATGCAACAGTATGTTTGGTTTGGCTATAAATAATTATTAATACATACCAAAGGTAAATATTAACGGTAATATTGATCAAAGTTATAAAGTCAGGGCACCACCTGATTATCAACAAATGAAAGCAAACATTATAAGTCTCTGTCAGCTGTTGTTTTATAAATACTTGCCTGCTGAGGTGTGGACCATAGAACAGTAAATGAAAGAGTAAATTCCCACACTGCCATTCTTAAAGGGGACACATCATGCAAAATCCACTTTTTTAGCCCTTAAATAGATTTTTGTGCACTTCGACTCTCTAGGAGTGGAGAAAAATGTAATTTAGTCCATCCAAGAGCTGCAAAGACAAGTTTATATTCTTTTTGTGTCATATTTTTCAGTTATCTCTATTCCCTATTATACTTTTTGCATATCATCACTATATTTGCTGCAGAACTGCTAAACAAGTCATAAACTTCTAGTTGACCAATTTCGCGAATCTTGCTGCAATTTTGTAGTCCAAGTTCAAGGATACTCCAAAAGTGGCCGAACAGTGTCGAGATGAACCGGCGTCGTATAGAACACTACTGTAGAGGCTGAGACACACCAAACAGTCCGATCTGATTGAAAATCGCATCATCAGTCATAGCATTTAGATCTCAAGTGAATGGGGCTGGGCAGACTTGCTTGCGGTTCTACGCAGCAATTTGATGGGACTGAGTGGGGAGGCAGTTCCTATCTCGAGCAGTCATTGGGCAAGAGGCAGGGTACACCCTGAACAGGTCGCCAGTCCATCACAGTGATTTGTTATTAATTTGTCCAACAAATTAATAACAATTTTTTGGACAGTAGGGTCCATTTTCCAGACTGTTAGGGGCTCCAAATTGCCAACCGCTGGACTTTTGAAGAGTTTTATTTCAGCAGAGGAAAAGACTGTAGACTGTTATTATTTTTGCCCTTTATGTTAAAAAAAAAGAGAAAAAAAGAAAAAGGAAACACACAGGACATACAACCATTCACCCACACGTTATTTAGTGAGACAATTACCCCAATTACCCCAACACATGTTTTTGAGCTATAGGAGTACCCAGGGAGAGCCCACATATACACAGTGGGAACATGCAAACTCCACGCAGAAAGACCCCAGGTTGGGATTATATATAACTCCAGACTTTCTCTCAGAAAGGTAACGGCACTACCAAATGCAAGCAAGGATTTTATTTTTTGTTTTTGTCTTAACCTAACCAAAATTTTGCAAGACACTCTATATTCTAGATTAAGATGCTTCTTCAAGGTCTTTAAAAGTACATGAATGTTAATTATTTGGGGAGAATTGAAGAACTATTGCTAGCTGTTAAGCAATTTGAAAGTTTAACCCAGTCATGTTATTTTATAGTCAAGCAAATCCAGAGGTTCAAGATGGTTGGATTTTATTCCCTGCACATGCAGTCCCTTACTTCTTATTCCACTCTCAGTCCCTCAAAGGAAAATAAAACACCCTGACATATGTTTCAAAAATCCAGTTGTGACTGTGGTTGTGTAGTTAATTAGAACCAATGTGGCCACACTGTTAATCACCTCCATCCCAGGCCCACTCACAGTTTGTTAATACTGGATCTGTGAGATTACCTAGACTTAATGGACTCATTAATTACACTCACTTCGCTGTGTTTTTAATTAGTCATCTGTTCATGTAACAAATCAGAGGTTGGATTTTTTTTTTCCTTCCCGGATAGCCAGGAGCTCAAGCATTATGAGGCGTTACTCATAACACCAGCACTTTGGCCAACTTGAAAGAGAGAACAAATGATGTGTCGAAGACTGGGCAAAAAGTGAGAGTGCAGAGCTGCGTGTCTGCTTTGTTTCTGCTAGGGTTGTCTCCAGGAATGGCGGGCAGGTTCGACGGACGGGGGGGCTGTTCTTTTCCTGCACCCACAGATGTGTGTGAGTTCGCAAATGCATATATTCTAGTTGCCTCTCCTGCATTCTTCAAAGTGGGACTGTTCTCATCAGTTGAGCACGAGTGGAAATGTTTTTCTAATTTGTATATTTTCTGAAGTAGAAACCAAAGTGCAAGAGTGTGCTAATTAGAGGCTGTAAAGTACTTCATCATGTGGCACTCCATATCAGGGTCACATTTGAGGAAAGCTTCGGGGTGTCTTTGCAAGCACTCCTGCTGCTGTTGCTACTGCTTTCTCTGCTCTTGTTCTTGTTTATTTCTGCTTGTAATCGCAGTCAGATGCCAGAGTGTTTATGACAAGCCTAAATCATTTGCATGTTGTCTAATCAGGTGCATATGGGCATATGCAGAAGGTTTTATGCAAGTGTTCCTTATTGGCCTAAAGGGGACCAAAACATCACCAGAACACTTATCTGTCCTTGGTGCCTAGTGTCTGAACTTAATAACAAGAATAAGTCTAATTGCACAGTTACACAAGACCTTACCATCATGTGTTCTGTTAGACAGTTTGTGATTGGATCTTAGCAGGGGTGGGGATTTTTAGACACTTCACAATTTGTATATCATTCATTGGGCTGCAGAGCAATTGTGTTATTATTACGTAATAGATCATGATGTAACACCCCACTTTTCCTCCTTTATGACTACTTATCACTTTTTAAGCATTTTTTTATGATCCTACATGTAATGTTTTTAAATTCACTTCATTATTATTATTGTTATTATTATTGCCCTGTGCAGAACAAACAACTGGATTTGTGTGGTAATTGTGCTTTTTGTTCACCTGTATTTATACTATTTCACTCATCATAAAAAAAACAAAAATAATAAAATGTCTCATCCAAAACTGATTTATTCCTCTTATTTTAAACAAAATGCAATGAGCAGCTTTATCAACTAATTCAAAAATACTTTCTATTCTCTTTATATCTGGTATTGCTTTTGTAGAATTGTTTATCGTAGCAACTTTTTTGTATGAGGTACATTCAGTGAAGCAGTTTCATATGCGAGCTAATTAGTGGCGACAGTGGTTCAATAGGTAAGACTTCCTTCTGTAATCGGCAGGTTGCCAGTTTGTTGTTTTTGGGCAAGACACTTCACCAACTTTACCTGCTGCCAGTGCTCACAGGCGCCGTGGCACCCATGATATGGCAGCGCTGATTCTGTCAGTCTGCCCCAGGGCAACTGTAGCTACAATGAAGCTTACCTCGTTTGCATGAATGTCAATTCTGTGTCGTCGGGCTCCTAGAGCGTCACTGACCTCCACACCCTCCATGTCTGCATAGGATGATGCCCCGGTGCGCCACCTGAACTTTGTAACTTCGTTTTTTGTTTGTTTTGTTGTTTTTTGGTTCTTGACCTACTGCTGAAGCCCCCGTCACCCGTCCTGCTTGGATTGATTTTCATTTGGGTGAAAGAAGATGTACAACTGAATGTCCAATGCATAACAGTGATAGAAAATGTCTTTAAAAGTTAACAGAACAGAATGAAGAGGAAGGCAGACATATCAAAAACAGAAGTGACCCCAACATGAAACCCTGGGGTACACTAAACCCAACCAGACACGGATGGGATCTGTATGTTGATGCAGCCGTGAAAATTAACCAGACAGGTATGAAGAGATCCACTGCAAAACAAATTCCAATACATGCTTTTTTACACCAGCACACACCAGTTTATCACGCAAGGTCTGATAGTCAACTTTATCAAAAGCTTAAGTCTGGTCCAACTTAAGCAGCACAGAACATGTATCTGCATCACTCTGCATGAAAATGTCATTACAGACCCTAAGAAGAGCCGTTTCTGTTGAGTGAGATTAATGAAAACCTGACTAAAAGTGATCCAGGATACTGTAAATAAAAAAGGGGTGGAGGCAAAATACCAGGCTGAGCTGGAGAGGGAACTGTCAAAACAAATGTCGGAGGAGAAATGTTATTTCTCACATTTCAGACAATTTCAGCAAATAATGTTCTATTAATAATAATAATAATAAAAATAATAATAATACCTTTGCTCCTGTAGACCAGGTATTCTTTTATTTATTTATTGAACGAAGCAAAAATATCATTTAAACGTAGTAAATGCACTCGTAAATGAGTTTTCCTCCACAAACTTATCGAGAAGCCGAGTTAACCATGGCTAAAAAACTCTTCAAACATTCAAATGCCACTGATACCAGCAGATGCTGACCATATTATGGCCTCTTTCAGAGCCTACTTCCACAACAAATATTGTGTAGAGGTCAGGCTTAGCTAAAAACTGTATATCTCGCATCCGATGGACAGCGAAGGCTCATCCTGTGTTTCTGCTCTCTGTGACCACATCCACTTCCTGAAGTGGGTTAGATGGATAGCATTGGTGAGTCAGCTTCAGCCCTATTCCTTGCAGACACGTTTCAGCCAATTACAAGGTAAAAAAGACCACATGTATATTGTCGATTGACAAGATTATTTCAAAAGTATTGAGATATAATTCTGCATTAACTACAGATCGTCCAGAATAAAAACCTGCTCTGTCTGACTTTATACAATCCAGATTCAGAGCATTCACCATTTAGTGCATGTTTTATATAACCATATGCTAAATTATTTACAGCTTCCATTAGAATTCCTAATTGGTTCATCATTAGAACCAGAAAGACTACATAGATATAAAAAAACATATATTTTTAAGTGATCTTAAAATAGTTTAGGTTGAAAAATAGTAGCAGGTTTACTGCTCAACCTTGTTATGATTTAGTAAAGTTGCTAGAAGCCAAAAATAGTCCAAGCGCAAACAAAAGATTCCCAGACAATTGTTGTGCCATGTCAGGACGTGACAAACCTGCGTTAATTCGGGACATGACGGACTGCATTTCCCATGATGCAAGGTGGTCAAAATGGCCACCAACTCCCATCATGCAACGCGGCCCAAAATGGCCGGCGCCCTAGCAACCGATAACGTTGCTAGGGTAAAGTTGATAAAACTCGGTTGCACCTCGCAATCGATCTTCTTCCCTGGCGCCCTGCCAACCGAGAAGACACACAGCTGTTTCACTCCGTTGGGAAAATCCCACGCCACGTGCTCGAGTTTCTCGCTGGACCGAGATTTTTCGACGCAACGTTGTTCCCTGCTTTCACACAGGAGGTCGACTCAAAAAGGTACCTTTAATTCCCTCTGATCAAATACTGGAAGCCGCCTTATCTCCCAGTGATCGAGAGAGGACGACGCGTTGTTTGGCCCAACAAGCGTCTAGGAGCCCAGAGAGAGAGAGAAAGACGAAGGAACTCTCTCAGTCTGGTCCCCGCTGCAGCCTGCGGACACCTGCGGTCGTCAAGACGCGTTCAGGACGTCGCGTGATCCGGAGCGCTCCGGACCGAAGCCGGGACTTTCACTCCGGACCAGCCCCGAGGCACCTCAAAGTAACGGGTTCTCCCCTTTTATTTCTGTCTCACCAACAGGGTGTTTAGAAGTGCCTGGGCAGACGTAGAAATTTGTAGGCTTAGGTTAATGCTTTTATTCCACGACGAAGTTGGAATTATTTTTTCTGAATATTTTCTTTGTATGTGCATGCATTTTTACATTTTGATTTTGCTGTGTTGATTGTGGTTTATCTATAACCCCGCCGTGGGTCACTGTTTCAGTTCTTTTCCATCTTCTTCCATGCTTTTCCCCCCTCTCTTTCGCTTCTCCTTATCAGAGAATTTGATCGCTTTGTTTGAATCTTAGTTCGCGGTTTCTCTTTGAACCAGAGCGTAAACCACTCCCTCTCGGAGCGAGGTACCACCTCACCTTAGCGTAAGCGCGGTGACATCATTAGGACCTCCCCTCACGCTTCACGCAAATTTGCAGAGCATACGTCATCATAGTCGCCATCTTGGGAGGGTGTCGGATGACTGGATTGTAGGTAGCTTAGCTGATAGCTTTGTAAGGCATCAAAGCGTCCGGTGGGACTCTCAAAGCTGTTCTGTCTGTCAATGCTATGTCAAATGCCAACGTTCTGAGTGTGGTTTAAACAACCGTGAGCTGAACTAAGATTTGCAACCGCTCATTTTAATCCATTTGTTTTTCTTTCCTTTTGTTTTGTTTGTTTTGTTTATTCTTTTATTTCCACATATATTTTGCGTGTTAGTTAGTAGTGAGTAAGAATTCCAAAGTTGTTGAATCAGAGAATTACTGTAACAGGGAATTGCTTTTGGTTCAATAAAACCAACGACTGCGGAATAGACATTGTTTTGTGTTCAATCCAATTCAAAGTTGCCTGGTTATTCAGAAATCAGAGCTAACCTCCTTTGGAGTTAACATCTGACATTAATACAGAGACAAAATCATTGGATGGTGATAGACGAATAAGGATTTAAACTCTAATTGCAGTTACATTGGGGTTCTCACAGCCTGCCGGATAAACCTCGTCGGTCACAAGTCCGACCAGATCATTTATCCCAGCATAAATGAGTTCATAACAGCAAATTAACTAATGCATTAGTGGTATAAATACTTACAAGCTTATAGCTAACATCACCACCATTTGAACTATATTTTGTTGTAGCGGAATTTTGAGTTGAATGATTTATTATTTAAATTATAATGCCAAATTATAATTAATAATAATAATAAGCATATTCAACCATCTTCTGGCATAACACAATTTATCTGTGCAGGTAGAAAAAATAGACAATTTAGAAGGAGGTTTACAAATCTTAAAATGAATTCAGTTTAATTATAGCACCAATTCACATTACATACCATCTCAAGACACTTCACAAAACAAGGCAATTCAATCAGAAAGGTACCAAGTCAAGTACACATTCCAATTTGACCTTAGTCAGAAAAAAATGCAGTTAAGTTAAATCTAATTACTAAATAGGTAAAAGTTTATTTTTATCTAAGAAAACTAACCAGATTGCATTAAGTCACTGACTTGCATCATTTACTCTTCCAGTAAAGAGTGAAGGCTCCACATCATGTGCTGCCTTCCCTGTATAACATTTCAAGAATCACAGTTAATTGTTGGTTCCTTTAAATACGTAATGCAGAACTTCAGAGCTCAGTCAATGTGCCCATATCCCTCTCCATGCTCATAATTTTGGCTTCATGCTGTCCTTAACTGGTGTGTGGTTGTTTTTTATCAGATACTACTCAATCTGCTTGTCAACCTGAACAATTAAAGACAACAAACATTTGAAAGCAACTTCCATCACCTCACTCCTAACTCTTTTTTCAGGCATGCAATATAATATTAGTGGCCCTGATTAGTAGTTGGCAAGAAGAAAAATTGAGGCCCTCTGTGATTATGTGGATGTTGTACAACTAAGCATGTGTAGCAACAAACCAAGATCCAATCAGCTTATAAAGCAGGGTGTGGTGCAGTGTGAGAGAAACAGTGGTGGAGTCTGTTGAGAAACTAAGGAACACGGATAGAAGGAGTCTACAGACTCGCATGCAATGGTTTGTTGTGTATTTATATTGTAATAATAATGTATTATTTACTGTGCTAAAATAGTGGTATCCAGTGTACTGATCCTGAATGATTTTTGTTATTCTATATGTTCAGGATGTTGCACTTTGTGTATTCTTACATAATCAGAAAAATAATCTTAGGAATTGAACCATGATAATATAAGAAGAAACTATATAACTCAGGCAATTAAACTATTCTCCCACATGTTCTGCTGTGATTTGGTTAAGTATTGATATCATGAGCAAAGAAGATGTCAAGCTGGGTGTGTAAGAGAGGGTTGAGTGAGTTTTGTGAAAGATTTCTACAAATCTTTAGAAATTTTAAAAAATTCATCCTGTTCTATGATAAACATGTGAATCGCCAATACTAACATATTTAAGAATAAATATCGATGTGAATACATATCTTAATAAATAAATTACTTGCCTGTAATAGTTTAACAAATGGATAAATGTGCCATTTAATGCAACAAAAATAAATAGTAAAGATTTATTGAATAGTTGATCAGAATAACCAACATGAATTGACATTTCAAGTTCAATCTTTAGCCATCGTAATCTTTCTGTGTGCTTTTATCATTTTGTATTTTAACACATCTATGGGGTTGCTTTAATTTTTGACAGATGCTGGTTACATGTTGATGGTTCTACTCCAGGCACCAGCTGAGTTTGTGGTGAATCTCGAGTTGCACGTCATCACCGGTCTCATCCAAAAGAAGGGCATGTGCGTTTTCATTCCTTTTTGGTAGGTGCAAGAAACAGAACTGGAGCCCACAATGACAACTATTAAAAGCAGGTCACAAAAAAGCAATGCAGCAATAAGGAGCTGTCTGTTTTGGACTGTCCAAGTTTTTGTTTGACATGCAGTGTGTACCTAAATGTTAAATTAAAACTAGGTTAAAAGGTCTCTACTAATGTACGATTTATGTGAGCTGTTACATCTCTTATAAATGTGTATGTTTACACAATAATTTTGTGTCAAATATTGTAAGATGTCTTTAACTATGACATTCTAAATGTAATAAGCCAGTTGTAAGATCATGAGGGTAACTGAGCTTTTGGTTGATCTTAAAATTAAGTAAGAGGTGGAATTCCCATGATGGTATTCTAATATTTTCAATTAGCAAAATAAGCCTAGATGGAAACTTTAGACTGTATAACCACTCCTTTGGCCTTCCTCTAATTTGGGTGGATGAATGGTATGACTGCAGCTCAACATATCACATTTCTGCGTATGTCTTGCACATTCTCTCTTGATATGCATGGAAGTCCTTGGCAAAGTCTTTGAAAAAAAAAGCATAAAAAAGTTAAAATGAAACTAAATAAACCAAATCTGGATTAGATACTTACTTTGACTGCTTGGGTTAGGATTTTTCTCATGGCACTGAAACATTGCGAGTTTAGATATAAAAAGAAAGGAAAGAAAAAGAATTTGCATGTGAATGAATGAATCATACTCACTGATTCCTCTAAACTATTGATATATAGTTTCACCCACACATATTCTTCTTCTCCTGACTATACAGCAGTTATTTTACTCTGTGCAACGACCCATCCAAAGGCGATCCGTGACTCAGTAAATGAATGGTTGCATCAGAAAAGGAGGTTCTGTCCCATTGTCCACTACCATTAATTTTCCTGCCAGACAAGGTCTCTTTCATCAGCCTTCCACACCAAGCAT